>CM057727.1:6255369-6917869 GCA_030064385.1 Melaleuca quinquenervia | reverse complement strand
CCTTCTCAGATGGACATCCTGAAATGTCCCTTTTTGAGGAACATTAATGAACCCACTAACTTCTCTTTTGCCTCAGCAATGCCTTTTGCAATGCCTGTAAGCTTTCTGCTAGTGATTTGTATTAGTGTCTCGGGCTTTTCTTTTTTCTTTCTTTTTTCTCCATTTACCAAAATGAAAATTGTTAATTGATTTCCTGGGCAGGTGCGTGGAGCCAAAGGTCCGATTTTTGAAGATGGCCCCAATTTTGACATGGCATTCAGGCTTTTTCATGGTCGTGATGGAGTAGTTCCGCTCTCTGAAAGGTCATTCTCACACTTGGAGAAAGTAGAGACAAAGTGTGCACCACCGCAGTTTAACCCATTGGCTGCAAAGGCAGCAACGATTAGTCTCTCTTCCTTTGGACCTGGAGGGCCATTTGGCTTTGATGCCTTCTCTGACAAATGGAAGAATCAGAAAAAGAAGTCCAATTCATCCAAGAAAGACTCTTCCTCAAAGGTACATCAATGTCAAAGTTATGCTCGTTGGGTCTCTTTAGTTGGGAAGCTCTATATTTGCTAGTGCAAGATCCATGGATTGTGTTGGGATTGAGGAAGCATTATCTTGTTTCTGCATGTGAGGTGAATGTGTGTTGACTCAAGATTAAGTGAATTTGTTTACAGGGAAATTCACAGCACGAGGCTATGAGCAATGAGTGGCTGCAAACAGGGAATTGTCCAATCGCAAAGTCATACCGAGCTGTCGGTAACATCCTTCCCCTTGTGGCTAAAGTTATACAGCCTCCCCCAGGCATGACATATAGGTGTCCCCCAGCAATTGTCGCTGCCCGAGCAGCTATAGCAAGAACTGCTCTCGCAAAGAACCTCCGACCTCAACCTTTGCCTGCAAAAATGCTTGCGATCGGGCTCCTAGGCATGGCAGCTAATGTTCCGCTTGGGATATGGAGAGAACACACAAAGAAGTTCTCTCCTTCGTGGTTTGCTGCCGTGCACGCAGCTGTTCCATTCATAGCGATGCTCAGGAAATCCATACTGATGCCAAAATCAGCCATGGCTTTTACCATTGCGGCTTCCGTGCTGGGACAGGTGATCGGCTCCAGGGCAGAGCGTTACCGGCTGAAGGCTGTGGCTGCTAAGAAACCAATCATGGTGGACGATTCTGTCGGTGTATCTAGTCCACTGCAAGTGGTTGAGGTGAAAGGCGGGCACTGTGGTAATGCCGTGGGGTGGGACCGAGTCGCGATTCAGGTGGCGGGACCTTCTGCTTCAGCCGATGTTTTCTGTTGATTTATGGACTGGGTTGTCTGTTTGTTTAATCTCTCGATTTGTAAGGTGACATTCTTTGTGTCTGTGATCTGCACTCTGCTGTAACTCTCCTTTCTGATCTTGTTTTCTTCATCCGATCGGCTGTTCATGCAATAAAAACGAGGAAATGAGGACTACCTTGTCATTAAAGAATGGATCTCTGCCATAATTACCCATTTATTAGATTGTTCTCTTTCTGCGCTAGTTTTTGCGGATTCCCCGTGTGGACGCTTTCCGGAATAATCATTAGGACGTGAGAAAACGCGGGTGTGATCAAAAGTCAAAGGAGGAACGGCAGCTGTGGAGTTTCAAGTATGGTGGCCGGCATGAAACTTTGACTATTGAGCGGCAGCATTAATATTTCATCTATTTTTGTAATCCATTCTCTCTATGAACATAGTTGACTTGATCGGCAGGAAAATGAATGATTGAACTCTGAGTTGGCGAAATCTGACCATTGGGTCGTCATAGCTGACGCAAAAATATTGTCATACGGAAAATTCTCTTACGAACACTATAATATGTTGTGGTGACGAGTATAAAAACATCATGTGAAAATAGAGTTACGACCTATTCTACTATACGGTCGAATTGATGACAACTGTGACCGATGAATTTCCAGGTGAAATTGATCGACAATGACCGTAATTTTGAGAGAAAGCAAGTTTACCTTTGCCCATCATGATGAAGCTTCAAGCTTCATGAAGTAAGGGAAAATAAAGATAAAACTGAAGGAGAGAAGTAAATCGTCGAAGGAGAGGGGCAGCAAAAATGGCAAGGAGAAAAGAAAGACGGCCTGGTCAATTGGCCAACAGCCAAGAACAGCGCTACGTTCGAGAATAAAGGCAAACTAAGAACACGAAACGCCGTGTACAAGCAGACAGGAGAACCAGGAGCATAACGTTGGAAGAGCTGAATTATGGATGAGTATACCATAATTATGTCTTTAAGCCATTGTTTGGGAATATCGTGGATTCACAATCATGTTTTAATAAAACATTACTGATAGAAGAGAAGGTACAAGGGTGAAAAGGGCTAATATCGTAAAAAACCCCAAATCGGTACATTTGTATTACGCTTATCCCAAATAAATTTTTATAACACGAAAAAACTCCAATCACGTTTACCCCAAATTAGACATAGGCATGTCACATTTACATCAAATTACAGTAAATCTAAGTTTTTGAGGGATAAATATGGAACGAGTATATTGATTTTAATTAAATATGGCCCAAATGTATTAGTTTGGAGTAAATATGACACGTACAGGTGTGTCAATTTCGGATTTTTGGTGGTTTTTTGACCTAAATAATAATAATAATAATAATAATAATAATAATAATAATAATAATAAGATCGTTGACCGATACCAATTAGAGGCAATTAGTCCAATTATTTCCTTCGTCCTACAAAGACCCTTCGAATGGAAGAGGGATGTGTTGGGCTTCTTCATGAAGCTGTCGAAGCTCTTCTCCTTGAGCTTGCCACAGCGGCAGGCGGTGGCGGTCAAGGAGGCCGGAAGTGGCGCGACGGACCCTGGCCTAGTCGGCCCTTGCCAAACGCGTGGTCTAAGGCGGACCCGGCAGCCTAGGCAAGATCTCGGTGCTCTTGAGGAGGTCGCTGGAGCTCGACCGGCTGTTGTGGTTGTGACCGAGAATGGTCGAATGACCCGATGCCACTGGCGTCTGGCGGAAGATTGAAGATTGAAGATCGATTGAGGGGAAAAAGATCTTAAAGGAGAACCGATTATGGAGAAGATATTAATAACCGGTTTATCGAAATTGTCTATTTAATTATTTTAACGGCTTAATACCATCAGTGCCGTCATTCTCTATTTATCTCCAACATTAATATTTTGCGAATTTCGGATGAAGTTATTAATTGCTGGAAAAGCCAAGTCGAAGCAAAACATCGTTAAAAATTGGGAAATATGCTGAGTAAAGTTTGAATTCAAATTTGAAAAAGGATAAAGAATTCTTTTTAATAAGTGAAAAGTTTAAGGATGCAACTATACGGCTTGTAATTATCTGGTTGCTTCCAAATTATAATTTTGACCATTCCTAATAAATGTTTCGATATAGTTCTCACGCATGTGCTGCCCTACTTTCCTTGCATTCAAAAAATTTGAAATTCAGTTATCAAATAAATTTTTGCAATGTTACAATACGATTGCAATCAAGAGAGAGAGACCACTTATTTTTACTAATTTGGATATATTAATTAGATTTCGCTAATGAACATTTAAAAACGATTACAATTAATTTATCTATACGGAGTAGTCGAAATAGGAAAGTTAAGGAAGATAGACGTAGGAGCGCGTCTCTTGCGTTATATGTATGCATGTCCGTCGTTTGTTTCCTCTTCTAGTTCCATATCTTGCGGATCTTCTTCTGGGGAAGTATTTTCTGCCAGTTTCTTGGAAACTCCATTAGCGCTCTTGCCTGCCTTTCTGACTTGATGCGTCTCTGTTGACTCCCTTGGAAGAGCATGGATTTCGGCATGCTGGAACCCCTTTGCGACGCGCGTCAGGTCAACCTAGATTACGACCGGCTCGTAGAATCAAGCCGGCGTAAGTTCTACATAGAAGTCGAGGTCGAGTTCGTGTACTTGGCCGAGCCTCCCGTCGCGACGTCCGACTGCCAGGACGATCGCCTGATGCTGGAAGTCTCCCGTGAAGAGAGATACGGGTTCTGGATCGCCGCCGATGAGCTGTTGCAAGATGCCGACGGGGAGCGGAACGTGCGGTTTATGTTGACGGAGGCGGGCGTGATGTACACCCGCCACCACGAGTTCATGGTACAGACGGTACTGAGCGAGGCCGCGTCCGTCGCGAGCGACGAGCGCAACAGGGACGCGGAGGTCTTGCCGATGAGGGTCTCTATCTCGTGCGCCGACCCTTGCATTCACCCGGAGCTGACGGTGAGCGAGGAAGAGGCGCTCGAAGTAACCTACGACGAGGCCGAGGACATGGACACCAGCGAGGACAACGAGGAGGAGATAGCGATGCTCATCGGGCTGCCGCGGTTGGAGGGGCTGACGGAGGTGGAAGTGAAAGAAAGAGGCATCGATTGCGTGATCTGCTGCGAAGCCATCCTCGCGGGTTCGACGGGGAGTTCCATGCCTTGTTGCCATGTTTATCACAGAGGATGCATCGCGAAGTGGCTCAAGAACAGCAGAACTTGCCCGCTGTGCCGGTTCGAGTTGCCTCCGACGTATTAGGGATTGTCTGCATCCCCCTGCTGTAAATCACTGAACTTGCTGGAGTTGAACTTTCCATGAACTGACTCTGATACATTGTTTGGCTTCGAGTTTGGTCTTTGTATTCGAATCTTTAGTGGTTGATAGACTGTGCTATCTGATCTCTTCATGTGAAAAACAAACACGTATATTTCAAGTGAATAACATGAGTAGTATGATTTTTTTTTATTAAAGTATACTATGATGGGGTGTTTGTCTCATTGAAAATTTTCATGACATCACTCGGGAGGACTTCAATGTGCGGTTAGAATCCTTCTTGCCTTGTTCGCCATCTTATAAATTTTGTCATGAGCTGCACTTATCCAAACGCTCTCGCATCGTTGATCACTCCCTCCTCTCCTCCTCGAATGGGTGTAGGGCAAGTTTATACATGAATGGCATGTCTACGCTTCTCGAGTATTATCTTAACCAAGCTTTCCTACTAGACTACAACAATGGTCATTCCATTGCTGTGGTTAGAATTTGTTTGCCTATATCTTAATTAATTCAAACTCTAGTCAATTCATTCTACGTTAGAAAAGAAAATAAGATCAAGAAATCTCAAGGACGTCAAGCTTAAAACACAAAATAAAAAGAGTTCAATTAGAAAAAAAAATATGTGGGTCATCCTAAAGAAGAACGGTTAATATTAATTTGAGAATCTCAATCAAATTTTTCTTGTGAAGAAAAAGAAAACTTACATTTTTCCGAAGAAACGATCTGCGATTTTTTGTGACAATATTTCCTTTCGTTAATTTAAAATTATGGATTGACCGACAACTCCTTCTAGTCATAAAAAAAAACACAAATTTTCCTTACTTTCGAGTTAATAAATCATGTTGCTTCTTTGTCTTGGAAATAACGTTGTTTAACTGGAGCCATTCGAAGGGACTTCAGGCGCGTAACAGTTTTTTTTTTTTTCTCACTTTAAGAAACAGAAAACTGTTTGTATAACCGTAAGTAACCGAACAACCGGCAAGTTCACTTTCCTCTTTTAGAGCGCTAGTGTTACGTGGATAAAACCATGTCCGATCTGTATCCTAATCTCCTCGTAAATCCTTCCATAAATCCCAGGTTGAATAAATCAGATTATCTCCTTCCTTACATCCAAATTGATTTTCAATTAAACTAATAATTATTACCCAACGCTCCCTAAAGAAACAATGATGTTCCATTTGGAAAAGTATAAACAAGTTTTAAACCTATTGGATTAATACCAATTTAGTTTTAAGCCTTTCAATAAATCAATTTTGGTTCTAAACATTTTAACATCGGTACCAATAATTCAGTTCATCTGGCCAATTTCAACAGGAATTCGTTAGTGTGGATGCCAATGATCCTACATGACACAGGCGGCGTTGATATAAATATTGTTTAGATAATTTTTATTAATGTTTTTCCCTTTTTTTCCTTTCTTTTATATTTTACCCTTCTTTTCTTTGTGGTGGCCGATGAGGGCTGGACCACACTTGGATGAGGTGTAGCACCGGCAAGCCCCCTTTGCCAAATTTGGCGAGGCTGACCCTCTCTCATGGCCAGCAAGGGCAAAAAAAGAAGGGAAAGAAATAAGAAAAAGAAAGAAAGATAATTAATAATTAATAAAAAAAATGTTCACGCTAGCCGACTATATAATGTAGGGCCAGCACCATCCGCATCAACGGATTCCAACCTCAATTGGGTGGATGACTAAATTGGTATCACTGTGAAAAAAATTATGATTAAATTAGCTCAATCGAAATGGTCAAGATTGAATTGGCACTAATACAATATATTTAGGATGATTTTTTTATTACTTTTCCCATTTTCCGTCCTGCTTTTCTTTAGGAATGAAATCCATCATTGAAATCTGGAGGGGATCCTTGTGCCTCTTAAGTATTCTGCAAATCAACAACACAAATCGTGTAGCAGAAACTTGAGACTTTTGCAAATATTCGGTCTAATCCCCTTCGGTTAAGACCTTAAAAGGAGCATTCAAGTGATTTTCATACGAGGGGGTCTTTAGCTACGAATCACTTCATGAATTCTCTTTCATTGAATATAGGACTTGCAATCATCATACTCATTCATGTCAATATCATGAAAGCAAAAATTTTAAATACATTTAAGCTTCGTTCGTCTCACAGAAAATAACTTCCATAAAAATATTTTTCGATTTTTCCATCGTTTATTTCACGGAAAATAAAATATCAATGGAAAAACGATTTCAAAAGTGGGGAAAATGTTTTTCGCTTTTTAGCAAGCGAAAAAAAAAAGTCATTTTTTTTAGTTATCTTTAAATATCGTGACATCTAATAGCGTGTCTCGACCTCGCCTAAAGCCAACAAGCCGGCGGCCTCTAGCAGCGAGCTTGCACCCTCTAAAGGCGAGCTCTAAACTTGCCTTAAATTAGCGAGTTCGTGACTTATAATGATAAGTTAGAAGCTCGTTGGGCCTAGTAAGGCTTGTGGCCAATAACTAGCCAACGTAAAAAAAAATTAAAAATCATTTTTTTATAATTTTCCCTAAGTTTTACATGAACACTCGAAAATATTTTAATTTTATAGGAAAATAATTTCCTGAAAAATAAATTTCCTAAAATGTTACATTTTCCGTTAAACGAATAAACTCTTAGTGTAGCACTGTGATAAAGTCTTAGACATGCCCAATTTTCAAATCTTATGCCCACAAGATCACATAAAATGTAGTGCAAATTGCAAACATATAAAAATATTGAATAAACCCCCAAATTCAAAGAACCAATTTAATGACAATTAGGAGTGATTGATTTTAGAGTAGGTACTTCTTATTAGAATCTATATTGATAGAATCAGTTCTTAATTTTTGGAGCCCGAAACCGATTCCATTTATCCTTTTTTGGTTCCAAGGTCTACCTTAGAGCTGTTTTTTTTTTTTTTTGCTTCATATTTTAATAAAAACTTAGATGAATAACAGTTACAACAAAATAGTATAAACAACAAAATGGCTAAACGTAAAATATCGACTCAAAACAAACAAAAATATACACCAATAGGGAAGTTGATCTCGTTTAAAAAAGATAATCATTCCAACTTCATAAAATAAATGTTAATTAGTTTTCAAGTAAGTGGATAGGTCCAGCACCCAGAATATGGAATCTAGTGACACGGTACAGGTTCCATATTTTAAGGGCTGAAAACCAGACGTGCTTTCATGGTTAATTTGGTCTCGTTCTCAAGAAGAATCAGGCTAGTTACGCAGCCCTAATCCCGATGGGGGTCTAGAAAGGACAATAATGCTCTAAGTGAAGACAAAGAATATTTGAGGAGCCAATCGAGAAGAGACTACTCAAATTCCATCCCCACTAGAGAAATGAACTTGATTCTTGTTCCCGTATTGCCCAGGAAAGAGCAAAAGAGTGGGCCATCACAAGGATAAAAGCAACTCCGATCCCCAAAGTGCCATTTTATGCTTTGCTTGCCTTGGCCAAATTCATTTGGCACCAACAATGCCTTCTCTTCAAACCAGGGAGAGCCACAGGATTGATGGTGTATTGATGGTCCCCTAACTCAATTACACGTCGAGCGATTAGCGTGATGACATGAGCCCAAGACACAGCAGATCCGTAAGGAGGTTACTTCAGTCTTTGAGATGATTGAGCACGAGCGTAGAAATCCGGCTCCTTGAAGAATGTTTAAAGGAATACTTCGCAAGTTCATGAAGGGGTTAAGTTTAGGCTTTTGGTCGGTCTTTTTTTTATCCATTATGTACGGTTGGCTTAATCTAATAGGACATAGCTAGACCATAGTTTCTGGGAGCTTGATTTGATCTTTTGAGTAAAAAAAAAAAAGGATTTAGATGATAAGGTCTTAATAAATGAAGCTATCTCGCATGCTATATGCTTGGGTCATCATTGTGAACTCGCTGGAGGAGGGTTTGTGGTACCCAACTTTGATTGACTTAAGGTCTTGTCACAGGACCTAGCCTTCATCAGAACCAGATGCTTAGTGCCCCAGTAGTGCGATCGAGTCATCAGACGCTTTACGCGAGAAAGTGCACGGAATACCGTAAGCCAAGGCAAAAAAGCAAACGGATTTAAAGCAGATGGACATATCTTTAAAGACTTTCGATCAGAAGCAAAGAGCATGCAGCAACAGAAAGCGAGTTATAAAAAAAGTAAAAGCAGTTTGACAAGGTACACTCACTAGCTAATTGCATGATCTTAGTTTACTCTATCTTAATACCATGTGGTACTTATTCCATGTCATATGAACATGATATAGAGATATATCAGAACATGATTTCTGCACTATGATTTGTTCTGTTTATTATTTAATTCTCTTCGAATATGTTGTCATTCATGTAAAGGTAAAGCTGGAGAAACACAGCCTCTCTTCATCTCTTCCATCACTCAGAGAGAGAGAGAGAGAGAGAGAGAGAGAGATGTACAGGTTCAGTAACACAGTTATTGGCGTCCTCAACCTCATAACCCTCCTGGCCTCCATCCCCATCATCGGGGCTGGCCTGTGGATGGCCAAGAACGCCACAACATGTGAGAACTTCCTCCAGATGCCGCTGCTCATCCTTGGCTTTGTCGTCCTCGTGATATCCCTCGCTGGCTTCATTGGAGCCTGCTTTCGTGTTGTGTTGGCACTCTGGCTCTACCTCTTCGTCATGCTGCTCCTCATCGTGGCCCTCATTGGCTTCACCATCTTCGGCTTGGCCGTCACGAGCCGTGGCAGCAGTGTGGAGGTCCCAGGGAGGAGCTACCATGAGTACCAGCTAGGCGACTACTCAGAGTGGATGAAGAATAGGGTCAAGGACCCAAATAGTTGGAATGATATCAAGAAGTGTATCTTGGGTTCCAAGACTTGTGCCAAGATTCAGTCTTGGACTCCTACTGATTATCTGCAGAAGGAGATGAGCCCTGTCCAGGTAAATGATATTATTTCTCTTCTTCTGGAATTTGCTTTCCTGGCTTTGACTTATTTCTCCTAGAAAATTACTGATGTAAGACATTTGGCATGGCCATGGAAGTTCTCAGAGAGTCATGAGACGGGACTTGTTCAATAGTATCAAAGGAATCGTTTTTCCTAAGTTCAATTTTTCATTGGCTAACTTGCCATATTAATGGTTCAATCAAACAGCAAACCCATCGAAAACAATTTATCAGTTCAATTCTGCAAAAGGGAAAACAAATATTAAGCCAAAAGAGTTGGACATATAAAAAAAATCAATCAAAACCTCCTTGCATATCTATGAAGCATAAAAGGTTTTCATTGGACTTTCTTTCATTTTTCATCCTTAATGCTCTTCCCAGTTTCGTCTTTGTTTTGCCATATTCACTTAGTATCTAATTTATGAGTTCATGCTTTGGTGCCTCAAATTGGTAGGAGTATGAGATTTTCTTTCTTTAAATTTCCAAAAAAATAAAAGAAAAAGAAAGAGGATGTTCTGATAAATCCAGAACATGGTAGGAAAATAACTCACTAGGAAAACAGAAGAACAGGCAAGTTCTGTTCCTGGATGAAAATTTTCTCCTAGTTGAAGCTGATTAAGAGATATCATTAGTTTCATATAATCCTCTACGTTTCTTTGTTCAAAAACATTATAGTGGTCATACATACATATGTGTGTACGTAAATACGTACTATCATAGACAACTTATTTCCCATAAGCTCTAACTTTATACATAACATTGACCGAAAAAACTAACGATATTCTCTAATTATACCTACTTACATCGCAAATGACTAACTTATTACATAATTAGTCTGGTTGCTGCAAGCCACCGACGTCGTGCAACTACAACCCGGGCGAGATGGTGGCTCAGGACCCGGATTGCTTCCGGTGGAACAACGCCCCAACCATCTTGTGCTATGACTGCGACTCGTGCAAAGCTGGGGTTCTCGAGGAAATGAGACAAACCTGGCACAAACTTGCTGTCCTCAGCATCGTCATGCTGGTGCTTCTCATCTGCATCTTTTCCATTGGCTGCTGTGCCTTCCGGAACACAAAACGGGCAGAGACCGACCACCCATATGGGGAGAACCGAATGAGCAAAATCCGGCCCCGATGGGACTACTATTGGTTAGTAATTAAACCCACTATCTTGATTTTTTCCCATCTTTTCTTTAATACAGACTATGTTGCTTGTTTGGTTTTGCAAACATTCATATTTTGCTAGGTCTCTAGAATTAGATAAGCAAGTTAGTAAAGCTTGAGAAAAACTTGAGAAACCAAAGCACAATTAGAGAGTGACAGGAGAGATGAGATCACTCCTGTGGAACTACATGATATTTTGACATCGCCTTAGTCACGCTAATTAATTATCCTCACATAATAAAGGAAGGTGTTACGAACACAGTTACCCCCAAAAGAAAGTCTCTTCGTTTTTAACCTTTGTTCCTTTTTCACAAAAACTGATTAGGCTTTTAGTGAGATAACATTATTGAATTCGTTCGGGTGCATAAAACATAGCAAGTGCATCTCTGAAAACATATGAATTTGAATAGGATATGTTAAAAGTACTCATTTTCTCTCTATTTCTTTGCTTGCTTTTTCTTGGGCATGGTCTGAAGAATACACATTACTGGTCCTCTTTGTTGACAGGTGGAGATGGTGGTATGATTGTAAAGAGCGGCTTTATTAGCCCACAGGATCCACTTCTCTTTAATCTATAACCTTCCTTTTTCCCACCACCTTCACTTTCTCTCATCTTTCTCTAAGGGAGTAGCGTTCAGATTCTCAGTTTGTAATCTTGCTACGGCTAAAGAGAGGGGACAAGTCTATTGTTGCTTTTGAGGAGATGGGTGATGGTCATAGAGGTCTCTCGTTGTCCAAAGTGATACCGTGAATGCTTTCTTTTCTTATACGAAGATGGGTTTTGCTTTTGTCTCCCAGAACTGCCTCATTATGTTTCTGCTTTCTTGCAGTTTTTTAAAATTTATTCTGCTTTATGTACTCTTCCCTATTCGTATTATGTTAGATTCACACAAACTGATTAAGCAATTAGTCTATAAACTGGTCTAACAATTAGACAGACAAAGAGGAAAACCAATAAAAGGTGAAAGAAAAGAAATGAGAAACTTGAGTTGAGACGAAAACATGATGCATAGGCATACAAAACCGAATGCATCTTACACTCCACTGTGTAAGCTATCAGAACAGGCAAGATTCTCCAGGAGCCTGCTTAAACAACAGAGGTTCACACAAGAGAAACTGCGTTCTGTGGAGAAACAAGTCATCGGGTGTTTCCAATTTAAAAATCATGACACACTCACCTGGGACCTGCATCTGGCAATATGGCGTGCAAGCCCTGATTTTCTCAGGTTTTTCCGTCATGGTAAAAGGATTAAGAGAAAACATCCTTAATAATCTCTAAGGAGCAACTTGAGTTCATAAACATAGACCGGCATTCGAGAAACATCATTGCCAGACCAACTGTATTTTGGGGATATATCTTGCAGGGATCAAAAACCCTCAGTAGACATATGTGAAGACATTTAAGGCATGACAGAAGTGACGGAACCATCACCACAGATACAGTGCATCCAAAGCCAAAACTGAACTTAAATTGCTGAAAGTCACAAACTGTAGTGATACATTAAGAATTCTTCAAATTCAATGGATAGGAAACGCAATGATGCAAGGAAAGAGATACAAAACACAGCAACAAGCATATCGTATCCAACGTGGTGGCTTGGGAGCATACTGGAGGAAAGATAGGATCTGCCTGTTATCTAATGGCTATCATTTGGTGGCTTGGGAGATTATGTTGCTTATTGAACTTGCCTCTTCTTTTGCAGCCTCCACAAGAGAATCCTATAATCAGATGTAAGATGGTCTCGTATTAGCAGAGATGACAAGCAAAATTTGTTCACATAACACATCAAAAACACAGATATATGCATTATAACACATGAACTGTGTGTTTATCGAGATTGAGAGAGAGAGAGAGAGAGAGAGAGAGAGAGAGAGAGAGAGAGAGAGAGAGAGACCTGTGCTGATATCAGCCGTGCAACTGTTTTCTTGCTGGACTCCTGAATTGCACCAGCAATTACAAGCTCATCCAAGATATAGTAGGCCTGAAATGTTCAAGCAACAAGCATTTCTCGACATTGTTTATCCTCAAAGACCACTATGATATCTCTGCAACTGAACAAGTATACATACCTTATGGAAATTAAATATGAGGTCCAGCTCACAAACCTGCAAGTAGTGAAAGAAATTCAGGCAAAATTAAGGACGTTTCATATGGACAAATTAGTATCTACTGGATCAAAAAAGTACAGCAGTTCACTCACACTGCCAAAGTACCGGTCCAAAATCTCCACAAAATGATGAATTACTTCAAGAGTCTCTAGCTCATTATCTTCAGGATCAATGCACATGCAAAAATAGAGACTCGCGTATCTGCACAACATGATTACAACAAACTTGATCAACACAATGAAGCACCAACTGAGCCAATTAATTTTCTCTCAGTAGTACCTCTTGTAAACAACCTTTAAACCTCCCCACTCCAAGAAATTGCACAGCTTAGGACCTCTATGAAGCATTAACCCACTGATTTCTCGGATGACCTTCTCAGATGATTCCCATTCACAGAAAGGTGTTAGTCTTTGTACAATTAAAACCAGGTGCAGACGACCAATATCTCAACAAAACATTAACAAACAAGACCTTGAACAGTATTTTCAGCAAACAATCAATTCATTATGGCCCTCAAATCTTATCAATCCAATTAGAGTTCCTGATGAGGTTGAAAGAAATCATGTCTCAGAATATGGATAATACCTTAGTTCGTTCCTTCTGTGAATAAGGCGAGTACCATTTTGTCAACCTGACCTTCCCTTGACGACTAATTAGAAGAACAAAGTGAATCTACAACATGCCATCAATGTAAGGAATTAAACCTCGAACAGAACTTATAGAAAGAGATCAAATATGCAGCTCTATCTGTATGCAATGATGGCCTTTGCTCTCATTTATACAGAACCGATAAGTTTGATACGAAAACAAAATTTCAGCTTATGTCCTATCTTTTGTAAAGATATCTACAAAGATGAGCATATCAAATTAACAGACAATAATAATAATAACATGAGAAGAGAACCCTGCTTGCAAGAGTGCCCCCATTCCTAATAGATATCTATGCTCAGTCAGATAAGTTCATTCCAATGAACATTTGTTCCACTGACAAAATCTCCAACGCACAGCTTTAAGAAGCGAAATGTTGCCTCAAGCATTCCGCCATGCAATTTTTGCATTGTGCAAGTCAAATTGTGCAAGAAATACTCATGAAGAGCAGATAAAACATATTGTGCAAGTGACACACAAAGATCTTCCCTGTAGATTCGTTTTCTGTAATAATTTTACTAAGTAACTAAACCCACAAGCCAGAAATTTGACAGGGCTTCAACAAAAAGCCTAAAGGTCCTCCACCGAATGCATCCACAAAATGTCAAAACAATCATAAGTTATCTTAATTACCGGAAAATAAGAGAAAGAACACAAGGCAGCTCACAACATGACTGGACATAGATTCAAAGCAACTAATCGGCTCTGCACAAAAAGGACATTCAATTTCACGTCGAAGGAGGCCATAGGCTAAATGCGCAATTCCGTTTTCAACATAACTAACCCAAGAGAAGATCCGGAAGAAACAAAAGAAAACAGTGATCTGCAACTAGAGTGTTCCAAAACAGCACTGTAAAGCATTTCAGATAAGAAACCCCACAAATAAAGATCAAACCTTTCGACAAAAGTCGAAATGAATTCCACAATGCAGTCTCCAACGCACGAACATCAGGATCGATCAACCAAAGAGCTGTTATGTTACTACGTAGACATGATAAATGACAATGAGGGGTTTCCTTCTTTACTCTACCATGATTCGGGTCGGAGATCGAACTCGGAGTCCTTCAAATTTGCAGGCGGGCTCTGCACTATCGGCGATCGGCAACCCCTGTGGGGGGATCCGTACCCTTTGGAGGCAAATGCGAACCTGAGAATCCTTTCACGCCAAGAGCTGTACTCACAGCGAAAGAGCTATTACTCCGCCGAGTTGGCAAAGCGTCGCCGCTCCTCTCTTCCAAGTCGCACTACCCCAACCGCCGGACGTAGATCGGCGTCTCGAGAAATCGTCAAAGCCCCGCTACTCGATGAACACCATAGCCATCTCTCTGCTTGAAAGTGGTGGCCCACTGGTGGCGTTTTTCAATCGCCATTTCACAGACCAAAGCAGTCATCAGTACCCGGTTCATCGGTTCAACCCCGTGAACCGACCGGTTTGACCTAACTTTAGTAGATCCAGCAGATTGTCTAGGTAAATTGGGGAAAAAAAAAAATCAAGACCAAGTAATGTTTGATCTATATATTATAAATTTATTTTTAAAAAATATTAAAAATTTATTAAAAAGTCATTTAAAAAATATAATATTCAAAAGAACAAGTTGAGTAACCAATAATGTTGGATCCAATGATGTACAGCGTTGCATGGTAAAATCTATATAATACTTATATTTACCAAAAAAAAAAAATTTGGATCCAATGATTTAGGCCGTCAAAAGGCTTTTTTCTATTACGTCTCCACACCCGTGCCACATATGATAAAAGAATATTGAAAAACAGCTATTTAGCCATGAGTTTGTTGGAAGGGCTAAATTGCACTCGATGAAAAAATTTCAAGGTAAAAAGTGCATAAGTTTCAATGAAAACTACCAAAGAAGCCATAAGAATATATATTTTATGCCAATTAGTCTTAAAACCTTCCATTTGTATTAATAAGCATTTTCATGTAATGCCAATTGAGTTATTGAGCCAATTTTGACTCGAAAATATTAACGTAATAGTCCAATCAACCTCGGTCATTCTATATGATATACGTTCTTTAATGTAGACAATTTTGTAAAAGTTTTCTGTTTTTTTTTTTCCTTTTGTATTTTTTTCTTTTATACTAGTGGCCAATCCCAAATGATGGTTGGCCGCCAAAAAGGGCCAGGTGAGGTCACCATTGCCAATTTAGCTACGGCCACCCTTCTTGGCCACAAGCAAGGAATTACCTCACTTGGGCAAAAGTCATCCTTGTCGCCCTCACTAGCTATGGGCAATGGTCGATTTTACCTAGGTGAGGGTTGGCCTCACCTCATTTAGTGTCAAGCAAGGGTCGTTGGCCCTTTTTGGCACTCAGTAAAGAAAGGTAAAAACATAAAAATATAAATATTTGTATAGATCAAGAGAAAAGAGCTTCTAGATCTAGATTTAGTTCAAGAAATGATAATTTCCAAAACTCGAAGAAATCATATAAACGCTTTGGATGCAATGGTTTGGAGGATTTTGAAGCGGTGAGTTGATTTCTAACGATGAAAATTGGAGATATTTAGGTTTCATTCATTTCACGGAAAATGAAACATTTTTAAAAAAATATTTTTCAGAAAGTTATTTCTTGAAAAATAACAATATTTTCTAGTGTTTGTTTGAAACTTAGGGAAAATCATAAAAAAAAATTTATTTTTTATTTTTTCTCTCAATTTGTTGTTGATTTATATTGAATGGCCACTAGTCAAAGTTGCTTTTGAAAGAAGATGAAAAATATTTTTCCTTTTTTAAAAAGCGAAAAACATTAATACGGTGATGTGGTTTGAAAAAGTTCACGCCTTCCACCCTCTGAAAAAAGTTATTTGAGATTTCACACACAATCTCCTCAGTTTTGCTCATTCATCTCTGCTTCGCCCTCCCGAACAAGATAGCAAATCATGTGTTAATGCTGTCAAATCTCAAGAAAAAAGGCACTTAGAGAGAAAAATACCAAAAAAGTCTTTAGCCTATTGAAATCACGCCAATTTAGCTCATTCAATTAATTTTGGCGAGAAACGGCATAGTCGGTACTAATCTAAATAAAATTTTAATCATTTTTTCCTTTTTTGTGTGAAAGTACATAAATATTAAACGTCTTCACCTAACGGTTTAAGCTTTTAGGACAGTTGACAGTTATCCTATAAAAAACTCTATATGATATCAGAGCGGGAGGTCATGAGTTTAAATCTTACCAGATCCATAGTCTTCCCAAATTCTTCCACGCTTAGTATTAGGCAAAAAAAAAAAAAAACCAGACTAAGTGTGAGAAAGTGTATGAAAGTACATAAATATTAAAGGTTTAAGCTTTTAGGACAGTTGGCAGTGATCCTACAAAAACTTCACATTTCGTTCCTCTATTTCTAAAAGAGGCCAGGAAGGGGCACGGCTCTCGCTTTTGCTTATACGCACGATGCAGAGAAGGGTCTGAAGGGGAGTGGAGGTGGAGCCAATGTTGCTGCACACGAGACCTTGGGTGGTGATCTAACTCCCGTTCTTGTGTCTGGGTGATTTCACTTTCTTGGAATTCTCCACCGATTTGGTATCCATCCATTCTGTTACTATCTTGAATGTGAACATGTGGAGAGAGAGCTTTTACAGAACCAAAACCCTAGGACAATGGCATGGACCGTCACGAGTAGTAGGCAAGGCGGCCTGGCTTGCAACTACGGTATCCTCACCTAGATTTGGGCGAGGGTCGCAGCCCTTGCTAGTGGCTAGTCGTGAGCTCTGATGACCTTCATCGGCTACAGCTTGCTGACTATAATGGGAAACATAAGGAGGAAGGAAAAAAGCTCTTAAATAAATGGCTAACAAAAGTAATGAAAAATTAGAAAAATCGTCCATATTTGCACCAATCATATCGCATTGGCACGCCGATTTCAATTGTTTTTTTTTATTATCGAAATTGCCCGGATGCACTAAATTAATACAAATTTAAAATGTTTACAACTTAAATTGAGAAGGAAAACAGAAATTTAGGATTGAATCAACATAATTATAAAATGTTTGCCGTTTTAAGTAGTCAGCTTTGTGCAATAGAAAAAAATGGGATGGCCCATCATCTCAACGTCACTGAATTGCCAAGAAAATTTTCAAATTGTTTACTTTTTTTCTAAAACAAATTGAGCCAATTGCAAAATATCAAGATCGGGTAACACGTCATACCTATTACGCAATTCCATGACTTAAACAATTCATTAAAAAAAAGGAATCTAATTTTTCCTTGACATTTGGTCATTTGGAAATTATGAAAAACTAATAAGCCATGCGAAATCATTTGAAGCCCTATTCAAAACAACAAGATGAGAGTCAATATATTATTTAAAGCCATCAAATGGCTTGTTTTCTAAGTAGCTTCACGCCAACGCGCGGGTGCCCCATTGACGTGTATAGCAATTGTACTTTTAAAGTGGCAATATCTCACAAAGTTTTATTTCGCAAAATTACCTACGACATCAAGGGATTTCCTACTCGAGCTGGAGATCATATGTTTGAATCCCACTAGCCGTAGGTAAATTGCTGACCATCTGCACGGCCCAGACTCAATCAGTTCATATAACCCGCGGGACATTTCGTGAGCCTCTAAATAGTCGAATCAATTACATATATTGGTGTGATCACATCATGTATTCCATCGGTGAGAATAAATTTGATTATGACGTGCGAAGCGACGTCTTGTAGGAAATCGTTCTTGCTCAAAAGAGAGAAAGGATGAACATGGCCGATGCGAACGGACTTTCAAGTTTTACCATGGCAATGTAAATCCACCTTAAGCAAATAGACATTGGAAGTCATTGAGATACTCAGCAAGATGAAGTTGGGAGAAACTAATGATGCTCACTTTGACTGTTCTCCTGGATTTGTCCATGGGTTTATGAAAACGAGTCCACTGAAACTCCAGAAAGCAATTTTGAACGTACCATGTGATTGTGATTGACACCTTGAAAATCAAAAAGTGTTTCAGTTTGGTTAACCAATCTCACCTAAGCACACGTGATGGAACACTTTAAAAAAGCTCATCCTCTTCTTCTTCTTCTTCTTTTTCGTTCACTTGTTTAAATTAGAAGATCTCTTTTGGCATATGGATCTCCACCAATATAAAATAATTCTTATGAAATCAATCTTGAATAAGAAGAATCATTATTTTAAGATTTTTAATGAAATCGTTAAATTCAAAGTACGATAAAGTAACTCCTGCATGGGGAACTACTCCTTTGACGGGTGTTTTCGAGACTTGACAATTAGTCGGAGTACTTTACTCATCAAGCATATTACAGTTGGAAATTTGCTCTCTAGCTTGTACTTTGGATCAACAGTCCCCTCCCCTCCGGTTTGTTTCGTAAAAATTAAACGATTTGAAAAAAAAAATTTCCTAAATAAAAACAATTACTTAAAATAATCGGTCGATACAAGATATTTTCATCATCGATCCCAATTTATATTCAATTATTTTCGTAATGAAGGGAGCCATAAAGATGATACAACTACTTTATACTATCCATCGTCTATCCATCTTAGGTTGGGGGTCCACGGAAGGTCAATGGAGCAGAAGTCTGGGTCGGGTCTCAATCGACGCGGTTGTGGAGATCGTTGACCCACGTCGTCTCTTACTATTTAAAGTCTGAATTCATTTTCTCGAAAACCTAAATTTCCCAATTGGCAAAAAAAGACAAGAAGGGAAAGAAAAAGGAAAAAAACAATCACGACTCGGCAATTTTATGCAACTTGTTCATCGCATGTGTCACATCCGAATTTACTGAAAAAAAAGAATATGAAGATGGTATTCGATGATCACCTTTCTGTACAATTCCACGTGGGTCGGTCCAAATTGGGTGGAATGAATGGCTTTTTTTTTTTTTCAAATTGGATAGTGGGCGAAAAAGGAAGGAGCAAAGAAAGAGATGGGCAAAGGACAAATGGACATGAGAATCGCAGACGTCGTGGGTACATCCAATGGATCCGGATCCCCGACGCACTTCAAACGATTCGATCTTAGAAGTCGTCCGATTTCAAATTAAACGGTTCCTGTTCAATAGAAATTTTTCTTTTTGTTTTTTACTTAGGTATTCGATCGAAATCGAATGATTGGGTCTGATGTCCGTTTGCAGATCAAAAAAATTAATAGAACAAAATGAAATAAAAGTGGCTGGCGGCGGTCCTCAATGGCTGCTAAGGAAATGAATAAATAAATAAAAGAAACGGTCCTCGTTAAAACCAGGTCCTACGTTCGGCGTCGCCCCAACGATTATTGGAATATTTAAATCGAAGGCAGCGCCGAACATTCTGCGCATTCTTTTTTTTTCCCCCACTCGAGTCGTCGAATTTGTTATATATGCAGAATTAAGTACGTGAATTTATAGAATCTTTTCCTTATAAAGTCTAACAATCTTTGATTTCGACAAATTAAGGACAATCAAATTTGCGTCGACCAAACTATGGGAATGACAATCTCGACACCCCGATGAGACAGTTCCGATAGCTTTCGATTCAACCGAGTCGTTTGATTGTTTCGCCATCATATTTTTAGAAAAAACCGTCACGTCGGGATCGATTTATTAGAGTTGGAGGGATTCGGCTAGGGAATCACATAAAGTTATAAGGATCATATCGGAAGAGCAGTGCATGTTCAAGGACCGGATATACACCTTTTTTTCTCCTAAAAAAATATGGGGATCGCCATGACACATTATATCGGAAGATATAAGTAATTTAGATGAATTCGAGATTGACATTTTGAATGAGGTGAGGGGTTAGAAGAACATTAGACTCATTTTCAGTGATTATTTACTACCAAATTCACTATTGATACAGATAAAGTTATTCATCTTTTTTCCGGTCGTGTTGATTTCTTACGGTGCGGTTGTAATACTTTAAAAGCGAGATATCGTTCAAGGGTTTCTCGACGTCGACAAATATGGTACGAAAGATTCCGATGATTCTAGAGGCGAAATCAAAAGTTGACCGCGTAGGCATCCCGATTTCATGGCAAAATTCAATGGAGAAAAACTATAGTAAATTCTCCATTTGACACACCTTTTTTTTTTTTTGGTTAAAGATATTATTTTAGTAATGGTCCTCTGTCATCGAATAAACCCGCGACTCTTTGCTGTGATTGGTCGACTGCCTGCCCCTCATGCCACGCAAAGCCGTTGAAAAGTCAGAGTCTTTGAAATTTCAACCCCGCGGGTATAAGATCCCCTTCATTCAGAGCACAAACTGCTTCACATTCCCATTCCATCTCGTGCTCCGCCCTCTGTAGCATCGCCGTTCTTGTTTCCTTCGCTGGATTGGAGAGTCCTCAACGCGTCCTCATCCTGCAGCGAAGTGAATTCCATCGAGGCCTCAAGGATCTTCGCGGTGCGTCCATGGCGGAGGACGACTACGACAAGGAGCGTACTCTGGAGGAGACCTCGACGTGGGCCGTCGCCATCGTCTGTTTAGTGATACTGGCGATTTCCATCTTGTTAGAGCATGCCATTCACCTCTTCGAAAAGGTTGGTGATATATCAATGGCATTCCCTTTGTTGCTTTCGCGTGGTTGGAAAGCTGAAAGGAAAAAAAGTTCTTGAAGAGCTTGATGACTGCTAACCGGATTGATCATCGGCTGTCGTGTTACCAGCGATGTCTTTTCCCCGTCGTCTGATGGATGTTACTGATTTGCTTTGCTCTTGCCATTTGCAGTTCTTGAAGAAAAAGAGGAAGGTAGCTCTTGTTGAAGCACTGGAGAAGTTCAAAGCAGGTCATTTTTGACATTGGACTTGCTCTCGCCAACTTTCGTTGACAGAAACGCGGGGTCTCTTAGTGATTACTTTGCGGAGCACGCTTTATTGATCAGTTCTCTGTTTTTTTTTTTTTTGGCTTGGGCAGAGCTTATGCTGCTGGGGTTCATATCATTGCTTCTGACAGTGCTCCAAACTCCAATATCGAACATATGCGTCTCCAGGAAAATTGCAAACTCTTGGCGTCCCTGTAGTAATGGGGCCAAGGCCGAATCGGACTCCGAAAAGCATGGCCGTAGACTCCTCGAGTTCTCAGACTTCGATGGGGTCATCCGCCGGAGCCTGGCCACGAAAGGGTACGATAAATGCACGGGAAAGGTAATACTAATTTTCTCAAATATCTCTGTCAAAGTACTTGACTGTCTCTGCAATTTGGTCAAATCACATAAACATGCCCTTATTTCAAGAAACTCTCCTGTGCCCCTGGAAGACAGTGCGCATCCCTTCACTTATATGTCTCTCTGAGCGTGGACCAATTTAAAAATCCCTGTCAGCTGCATATGGTACTCACTTGTCCTGAACATTTTGTGCAGGGAAAGTATGCCTTTGTCACCGCGTACGGTATTCATCAGCTCCATATATTCATCTTTGTGTTGGCCATCTTCCATGTTCTGTACTGCCTCACAACCTTGGCTCTGGGCAGCATTAAGGTACTCTAGAAAGTTACAAACTGAAGAGAACCTCCTCTCTCTCTCTCTCTCTCACTCTCTCTCTCTCTCTCTCCCTCTCTCCCTCTGAGTGGCTTTGTTTGGTTGTGGCTACAGATGAGACGATGGGAAGCATGGGAAAAAGAGACGAAGACACAAGAATACAAGTCAGTAAATGGTAATCTCTAAGCTCCAAACACAAAAGACCGTGACTCAATTTGATTAGCGTCCTCAATTAGTACTTGAGTAGGAGAATATGCCCCGAAAATAACAGATATTTGGTCACACTTTGCCTAATTAGTGAATCTACGTATCCATGAATTCCATACTAAGAATGCCCATCAACCATTACCATGCGGTTATCCCACTTAAATATTCGCGTGGAAAGATTAGGTCTGCTCATGAGTGAACAGATTAAATTTGAACGTTGGAAGTTGCGCCTAATATTCTCTTTCCACTGAAGTTGAGGTATTTATATATGATCTGTTGGTCATGGGCGGGTGCTTTCAGTATTAGTCAAACATGAATGATGTTGGATTGCTATTTTCACGTTGTCCAATTTATGACTAAAGCCAGGACTAAATCTCTGTTGCAGATCCAGAGAGGTTTAGATATACAAGAGAGACATCATTCGGTCGAAGGCATTTGAGCTTCTGGAGCCGATGGAGCATATCTGTCTGGATAGTAAGTACATTTCCCCAGATAACACACAACTCCCGTGTACTAGAGTCTGAATTGGTTTCTAATATCTGTCAGCACATCATATTTATTTCTCGAGCAGAAATTATTCATGAGCAATTCGGGATCGACACATAATTAACTAATGGTCTTGTGACTCTAAAATTGAGCTCTGTTAGCACATGATGCCAACGTGAAGATTCACAGCCCTTGTTACAAAATTCAAACTTTATCACAATTTTAGCTTTTTTTGCAGGGGTGATAAATGTTTTTATCTTTCCCTGAGAAATATAAACGAAGTTACTTTTTCTAATGGAAGAAAAAACCAAAATCCTCCTGTGAGTTGAGATAAGTTTTCTTCCCCTTCTGCCAGGTGTGCTTTTTCAGACAGTTCTATGGATCAGTGACAAAGGTTGATTATTTGACACTAAGACATGGATTTATCAAGGTAAGCATGTGCTCGTTGTCATGCGAAGTAGTCACATTCTCATCATCAAGTACGACCATTGTTACAAAGAAGGTCAATTAAAGGCTCACTTGGACTGCAATCGCAGGCACATTTGCCACCCGGAAGTGAAATGACATTCAACTTCCAGGATTACATCCAGAGATCACTCGAGGATGATTTTAAAGTAGTTGTCGCAATAAGGTAAGAACTGCCTAATGTTAATGCCCAGTTCATTTTGTCTCACTACACATACATGTCTCACCATTCCTGATTTTTTGGCGTGCAGTCCGGTTATCTGGTTCTCTGCAGTGCTCTTCCTTCTGACCAATACGCATGGTAAGCTTGGATTATCATTGCTGCCATAACTTGCAAAGAAAGGAAATAATTTTGAGTGTCTTAAAAAACTCTATGTTCTGATGCTCTTGCCATTTCTCTCTCTTTTTCGTTAAGCTCTCATTCAACATCGGAAAACTGGTTTTTATATAGTTTCTAACTTCAGTCTCTTTGGCTTCTATGTGTTTCCTCTCGGTTACTGAGACACCGCTTTCCTTTTTGTTCTATTTTGCAGGATGGCGTTCTTATATATGGTTGCCATTTATTACTCTATTTGTAAGCAAAAAAGCTTGAAGCAATCTACATTTCCTTGTCCTCTCAATGCATCTCTTCTGAGGATATTGGGTGTGAAATGCTGATGATTGATCAAAGGGTGGATCTTGCAGATAGTACTCTTGGTGGGGACAAAGCTACAAGTCATAATCACGAAAATGGGACTGCGGATTCAAGAGAGGGGACATGTGGTCAAGGGCGTTCCTGTGGTTCAACCTGATGATGAGCTTTTCTGGTTCGGACGCCCACGTCTCCTCCTTCTCTTGATTCATTTCATTCTTTTTCAGGTACTAAGAACCTCCTGTCAAATAACATCCTCGAGTAATGCATATTTTCTATAAAACCTTGTTCATAGTTGGTATCTTTATGTTAAAATTTTTGTTCTATGTCCACTCTTCTTGATTGCAGAATGCTTTTCAACTAGCCTTTTTTGCTTGGGGAACGGTAAGCATTTTATCTGATCCATTGCTTTGTTAAATTATGCACGTTCAGCTATTGAAGTGTTCGTCGCGATACTCCAACTTAATCAATTGCAAGTTCCCTATTTCCTAACGATGATCGCCATCGCGTTTTCAGTATTCATTTGGCTTCAAGAATTGCTTCAACGAACGCACCGCAGATAACATCTTCAGAGTTTCAATGGGGTCAGTATTACCTACCTTGGAAAGGGATGCTTATTTGTTGCTGACACTTTTGAGCAAAATAGAAAAAGGATGGCATGAGAGTGTAGCTTACATGTGTTGCATGAACTAGACACTGAACTATCTCTGCACAATGGCAAACTTTTCTTGGAGCTGATGCCCCATTCAATTTCGTCATTTGAACAGGGTATTCATCCAGGTCCTGTGCAGCTACGTCACCTTGCCTCTCTATGCTTTGGTAACACAGGTTGGTGAATTTCTAATGTTGTTACCCATTTTCGCAATAGATTTATCCGCGAATTTCCATATGTCGTTCAAGGACTAGAATGACAATGACACTCTTGATTGTGGTGTTTAAATTTTATAATAACAAAATTAATCACCTTCCATGAAATTCCACTTCAACATATATTCTGGATATCAGTGTCAAGAATGTTTGGAATACAGACCGGAAAGGGAATGAAATAGAAAACTTGCGATTCAACCGGCATAAGGACTTCGTTTCCTTTTGGTAATTCACAGATGGGATCGTCCATGAAGCCGGCCATCTTCAATGAGCACGTTGCAACGGCTGTCAAGCACTGGCGTACCGCCGCAAAGAAACACAACAAACAAAGCCGCCACTCCAATGCCGACCCCTCAATCTCCAGCCGACCGATGACGCCGGCTCATCTCCTGCAAAACTACAACCACAGAAGCGAAGAGAGCCTTCAAGAGGTCGAAAGCGAGCGTTGGCACGAGTTAGAGTTGACCAATGGGTCTTCCCATGACCATGAATTAGCCAACGACTCGGAGATTGCTAGGCATTCTGATGCTGTGGAGGAAGAGCAGCCGGACTGGGCAAACCAGCCATCGGCGCCGCCTCGGGCGACCGTTCCGAACCACAGTGACATGAGGTAGTTGGTAAATGAAACCACCAACAATAAGGGCTGTTTTACGGCGACAACGGAGCATCAGAGCTCGAAAGAGCTGGCGGAGTTGCAGAAGTACATTGTTTACGTAGTTTCATAATTCTTTAGTTTCTGAACTGTAAATCTTTGGAGAGTTCCTCTTCATCATCCCTTTTAACTTCCTTTATTTTCAAAAGGGTGTCCCGATGAAATTTTACTTCTCGTCTGCGTCGTTCACCGGCATCATTGACTCTTTGATTATCCAAAGCGACGGAGGGAAGCTAAGCTAGAACTAGCATGTAATTCTTCATAATAGTTGGAGAACTCGTCTTCTCCTCGCAAGAACAGCTGGAGCATTCCAGCATGGAGGAGACTGAGGATCATGTATCATACATCTACCAAGAAACTTGGTGTAATAATAATTGGAGCTGTTGGAAAAATAATTAGCTGGAAGAACAATAATGAAGGATCAAAAGGTCAAAGTCCTTTCATTTTTGTCGTGGACTATGATGTTTTTCTCCCTAATTTTTAATCAGCCATGACTCTTACTAAAGCAGGCTTTGTTCGACGATTATAGAGATGATGAAGTTCACGTCCCAAGTTCAAAAGAAGCGATCTCACCGCAAACCATTGAAATTAACTATTTCTTGGAATTTTTTTTCTATTTGGCTGACAGAAAATTAGGTTCATTGTCACCAAGAAAGACTCTTTTATGTATTCTTTAGGATGAAGTACCTCCCTTTTTTCTTTTTCTTGTTTAACAAAATTTGGATCGAGTTCCTTTGAAATCGGATTTGGTGTTATATACATATTAAATAAAGGCGAGAACAAAATGAAAGTAAAAGTTGGTGGGAGAAGCACAGATATTTTAGTTAGGATTTACAATTCGTGAGGATTTGGCATAATTTTGTCGGTCACTTGAATGATTTTTTTTATGTGTTTACAAAATAGTTTAAATAAGATTTCAAAGTGTTCTTTAGAGGGAAAAAAACAAAGAAAAAAGCAAAAATATATCAATTTCAAGCTTTTCTAGTCCAAAATCAATTTTAAGTCAAGTCACATAATTTCATATCAAGTTCATATTTTTCTTAAATAAATATGTTTCGTGTTCAATTCACATATTTGTGTCATGTCAAGAATTTTCGCTCTTAATTTTACTTACGTCCCATATGAAGTGGTATGTGTAGAAGCATAGAGAACTAATAGCTTCAAATCATTCCACAAGGAGAAGAACCGGCAAGCATTGTATAGCACGATTCAGATTCAAAATTTCTGATGTCCATGAAGGAAGGACGGGAGAAAAAGTTTATTTATAAGCAAAGTTTATCTACACTCTTATTACAGAATAAGAGAAATGTTCACTTTGAATCCTACAAAATTACACGAGAATGTATAAAAATACATCGATTTTAGCATAAGGAAGGTGACTTGAAAGTACCCATAAACTAATTTTTCTTTACATATCCAAAAAGTTAATTGACAATTAACCTTACTTAAATAAGATCCTCATTTCCTTTTAGCAACCGAAGACAAAAAAAAAAAAAAGAAGAAGAAGAATCCTAACTCTTCAATTATGTCTATCTTAAGAGAGAGAGAGAGAGAGAGGAAAAGAGCCCTAATTAATTGTACCTCAATTATTGGTTGATTATGGCCATGACAATAATAATAATAATAATAATAATGATAGATAAGATAAAATAATTATTATTGTATTATTTTGGTGGTTGCAGTTTAAGCAGCAATCTTACACCTTTCCTTTTTCCCTCATTTCTACGGCCTTTTTCTTCCTCACCACCGCCACCACCGCTGTTCTCCGACGAGCAGTTCGTGCGTTAATCGCACGAGCAGAGCATCTACATTTTTGCAAAGTTTAGACGAATAAAGGGTTTTCTCTGGGAATCTGATCTCGGGTCGTCGGAATGGAAGTCCGGCAAAGCCCGACGGCGGACAACTCGTCGGTGTCCGGTCGCCGGCAGGCGCCGAAGCAGGCCAAGCCTTCCCCTGTTCCCGTCGATTCGACCTCCGTCACTCAGAGGTCGGAATTTTTTTCTTTCTTTCTTTTCAGTGGCTTTTTGTTAGGTTCTTGCGTTGAGGAATTTTGGGGTTTGATTTGTTGCCGTGTTACTTCTTGTTTTGTTTTACAGGCTACAAAAGGAACTGATGGCACTGATGGTACGTGTAGTGTTCCTTGTTCATTTGGGTGTTTTCAGATTGTGTTTCTCTTGGCTAACTTGTACCCAGTTCTGTCGTTTCTGCACCAACTTTTGCTGTTTGTGCCGGCCAAAGAACGTGCTTTTCTCCTTTTTCTTTTTCTTTGTCCTTGCTTTGAATTGTCTGGACCATGGTCATTGGAATTTCTGTCATTACTCCGTGGAGTCCTCATGGTTTCTCTGAAGTTCACTGCGTGGTCCGTTGGAGGTGGGTGGTGAAGTTACAAGCAAACCCAGGGCCATGGGTTTCTGGTCATCGAACGGACTTGCGTGCTGATTAGAAGAGGTCACTGAGGGCAAATGAAGAAGGAAATTACATTTAGATCATCACAAAGAACTATTCATGTGTCCCTGAATGATCGTGACGGTGGCATTGCCCATCAATGATGTGTCGAATATGTAGAGCTCAATCGTGTTCATGGCATAAGTAGGTTTATTTGTTTAAAGGGGAAATTAAAGGTGTCATGTGTGCAAGATAGTCATCATCAATCGTTTAAACAATTTTAGACTTTTTTAATCAAACAGGTGAGCTTGTTATTAGTGTTAACATAATGCTTTTGTACACATTTAAACATCATTATACACGTTGATATATCTAACTTGCATGTTTATCTATCACAATCACTTCTTATATTTTTTAGATTTTCCTCACCTAAAAGAATAAACATTTATGTCTGAGCTAGACAGGTGTGTATGTAATCATCTGCACTTAATATGACATGATTATTGTGCCGTAAAAAGAAAAATCGCTGGCCCTAGTTTGCTTTGGGCAGGAGGGAAGGCACATTATATGTGAAGCTTCTCCTTGCATTTGCATCCTTTTCTGGAATCTCTACTATTTGTAGATGCTGACCTCATTAACAGTCTCCAATTCCTATGTTGTGCGAGTATCAAGTTACTAAATTTACGTCCCCCATAGGACGGAGGGAGCATTGTAATTTACTAGTCTTTTGAAAGATAGAATAAAGGCACTAATACTGTTTCCAATGTAAATTGTTAAGTCGGTTGAGATTGGTCAGGAGACTTTGGGGGAAAATTGATTAATGACTCTAAAATGCTTGCAATAACTTCAAGATCGTTGTTCTTTATACAGAAAGACATGTCCCACATTGCAATAGGTCATTATTGTTCTCTTTTGGGCGGCATTGCATTAAGTGATTGGGTAGAATTTAAAGGTCATTAATAATTATGATACTCTTTGAAGCTTCCAACAGTAAATTTTTTATTTTTTTCATGTGCTCTTTTCTGTCTCTTGCCACAACTCTTTATGCATTCTATTATCCTTTTTATTATGTTTTTATCTGCCCATTTGGTCAAAATACCAGAGGATGCTTTCCTGTGCAGATGAGTGGAGGAGATCTTGGAGTATCGGCATTTCCTGAAGGTGAAAGCATTTTTGCATGGATAGGAACAATTGAGGGTGCAAAAGGTACTGTGTACGAGGGTCTCTCTTACAAGCTTTCGTTGCGGTTCCCATTGGAATATCCATTCAAACCACCACAAGTCAAGTTTGAGACTCTGTGTTTCCATCCAAATGTCGATCAGTTTGGCAATATATGTCTTGACATCCTTCAGGTACTGTCCTTCTCAGCAAGTAATAAACCCTTTTAAAGACACTTAATGGCAAGAAAGCTCTTCATCCTTGCGTGTTGACATTAAATTTTACCTGGCATTCGCAATATTATATGGGCATGTATTCGCATCACTTTCTTATGACCATTCTTGATATTTTCCTTCAAGAATAGAGTCAAGTTAGACGTCAATAACTTGGTTTGACAGTTAAAACAATGTTGGTTTGACAGTTAAAACAATGTTTCTTGTATTCTGAGCTATGAATGTCTGGTTCACTCAGTTCGGATGGATATTAGGTTATTGGAACTGAGTATGTCAGCGATTTTTTTTGAAGCCGAATATTCAATGTGGAATTTTAAGAAGAGATTTTGGAGTAAACATCAACTTATAATGTGTACTAAAGGGCATGGCCTTTTGCAAAAGGGCGATAGCCTGCAGAAACTTTCTCTGATGAAGCCTCTAATTAATGGGTTCCAAATATGGATCTCTCACATGCAATTTATGCCAGATAAATATGAGAGATGCCCATGTTTTGAACCCAACAATCATAAAATTAAGTTGGAGGAGGGACAGAGGAAAATATAACCTTTCTCAAAAGTTGATCATTTCCCCTTCATTTTCAAATGCATCCTTGGATTGCATTTTTAACTTTTTTACTTGATTTTCCATTTTTGTTTCATGATAGTGTGATTGGTAATGTCGTGTAAATGTATTTTAGACTGAAGCTGAAAAAGTGATGGGCCAAACTGAAGCTTCTGTTGAGTAGGAAAACTGAAAATTTTGTTGTGAAATCTGTAGCCTGGGTGATTAATTCGAGAATAATGGATTTAGAAAAATGAACATTCAAACTTTTTACTGAAATTTATGCTTTCTCTTTTACTGCCTTAATGTTCATGCAATTGATGACATCTCTAATGGAATGTTTGCAACAGGATAAGTGGTCATCAGCATATGACTGCAGAACTATTCTTTTGTCCATTCAAAGTCTGCTGGGAGGTCTGAATAACTATTTCTATTAGTTTCCTGTCTTTAGATTGAGTTTTCTTCCTCTCAAATATTGCATTCTTGCAGAGCCCAATCTTGAGAGTCCTCTCAACAACTGTGCTGCAGCTTTGTGGAACAATAGAGAAGGTAAGGATTTCATCTCTCTTGTATTGTTCTGATAATTCAACCCTTAATTTGGTGCATTTGTCCTATTGCCTGTGCTTCTCCTTTTAGTTGTGCTATAGACAACAAGAGTAAATACAATGACTATAGCTCTGCACATGCTGGCAAGAAGCATAAAGTCACCATGTCACTTTATCTTTGATGATGTGTCGATATGACTGGTAACATTTTGGTACAATTGGTTAAGACGTTTATGTCGCCGTCAATTCCCAGATTACAGAAAGATGGTCCATAAACAAAGTTTTGCTGGAGATCTTTTTGAAGAGTGATCTGTTGGGTACTTGAACTTCTTCTGTCACATGGGATACCCTGCATTGCCAAGTTCTCTCTAGAACTTGAGAAAGAGCTTGACACTGATCTAGATTTGTATAGTCTCTTTTGTACGATAGTGGAATATTGTACCTGTAAGATTGATTTGTTAGGGTCGATAGACCGGGAAAAGGGAAAAGACTCAGCGCAAGATTGTCAGTTCAAGATGATTTTTCAGCTTCTGTCTAAAGAAAACTGGGGACTTTCTACATCATTTGTGGTCTGTTTGGGTTTGTATTTTCACTGCTTCTGCTGTAACGCTTGCTTGCTGAAAATGTAAATGATCTTGGGACAAATAAAAAGTGTTGACATTTTGAACGGATGGGTTAGATGACCACGCTCTTGGCATGTAATTCTTAATAAATTCATGACCCTTCTCAGGACATCAACTAGGTTTGAAGCCTATGTGAATCTTTTTTGTACTCTGTTGACCATTTCTACGTTTTCATCTTCCGCACTTTCCATGAACCGACAAAGGCTACAATTTTATGTTTCCAGTTATTCTTGTAAACTGGCCTGTTAGACTATATCCTCTGTTTTTATCCCGATTCTCTTTCGGATATCTAGCTGAATTCATGTTCTGTTTGAAATGACAACTGATGGTATGCATAAAGTTACTACATTTAAATAGCAGAAACATTTCACGTTGGATCTTCATTGCTTTCATCGACATATCATGATAGGTTGTATTCTCAAAGTCTTTTAGAGAATGACCAAATGTATAAATCTCATCTTTCCACCAATTCCCCTAGTTGCAGTACTATTCACCACAATACAGTTCGCATTCATTAACACTTCAAACCGGTTAAGTCATTTGTCAGTGGATTCTACTTGATTTGAACTAGAACGGCATGTGTTGAACCATCACAAGAATCGATTGCGGAAACAGTGCAAATTTGTCGACCAAAACAAGTGAATGCTAAGCAGCGATGGAAAGAAGCAGCTCTCAGGAGTCGCGAACAATTTTCTTTCTATAGTCATCTGACGTATATGCAGCAACAGCAAAAGCAAAATAGTGCAGAGGAAATGCGTCAAAGAAGACAAAATTCCTGTACTGTGAGTGACATAATCCACAAAATAGGAACACAAACGCCCGCATCCAGAAATGCATACTTTCCGACTTCATCATCAGAAAGATACTTTCTGCTGTACTTGCTCCAAACTGGAAGTTGTCCCTCGTCATCAAACACTCTCGGTGGCATCTTTCCCAGATTCTTGTGCAGTCCGTGCAGCTGCTAACCTCTCAGCTGCAAGTCTTTCTTCTAGAGCTCGTGCACCTCGTTCTCTGAAATCAAAGTCAATTGCAAATTATCTGTAACTTGCATCCCACTTGCAACTATAACAATCCTAAGACCACAATTTTTATTGCAGCAGTAGTGCTCCCGTTGTACATCATTATTGATGAAACCGGTGTAAATTTGTCTATTCATGGATTTTGCAATAGTATTTTGCATTGCACCAGTGTCTTCTGATTTCCCTTTGTACGTGAAAGCCCCAGAATTTGTAAGCTGAAATTACCTTCACGAGGACTTCAATTTTATCAAAAATAGGGATGCAGTCACTTGCTATTTCATCATGGAAAATTTAGATAAGAAGGGTCAGGCTATTGATTTTGTTCTTTGTCTTGGAACTATTTCTCTTGTTTCTGTTTTTCCCTTCTCTAACTCAACTTATGAGCATACAACACATGTATCACTGTTTCTACATGGAAAATCCAATTTGCAAACCGATAAGTGTGAATTCATATGAGAATATTACCTCCTCCTAGATGCTTCAATCGGATCAGAACCAGGCAAGGGGTTATCACCCATTTCATAGTCCTGGTCCTCAGATGAAGTTTGACGTTTTCCACAACATAACCGAGCACATATTGATGCAAAAGGATCAATGATGGGCCTGCAAGTCAAACAGAGAAGAGAAGCACATGGCGTGAGATGTCAATCTGGGGAGGATATGATTGAAGAAGCGCTAATAAAGTGAATGATAAGAACTAAAGGAAAAAGCAGAACAGTTATTTGCCTAAACAAACATATAAGACATCAACATTGGTCGGACATAAAGAAAGAAACAATCATGAAATTACCTTAATAGTTCCGGGAAGAAGGAAGAAAAGGAAAATTCATCACTTGGATCACCCATGAACTTAGTTTCTGGCCTCCTTTGCAAGAACCTAAGGTAAATCCAGCTTGTGTACGTGCCAAATACTAACATTGGCAGATAAGCTGCAGGCTCTGGTATGAAGAAGCTCATGGCAACAGACAGTAGCAAAATGATAGATGGCAACCACTGCATGGGGCCAGTAAGACAACCAGTGCATTAGAAACTGGCGAGAAAATCTACCCCAGAGATAGCTGAAACAAAGCTGATGCCTTTACACATACCTTTGCTTTAATCCTCAATAAAGGCAACTCATGGTCAGGTAAGATTTGCTTAATCCCAACGAGGAGTCCTGAAAGGACCCCATAGAAACCAGATAGTGGCATGTACCTAGACAAGTATTATGATAAAACCAAATGAGGAGGTTAATAATAAGACAGTAAAATACCCAAGCAGGAAATAATACAAGCATCAAAATCCTAAAATTTGACACACAGCAGATTTAATGCATGCATTGTGCTAATTCAAATAAAGCAGCGGCAACAATAAACATATGCTTAAGGTATCCAATCCAACATTAAATTGCAGATGTGCAATTGGGATTTATGAGGTCTCTTCCACACTCGTATGTTTGCTTCTACCAACAGAGTAAATAAAACAAATATAGAAGGGAAAAACATGTGCACCTACAGAAATTTAAAAAACCTCCCAAACCATCAGTCAGAAGTTAATTTTCATGCATGTAATATAGGTAATACTGCACTTACAGGTAACTTTCCTCCATTTTAATGTAATACAAGGCAATCGCAGTGACGAAGACACAGAGAGAAGTTAAAAAGTTGACAATGAAGATGAACTTCACGAATTCTTTAGCACCCCATATGGGCTCAAGAAGCTTCCCCATGAATAGTAGACCAACAGTGCTGATAACAACCTGAGGCAGAGACAAGCTTACCAGAATCACGAAATGAGACAGATAAAAAAGAAGAAGCAATGCACTACAGCAGCTAAAAAGATCAACTAGTGCAGTCTATACCCCATATACTGTTTGCTCAATATAACCAGCCGTTATCAGATTCCAAGCAAAAGGAATTGTCCTACAAAGAAGAACAAATCACAAGTAAGACTAAGAACCGATGCTAAAACATGTACCAATAATCAGATGACAACAATAATTTATTAGGCCTGCACCAAGAACCTAGGTGGCCAACACAGTCAATGGTAAAAGTTAAAACTAGTCCATAGTACGGAATTTTCATTTTTGGCCCTGCTTAGATCTCATGATGGAAACTCTAACATAGAGGACATTTCAAAACATATGCTGCCAAGAGAGATATGTCAGTCATCTGCTGTAATAGAAATATTACATGGAAATAATTATAACCGATTAAATATGAGGGCACAAATCCTACTCTGCTATGAAAAATTATGAGGAAAAGTGAGTCCGTGGTAACCCCATTTGTTAGGAGAAACAGGCAAAATATGTTATTGAAATGGAGCAAGGTTGTAGATGATTTTAATACTACGAAATAGTACTTCAACCTTCAATTCAGCAATGCCGACTATTTGCTAGCAATAGGTAGAGAGTATTATTGCAAAAGTCATGCGACAACTGTTCAACTATTCTCTAGTCATTTATATCATAACTACAGTTCTTAATTCGCAACTCATTTGGCATCACTTTCTGAACTTACCATTCTCTCAGTAAATCATATCGGTCACAATCATACCTCAAAATCTCATCATACAATGTTTGTGCACATTAAGGCAAAGCAGAGCTTAGGGAATGTATGTTTGTCTTTAAGCAAAAGAAAAACTGCAAAAATTTAAAATATAATTCAAATTTGAGGACATTATAAAGTTATATGTGATTCAATGTGTCAACAGTTGAGAATAGGGGAAGTTTAAAAAGCTTCAGATTTAATGAAAAAAGTCAATACATGAACCACAAGATTTAGTTTAACCAAAACAATAAAAGTGAAAGTCAATCCAGATAGGCCGTTAGTCTCCCCCATCTTCCCTAATCATATTCTCATGTGAACTCTAGAAGTTCCAATGAAGAACTTCCGGAACAATCAAGTTAGCTTTTTCGGTAAATCTATACATTGAGGAAATATGATCACAAGCTGCATAGTTTCTATATCAGAATCCCAACTGAGGCCTGGTTAATGACATTTCTTCATCCCATGGCTGTCATGTGCGATAACACAAAATACTAGCAATTTCTTCATGATCTCATCTGCAACATCTTAGTAGCAACAAACTCAAAACTTACGCCGCAAGTAAGTTCAGGGCCTATAACTTGTGAATTGCCCATTGCCTTGAGGAGGTCACATCAGTTCAAGACAAATAGAGCTGCATGTATGTAAACTCAACCAAAGGACTTTAAGTAGGGTAAAAACTGAAACTAGTTATACTGCGGCAGAAGTAAAGCTATAAAACTGAAACTAGTTATACTGCCGCAGAAGTAAAGCTATAGACAGGTTACGCAACATGCCATCATGTTCACTTTTATGTTTTAAAAGTACCGGCAGAAGGTGCGGAAATGATTACACAGACAGGATTATTATGTCAACAAAAATTTGAAGCTTCTTTAGAGGTCTAGGAGAAGTGTATAGCAAAAGAGAGCACCTGCCCGCTCCTCAAGATCTTTTTTTTCATCTCTATTTTGATATGTTTTACTAGCAGTCCTTCCGATCTTTCCTCCAATTATCCCATTACATTCTCTAAAGCAAACTCCTGTAAACCATAATAACTAACCTAAAGGGCTGCAATTATGACACTACATATTTTAACTGTTATTAAGTTCTCATTGACCGACTTAAAATGATTCAAATGTTTTCTTGAAGTACAGCATATTAAGCACATGATTGCCTCTCATATTGAATCTGACCTCTGACAAACATCAAATCTTAGTATTAATGCATGAGAACTGTTCCCTTATATCCCTAGCCACCTGAAACCTCCAAACTCTAGACGCCTCGCAAAAAGGGCAAATCAGCAATTTTGAGTCCCACTTTCGTATCAGCTAGAAACTTCAGGTCACAGAAGTTCAATCTGTACTTGCTTGGAAGCCCAGATCAACTAGCGCAAATAGCTATCCTCAAGCATCCTACTATGACCTTCCGTTCAAGCCACTCATTCAAAATCAAGCGAATCCCGAACAAGCGATCGCAACCGAAGTCTGCCACTGCAGCAACAACCATGCATCGGACCACAAAAATCCACCTCTCGGACTTCCACTCCCAGACATCGACCAACTCAAGCCACCGATCTCAAACAAACGAAGCATCCAAGTACAACAAAACAAACCGGACTAGCAATACCTCGCGGGAATCAGAGCAAGATAATTGACAGCTGCCGGGACGATCTGCACCACAATGTGGCCCCCCACGAGCACCACCGCTATGCCCTTGCAGAGCTTCGTGAACCCAGCGAGCGAGCCCTGCCACAACATTCACACCGAAATTCGCATCACACGAATAACCGCTAAAACCCTACGGAGAAAGCAGGCGGGGCGCGGAAACCGCGGCTTCCGCCGCGCCCCGTTTGAATCGCGAGGTTTCCGAGGTGGAGGAATGCGAGCGTACTCCGGAGAGGGAACTCATGGCGGTCCGAGATCGGATCGAGCCGGCCGGTCGACCGTCGAGGATGGCGGAGAACTGATCCGGGTCTTGCGAGGGTCTTGTCCTTCGCGTTGGTTGAGCGAAATGAATTGCAGAGACTCCAGATCGGAGAAGACACGGCGCATGGGGAATAGCAAAAATTAAAAATTAAAATAGAAATAGAGATAGAATTAAAAAAAAATATTTTATTAATTGGGTAGTGAATTATGAAGTTGATGGGAATTGGGAACCTTATTATTAAATCTCATAGGCTATGAATTGCTTAATATTCACCCTTCAATGTTCATTTAGAAGCAACCATTTCGCTTATGACCCGAAATTAAATTCGCTATGATATAAATATTCTATTTTATAATGTAATTGAAAATCAGAAATTTATTCATTATGACATAAATATTTCAATTTTTTCCTATATTGTAAAACTCTAGAGTTATTATTAATGTGGCAAATATATTTCGGATAGAATTGAAATACATGATACGAATATCTCATGTGTAAATTTGAGTTTTTTTACTGGCAAAACAAAAAAAATCGGACGTATTTGTATTACAAATTTAAGGTTTTTTGTGATACGATAAAAAAAATTGAGATAATTGTATCATAATATTACATAGAGTGAGGTCTATTTTTATTTTTTTTAGCCTTAAAGGTCATGTGTGTTGCACATGCTTACTAAAATAATAATAGTGAGTTAACGGTAGATAAAAATTGCAGAGATATTATGTGATGGGCGAAAGTTCGGGGACAAGCATGTATTACCTTAAAGTTCAAAGATTTATGTATAATATTCCCAATTTTCCATACAAGAATTGTTAACAAGTGCTTCGTGAATTATTAATCATACTTACTTGGAAAGCGTTTTCATTGTTGATGCACTAATTACACATGATACGAGACAAACAACATTGATAATGACAGAATTTTGTTCCCATGATAAACAGATTATAATAAAATCGAGTTCTCTTGTGGACGTGATTCATTAGTGAGGAGAGTCTTTGAAATGATAATAAATCTATCCATCTTTTATTAATTATATCTACTAAGATTTTCTTTTTTGTTTTTATATATGTTTTTACCTAGAGGAATTAGATGTTTTGGTGCTATAATATTAAATGGAATTCACATTCAGTTCTTATACTTTGTTTGATCACATTCCTTATACTACTTATTAAGTCGTAGTAGGAGTGAGCATGGTTTAATGATAAAATGAAAATCTAGGAATCAGATCGATGTGAACCGATCGGGTTCTAAGTATCGACTCAATGAAGTTCTAGGTTCCAAGGTATGCCAAGTAGGTTTCAAGTTCCAAAATCTGAGTAATCTATTCAGACGGGCAGGTTCATGAAGTTGGAACTTGTACTGTGAAATCTAAAATAAATCTTTAATTTTTGCGCAATTTCATGGTATTCCATGGTATATGATGATGAGAGGTACTCGTTTACATTTTAATTACCAATGATATTCATGATTGAAACTTTTCTTTATTAATGCTTCACATTTTTTGTGTTCATAAATATGAGTTGTAGTCAGTTGATTGTAATAGCAAATGCTGGTAATTAAAGGCGACGATTCATTATTATTATTTAATTAAGAGTACAGATGTATTTCTTGAAATCTATGACATAATAGATTTTAGGTTTCAAGGTACCCGCTCATCTCGAGGTCATAATGTCAAGTTTGCGTTCCAAAATTTACCAAGAAGTGCAAAGTCAACACCTGCCACATGGCCGTGGGGCCCCTTACATGTACAAACCATAACACTAACTACACTTTTGGTCCTCGTATTTTTGGGAACTATCGATTTTAGTCCCAGTACTTTGTTCTGGTGATGCCGTAAATGTAACCCACAGTAAGGATCGTGGATGTAAAGTGCGTGTTCCTCGTTCAGAACCGTCATCGTGGGAATCACAATTTTCTTGCAATTCATTTTGTTTTGGTGAAACCCAAAGCAAAATCAATGGACCTTTTGTGCGCATGCATAAAATCCACGGAATAAAATTATTCAAAAAAGTCATAAACTTATTATATGATGATTAATTCAGTTTTAGACCTTTTAATCTTATCAATTTAATTGTAAACTTGATGGTTTGCCAATTCAGTTACATGGACATGAGCCCTCTTATGTGACATAATCAGTGTCGACGTGAACGATTTGTATACTTGTTTTTTTTTGGGAGCTTTCTAAATATCTTATGTGGAAGCATAAGCACGCTCGATAAGCCTATTTCGCGAAAAAAAAAAATATGATAAGAGGTGTTGATGCTGGGAGGAGGAGCCATTTTTGTTCTTTCATTTGCCGTCGTCTAGTGAATGGATAAATACGAGGCCCCTATTTTGGTTGGTAGTGATCCTAAAAAAATAACAGAAGGTCATGAGTTCAAATCTTATCAAACCTCTATTTTGTCTCCCCAAATATTTCCATGCTTAATACTAAGCAAAAAAGACCAGACTAAGCGTGAGAGGAAGTGTGAGAGTATTTAAATATTAATCTACATATTTACCTAACGATTTAAGCTTTTAGGACAATTGATAGTGGTCCTACAAAAATTCACATTAGACCTAGAGTCGCAGCTCCTGCATAGTCCTCTGCTTCCTTCCCATGAATTCTCTCCCAGATGAAGAACAGTACGGTCCCGACAAACATGTCGACTGCAAAAGCGGGCTTCAACGCAGAGTGGGATAGACATAGCCACTGACGTCGGGGATACCTTCTCAGGAGTCACGTCCCTCGAGGGGTTTGTAACCAGAGGAGCCGCCGCCGCGGAAAAACCTAGGCGCACGGCGAGACGGTTCCTGGGGAAAGCTTAAACATTGTATGGCTCTAGATTGTCATCTCCGTATAAAATATTATGAATAGCATACGGTGCTTTGTATGGCCCGTCAGGCGACCCAACGTGAAAAGCAGTCCGAAAAGGAACCACAATGGGAGTGGGGCATCGATGCAAGCCATGACAGCTCCTACTAGCTGACTCACGGGACATGGATCTTGGCTGATGATGAAGTCGAGTAACCAGTCTTGAATCCTTGCATGAGATCAGCGGCCACCGAGACCGTTGGATCACGTAAATCCTTAAAGTAATCGCAGCGAAAACGAATATAAAACAGCCCAAAAACTTAATGTACTTGTATCACCAATCCAGAATACGATCACATGTAAGACAAGAACCGTACCCGTATTCCACCAATTAAAATGTCGCCCTTGCGCGAGAGAGAATTCCGGTTGCGAGGCGTCGTCAGAGAACTCCAGAGAATGGACACTTCCTCTCTTGATACCGTTCTTCTCTTCCAAAAGCAAAAGACTTGGCGTTCTCCAGGTAAGCCTTATGTTACATTCCCTATTACACGTTAAGAAGGTCGTAACTGCCTTTTTAGGAATTCGGACAGAATGTGGATTGGGTTCTGAGTTCGGCCCATCTTGGGTAGATTTGCCTAGCCGGAATTTCCATGTGCTGTGCACGTATCGTGCATGTGCCATTCTTTAATGTTGTGAGATGGCTGTTGCTTTAAGTTTAATGAAACCTTTCCGTCTTTTTTATTACTATGTATTTATAGAGATTTTCAAGACTCATCTATCAGAGGTTATACATGTACTAACATAGAGAGGGGACAGTGAGAGCATAAGGATATTAGGGCCTTGGTTGAGATGTCTCCATCTCCAGCTCGGTGGAAATTCCATCTCTGTCCTTGCCTCATGCCTCGCGACGACCATGGCGGGTCGTCCACCATGTTGCCGGCCCTAACCTGGGATTTTATTAAAATTGTAAAGAAAAAGGAAGGTCATTGGTAGTTTTTTTTTTAAATGTTAGGGAGATACCTTGGATTGGATGCCTCGATGATTTGATTAGAGAGGGCAATATTTTTTATGTTGGATATGTTAAGAGCAGAATTTGAAGTTGGAAAGTGTAATATTACATGTCTCTAGGTAATATTGAAGAAAAAAAATAGAAACAGATTAAATGAGGGATAACTGTCCACAAAATCCTAAACTTATTATACGCAGCCAATTCGGTTCTAAATATTTCAATTATGCCGGCTCAATCCCACATCTTTTGATGATTTTTCAATTTTAGTCATAAACCTTTTAATTGTGTAAATTTTATCATAAAACATTTTGAAAATTGCAAATTCAATCATAAACTTATTATTTGAATAATTGGTTGGAAGGACTGTATTAGCATATCGTAAAAGTTTATTGTTGAATTTGTACAATCAAAAAGTTTAAAATGTGTACGGCACTCACTTTAATGCCAAAAATTTCATTTGGATAACTTAAGTGCCAAATTTGACCAAAATCGCTCACTTTATTGCTAACTCGCTATAAATCCAATGAACGACCGGGTCGAGGCCAAATTCGAGCTAATCAGGAAACATCGAAGGTAGAGACCAGTTGGGCTTTGATTAGGGCTCACTCACAAGCATTTTTGTGATCGGTGACACTTGCTGAGGTGGTTGGAGATGCCGTGGGTGGCTCGACAAAGGTGATTAGTCGAAGTTTCGGGTTTGGAAGGAGTAGTTGGACGACGAAGCGAAATTCTGCCAAACGGCAAAATGTCAACGGCCAAGTTCGGTGGCGATGTGCTCATGAATCTTTTCCAATTGGTGGCCATGGCTAGAAATTCCAAAATCTCAAGATATAGCTATAAACCTCAACTGGGTACACAAACTGAGCAATAGAGTTTCTCAGCAAATTTCAATAGCCTTTGAGACCAAATCGATCGTGTCCAAGGGCTTGGATGTGTTCTAGAGACTCCAAGGAACACAGTGATGTCTTCGGTTTCGCATAGGTATTCCTGAATTTATCCAATTTGATGTTTGTCTCTCCTTGCTCGTGAAATAGGGGCTCTCCATGATTCGAGTGACTCCCGATGAGATTCTGGCGACTTGACAACGAGGAGGGGTGGCGCGATGGCTCAGGAAGGTGCAAAAATGAGTTAGTTTTCAATTGGTGGTAGGAGTGGGTGGCTGTGGGTCGATATGAAAGGGCTTCAATTGCTCGAAAAATTTCAGCTGAGCTTCACGGAGTGCCAATGTTTTTGAAGAGTATTTATTATTATTTTAAATGATGACGTGGCACTTTTGGCCAAAATTTCTCGCCGTTGATATTTAAGTGATTGTTTTTTTTTTGTCAGAATTGATACTTAAGTGATCCAAATGCAACTTTTGGCATTAATGTGAGCACTGTACACAACTTCTGGCAACCCTGATGTTCTTGTCCCGTTTAGAACTATAATCGTCAAATTGTCATAAATATTTATGATTAAAACTAATTCCTTTGAAATGTTTGGAATTGAATTGATCGTTAGATAATAGATTCAAAAAATTCTTGGAAAACTTTCGTTTTTTGCTTGACGGCTCCAAAGGCCCACACCCTTGAGGATTGCCGCCATGTCACAGAGTTGAACGTGGAGTTCCTCCTCAAATCCTCGAAAGCAGTCAATGACAAGGCTAGGGAGCTCCGTGCTCAAGAAGTGAATGATGTCTGAACCCTGCTTAGCGTCGTTCTGATCAATCTGGTGACCTACTCTGATGGCCTCAATGGGCTGCGACTGGGTAGGGGTGAGCATGAAGGATCGCCCAACCCGAGAATTGCTCGGATCAGACCGGATCGGCTGGGTTGGTCCGATTCTTCATGCTGGTGGTCCGGTCCACAGTTCCAAAAAATGGAACCGATTCCCAGGTGGTCCAGATCTTGGTTCTTGGGAGGAACTGGACCGGTAGAACCAACCTAGACTTTTACTTCACTTCTTTGATAGAGAAAGACGCATAATTTAGTCTATTTCTTTCTGATTTCTCTTTATGTTCTCTCTTTTTTTGTCTCCATTCTCCTCCTCCAGCGCCCACGACTCCTCTCCTCCGTCTCTTTCCTCCAGAACAAGATAGCAAACGCCAAAGTCCTCCGTCCAACTTCAGAGTCCAAACTAGCGACTTGTTCTCTCCAATTTCTTCGCGAGTTCGCTAGCAATTTAATGTTTTTATTTTAGTCACTTTTAGCATGAATTTCGCCACTTTGGGTAATGCAAAACGCAAATGTGGACAAGAGAACTAACTCTGGAATGAAATGGAAGATGTTAAGGGGTTGTCTTGAAGACTCGATCATGCGCATTAAGACTAATGAAGGTCCATCAGAAGCAGCATGTTGGGTTTTTATGTGGGAGATTTTATCTTTCCAAGGTATGTCGATCACGAAAGACATGCATATATATATCATGCTCTTTTAATTGAAACCGAGTGTGGATCCCTCTTTCTTCTTCTCGATCCCAGTTCCATTGGACCGCTCGAGAACTAAACCGAACTTTTGGTCCGGTCTAGTCCTATATTTGGTCGGTTTGGTCTCCGGTCATAAAAACTGGGGACCGGTTTCGTCGGTCCGGTTCCTAATTCTAGGAGGGATTTGGATCACCTGGGGAACCAATCACCCTTACGGCTGGGTCAAGGATCAAGGGAAGTCTGTCTGTTTACCTTTCAGATGACACCAAGTTGCACAACACTTCCTTGGCGTTGTTCAATAAAGGTTGGTCCTCGAGGAAGGGCGAAGCAGCTAAACAGTACTCCGAGGGCACACTAACATCTCTTAGATTCAGCTAGGTGTCATTGAACATGTCGAGCCTGACACGCGCTTTTTATGCGTCTATAAGTAATGATGATAGGTGGCACTTTCGGTCGAAATTTGTTAATGTTTTTCAGATAATTAACGATTGACATCCTTAATTTTCGTTAATGATGTTTTTTTTTCCCTTCTGAAATAGAAGTTATCGTCACCCAACTCTGTAGTGGATGCTATTTTTTATTCAAATCAATCTCCTTTCCATAAAGATACAAATCCTGAAATATATCTTTATTAAAGATTAGGTTGACATCTTCAGTTAGATTTCATGTATGGATAACGCAGGTTTTCTACATAAATTCGAGATAATCAACTTCATTAAGATCGATTAGATCTCATCTTTAATTCAATTGCATGCTTATTAAATTAGGATATATTTCAATTCCGAAATTTGTAAAAAATAAAATAAAAAAGATAACGTTGTAGTGTAAATTAGTTTTCTGATGCCATCTAGATTGCATGCATGAATTGGGGCATTTATTAATTTCGAATCTCATAGAACATATCCAAAAGACCAAATCGCGTCTCTGGTTCGGATTATATGCGGGTCGGGCGTCATAGAAACTCTCTCTCTCTCTCTCTCTCTCTCTTTTATTGCCTTCTCTGAAGACTGAACTTTCCTCGAAGAATTCTCTTCAGTCGCATCACCAATCGATGAGGATGGAAAGTCCTCGGCTTTTTTTGCTCGAGTCCAACGAAGGCCAAGCCTTCTTGGTCGACGAGCACGTGGCCTTTCAATCGCCACTGGTGAGGCGACAAGTGGAGAAGGCCGGCGGCGTCCTCCTGCTGGAGGGAGCGGACACGAGATCGCTGAGGAAGGTGCTCGAGTGGTGCAAGATGCACACGCCGGAGCGAAGAGTCACCGTGCCCCCGGACGTGATGCGGAAGTGGGAAGACGATTACGTCGACCCTCGCGACGTCCCCTTCCGCCTTGTCGACGTCGTGTGCTACATGGAGTTGACAGAATTGGAGGATTGGCTGAGCAACAGGATCGCGGATGCGGAAATATTTGCAGGGAGGGACTCGGTGGAAGTGCGGGGACAGCTTCTCCGCGGAATAAGGGGAGGAAGTTCGGAAAGAGGGAACCTGGTTAATCGCGTAGATGCCGACTCTCTCTCTCTCCCTCCTCCCTCCCTTTCATTGCCTTCTCAGAGCTCCGAACTTTCGTCAAAGAATTCTCTTCAATCGGATGATGGATCGATGACGAAGGGACGTCCTAGGGTTTATCTGCTCGAGTCCAACGAAGGCCAAGCCTTCTTGGTCGACGAGGACGTGGCCATGCAATCAAAACTGGTGAGGCGAGAAGCGGAGAAGGCCGGCGGCATCATCCTGCTGAAGATGGCCGACACGCAGTCGCTGAGGAAGGTGATCGAGTGGTGCAAGATGCACACGGTGGAGAAGAGAGCCGCCCTGCCCCCAGAGGAGATCCGGAGGTGGGAAGAAGATTTCATGGACCCTTGGCGCGTCCCCTTCACCCTTGTCCACGCCGTGTGCTACATGGAGTTGAGAGGATTGGAGGTTTTCCTGATGAACAGGATCGCGGATGCGGCAATAGCCTGTGCAGGGAGGGACCCGGTGGAGATGGGGAGACAGGTTCGCGCTAGAATAATGGCGCTGGAATTAGAGGAGGAAGCTCGTGTGGAGCGAAGCCGGTTAAGAAGGTTCTAGCTAGAATAAGGGCGCTGGAATTAGGGGGGGAGGAAGTTCGTAAAGGGCGAAGCCGGTTAATCGCATGGTCGTTCTTGTATATTTCCTGACTTCCTTTCCCTTCCTTTTTTTGTGCATGTATTAGTAGGTTAACTAATCGGTCTTGAATTTCCTTGTTTCTTGCTATGATATTACTGTGGATTATTATACATCATTATTATGAAAACGCGCTCTTAGGTTTATTTGGTAGAATGCTGGGTTCGGGGATTCGTCCCACTCTTATGATGTGCTTGTTGAAGAGCTCAAGGATGCTTTTAAATTGTATCTAGATACGAATGAGTCTGGAATCATGCCGGATGAGGAGGGTTTTCCTTCTCATGCAATTCTATGTCTTACGGTCAAGGACCCTTAGGATTACAAGGACGAGGAAGCCATTAGGCTACGTTTGGTTGACCGAATAAAAATTAGATTATGATATGTTTTATTTTTATCTTGTTTTTGATAACTGTCTAGGATATGATAATATCGGATATAGATGAGATATAGACTGGATAAAAAAATCCGAGGGAATGGTGTGTTAAAGTTAGATATGATTTCTTTTATCAGAAACATAAAACTTCACGTTTTTTTTTTACTTTCTCCGTCGTTTACCCACATATTATTCCAACTCCTTTGTTGGGTTCGAGTCAGAGAGTCGTACCAGGTTTCCTTGACCCGATCTGAAGTTTATTTTTTCGAATTAAAAAAATACTAAATAATAATAATACCAAAAAAATTCAAAAAAAAATTCAAAGTTTCACTATTTCATATAGTATTAATTCTATAAGTCTTAAACCAATTTTATATTTTTCATTTTGAATAAACATTTTTAGTTTAACATAAAAAATGAGAAAATCTTTATAAAGTTTTAAACCCAATTGAATAAGTTGTTATCTAAAGTATCGATGTCGAAACATTCTTCTCAATAGCTCTCCAGTTCACATTGAAATTATATGAAAGTGACGAACTGTAATTTACTTTATAAGCACAAATTGTTCAAAGATCGTTTATTAACATGATTAATTGTCATTGCATCCTCATGACGTTTGAAAAAAAAAAGCAAATGAACTTTGGACTTTATACTTTATTCTAATTGGGCATTTATTTGATTTGGTATTGGACTTGTAAAAAAATGGAAACAAATGAAAAACTTGTCAGAGAGAAAAAGAATTCATGTTTCAAAGTGAATATATTGTAATTGAGATTATTCTAAAAATGTTTGATGTTAAACGGGGTAACGAAAATATTATTTCAAAAATACGGAAAAGAGTAGTGCTTAATAATGAAATTCAATGAGAAGCTTTAATTTGAAAAAAAATTATTTTGGATGATTTCTTTTGAATATTAAACCTGCAAATTTATAATTGAGTAATGTTATTATTTTAAAATAACTGAATTTAAATCAATATTTCACTAAATGATAAATTTGATAAGATATGAGAATATCTGACTTTAAATCCGTAGTTCACAAAATAATAAATTTAATAGGATATGATGATATCTAACTTTAAATCCGAAATTCATCAAACTGTGGATTATATATGAAAAAAAATCCATGGATTAGTCCTATCCTGTTTATAAATTCAGATGACCAAACGTAATTCGTCTGCAAAGGGAGCAAAAATATATTTTTTTCCTTTTGCTTTTTTACATTTTCGGCTAGTGTTTCTGGAGAAACTTGAGTTACTGCAGCTTCAATCTCAGCCATGGAAATTCCACACATTGATCCAACAAAAAAAAATCCCACGCAGACACCAAATCGGATCGAACCAAAGACACGTGGCCCAATCCCATTGCATCTCTGTGGATAACGAGCCAATGGCAACCTAAATTCAGATTCGCTAATATCTGCCGATGCCTCCCTGCTTCACGCTGTGTCTGCTACAACTAGCACCAACTTTCTCTCTTCCACTCCATTCATTCATTCATTCAATCCCCCCCTCCCTCTCTCTCCCTCTCGCCACATTCTCAGAAGACTTCTCAATCTTCTTCGTTTCCTGAGGATGGCGGCCAACTCGTTGATGAGCTGTGGCATCTCCACCACCTCCTTCCCTTCCGTCCTCTCGGCTTCCAAGTCGAAGTTTGCCGCCGCGGTCCCTCTCCCGAGCACCGCTGCAAATGCCACCTCGCGCTTCTCCATGTCGGCCGACTGGATGCCCGGCTCCCCCCGGCCACCCTACCTCGACGGCTCAGCACCCGGGTAATCAAATCTTCATGCTAGAAGCAACCCCTTCTAAGGGTACGCTTGATTACGCCCTTATCTTTAAAGGATGTTTTTGTGGATGCAGCGACTTTGGATTCGATCCGCTCCGGCTCGGGGAAGTACCGGAGAACCTGGAGAGATTCAAGGAATCTGAACTGATTCACTGCAGATGGGCTATGCTTGCTGTTGTAAGTACTCTGCACTGCACTGCGCGACCTAGTAGCTCATATATGGACTTGGGATCACTGTAGAAAACAGTTTGTGGTGATGCAGCTTGGAAAAAGTAGATGGCAGAACTTTTGTCTTTGAGATTCACGAATTACTGCTGAATCATTGATTGGCTCCTGAAGACAATCTCCGTTTCTTTCTTCAAACTTCTCTAAAGATTTCTCAGAGTCTACAATTTAATTGGCTAACTGCTCTTCTGCACCGATGGTATCATCGCAGCCTGGGATCTTGGTGCCTGAAGCCTTGGGCTTAGGAAACTGGGTGCAAGCCCAAGAGTGGGCGGCCAAGCCCGGCGGCCAGGCCACCTACTTGGGCAACCCGGTCCCGTGGGGAACTTTGCCCACCATCCTCGCCATCGAGTTCGTCTCCATTGCCTTTGTCGAGCACCAGCGCAGCATGGAGAAGGACCCGGAGAAGAAGAAGTACCCTGGCGGCGCCTTCGACCCCCTCGGCTACTCCAAGGACCCCGTCAAGTTCGAGGAGCTCAAAGTGAAGGAAATCAAGAATGGTAAGAAACCGAGGCAGTCTCGTAAAGATTTCCCAAAGCTTCTGTCGACAATTCATGCTAACATCTAATTGAATTTGCCTAACTTTGTGTCTGTGAATGTGATGGGAAAAGGTCGTCTGGCGTTGTTGGCCTTCGTCGGATTCTGCGTCCAGCAATCGGCTTACCCCGGCACCGGGCCCCTGGAGAACTTGGCGACGCACCTTGCTGATCCGTGGCACAACAACATCGGCGACGTCCTCATTCCCAGATCGCTTTCGCCTTGAAACAACATCAAGAGAGATAGAAGAGCTCTATATTAGTTGGACACATTCTGTAAAATCCCTTCGTAATCATCTGTAACGAAACCTTGATCTTATGCTTGCGAAGTCTCTTATAAATCATGCAAATTGTCTGAAGTGTAAGGTTATAAACTCTATTCTGCTTAATCTATCCGGAACGTGAGGGTCCACCTTTGGATCCACTAAGGCACACTAATTTAAGGTAGGGAACCCCGATTCCCATTCAATAAACTAGATAAAGGAATCCATTGAATTGAAATCTTCCCTCCTAAATAAGAAATCTCACTTCGTTTGTTTTGCCGAAAAATGATTAATTGAATTTTTTTCCCTGAAAATGGTCATTTGCATTGCTCAAAATAATTAACCAATGAAAAATAATTTCGTTATTGACAATAATTTGCTTCTAAACATTTAGTTTTTGTTTGTTCTTGTTCTGTAAGCGGTCTAAGCAATTATTTTTAAAGAAACCTTTTTCGAATCAATCGTTTTTTACGAAACAAATGAAGTATAAGTAACAACGATCAAGAAGTGTATTGTATGCGAATCTTTGATCTTCAATCAAGTCGCAATCCAGCACTTAGTTATTAGCTTTGGCAAATGATACTCTTTAGGAAATTCTTTACAACTTATTTCAAATCATATCGTAGATTTCCAATTTTCATTTTGTTTTACCCTTTCAATATTCCATTGTAAGGACTTCGCCTGTTAGTTGCGGCCAAACTTAAAAAGGATTAAAACGAAGGAGATTTAGGGTGCGTTTGGTTGGGCTTTGGGAAAGCCCTTTGGGGTCCCAAAGCCCCTTAGACAAATGCTAAGGTGTTTGGCAAACAATTTCAAAGAGCTTTGAGGTGAAAGTCAGCTTTGGGAATGCTGAAAGTCCAAAGCTATTTTAAGTAGCTTTGAGATTTCAGCATTTTCGGAATGCTGGTGGCTGAGATTAATGAAAGTTTTCAGTTTCCTTGTTTGCCCTCTATAATTTAATAAAAGACCAACTTTACCCCTTTTCAAAACAAACCCTAGTATTAGATCTAGAAGGACCTCAAGCCCATGGCCATCGCGGCCGCCTGCTCCCTCGTCCTCCCTTCCTTCTCCCCCACGGCTGGCCGCTTCTCCGCCCTCAAGCCCACTCGGCTCTCTCCCCTCGCCCTCAACCTTCACCTCAAGTCCCTCTCCGCTTCCACCTTGTTGTGGCCCTTAGACGTTGCTCCCAGGGCCGCCGCGGCCTCCCACTTCCTCTACCGCGTTTTCGTGTCCTCCAATATCGACCAGGGAGCAAGGGGAAGAGGGGGGGCTTCCTGAGCAAAGACGAGGGGCGCGCCTTCTCCCCTGACCTCAAGCTCTTCGTGGGGAATCTCCCGTTCAATGTTGACAGCGCACAGCTCGCCGGCTTGTTCGAGAGCATTGGGAACGTCGAGATGGTCGAGGTAATTAGTCTCGTCGGATTTGGAGACAAATGACGAGTCTTTCAGCATGCTGTTTTGATGTTTTTTGGTCTTGGATGTTTACTTCATTTCTGGGAATTGCGTTTTCTTGGCCATAAGTGATATTCGAAGTTGAAGCTTGCTATTAATACATCTTCCTGTGGCAGGTGATTTATGATAAAGACACCGAGAGGAGCAGGGGTTTTGGGTTCGTGTCTTACAGTTCTGCTGATGAGGTTAACAACGCTATCGTGTCCTTAAATGGCGTGGTAAGCATAATATAACTTTCTCAAAATGGATCCTGTAGTTGAAGCGTGAAATTCTTGTTATTGCAATGATGGAATGTTCCTCCTAATAAGAATTCTTGCTTCTGTTGTCTTCTATTGAAATCTTCCATGGTGGGCTCTTTTTTAAGATAACATTCTTTAGATTCATATTGCTGTGGATTTCAAGTGGTTCCATGATGCAATTTCTGTTCTATATATTAATTGTTGTTATGTGGCTATAGTTTCTGTAGAAGAAATTAACGAAGCAACACTGTTCTTTATTGGTATCTGGTGTAAGCTTGTCTACATTTGTTTGCTCTGTTATATTGATATTAACGGTTCACATCTTTAATCCCCTAATGATTATTCAGTTGAGTCAAGATGAGGTTTGCTTGGGTATGCCATGGTGAAGCCGAATGCGCGTTGACCTTCTGGCTAATTTGAACACTTTATTATTTCCCTTGATTGGAAATTTATGTCTGTAACCATCGTGCATCTACTATCACCACCTTTGTTGTTGACTGTCATGTTGGATTCGAGTTCACCTATTATTCTTTGATGATGCAGGACCTAAATGGAAGGGCAATTCGAGTCACCCATGCAGAAGCTAAGCCAAGACGCCAATTTTGAGCCTAGGTAATATGTTAAGAACGTTAGGTTATGTGGCTCTTGAATAATGGATATGGGGGCTGAAAATGTTGTTCTTTGTATAGAGGAGTGGGATTGTTGGACCTGTCATATTTTTAAATGCTTCGCGTGAAAGTAGAGGACTCTGGATTCTAGTTCAGTAGCCATAAAGTGAAAGTACTTTTTCCTCATGGCCTGATGAGAAAACGAGGCTAGACATGGGGAGAGGAAAGAGTTACTGGGAGATTTTCCTGTGTTTATACAAGCCAAGTTTAGAGAGGAGACATAAAGAGTTACTGCTTTGGAGGCTGAGAGGAAAGCAAAAGAAGTTACATATAAATTGGCAGCTGAAGCCTCAGAAACAGTGGTTCGTGCAGTGGCCCAACAGGAAGCAATAGGATTACGTACGGATCAAAGTCTAGCAACTTCGAGTCCTCAATTGTGCTCACTCTTCAATACGATCATAAATTGAACATTTTGCGTATTAAAAAAGAAATTGATGTGTTTTAAATGATGATGTAACATTTGACATGACACGTTTACATTATCAAATAGCTACAAATTTAGGAAATATTTAACGATCTTTGTAGTTTTTAAGGATGATAAATTTCTTTTTCATCAAGACATGTTGCCACATATATGTTATAATGAGAAAAATATTTAGGTTGAATTTTTTTGCAATAGAATAAATTTTACTTTTAAATAAAATTGTTTACACCATGTTTTTTTAACATTATTGTCAAAATCTAAAATTAAGAAAGTTCCAAATTATATTTTTTAATGTCTCAATAAATAAAAATAAAAAAGTATAAATTAATTACTCAAATGGGCTTTTCAAATGTGTTTTTTTACCAAACAACATTTCTTTCAAAGTTGCTTTTCAAAATAGAATTTACCAAACGGTCTTGGCATTTCCCCCAAAGTCCATTTGGAAAAAGTTTTGCATTTCTCTCAAAGTCCATTTGCAAAGTTGAACCAAACGCACCCTTAGATCCCCTGCCTTGGTATGAACTGAGGTAGGAATGCAAAGGGGTTTCCTTTAGCCGTCCGATCTAAATTAGACGGTGGAGGAAATATAGCTTTTTCAAAAAACTCAAATTAAAAAAAAACGACGGAATGTGAGGGCAGATTCAGTGGACTGTAGAAAGATGAATCCATGGACTAAAATCTTCCCCACCTAAATACGAATGCTCACCTACTTTATTTCGCTAGAAAATAAATGATCTACAAAGCACTTTGCTAAGAATAATCGCTTGTATCATTTGAGACAATTGGCCAATGAAAAATAATTTTGTTATTAGCAACAATTTACTTTTAAATATTTTCATGAAATTTGAAAATACTTTTCGTTCATGTATTTTTGCAAATGATAGAAGTAATCATTATTAATGAAATATTTTTCCAATCATATATTTTTCGTGAAATGAATAGAGCCTGAATAATGATGATAAAAAAGTATATCAAATGCGAATCTTCGATATCTAGAACTTTGGTCGTTAGCTTTTGACAAAATAATCCGGTTTAGGAAATTATATACAACTTATTTCACATCATAATAATGTATGAATTCATTTCCATTCTTTCACCCTCTTCATACTTCGTAATCATATAACTAAAGATATACCCTGTTAGTGGCGCCCGAATGTTAACACTATAACAGTACATTGACTCTAATCGGGTAAATAGAAAGGACCCCAATCTGTTGTTATGCGAGCAGCAGCCAAGCACCACTCTCTACTTTTTCTACTAGCGTATACTTCGTGTACGAAATACAAACGATTCTTGAATCTTCGTATAATCAATCTTTAAACTTTTTTAAAAAGTGCACTTCAGTCTCGTTGGTGAAAAAGAAAACTAATAAAAGATTAGCCTTCTTTAGGCTTTGCTGGCCATTGTTTAGGCCTTCCCATCTTTTAGATGATGTATTAGGCGTCCTCTATTAGATGAACTTTTGCTCACTTGGTACCCTTACACTCACACATTTTTGTAGTGTTGAGTGTAAAGTACCCGCTCGATACTCAATAAGCCTATATCATAACCTTAAATAGAATTTTCCGACATATCTCTGCATGCTTCCGACTAATTAGGGCTTTGAATTAGAACTCGGTCGCATCCCCATAAGTAGGTATGATGAACTTGGTGCGATTTCTGCACATAATGTCAACCAATGTAAAAGCAACATTGAATCAAGCATCCGGAGGAAAAGAACCAAACGCCTAAGGAAAAGGGAATTCTTTATTTATTGAAAACATTCGAGCCAATAGAGCAAACTTGGACCAAAACTAGCGTGTCAACTTATATCCTCTGTCTCTCTTCTCCTTCTGTATTGCGTCTGATCCTCAAGGCTTGTGTTGGCAGACGCAAAGCTTCCCGATAGGCAAGACCTGGCAGAACGCCCGGATGAGCTTGGCCCCGTACGCCGCCGTGCACTTGTTGGTGCAATCCGGCTGGCTGCACTCGATGACGACCTGGACACGGCTCGCGCCCACGTCGGGCATCGTGGTGGCTACTATCTCGGGCATTGCAGAGGCCGCCACCGAGGCGAGCATCACCACCGCCAAGGCCAAGGCGACGCACTTCACCATCGACGACGATCGGCCCTTTGCTTCCATACTGCGAATCGAAAGAATAATAATAGCGGCTCAACTTGTCGCTCCCTCTCGAATTTTTGCAAGGATATGGACTAGGGAATTGTTTGTGGAGGCATTGTTGGAGCTTGTTGTTCAATTTATAGCTGGCTAAGCGAAATTATTTCCTTTGAGGGTAAGATGTGAAGCTGTATATTTGGCTAATCTAAATATTATCTTTCCAAAATTAAGTTATCAATGAACTTAATGCTTCGTATATGAGATATGAGTAATGAGTATATAAAGGAACGAAATATATATATATATATATATATATATATATATATAAATCTTGGGAGATAGCGGCCATCAAGTTTAACAATTTCCAAATTAAATTTCTTTCCTTATACACTCGATTTTGTGTTGTACTTGTCAATTAAGATCATCTCAAGAAGAGGAGAGACAATACTGCTTCCTTTTCACCCGAAGAGATCCGTCGAACAGAAGACAATACGACATTCCATTCATAAACATGAACAGGACGAGCATTGAAATACTTAGTACGCTTTGAGTCTAAAATGGGAATGTAAGAATCGCGCATTAAGAGTGAACTGCAGAACATCATTTCGACCGAAACGAGGCTTGATTTCTCCATCATACATTGTGGAAACAGCACGCTAGTGCCGCTGCTAGAAGCACCCACAACATAGAATACTGGTCTGCCAAATAATTGCAAACATTAGCAGATGATTCAGTTGAAAACTTCTCTTTTCAGGGAAAACAAAGTGTTTTTTTTTTGGCTTCATGTATGAGAAAAAACTCTGACCTGGGAATGAGCTTGCCCTGGAGGCAGAGCCCCTGGCTTTCTGGGTCTTCAGATGTTGTATGCTCTGAGAAATGGAAGCTGATTGCCCCAGATATGACCTCGTGAGTGTCTCCATCCATGTGACCTCCTGAGTGCTGCAGAGAAAAAAGTCATTTTGTCTTTGGAATGACGGAATTGCAACCATAAGACCTTTATTTGCTTTCGATATTTGAAGAAAAATTTGTTCATACCTCGGACTGACCATGGAGCTAATTCTCTCAGCGTAGGCAGCTTCTAACCAGGACGAGCTCGCCAGTCTCCCCAGGATGTGCAGTCTCTTGTGGTTTGGAATCGAATTACTTGCCATGATCATATTCGCCGGAACCGCTCCGAATCTGTCATGACCATGAGACTTTTGGTCACTAAGAACGGGGAAAGAAACAGCACTCAATCTACTCACAAGACCAAATTATGAAGATTAGTAACTTTGTCGTCTCCAGTTTACCCACTAAAGCAACATCAAACTTACATCTGCTTTGCTTTACATGGATCGTGGTTTTACTATTCTTGCGCACCTTGAAACGGTTCTTGAATTGATTAATGCAGGGCAATAGGGTTATGTTCTTTCCTCTAAATTGAACTTTCTAATGTCAGTACATATCTACGTTGAATGAACTGATCATGGTCCGATTGTACATGACACCTGTTGCTCGCCTTATTTTTTTTCTGGACTTAGAAAAATACATATACATTTAATCACGGGCCGGTCCAACCTGAACCAATGCTATGGGCAAATCAACAAGACATAGGACATACGAGCATGCACCGGGGTAGCCATTTATTTCTCTGCAGCCTCCCTGTGGACACAAGTACCTGCGTTACATTGGAAACAGCAGATTATATTGACGATCCGGTCAAATTATAAACTGTCAAACTAAGAAATTTAAGTAATGTCAGCTTAGCTCAAACTGGGTACGAGAGTCGCAATACATACATGAAGTCTCTTACTGATCTCTTAGACCATGGCTGATTGAAGGGCCCTTCCATGGAATAAAGCAGAGCGGTGTCTCCTCTCACAAACGCAACATCACCCAAACCTTCCATGAGGCACCGAAATGCACCCGCGTCGCCATAGTACAAGCTGTCTCGGCGGCAGTCCGTGCCGTTCCCGTTCTCATCGCTACATCCACTGCAAATCCCTCTTCCTTCGAGGCCAGAATCGGATGGCGCACAGACCTTGGAGAAGAAGTTTGCCGCCATGTCGACATCGTCCAATTTGTCGGAACCGACCAACTTCTTGATGTGATCGATTGGGTAGGTCCACCCGGAGGCGGAGGAGTATCCTCCGTGGCAGGACCTGTGGCCCTTGAAGTCCATTAAGCTGAGGCTTCGTTTGGCCACGCAGGACTTTCGGTGGACGACAGCGACGGCGTCGTAGGACTTGGCGTGGTTGCAGTAGACTTCATTGGCAATGGCTTTCATTGAATAGTTGAGGAATGCGGTGAATGCTGTGCCTGCTTCTAAGTTTATGATGTCTGCTTCGCCTTTTCTGATGGAGTCAAGGCACTCATTGGTGCTGTCTTTGATGACACTAGCAAGAGGAGACAAATGCAGCAGAAACTTAATGAAGGTCTTTCAACCATTTACTAAATCGGAACTTATAAAGCTGAGTCATTTTCTACTCTTGAACTTACCACTTCCACGTGTAATTACTAGATCGGCTCAACAGATTCAAAAGGAGCCGGCAATCCTCCATCTCCCCTCTCACCGTGCACCACCTCACCGTCTCCTCCGCCTCCGCCAGCGGCGGCGAAAAGCTGCTCTCGCCGGAGTCCTCATCCGCACTTCCACTTGCTCCCTCTGCTGCGGCTGGAGACGGACCATCCGCTGCTTCTTCACTCCGCTCCGCAGGCGCCAACGCTGGAGCCTGCAGAGGCGACGGACGCTTGAATGACGGCGGTGGCGGGGAGTAATCTGCGGAGGCAAATCCGAAGCTGTCGTCCGGAAATGGCTCCGACTGTGGTGGCGGAAATGCTGGGGCTGCGGAAGACGGCTCTGGGGTTGGCGCGAAATCTGGAGAGGAAAGGACGCGAGAAAGAAAAGCAACCGGTTACATAGGAAATCATAGAAGCTGTGAACTTTTACATGCGTTCGAAGTGGAAGGTGGCGAGGCTCACCATGAATTACTGAAGCGAAGGTGAACGAGGAGGAGAAGAAGATGAAGAGGGAGAAGAGAGATGAGATCTGCATTTGGGAGGTCAGAGATCGATCGCGGAGTGCATTGGGGAGTGGAGAGGGTTCGAGAAGAGTTTCACCTCAACCTTTTCTCAGTGATGAACTGGTTTTCTTTATGGTGTTAAATTGATTGCTTTGGAGGGAAGAAATGGCTGCCTCTAGATGTGCAATTTGAGTTGACTTTCCTTGAGTTTTTAGCCATTGTTCTACTGGTACCAGTGAGGAAACTAGCTCTGGAAGCAATTGCTCCCTTTTCTTTTTCCTTCTTTCTTGTTTACCAGGACAGTTCCATTGTTCCGTAAGATAGTTGACTTCCTAATAATTTATTGATGACTTACTTATGAATTTGTTAATTTTTTTTAGTGTTTACAAATTATGGACTTTGCTTATTTTTCACAATTTTGTTTCTTCTGATATCTTTCTTTGTTAATAGTCTTTTGAATTTATCAAGTTTTATGTGCATTCTCCAATCTTTATTTAAGTGATTTATCAACGAATCACGTGTGGAAAAAAACCGATACAAACGATAGACATAGATTATGAAAGGACGCACTCTTCAAGGATCATGATCAAAGTTACTATTTTAACTGATTATCTGTGTTTTTTCCTCGTGTTTCATCAAAAAATTGAGGACGGAAGACTTTAATGTAAGCACAACACGACTACTCATTGTCCTTTTTGTTGGAGAATCATAAGATCATCATCATCATCTTTGCTCCAACTTTAGCCGCCAAGATTGTTATTTGGGTTTTTTGGAGGAATTACGGCTTGAATAAGAGGGGTTGATTTTTGGGAATTTAGAGACTTGAGGTTGATTTCTGGCTTCAGTTGCAAGACCAAGAAACGACACTATTCATCTAAGCAAAACTAAGCAAAAAACAATAAGTTTTGTTGAATGTCGGTCCATTATCGCTACATTTAAGACAATTTGAGATGATTGGATCATCACATCAAGTAAGTTGGGCGAGACTCGGCCTAAAGGATATTAACGCGCTTTCTTTCAAAAGTTTAGGACTAAATTGGTTCAATTAAAAAGTCTAAGACTTTATTGAGTTTTGTACAATAAGTTTATCATTGATTGTGCTATCTTCTCCTCTAATTTAAGGTTTGTGGTTTTTTAAAAAGTCGTTCAATTTAAGACATTGTTTAGAAATGCAAATAATATTTTGTAAACTATAAGAAAAGTCTCAGAATTAATTAGAAAACAATCAAATAAATGTCTATTAGTAACTCAAATGAGATTTGGTAACTCGAGAAATATGTTGTAATTTAATGAGTGATTGTAAAGAATCTTAAAACGAGTTCACCTGTTTGATACCATTGGGTCGAGCCATTAAAACAATGGCAAGACTGCCAAACTTAGTAGATGAGACAGCAGTCTCATCAAAGAATTTCTTTAATTTTATTTTCAGTACTTAAAATTATCTGACACTTAAAATTCATTGCTTAAGCAAGTGAACTCTTTTCAGTTTGCCAGCCTCGGCAGATTTAATTACTATGGCGAGACTGCAAAACGGGGATAAGCCATCCTTCGAGCGTTCATTCATTAGGCCATCGATCTCGGTGGATCTTAAAATCATGATGAGTTTGCGAATCATAGCTGAGCTACTTTTTTAAGGTGGAGGGATATGCTGTGGAGTTGCAGGCGCTCGCCGAGCTCTTGCTGGCGCCGGGCTTGCTGGAACTGGCTTTTGCAGGTCTGTGTATGACTAGACCTACGAAGCTGATAGGCGAGCTGCCGTCGTATACGTACCGGAGTGCTTGGTTTTCCATTGATGAACAGCTACGTGGTCCTGGTGCTTTACGGCCCAAATTGGCCATACGACTCCGACCCAGAAATCATATGTTTAGCCTTACTAACATGAAGCCCAAGGCCCACCATATATGGCTGGGTACACAGCCCATGTCGGGATATAACCTATAGGTAAATTAAGCATCGTTAAGCTTCCTCCTTACAAAAATATTTGACACATTCAATTTATCCCTTTGAATACCAACAATAAAAAGGGTCACTCCTTAAAATTGATGACACCATCAACATGCTTCGAATAAACGGTCCAGATTATGTTGCAACATAGGATCCTCATATCAAGCGGGTTTTTGAATTTGTAGTTTATGCAATCGAATCCTTCAGATTGTACAATTTGTCAAATCAAGTTCCGTTGCTGCTCTTTCCAGCGAATTGAAGTTAACTCAGCTGCTGCCAGCACTGAAAAAAAGTCTTTTGCCACCATGAAAAACGAAAAAAGCCATGATGCAATATAGCCGGTGTAAATTCATCATTTGAGGTGGTAATGATTTTTATCACATCATACTATCAGGTGCGTTGATCGACACATTAGTTTTGATTTGCTGAAATTAGAGATCCAAAGTATTGATTAAATTTGTTACAACTACATAAATTATCTTGGGGCGCCTCCTCCAAATTTGAAGCTATTAAGATCTTGTTTTACGACGGAATGGCTTATAAACTTGAACATTTAGTCAATATCCCGCCACACAAATCAAACTCATCCTCAACTTTTTCATGTCATCAAACATGCAATGCCATCAGTGCAAAACTTTGAATGTTCTTGGAGTCCAGAGCTCTGTCTAAACGTTGATGTCATTGTCCGCCTAAATCTCCCCGTTGTTTCGTGCGGGTTACAGGATCACGATAGTTGCTGTAACCAAGCAGCAGTTATGGTAAAAACCCGAAGCATCCTGCCATGCAACCAGTTCAGGCTTTGAGTCCATGGTGCTTGTCACCAGATCAGTCTAACATAGGGCAGATCGGGGACGTCATGAGCTCCTGAGAGAAGGAAGGCGATTGTAAGACTAAATAGGGACACCGTGCTCGTCACGGTCGGCGTGAGACAGTAGAATCTAGCGGCGAGGCGCTAACAAACACAAAGAGAGAGGCGCTGATCTACTGCACAGAAGCTAAACCAAACGTCTGACACCACGATTCCCACCCTTGTTCCTTCCAACACTCTACACGATAAAGAAGAAAACAACAGCAGCACAGCATTTCCCTTTTTTCTTTTTTTCTTTTCTTTTTAAGGTGGGGGTTTTGCTCTGCCTCCTCTCTTTTCTTCCCCCGTTTTCTGCATACAAGGAAAAGGGAAGCTTGGCAGCTTTTTCTTCTGCACATGGGAATGTCGATCCCTCTCCTATCAGAGCACCCCCTTCATGTCTCTCATCGTTAAAACTAGATTCGAGTTGTTTTCATTAATATTCGCGTGGGACGACACTTTAACGTAAGGATCGTGATAAAGTTCGATTAGATCGCGATTATATAAATTGGTAGCTCGAGTGACCACAGAAAAGATGCCGCCGCTCCGACAGTCCCCTCTTTTCTTGTCTTTCTTTACACACGAGTACTTTTCTTTCTCTGATATTTGGTAATTGCTTTGCCCAGTTCCAAATGGGACATGGGGTACTAAGGAAAAGAAAGAGAGAACTGGGGTTATTGCAGACTTATCACAGGTGTACATCGCCTGTGAACTCATCGATTGGAGTCTTCCTGTGTGTACATCGTCTCTGAACGGGACCGTGAATTGTCCTTTCCTTATTAACAATGGACCTAATCAAAAACCCAGTTACTTCCCTTTATCTATCACCAGGCGGCGGGATCACAGTGTGTTCCGAATTCTCAGTCAATGATCTTCTTATTTTACTCAGTTCTGTTCCTCTGTCCACAATACAGTTTTGGTCTCATACCCTTTGTCCCTTGGGGTTTAACCTTTTGTGATGATGGTTCTGTGGACAAAAAGAAGTATCTGGTGCATCAGCTATCATCTGACGTGCACAATTCCTGAGGGTTGAGGCCTGACCAGCTGGGCATGTATGGCTTGTACTTTGGAACCATTAAAATAAAGTTCAGAAAAGTAAATTACCATCGCTTAACCACCCTTCTAACTACCGGCATCAACCCTATGCTCTCTAGGGTTTTGGGGTTATGAAAGAATCTGTTTGTCTGTGTATGTACGCGCTTGACTTACTTGGACCTTTTGTTGCTATTTAGTTTTGGTCATTTTAAGCTTTTATTTATAGTTGCCAAGGAACTAGAAGAAACCTGCATAGTTGTTTGCTTAACTAATTTCTTGATTTCAATACCAATGACCCGTGTCAAAATAATGTCTCCCGCTTAAGAAATCGTGGCCTTCCAATTCGATTGATGGAGCCTTTTCTAAGAGTGTGCTTGTTTCGGGAAAAATCTCATGATAAAAGAAAATGTTTTCTACTAAAATTACTTTTGAGGAAAATGTTTCCTCGTTTTTTCTGGTTAAAGAATTCATCCTCATTATTTTTAAGCATATATGATATCTTAAATTGGCCAAGTAAAAAGGTTTATGATTAAATTAGCAAAAATGCAATATGTTTAGGACTTTTGAATAATTACCCCTTAATTCCTCTTTATTTTCCTACATATGCTTTCCAAACGAAGAAAAAAAGGTCAACAAAAAGAAAAAGGTCAAAAGAATTAATTCAACCTAAATCTTTGCAAATTTCTAGTTAAGTAAGGGTAGAAGTGCTTAATAACAACAAACTTACATAATCAATGTACAAAGTGAAAATAACGACAAATGGCATGATATGTGAATAATCACACGCAACATGACATGGGAAATCATATGCATAACATAACAACAAGATGCCGTGATGTGCTAATCCTAATGCAAGAAATAATGATGCAGTGTGCAGACTACACTATGTGAGAGAGCCATTTATATGATTTGCGACTTTACTCGAACATGGTGATGTTTATGTAGAAATGCACTCTTTTCCTTTCGGCTAGGTCAAAACAAGAATGCTATTTGGTTTTGAAAACATTGGTCAAATCAAAATCAGGAAATGAACAATTGCATGTGCAAGACCTGAGCTTATGAGTCTAAATCGTGATGGCTATTGTGTTATTGACTTCTAATCAATATCTACACTCGAACCCAATCCATTCGGTATATGATCTATGAGTTAACTCATAGATAAAGGGGTGTTTGAATGCAACACCTTAATATATCCACCACTCGCATTCTACCATACTAACGACAACACTTGCATTCTACCATATTTCTAGCCAATCCAGCATCGTAACTGCCTAATTCTAGATTTGAACAGTCATTATGAAAACCTACTAAAATGCATATTCTGGTGACATTTGGGATAATAATGAAGTATCATGTTTCTCTAGATCAAATGTCGGTCTTACAACGGTTCCAGAACATGTGTTTTCAACTATGCAAACGGAAATCATAACGATGTACCCTAGGTTTTCAAGTTCTCAACTCAACGTTACAACAACCTTCAGACATGCGTTTTCGACTGTTTAAACTAGCAAGAATTATAGATTCTCTGAGTCTAGATGGATGTCCAGACATTTTGGCGTGCATTCTGGATAAATTGAAGGTGACGGAGTTGAGACTTGCCTTTTGAGAGCGCAAGAATTATGGAATCTACATGGACACACAAAAGCAATAGAAAACACAAGAGCTTAGCTTGATTTGATAGAAATTGGATATAAGAGCTCAAGAATAGACTCAACCCCCTTCCTCTCAAATCCAAATTTACGCGTTATATCAAAAGGTTGCGGCGTGCCTACCTCGAGAGGAGGTGGGCCCACTTTGAGTCGGGACTCGCTCTTTCTTGGGCTATTACTCTTTCATCTAACACGTGACTTGCATGATTTTGGCATCAATGGAAGGCTTGGGAGACAGCTCAATATTACTAAGTGAGATTGCAAAATCACAGATCTAGGGTTTCAACACACATAAGATCTTATGGCCCAAATCTATGAATGGGTGTTGTTTCGATGATTTATATTTCCAAAAATCAAGATTCACCCTAACTTAGATGTCTAAAAGTATGTTCTATTCCAAGGCATGTAGGTGTGGTTTTGGCCCTAGAGACCCCTTTTTTTTTTGTGGGTATTGAAAGGTTTGATCGATGTTTGGCTGGTGATTACCCCCTTGCCAAACATCCATCATACCCATTTTTTTTTTTAAAGTCGGGATCATCGCGGTTCACAACTTTGAGACATGCGATATAATTTGGAAAATTGTGAACTTCTTGATACTGTGAAAAATGGGCTATGAATGCCTAAGCGCAAAAGATTGATTGCTGGATTCGGGTGGCACTCTAGGTGTCAAAGGATCCGCTTTGATGTGTAGAACCAATTTGTTATGTTCAAAATATATTCTAGGTCTCTCGCCGGTCAACTCTTGGTCAACCTTTGACTGTTTTCTGAAAATGGGTGCAAAATTTGTGGCGACATCAGTAAGAAACTTTGTTTTCGTTGTGGTAGGGTATAATGGTGATCCAAACATTTTTAATGACCGAAAATGTCGTCCTTGTAACCCTAATTAAGTGATTCAAGACTTTTGCATATTAAAAAACGGCTTAAAGAAAAGTGAAAAGGACACAAATAGTTCATAAACTTCAGCTCAATATTCAATGTGATCTCTGAACTTTTAATCTATTTAATGCGGTTTCTGAATGATAACTTAATGTGCATTTGATTTGTTTGATATAATTCATAAACTTTTAGCATATGTTTACTTTTTTCTATGAACTATATTAAAATATTTAATATAGTACCCAATAATGGGTAACTGTGTTAGTTGAGAGTTTCTCTCTCATCGCCGAGGCCGATGGTTCAAAACCTGTAGTCGCTAGGATCTTAAGTGGAGTCCTGTACTAGTCTCTCCCGAGCTATAAGGGCTTTACTATTTGGTGTCGTTCGGGCACAAGGACCTATGGTGGACTCCTCAATCATAATTTTTTTTAATATAGTCATTCCAATAATTCAATATTAGAGATAATATTGAACATTTTACTATAGTTCAATCACTAAATTGAATATGTATTAAAATGCCCAAATACCATACGAGCATATTAAAAATTGAGGGATTACATGGAATAATAGACTAAAGTTTAGAGATTATATTAAATAAATTTAAAATTTAGAGATCATCCTGTATAATAAGTTAAAAATTCATGAACTCATTCTTATCATTGTTTAGAAAGAAAGAGCCAGTGATGGTGTTGAATTTGAAAAAAAAGAAGAAGCAACCCTCACCTGCTTCCGTTACAATAAGCGTCACATCACTCCAATCACTGTCTCCCTACGTGTGGGCGCAATCCGATTGCCAAAATGCCCAATAGAAGCTGTGTCAAGCAACTCAAAGCTAATGCACCCATCTTGGGTAGAGAGGAAGAAAACTCCCTCAAAGTTATTATTGGGCGCAATACTGTTGTCAAAATGCCCAATAAGAGAGGACCTTTGACTTGTTGCTCCATACAATTATTGCAAGTACTGAAACAATCCATCAGTAAGGAAAAAAAAATTATTGCTTGGGTACTCACTTTGTGGTGTGATCCTCTCTGGCTCGAACCGGGTATAGTGCAACAAATTATCATAACCAAATGTCAATTTTCGATGTCCTATCTATCTGATATTTTATCTGGCGAGCGGTTCTTGCCTATTGCCTTTTCCTTTCGTGCTTTCTGACATTGTTCAAACTTACGACTTGTGCTATGATATTATATTGATCATTTACATTAAGGATAAGTTCTTTTGAAATTTTAAAACTTGTTAAATCGATGTAGTTTAGTCATTCTGTCGACTTTATCTAACTTGGCTAATGAAAAATGATAATATGACTTTTCTTTTTAAAAATTTTTCTCTCTATGTTATGTGGCGATAACATAGCTAAAACAAAATCGCTTTGATTCAAATTTGATTTTTCAATACACATTTATTTGAATTAGATTAAAGAATAAGACAACTTTAAAAAAATAAGAGGAAAAAGAGGAAAATTCAGGTGAGGGTTGCAAGCCCTTGCTGCCACTTCTCCACCGTTGTCGAGAAGGACTAGTGATGGTGGTGGATGGCTAGCGGGATTTGTTGGGTCTCAACTAGTGGTCGGACATTGGTTAGATCTAGTAAGAGCCTACGGGCCCTTGCTTTCTGTTGACAAGAATCTCTGGCCATCCCCTACCATCGCTAGCCCTTCTTGGAGATGACAGGGCAACGAAGTGAGCCTTCACTTGGTTTCTCACCTCCATTTTTTTCCTTTGCATTTAGCTTATTTTTAAATTTAATTAGATTAAAAAGATGAAAATGACATCATTTTAGCCATGTCATCGTCTCATTGGGGGGGGGGGGGAGAAATAACGAAAAAGCTACATTAGCATTTTATATTAGTCAAGTTGGATGATGTTAATTGCAAAGTTCATTGCACTAATTTGATAAGTTTTAGGATTTGATTACATTTTTTTGTAAGTTTAGAACTGAATTGTACATTTGAAACACGTTTGAGGACTTCCATAATACTTATCGTTTTACTTTAAAATCTAATGCAATTAGGAACAAAATCAGACTACGTATCTAACACATTTTGCATTAACGGATCCGGAACCCTATATGTAGCTAAATTTAGGTTGTTGAGATTTGGACACATCATCCAGTGAGTAAATGGACGGCCCAGATTAGTTGTAACTATTTTCCCATTTTTTTCCTTTTTCGTCCTCCTTTTTTTCCCCCTATTTTCTTTTTTCCCATTTTGTCCCTACCTTCACGATCCTATTCTAGTATTGTTGAAGATGTTGGAGAACCAGCTCCGTAGTCCAACTTGGGGCCGCTGTCAAAAGCCGACATCGCCAAATCCCTTACGCTTGTCGTCGGCACTTGCAAGGCCCCAGCCTTGATAGCTTTCTCGAGCTTGCTGCTCCTATCAAATTGGCCCGCCGTGGGATGAATGCGACCCCATACTCAGCGTCTCCGGCGAGCCTAGACCTAGCCTCTTGGCTCGGGTGATGCGAGTCTGGTGTATGCCGAGCTTGAGCAGCCACGGTAACGCCTTTGTCGAGTTTGCAACCACCAACCCTCCCCCATCAAACTCCATTTTGTGGACTTGAGATGGACGCCGAGGAGGCCTAGAAAGAGGAGCAATGGCGGCGGGACAGCGCTCAATTGAGCCACGGCATCGACGGAGCCGTGGTGGGGGCTTGGTAGAGGTGGTTGACATAGTGGGGGAGAGAGGGGAAGGAGGTGGGTCGTACTTAGATTATTTTTGCACGCCATGCTTATGGAAGTCTCTTAAAAGGTGAGGTTATTTTGGTCCAAGAGATAACTTCACCATGTAAGTTTAGCTCCCTAACCTTAGAGAACCCTAATCCAGTCTCTACACATCTTAAGATCGTTGCCAGCTACAATACTAGGAAAATTTTTCATACGTCAAAGGTATTCAAAATTTTTGAATTGAACCAAAAGAAAAGTTATAGTTTTCATGTCCACAGCCTTTTTCACGCAAATGCACGTATCAATTTTAAAGGTTGGCTCCAAGGATGAATTGAATTGCTTACTGAACATCAGTATTCTTGACAAAACTTCAAAGGATGAATGCCTTAAATGTGAAAATTGCATTTTGTATATCTGCTAAACGTCAACTTCACGTGATTGTGACAATATATGCATAAGCACTCCTTGTTGCAGTAATAATTGCTTCTTGCATATGTATGGATGAATGCCATCAATACAGAATGATAAATTCGTGTTAGATTATGATTAGTTCTTACTAGACATAGGTTACAAGATTTTTGCGGAGATATGTTGATTGAGAAAAGCTTAAGAAAACCAACATGCCATATGTGTCATGTAAATATGGTAACACATTCCTCTTATATCAAATGACTATGCTTTGCCTATTCAAATTAGAGGTGGTTAATCATCGAGATCACACGTCACCCAAGTAGATATGCATGATCCATTGATCAGTTACAACATGTCATTAGAGACACCTGTTATCAATGTTGCCAGACTAATAAATCTATATGTCATTTTTAAAAGTAGTTAAGATTGTTAATTATTTGAATATTTTGAGAAGGGATACATTGAAAACAATTTTTTTTCCATTTTGTAGGTTGATGTTTTGAACTAGGCTTGAATTATATAACCAAGGGATGATCGTAACGGTTCTCTCATTTGTCTTACTTACGATGTATGTAATTTTTCATAACACTTAAGTTGCCAAATTCAAAATTATACTATCTAATGAGATTAGAGGTTAGATAAGAGGAAAATTATATGGATAAAATCTTAAAAAAAACAGAAGAACCTCTTCTCATTATCTAATAGAATCACATGTTAAAATCAGAAGTACAATACCTATCATTCTTTCACCATTCTAACAATAAGAAAAATGGTTGCGCATTCAACTTTTACACAATATCAAAATTGAGGGTCTTGACTCATTTCCATATTCACGTTGCACCCACATAGTCTCAATTTGAAAGAGGAATATTTGGGTATCAAGTTTGGGGGTAAGTAAAAATTCGTCGTGGATCATTGTTCTGCATTAAAATTATAAAAATATTATATATGAAGTACAGAGGAAAAAGTAAATTACTATAGGAGAATCCAGCACATGTTTTCCCCTTGCGCAAGTTGAATTTTCAGCTTGTCATGTACATCTTTGCAGCAAAAGGACCTCGCCATTACTCTGATGACCACAACTGGAGATGTTGGAAATCAATTTGGCAATTGTCATATACAGAGTAAGAGACAAAGAACAGAGAGAGAGAGAGAGAGAGAGAGAGAGAGAGAGAGAGAGAGAGAGAGAGAGAGAGAGAGAGAGAGAGAGAGAGATGCAAGACGAATCTGATCTGACAAGACTTTGTTTTAATGTCAACTCTAAAAATACGACTGGTGGACAGCTAAAAGATTCGCGTCGAGACATTGACTATTCGTGGGAAATTTTATAACGTTAGGGAGAATGATTGTATTATATTGGGCTATGTAGCTGGTCATGCGGAGAGCCCTTTACACCAAAATATGCTATATGATAGATGGAAATCATCGTCGTGTCTTTTCAGAAACATATCTTGATGGGATTTGGCCATGCATCCATATGATCCCGACTAACATACATATGAATGAATTGATGCGTTTGTTTCACGGAATATTACAAATTAGGAAAAGATTTATTCAATGTCAATTTCTGATATGACTTGAAAAAAAAAAAGGAGCACTTTTATCTTTTTCGTTTATTATTTTTTTGATCCTCTTTTTGCCTTTAATGATTTACATTTAATTTACTTGACGTCAACTATTTTAAATTATCATAATGATATATTCATGTAAAAAATGATTTGAACTTCTAAATTTTTGTAGAGCTTTTTAAGGTTTGTTGTTAAAATATGAATTTTCTTTGGTAAGCATATTCTATTCGTTTTTATATAGGGTTGTAATAGAGTCGGGATCAATACTTGAGCATGACTGGAGCTCCAAAACTCAAGGCTTGAAACTCGACTTGATTTCAATCTAGCTTGATTTTTCATTCAGGCTGAAGCTCAACTTGAATAAGTTTTAGTTTGACCTGAAAGGTTTAGTCAACAAATACTATTTAAAACTCAAAACTTGACTGTCCACATTTGAGTTAGAGTTCCAAAAGTAATTATAATTGAAATTTTAATAGATATATTGTATTTAGTAATTTTTTTTATAAATGTATATTTGTTATTTAAATATACAAAATACAATTACTTAAAATGCTCACAAGTTTTTTAAGTCGAGTGTTTTTAAACTCGAGCTCGACTTAATTATTAAGTACTGAAGCTACTGGGGGTCGACTTAAACTCGAAAAAGATTGAGCTGATTTCAAGTAATCTACTTGACAAACCTCGAGTAACTCATGAGTAACTTGACTCGATTATACCCGTAATCCTGAATATGGGAAAGACGATTCTCCTTGCTCAAAGAGTTCTACAAAGCTGTTGACATTAAGCTTAAATTTTTTCAGTTGAAATTTTTCCGAATAAAGATTAGTTTTAGAGGCTAGAGTACATATATGCTGAATTGTGCCTTCATCAACTAGCTACATAAAAATTCACCACATCACTTAAAGAGTTAATTTTGATAACTATATTATTGAGCTGACCCTGTGGCATTATTCCTTTTTTCCTTTTCCAAACTATGAGGAGACCTGTCTACAGCATATGCGAACCATAATTAAAGTGACTGAAGCAAACATGAAACACTTTGCATTTCCGGGCGAGAGATCTGAATCTGTGTAATGTGCCTACTCTACATATAGTTGTTTGCTTGTTAACTGCTAAGCTAATCCCAAGTGGTTAATAGTTCTTTAACTTCTAAACTTTTTCTTTTTTTCAAAATTAGTACCAAGGTAATGAAGAATTACGGAATCGATTGTTTCTATCAGATCAATAAAAACACGATCGATGCATGGATTGTCTAAGATCTTATATTCTTCCTGCAGCTGTTAGAAACGTATATATGCATGGTTATCTAAGGCCATGTTTGTCTATATCTTCCATTCATAGAGCAATAGGTTTTTTTTTTTTTAAATGCTTTGTATTTTATAAGTGCGATTGTTCATAAGTGAAATGACATGAGCTTATTGGATTATCATCGACTGTCTCGTTCTTTGCGATATAGATTATTAGTTAAAGGCGTGTTCATTAGAAATTAACAGACAAAAGTACAAAAATATTAAACATTTCAATTAGGCCAACATAATCTTAACATTTTCATATTGAAATCAAATCAGTCCATCCGTCCAATTTAAGCGGGGAATTGCTGACATAAACATTCTTTTAATATTTCTCCATTTTTGTAATATTTATTGTTATCTTTTCTTTTTCCTTTCCCTTTTCTTTTTGTTGTTGGTGGTTGGCAACACAAGCCATGGCCGACAAGGGCAAGGTCAGTGAGGCCCCCTTGTTAAATATAGAGAAGGTGACCTTTGCCCAAGCCAAGCCGGCCTTATCAGGCCTTGCCTAGGCAACCCCTACTAGAGCAAGGGTTGGTCTTGCATCAAGGAAACCGCCTCCCCCCTTCCCCCGGCTCCTCAGGAAAAAAAAAAAAAGCCAAGGTGAGGCTCGTTGGCTTTGCCATCGCCTAGGTTGGCTCAACAAGGCCAACCTCTCCTAGTTGAGGTTGCCTTGGCCTAGGTAAAGGTCGACATTGGTGTGGGCAAGGGTTGGCCTTGCCAGTGCTTGTCCTACCCTAGGCATAGCCTAGAAAGGCCGACCCTTGCTTGTGGTGGGTGAGGCCAACCTTTGCTCAAGTAAGGCCAGCCCTTGCGCCATGGGTGGTGGATGGTGGCTAGCCATTAGCAGAAAGAGAAGGGAAAGAAAAAGAAAGGAAAAAAAGAAAATTAAAAGTTTCCACATCATTGTTGGCAAGTTGATGTAGAATCCTTGGCATCAATATCAATGGTTTCTAGCCTAAATTGGCTTAGTAGATTGAAGTAGTGTCAATGTAAAAAAATTTAAGATTAAATTGGCTCAATTAAAAGATTTAGGACTGAATTGATGTCAATGCAATATATTTATGACTTTTGGGGTATTTCTCCTTAAATTAACAAGACTATGTTCAACTAGTCGAGCATTGCACATGTCAAACAAACTTACAATAATCATAGTCGTCAGTAGCCTTATGACCCCCTCTTTTTGCCAAAAGATAGGAACTTTTAACTGAATTGGTTTGCAACTTATTTTTTTTGGTAAAGTAAGTATATGTATTGATCTATATAGCCAAAATACATAGCAGAGAGTCCTGATACTACAAAATGACTTTCACTAGACAAGTAATCCTTACCAGACGGCTCTCCACTACCAATTTTTCCGACAGCTTAACTTTGTCGAGAGGATAAATATGAGTTTTATTTCCTGTGGTGAATGCAAATTGTGATTGTTCCACCATGATTCCGATTGTGTTACTTTTAAGTACCTGGGAATATTTAAGATGCATTGTGCTCCTGGTCCGTGAACAGACATGTGAGAAGTTTAGTTGATCCTTAAACATGTTTCACGTGCAAATGTCTTGATAGCCAATCCCCCCAAAGTTTGGTAAGTATGTTTCACTCTGAGAATTCTCACATCGTGTGGCAAATGATTAGTCGCTTCTTACATTTAGCTTCATTTATGCTCAGTTGCGGATGGGGTCTGCATGTTAGTAAATTTACAGTTGTATGGTCCGTTTGAGAAAACCTCTATACAGCCAATCTTGACTAAATCATGCTCATCAACCACAGTTGGTTTCCAAAAGAACCCTAAGTTAAATGTCCAGACACCTTTTGCTGATCGATGACACTCATTTTTAGCTCTTTTCTTGTGGAAAAAATTTTCCATTTTGCGTAGATTTGTCGTGAACTTGAACCAAACGTGAGTCCTAGTTATAGCCATCTTCTTTGCTATTTGTTTTGATTTATATCCCAAATTGAGCTTGTCTTGTTTGCGAGTTTGATGCACTCAAGATTGGCAAATTTGGAATGAGTTGAAAATTGATGGGTTGCATGGAAACATGCTGCTAATTAAAACTTATTGCTATGCCATAATCGAAGTCTTTTTTTTTTTTTTTGCGTTTCGGAATCATTTACATGGATTTTAGGGCAATTTTTAATATTCTAGTGGTGTCTTTGTAATAATTAAGTTTCTTATTATAATATTTGTTATCATTAGGTTTCTTATTGTAATTAGTTTTGTTATTTTAACACTGTATAAAATGGTGTTTTAGGATTTTGAAGAAGTAGACTTTTTGATACTTTTGATTTTGATAATCGCACTTAAGAGGTGATTTGTTCCTTTATCAATTCTTATTCCTGTTTAGCCAATTCACTATTGTGTTTTGGCATTAGAGTCCTCCAAATAGGATATAATAATGTTTGGTAATTCTGACTAGTTTACTTAATATCTTTATTGAGTGATGAGGCAAACTTTTCTCGGTTTGCAACCGTTGGTTCTCAATTATACTTGAAAACTGGCCCATTTTATGTTTTGGGTGGAAAAATCAAATTATTATAATAAAAATAAAAAATTTTCACAGTTTTACTACAACAATTTTGGCCGGTCAAGTGATTATATTGTTGTTTTTTCGTGTTGAAGACGATGATCCAGTTCTTGATGGGTGCAAAGGTAAATAGTTCTTTAATACCAAAAAGAGGCTTTAAAACCAGTTTAGAACTTGCTCAACTGAGAAAATGGGACTAGTCCAATTAAGAACAGAAGCTGTCCTCGGTTGGTTTTAGATGCGCGGAAGCGGGATTGGTATTGGCTCTCCCTTGAGCTGATCGGCTCAAGAAGTTTTCAATCGTTTGCTAGGTTGAACGGAAGCTAGTGTCCACCCCTATTTTTCTCAACGTCTTGAATTGAATTGATATCATAGTACGTCTTCTTGTCATATATCACACTGATTTGACGTTTTTAGTTAGGTTTGGGTCGTATTGATCCAAAAAACGTAAGCCTATCAGCTAGGGTTTTAGCTCACATCTACATCTAGTCACTTTTTTTGTGTTCGGTTATCATCACAGGATGCTAGAGGTTGAACGATCAACGGAGAATATTATTAAGACAGAAGTAGAGGAGACTAGAGACACGTATTGCAAGTAGCGCCAAATCAACTGTAATTATCTTATGGTGAGGATAAAATAGAAAATTCACTGATGGGGAATATGCAAAAGGCAAAAAGAAAAAATAAGCAGAGGAAATTTTGGAAAGAAGACAAGGACACAACAAGGTACTTTGGCGGTCTAAAAGAAACCATTACACAAACGGCGCTTACGTGCTGACATAGATATGGTTCTAATCTTGACAATATTTGTTATTTTATTGATGTATGAGGGTTTTAATTTCATAATAACTTGACGATGTGCTTTATTTAAATCCATAACGATCTGGTACTTCCGTTGAGTTCTTATGTGACATACAGTGTTTGTAAGGAGCTATGTTACACTAGTTCGTAGATCTTCTGAGATGTGTATGCGAAATGGTTGTCAAAGCTAAAGCGTAATGATGTGTTAAACAATCATTTTGTCATGTAATTTTTATTTTTTTGCAATCCCTAGGTACAAGAGGGAGGATCACCTACAGGCCCGTAGAATAGCATGCAAATTCCAATAAATTTAGCCATGCTTCGACTTATGTGCAGGCCGCTTTAGTTCAGTAGGGTCTAATTCTTGACTTGAAAACTCATTGACATCCCAAACAACAAGACTAAGAATGGAGATCCTGTTAAGGATTTTTACTCTATATCACCTTATAAGATGTAGGGAAAGAGAGCATTGTCTCCGCGAATATTAATTTCACTTACAATCTGTTGCTAAGCGAACATCGCTGGTGGAAATCAAGATTCCTGCTACTGGTGTGCACATAATAAAAATCCTCTTCCTTTTTGCCCTTTACCCATTTTGTTTTGTTTTTTGCGAATTTATATATAGTTTAATTGAAGAGGAATGGTTGGAGAGAGGAGATGAGATGAGATGAGATGAGGGGAATCCAAGAATATCCAAGCGCTCCAGGACAAGACAAATGCTTCAGACGAAGAAAAGCAAGCTTTGCTTTTGCGACTCAGAAAAGGATATTTCAAACCCCATAACCCTCTCAGTCCTCACTTAGGAAATTGCGTGGCAAGTGATCCAAACATACAAACAAAAATACACCCTACACACAAGCTCTCTCTCTCTCTCTCTCTCTCTCTCTCTCTCTCTCTCTCTCTCTCTCTCTGCGGATGTGTATGTGGGTGCCTATATTTAGCGTCAAGCTGGGGTTCCATTTCAACCCAAAATCTTCCTCCTCTTCCCTCTCCTGCCAAATTCAAGGGAGCTTGCTGTGCGAAACCCTATTTTGTGCTTGTCCTTGTGACTATATATGAGCCTTCCCACAAACTCTGCGTCTTGATCTGCGTTAGAGGTCTCTTTAAAACCCTAATTCAAGCTTCAAGCTGGAGCTTAATCCTTCACTTTCGTTGGATCTTCACTTTTCCATGTTAGATGGTCATGTTGTCAGCATATAATTCAGACACACATGCATGCGCTTCAAGCAATTCTGCATTCTAATCCCTCCCAAGAGAAATGATTCTTTTGCACACGTACATACACAAATACATCACATATCACGCTGTGCATAAAGTATGTGCCTGGCTCCCTGTATGCCATTTGCATAGCCCATCGGAGAATCGATGGCCTGTGTGTATGGCGTATGAGGAGCCATGCATATCCCCATGTTTTTCCATGGTGTTTCCCCTGCTTTTTCAGGTCTGTTTGAGCTCACTACAGGCTTTCCTATGCTAAATTTGAGCTTCATAAGTGATTGTCCGAGACAGTATGACAGAGGAGTGCCCGTGAAAATTTCTGAAAAGAGTACTCAATTCCCATCCATTCCTGAAGGTATGTAGTGTATATAGCAGTCCTTCTTCATCTCTATTTGTAGTTTTGTGCTTATCAACTTCGAATTAGAATCTCATCTTTCTGAAGCACATTCACAAAACTAGTTGTTCTTGAGCTTTGCAGAATTGAACACTTAAGTAAATGAGAGCCTGAAAAGAATTGACACGCAGAACTTATGTTTTCCTGCTATCAGAGCACAATGATTGTAACTATTACAAAGTTTCCTTTTTGGGGTGCTAATTTATATTCATATATAAATGGGAAGTTCGGTATTTTCTTATTCATTTCCCGTGGAACCAGTCGATTTCAGTGAAATAAAATAACCCTTCTTGTTACTAATACTAATTACTACTGTAATAATGTAATGGTGGAACTGTCTGTTTACATATTAACTCGAGCGTATTATACACTACTCAGGATATTTAAACAAGTGGATATTAGTTGTTTCTTTCTAGCATTACCCTATTAACCAGGGACTATCTTGGATGTCCAACCCAAAAAGATAGGTTGAAGTGCATACCTAGTCTTTCAAGAAAGTAGAACGCTTAAAATCCTGACAACCAAGAAGTTACCACTTTCGTTCTGCTCGCATCCTTGATGTCCTAAAAAGAAACACCCTTCATTTCAGGCTGTCTCACGGAATCTACAGTCTTATGATTTATCTCGTCGGTTAAAACTCTCTAGTCAAGATACTTGTGAATAAAGTGAAAAAGTTTTTTGTTTCTGGGGCTAAGTAAGCTGAGGCAATTTCTTCGGACATCATAGCTATCACAGGCTATATGAGCAATTAACTTCACTAAAACAAGTTTATAACGAAACCTTAGTGCATACCTCTTCTACTATGTTAAAAGAGAATACGCGAGCCTCCATTGAAGCTGATTATATGGCTGAACTGCGCGCAGAACAACCCCATTTTATATGCTAACCGTTTGTTTATTTAGGCTGAACAAAAAGCAGAACAAACCCCTTGTGTCCAAACGATTGAATTTTACTGTTGGAGCCACAAAGAGATGATTTTAGCCCTTAGGGTTTTGAATACTGATACAACAATGGAACCTAAGGCACCTAAGGCACATCCACAATTTTGTGTTATAGCATGCGCACAAAGGACAAACAGAGAGAGAACTTATGTTTGTCTTACATCAAATGTGTAGTCACCGATGCACTTCAATGGAAAAAATTTCTTAATATTTATTTGGAAACTTATACTCCTGGATCTACTCTACAACAGCAATTAGTAAAATGTTGGATATACTAAAACGAGTTTACAAAATTGGTGTACTAAGTGATTTGTCAGGCTTTTTATTGGTTCTATGATATTATCCAGTTGTTTGCCACTCACTGTGAAGCGTCACTTGGTGAACTGCATATATTTGTGTCTATATGTTATAATGTAGATAAATTGAGCGTAGTTTCCAAAAATTGCAACATCTGGCCAGGTATGAGAGAGAAAAATAGAGGCATTAGGTTATCAAATTCTGAAGAAAGCAATGGTGGGAAGCATACGGAGGGCTGTCATCACAATATCTACAGTCGAATCTAAAAGAAAGGACCACCTACTCACCTTCCCCTTTTATAATATCTCTACTATCAGAAATCAAATGAGAAAAAGCAAACAAACATGTAACGGGTCAAAGGTGGTCGAAACAGGACAGATGGTCAGCCAAAATAAAAAGAAGGGACCATGCATTGGAAACATAACGATAGTATGAATTTGGACTTTCTGTTGTCTTCAATTTCACCAGCTATTGTGATTGTCTGCGAGGAACATTCTCCTCGTGGTTGATTAGGGTTTGGTTGTAGGTGAATAGGTAAAGATGTAGGGGCATGAGCACATGGGGTCTTAGTGTTCCTCCCCATGTTCTCTTGTTTTAAGGTTGTACATGTATATGCACTCTCTTTCCTGAGTTCTTTTTAAGGAGTCATTTTAAGTAGAGGGAATAAATTTTTACACGATCCACACCGATTGCCTTTGATCTATATAATTAGGCAAATATTTTTAGATAAAGATATCTCTATCAGAGAAGACGAGTATTGCAAGGGTTAGATGAAAGTCTAATGGGATAATCAGAGCTCGACTTATGGGAACTTACATGGATAGTTGCGGGTGAGAAAATATGCAAGATCCTGTAATTGTAATTATAAAAGAAGAAAATACACATGGACAAGTGAAAGGAAAATCTGAAGAAGTAAAAGGATTCACAGCCAAACGAAAGTGAGCGGACCACATTCCAACTGAAGCACATTGAAAACAACCTTACGAAGTTTCGAAAGAATTATGTTTAGTCATTTCCAAGTGTTCTGACTATTTTTCCAATATCAATACTTTGTGAAGAATTTGCCAATGATTTAAGATCCTATTGAAATCTTTATGACAAGTACTCGCAACTATTTTTTTCGAAAGTTTTAGTGGTTAGGAATGGCGATGCTATGTCCGATAAGGCCGGCCACATAAGGGTTTCGTGTCGGAGAAAACAAAAGCAAAGGCCATTTTGTTGAGTCATTTCTATTTCGCAAACATGCTTCTTTGTTTGCAAAACATACGTCGTCTCCTGATTTTGTAAGTGTGACTCGGTCGATAAACCACTGTGACCAATACATTCCAGTTCTGTTCAAAAGAGAGGTTCGAACCTCGTCCTTTTATGGGGATGTGGGGGAACTTCTCGGGGGATGTGAACATCTAAGGCTTTAGGAAACTACTTGCCATCTAGTTCTTTATTCACCTCTTTAGATACAAAACTAAAAAGTTTGAGTATATCAAGAAGTAAATTCAAGTAGAACTCAGCCTAACAGAGTTAGAAATGAGTGACTTGATTGGAGTGCTTTCACGTTGGTCTTTTATATGGTCCTTTCTTAGAATTGAGTATGATATGCTTTTATAGTACATCGACAATGCGGCGGGTCAAGAGCTTTTGAGGAAGTCAGTAACATGTCATTGAAAAAACTATTATGCACTACGAGCGTCCATTGGAGCACTAGATTACTATTATTTTTTGGGTGGGTGTTGGCTTGGGGGGGGGGGGGGGGGAATGTTCATGGATGAACTTGAAATTGAGTCTGGTTCAATTTAATTGATATATAGTTTTCAATCTTATTTAAAAAGAGAGCAGCATCCGTTTTATCGAACTTCTCTGTCAAACTTCAATCTGGACGGCCATTCAAGTTTAGTCGTCCATATCTTTGTTCGAGCTTGTATCAACGTTTTGAGCATCATATGTTTTTCTTTTCTAACAAGGAAAACCATGCAGGTAAAGAAATCCAAATTCACGACATACGCTGCCGATCTCATAGAAGATTCGTGCCAAACCCTAGATGCTTGTCCTAAACATAGCATTATATACATTCAATAGTTTGCAGACTTTATTTGAACATGATAAGCCCAATCTACTCACGCATAATATTCTTTTTAACCATCAAGCCAGATTCACAAGGTGAGCGTGTAGCTTCTTATTCAAGTTGAGCTCGTGAGCTTCTTCATATATTAACTCGACTTGGCATCATTACTTGACCTAACTTTGGTTACTACACAATCTTGTCAATTAAGTGGAATTTAAGGATTTTACTAAAAGGGGTGTCCAAGTGATATATGGAGAGAGAGAGAGAGAGAGAGAGAGAGAGAGAGAGAGAGAGAGAGAGAGAGAGAGAGACAGAGACAGAGAGAGAGAGAGAGAGAGAGAGAGAGAGCTTAACCTACTTTAGAAACGAAACAGGAAAGTAATATTCTTCAGAATGCATGCGGATCGACAAACGTTTGCCTGTTTTGCTGCTACATGCCAAAGCGTGAAGCTCAAGCCTGACATTCCTGCAATTACCATCCTAGCTCGTAGCCCAACCGAGCAATTTCCACGCGCGAAAGTTGTTCTTCATGATTTGTAATATCGAACATTTCTATCTCCACGTATGAACCTGCAGTCACCATGCAATCTGCTTATTCGATTGCCCAGATAAATCTGAGTGTTTTTCAGTTAGTGTTGGGTGAGTTCAATGTCCACCAAGGCGAGGTGTAATCAAAGAACATTTTTCAGCTAACCTCTATATAAGGGTTCAAATCCATCCATCCTAGAGAGGCTAAGCAGCTAGTGAGAAACTTTGTTAAAACTAGAATATCGAAAGGCCGATTGGCCAAAAATGTACTTAATGATGTAATGTGTTAATAAAAAAAATATTATTCTTTTTAAAAGTCGCATGTAATTTTTTTAATCACATCGAGTGAATTATATTTAGTGGGGTCAAATTAATAAATATATTGTTGTTGATTTTATACTAGTATTGTTCTTGTATACGCTTTCTCAAGAAATTGTGAAGATGTAGCTATCGGTACATGATTATCAATCCTTTTAATAGAATTAATATGTTTCATGAGATTTTTGCGCACATCGATAGTCCTTTATGAAATCCTTTATTGTTATTCTAAAGGTGAATATGTCAATCTTGTAGTCGACATCCTTGACCATTCACCACTCAATATTATCAAAAATAGTTTATTTTTTCGCCATGAAGGATGTGCCATGAAATAATTTACCTTGTTGAACTTCGTCCTCCAATTAATTTGACTATTTTAGACAGATTTTGAGAGGACTTTCTAATGTTAATTGAAATCGTGATTTCAGCCCTTTTTCTTATTTATTTTATTTTATTTTGCATTCTCATGGGGAAAAGTTATACATTAATGCATTCTTATGATTAGTTTTAAATGTAGCGCTCATAGGCAAAAATTACAACTTCTTTTCATGCTAGCAAAATGTAGCACCCCTTTAATTAACAGGGTACTTCTTTTGACTTCATCAATGTCTCTCCTTCAGAACCTCCATTTGAGAAAATTAATGGTAATTAACAATGTGCTTGTTAATTGAAATTAACGGTACATTCAATTAACATCCATTTTCCTATTTTTTCGATGAAAATTATTTTTTTTTTCTCCCTGAAACAATGTGCTTGTTATGCTACTCACGTGCGTCATCTTCCTCCAATCTAAGATGAAATTATTTCTTGCTTTATTATTGTGTGTAAAGAGATATATTTTTGAAACATCCTATTCAATTTAGTATCATGAATACATAACTCTTTCTAAAATAGTGCATTCAATCCTACGCTTCTCTTCACATTCCCAGCTCATGCTTTAGTAGTCAGATGGCAATTTCTTTCTTTCTTTTTCTTAAGTGGTACATTGTTCCTTACTCCTTCCATGTATGCATGAGAAGACACATCTCTTCTAATCTCACGCACATTTCTTCATATTCTCCGTAGTATTTTCTTTAAAAAAAACTGTGCTCTTTCTAGGGCATTAGTCATGCGATTTATAATTTCTCTTCTTCTTCATGTTAAACGTATGGTCCGATCATGTTAAACTTCAACAAGACTCGACTTTATGAAGAAATGTGAAGCGATGTTACAAATCTTGAAGGCATGCCATTTGCTCACTTCAACTCTAAAATTTTCTGTTCACACATTTATAAAAATAGAAAAACCCCTCCATTTACGGGCAATGCACGGGTGCTGTAGATAAAAATTATATAGGGTTATGATCTAGTCAAGCCCAAAAAATGATAAGCCTAAAAGTTGATAGCCCATTTTAGTATCTTGTAAATATTTAAGTATGCAGGGCTCACTAGTGGAGCCCAAAAGTGGATAGCCCACGCTTGGAAAGCTAACTTAAGCATCGGAGGCTTTCTTCTCTTCGCGGCATGGAGAACTCTCTCATTCCACACATCTCTAACTTGAGCATCGGAGGCTTCTCCACCTAAACAGTCCCGGCGGGATTCTTCTCTTCGTGGTGCAAAGATTCGAAGGCCGGAGGAGCTAGTTGTGTCGGCGATTAGCCAGAGAAATGGCGCATCAACAATACGCAATGCATGTGTAATCTTTACTAGTGAATAAAGCATTCATAATTATATTGTGAAATGTGCCATTACCTGTGCTTTGCATGGATTTCTTTCTTTAACAATGCTAAGTATGTTAATGACTTTCTTTACGTAGTGGTTGCATCCTTTAATCTTTCAAGAGTGCCATATGCTTTAAGCTTCAACTAAAATACCCATTCAAGCGAGCCTCAAAATCAACTTTCGTTTCTACTAGCTAATTCAGATGTTTCAAAGCCGATCATACACTTTTTGGCTCATCCGAAATCGCATCAAGAATATGCAATTGATCCAGTGATCATTGGATGTGTAGATGCACTAGTCCACCGGACAGAGACCGTGGAGGTTCTTGCTCTTTGCTTGCACCCCCTTGCACAGACTCGTCAGAAAATATCAAGGGAGGGGGGCGAAGACAGCAAATCAATTAGGAAACTTGGGTTCTCATAAAATCCTTCTCTTCATGTCGAACAACAGCAACGCGTCAACTTCCACTAAAGCGATCTTGGGTGGCTCTTGATCATAGAGAATCACTTGATTGGCTTTCAAGTATCATGGGGCATTGGTTACAAGTTTTGCTACGGCCATCTCGGCTTTCATAGAGCACTCTTTGATTGTCCATGTGCAGCGGAAGGAACGATGCAGTGACAGTGTTGTGCTCGCGCAGTCGACGATCCCAAACTTATGTCGCGCAGTCGACGATCCCAAACTTATGTTATCCAGATGAGATCCGGCCTGTTCTTGGAATCCAAAAAGCTTCCCTTGACATCCAGCAAGATCCTGATTTAAATAGTCGGACATGATATATTGATGTTCATCAAAGATGACAAGCCATGAGATATATACATGACCTAAGAGAGAATATAAATATGGATATCGTTTTATAGCTGTCCATACCTGGATTTTGATGACCCATTTTGTCATAGAAAATTAGTGATCGACCGTGATCACTGTAAAAGATTATATAATTAAATCTTATAGCATATAATTTTTGGAGCATTCATCATACAATTTATTTCATTACTTGCATTTGCATTTGACCAGCAAAAGTTTGAGGTTCTGAGCTTGTTGCGACCTCCCCTAAATGCATGTCACCCTAGGTTTTAGCTAATCAATTGGTAAATTCAACTTAACCCGAGCTCTACTAAACTCATGCTTATTTGTGACGTAAGTTTAAGTTCTTAACATGCAAAATTTCATTTTGAAGTCGTAGGTCAATTAGAAACTCAAATAAAATATCAAGAGCTATAACTTATTTTTACGAACTAGAGATTGTGAATTCAGAAAGTTGATTACACAACATTACTCTAACGTTTTTCTAGCACCTCTTTCTTTTTAATTCGAAAATGATTTGACAAGTGCCATTGGATTAATTTTAATCTAATTTTGTAATATGTGAGGTGTTCATCCGGATGCGTACCTATTATAGAAACACTCAATAAATCAAAGCAATAAATAAATTGCAAAAATAAGGAGGACATTCACGTACCTTAGCCAAGCATAAAATTCCTTAATTGCAAAATATTTATCAAACAAGTATGATTGCAATGCCTATTTTAGCTTGATCCTTTTTATTTTTTATTTTTCTTAATTTATGAAAACATTAAGCTAAATGCAGTGCATGAGATGTAATTTTACCTCTAAATTAAGATCACATGACTTAATTACAATGTGACATGCAAATTTAATTAAACGGCCCTAAACATGCAAACTATATGACGCATGAATTAGCTAAGCTAACACGTAGGCTAATATGAATTTAATTAAATGTCCTAACATGACATCACTAAATGATGTGTATATGCGACGTACATTAAACTATATAAATGATGTGCACATATATAACATGCGCTAATGAATGATCTAAATTATATGATATGGGTTGACACCTAAATTTTGAAAAATTAGAGATTGCATTAGAAGCTTGAATATCACATGAATCGGTAAAAGTGAATTAAAGATTCTGAACATAATTCAATAATGGGCTCTTGAGTACACAAAACTTGGTCAGATTCACAAGTTGCAAACGAAAGATATGAAAGATGATATTCTTACAATTGCATGGGATGATTTCACTGCATGACTGAACTCACACCCTCGCCTCCACTCTAAGGTCATCGAACACTAGGGTGATGGCAACACGTGGCCTCGATACGGCTCGCCACTAGCCACCATCAATCACCACAATTGACCACGATGATCCAACTACCTACGGTCAGCTCCGGCGACCGACCATTGCGAGTTTAGCTCAAACATTTTAACAAACACGTTGCAAGTATTGGATTAAAAAGAGAATATAGGCCCCTTCAAGAATCGGGTCTGAACCCAAACTCAAAGCCCTTGTCTTTTCCTCTTTTTTCCTACCCCTATCCTGTCCGTCACCTCTCTCTCAATCAATATACCAGAGTCTGTCAGTTTTATTAATTTTTTATTGGTAAATTATTTTTAATTTAATTATTCAATTTTAAAAAAAATTTCCTCTCAACCTTCCCATTACCTCCGCGTCTTGTCACAATCCGTGTCACCCTATATTTTATTATTTAAAATTTAAAATTTATATTTTTAAATTATATTTTTAAATAAATTCTGAATTTTAATCTGTAATAAATTTTTAGAAAGTTAATCTAAAAAATAACTAACCAGACTAACAAAAGTAAATGTTAACAACTTTATCACTAACTTTGCTGACTAAACAGCAACTCAATGGCGCTTCCTTAATTGACAAGGCTCTTTAGATTATGGGACAACTGAATATGTTGATGTTTGTTTATCGGATCAAATCAACGTTGACCAAAGGATACGGGGACTTATAGGAAACAAAAAATGACAAGAGGTGAGATTAGCTCCGTATAAGCACTTAGTTGTGCACTAGTGCACTTGGGATTGTCAAGCTTTGATACCTAGATAACAATAATACGGAAATAGATTTGAGGGATTTAATTTAATTTTTTTTGTATATTCCGACGTATTCTTGAAAAAGAATACACAATCCCATAGCTTTACTAGATGAATAATTAAAGCAAAAGTTATGCACAATTAAAATGAGGTATGTACATGCAATTTCGAAAAGATTTGAATAATTAACAGAGAAATACTAATTATCTTTCATATAAGGAAAATATCCTAGAGAAGATCTTGAATATCTCTAACAGACACATTTATTCTATCTACTTTTCAAAAAGACGTTTTTCACAAACTAAATATCATGCAATTAAATTAACACGGTTCCTTGTGAGTTTCTAACAACATCAGGCATGGACAAAGTAGTTCAAGTTTAGAAATTCAAACAAAATAGTGGGTCGTGGATCGGCATGGTCGGCTCAGAGAAAAAATTCCAGACGACGGAAAAGAGATAAAAAGAAAATGAAATGTAGGGACAATTAGAAAATGAAATGTAGGGACAGTTATCGTTCTCCTCATCAATTAAAGGGTTATTCAAGTTGCATGATATCAATGAGACGTCAACACAACAATTATATTTTAGAAACAAGAAGGGGACAGAAGAGAACGACTAGACGGTAAAAGCAGCGTCAACACCAGTAGGACCCGTCTTTTCTCAATTTCTCATATCACCTTCGTTATATAATCTCTCAATTCCTTCCTCGCAGAAGCGAAGCAGTTCAACTTCAATGGCATCTTCTCTACCTTGTGTTGCAGCTTCGTTGTCCTCCTCTGACGCAGCGTTCAGCGTAACACACAAGCACAAACGGGCTTGAAGAGAAAAAAACCTCAAATTTCAATAATAATCATCCAAAAATCCCCCTGCCGTAAGAGCATAAATATGTTTATATAGGGTGTTAACCCTAAACCTAATCTAAATAGGAAATAAAGATCACAACCGAATATAATAAAGATCACAACCGAATATTTTAAAAAATAAATATCTGCGAGATAATCCTAAAAAGGCGAAATAAGGAATTTCGCCGAAAAACATGCCGAAAGATATGTATCAGCCACTTTTGCACGATCTCCGAACTGATTTATTTTTATCGCGACACTCCAAGAAGACATCCGCAATCTGCTCCGCATCATTCTCCTCCACTTGGAAAGAACTCGACCTCGAGTTCAAAGCAAAATCTGGATATAAAGGTTCAGTAGACTCATGAAACAATGATAAGTCAGCAACATTAAAAGTACTAGAGATGCCCATAGCACGCGGAATGTCGATAACATAGGCATTGTCGTTGATCTTCTTGAGAACAGTATATGGCCCATATTTCTTCGGTGTCAGCTTGCTATAGGAACCAGCTGGCATTCGTTCCTTTCGCAAGAAAACCATGACTTGATCACCAACTTCAAACACCCGCATCCGCCGATGTTTATCTGCAGCAGCCTTATACTTCAAATTAGAGTCCTCCAATCTCTGCTAAACTTCTTTATGCATATCAACGATCTGTGTAGCCATATGTTCAGCAGCAACACTTTTCTCCGCTTTCTTGGGCATCCAAATCAAATCCAGAGTATGCCGTGGCGCCTTTGTATAAACAATAGAAAAAGGGGATCTGTCAATTGAACTATGAACAGCACTATTATAAGCAAATTCAGCTTGCGATAAAATCACATCTCACTGCTTCGGCTTATCTCCACAAATACTTCGAACCAAGTTGCCCAACGTTCTATTAACCACCTCTGTTTGCCCATCAGTTTGTGGATGAGCTGTACTACTAAAATTCAAAGAGGAATCAAACAACCTTCACAAAGTACGCCAAAAATGTCCCAAGAATTTGCTATCTCTATCTGATGTAATAGATTTAGGAACCCCATGTAAACGAACCACTTCTTTAAAGAACAATCTCGCCACATTAGAAGCATCAGAAGTCTTCCTACATGGAATGAAGTGTGCCATCTTGGAGAATCTATCCACCACAACAAAAATAGAATCTACTCCTCTCTGAGTTCGTGGCAAACCAAGCACAAAATCCATAGACAGATCCTCCCAAATATGTTCAGGAACATGCAATGGCATATATAAACCAGTATTTTGTGATTGACCCTTAGCAGTCTGACACACATAACATTTTTGCACATACCTGACAACATCATGTCGCAATTTGGGCCAGTAAAATCTCTCTCGAACAGCAGCGAGAGTCTTGTCTCGACCCAGATGTCCGACTAATCCACCCTCATGCAAATCACGAATTACCTTTTCCCGTAGGGATGTTCGAGGAAGGCAAAGCTGATTGATCTTCATTAAATAACCATCATGCACGTAAAATTCTTGTACAGGTTGACCAGAAGTATAGGACTCCCAAATCTGTCCAAAATCCGCATCTTCTGCATAGCAGTCTTTCAACTGTTCGAACCCTAAGATTTCTTGGCTCATTGTAATCAGCAAGCCAGCTCTCCTACTTAACACATCTGCCACAACATTCTGCACACCTGCTTTATGCTGCAATCTGAAAGGAAACTTTTGCAAGAATTGACACCATCATGCGTGCATATCTTTGCTAATCCTCTTCTGACTATTCAAATACTTCAAAGCTTCATGGTCAGAATAAAGGATAAATTCCTTCCCAATCAGATAATGCTCCAATGTCTGCAAAGCTCTTACGACTGAACAAAATTCTTTATCATAAGTGCTCCATCTCTGCCTGGCTTCACTGAGCTTCTCACTGAAAAAACATACTGGCCTGCGCTCCTGAAACAAAACAACGCCTATACCCACTTCGCTCGCATCACAATGAACTTCAAACAATTTATCAAAATCGGGTAATGCCAGAACAGGTGCAGTGCATAACTTCTCTTTTAAGATAGCAAAACTATTGTCATCCTCCTCTCCCCAATGAAACTTCCCTTTCTTCATACATTCAGTAATAGGAGCCGCAATAGTACTGAAATTTTTAATAAATCGCCGGTAAAAAGTAGCCAGCCCATGAAAACTCCTAACTTCAGAAACTATTTTGGGAGTAGGCCACTCCCTAATTGCTTTCACCTTTGTCTCATCCACCTCGATTCCGTCAGCAGTAATTATAAATCCTAAGAATAACAATTTATTGGTCATAAAACTGCACTTCTTAAGATTAATGTACAATTTACTCTTCCGCAAAGCTACTAAAACCTCCCTTAAGTGCATAAGATGCTCCTCCTCAAACTTACTATAAATCAGGATATCATCAAAATAAACGACAAGAAATTTGCCATTAAAAGATTTCAAAACCTGATTCATAAGTCTCATAAAAGTGCTCGGAGCATTAGAAAGTCCGAACGGCATAACCAACCACTCGTACAATCCCTCCTTCGTTTTGAAAGCCGTCTTCCACTCATCTCCCGGACGAATACGAATTTGATGGTACCCGTTCTTCAAGTCCAACTTCGAAAACCACTTCGCACCATGCAGCCTATCCAACATATCATCCAATCTGGGAATTGGAAATATGTAGCCCACGGTTATTTTATTGATGGCTCGACTATCAACACACATCTTCCAACTTCCATCTTTCTTAGGGGTTAATAATGCAGGAACAGCACATGGACTCATGCTATTTTGAATATGTCCCTTGCGCAACAATTCTTCCACTTTGTCTTTCAGGATCTCACTCTCTTTAGGACTCATCCTGTAATGTGGCAAATTAGGTAAACTTGCACCAGGGATCAAATCAATGTGATGCTAAATATCACGCATAGGAGGCAACCCATCAGGAATCTCTTCAGGCATCAAATCACTAAATTCTTTCAATAAAAGCCAAACTGCTACAGGATGCTCTTCCACTTGTATGTCAGACCCTGTCTCAACTGTTTGCTTCACAACCAGTACATGAATCTCTCGAGTCTCTTTATCCACTTCAAACTTCCTTGTAAGTGTAAGAAAATTATTACATGCAGCTCGCTTTCCTTTATTCGGCAACGGTAGCAACGTATACTTCACCCCATTCTTCACAAGTTTATATTCATTGCTCTTTCCCGAATGTTGAGCATCCACATGAAATTGCTATGGTCTCCCAAACAACACGTGACATACATCCATATCCACCACATCACAATATATTTCATCCTGATATTTTCCAATAGAAAAAGGAATTTTACAACGTTCAGTTACCTGAATACTCTCTGCTCCAGATTTAATCCATCCTAATGTGTAAGGATTAGGATGTTTCTCCATAGGAATCCCCAATTTCCTCACTGCCTCCCTACCAATTATATATTCCATACTCCCGCTATCGATGACAACAGCGAATATTTTATCCAGGATAGTGCATCGGGTTCGGAACAATTGGTGACGCTGCGAATCATCCTCCTGTTTTGGGGTCAACATCATCCTTCGCACCACACAAGTTACTTCTCCCTCTTCTTCCTCATACTCCTCATCATCACCATCTACTCCACAGAGATTGTCGTATTCTTCTTCCTCTCTTGCTGCCACCTTGACGGTTCTCCTTTGAGGACATTCATTAGACCGACGCCCAACTTGATTGCATCGATAACACTTTACCCCCATCGGTTTGGCATAAGGATTTGGGTTCGCAGTTTTCTAAGCTTGCGCCCCCTTATCCTTCGAGTCACTCATGGGACGCTTCTCCATGGCTCTCTCTTCCCGACCAGAATTATAGCGATTACCAAAATTGCTCTTCTCCACCGCATTGCTCGAGCTGCTACCTCGGTAATTTTCATAAATTCGCTTTCCCTGTTCTTGCTGCATTAACTCGGCTTTAATTGCCACGTTCTTGGCCTCGGTCAGATTTTTCAAAAATTGCACACCAATCTTATCTCGAATAAAAGGCTTCAAACCATCGAGGTATCTAGCCACTTGCTGTCCTTCCGTCTCCGCAAGATTATTCCGCTCCGCCAACCTCATAAATTCGGCAGTATATTCATGCACACTCCGATTACCTTGCTGACAGTGCTGGTACTGCTGGAACATAATATGCTCATAATCAGGGGGAAGAAATTCCTGCTTCAGTAGCCTCCTCATCCGAGTCCACGTACGAACTCGTTCTTTCCCTTCACGGAGCCTCCTATTCTGCAATCTCTCCCACCATGCAGATGCACCTCCCTTCAATCGACATGCTATTAATCGCACCTTTTTTCCACTAGGGGTCTCCATATAATCGAAGAACTTATCAACATCGGCAATCCAATCCAGAAGTTCTTCAATTCCCAAACTGCCATTAAAATAGGGAATATCGACTTTCAATTAAAAGTCGTTACCTTCACGATCATCGTATCCCCTTCGATGTCCTCCATGGCGATTTCTTCCATACCGATTTCCTCCATAACGATTTCTGCCACCATATTCACTACGTTCACTACGCTCTTCATAGGATTCGCTCTCATCCTCTTCAGAACTCTCCGAAGAGAGAAGATTCTCCGGCCTATGAACAGGAATAGGCCTATCAACAGGTCTTCTACCGTTGCGCCTATCCCAATTCGCATCAACATCGAGACCTTCAACTCGTTCAGCCAACTCGTCAACGCATTCTTCGAGACGGTGGAAATTCTGATCGAATTGTTGTTCTAGATGTTCCTTCAACCGTTGCTTCAAACATTGCAACGCGTCTTCCCCAACGAATGGGGGTACAATCTCCCGAGCATCATCGCGAAGATCACCGCCAGTCGCCATTAGGCTCTGATACCACCTGACGCAGCATTTAGCGTAACACACAAGCACGAACGGGCTTGAAGAGAAAAAAACCTCAAATTTCAATAATAATCATCCAAAAATCCCCCTGCCGTAAGAGCATAAATATGTTTATATAGGGTGTTAACCCTAAACCTAATCTAAATAGGAAATAAAGATCACAACCGAATATAATAAAGATCACAACCGAATATTAAAAAAAATAAATATCTGCGAGATAATCCTAAAAAGGCGAAATAAGGAATTTCGCCGAAAAACATGCCGAAAGATATGTATCAGCCACTTTTGCACGATCTCCGAACTGATTTATTTTTATCGCGACGCTCCAAGAAGACATCCGCAATCTGCTCCGCATCATCCTCCTCCTGCTTCGATTCTCTACCCCGAGAGCTTCGCAGTTCTTCGTTGTTACTGCTCTCGATCCGCCCATGGACGTCACAGAAACTGCATGAGCACTCTAAACTTGTGTGTGTGTGTGTGTGTGTGTGTGTGTGTGTGTGTGTGTTCTTATTCATGATTTTACCTTTTCTATAGACTTGCTTAGAAACAGCTTTGAGTTCGGATAAAATGGATAGATACCAACTTTTTGCCCGTCGTGGAATGGATTGTGAGCACTTTGTCGTCCTCTCTCTGGTCTCTCAGCTAGAAGCACGACACAAGCAAAAGAAGAATAAGAAGAAGAAGAAGAAGATGATGATGATGATGATGATATTTTTAGTTGCTAGGATAAAACCTTATCTTTGGTGCTTTGCCACAATGTTGTTCTGCAGATAGCTGTTGGGCTGCACTCCGCTAATGCAGTGATCGATAAAAACGAATTTTCATTTATGATTTTTCAGTATATTACTTTTTTTTAACGGGAAATAAATACTTTTATATGCTTCACGTATTGCAGAACTGTTATAGACGAAAGAAGTCCATAAGCTATAAGTACTGAAGTTAAATTATCCGTAGAAACACTCTAGCTAGCAACAATTAACTGTTTCGGTTTTTAGTATTGGAGTTGGCAAATACTTTAGAGATCCTTTTTTTCTTATATCGGGCATGCCCACAAGTTTAGAAAAATCAAAATATGAAACAACTACTAGCTAGTAAACCCTACGCAAATACTATTATAATTTTTTGAGCCGTTACCAGCGAGATGGGTTTAGGACAAGAAGGGCAATTTTCAAATTTGATGCCAATTGCCTTGAATATAAGTTGGAGTGATCCTTAAACTCAAAATGGGTATATACATGGAGTTGCATGTAAATTCCAACTAAATACGGAGGAACTCAGACCTGGGACCCAACCTTGGTCCTTCTCATTACTGTACTTGTATTTTGTTAATAATGGTATAATTTTATAAGAATAAGGATAAAGATTACCTAGACAACCTAGCTTATTATAGGAGTATAAAGGCATTTAAGTATCGAGTAGTTGCTAAAAAGCAGGTGTAATAACTCTTTGAATACAGATACGGCTAGTACAACGCAGCACTAAATAAGTATCCGGTGGAGCTAGCTTCGGTAGATAGCAACTTTTTAAATTTAAGAGACTCCGATGACCTATTTTGTTGGAAAATCCATTATCTTTTTAACAATAAATTATCCATCCTGACATGTGATGGCGAAGCGATTTGAATTGACGGTTAATACTGTTTTTTTTAGTAAATCTTTCGCACTAAACTTTTCTGCAGCCCTGCAATTTATGTACTAGATGACGTTATCAAGGCACGCTACCTATCGAGAAATTAGGGTTAAGTATTGTGTTCTTTGAAAACCCTAGCTTCAAGCTTCCCCCCATGGTCGAACCAAATGGCTCACTTCTGTCGACGTTTTATTGGCAATGAGACACCCAGGTAGTTTGGCTCTCCGACAGTCTAACCTTAGAGCTGCCTATCGATGCCGCGCATGGAAGTCGTGATAGCGTAAGGAAAGAAACCGGAGATGGTTCATGGGAACTTAAATGTTGAAGAGGTAGACAGCGAACCCACCATCAATGGTGGCGGAGGAGCTGTGGATAGTGGCCATACGTGAGAACATTGCAGACCTAAGTAGAGAGATTGGGCAAACGATACTTCAATCTAATCCCAAGTTAATGAGAATTGCTGGGAGACAGTCCGTCTTTTGCTCTTTGGAATGTGATGGGAAGAAGAGTCTTCGTAGAGAATTTGTCCATTCTAAAAAGACTACGTGCACTAATTTTTCGATCTCAAAACAAAGCAAGGTCAAGGAAGAAACAAGTATGAAATTAAGAACGAAAGCTGATGAAAATTATACTCACATCCTTTTCACATTTTCTTCTTTTACTTTTGACTTTCCTTTTACATTTTCACATTTTGACTTTCCTTTCCTTTTTCTTTATTTTACTGTGAGACCCACAAGGTTATTTTGACCTAGTAAAAAAAGGTGGTATTACAATCTACCTTCCCTAATAGAAATTTCGTTCTTGAAATTTTTGGTTAAATACAAACTTATCTCAACATTCAAACAAATAAGGATATTTGCGTCTTGCCTTTTCATTAAGTTCCCAAGTGGCCTCTTTTTCCATATGGTTTCGCCATTGAATTGTTACATAAGGAATAGTTCAACGTCGAAACACTTGATCCTTCTTGTCGACAATGCGGTTATTCCTCATAAGTTAGGTTCTCCCTTAACCTCAATGGTGTGAAGTCCAACACATGTTCAGGATTTGTCACATATTTTCATAATAAAGAAACATGCTTTTTCTTCCGATTGTTGAATGAACTCAGGTCTAGTCAATCTTTTCTCACCAACATCATCCTAACAAATTGGATTCCTGCATTTCCGACCATATAGAGCTTTAAAAGGTGTCATCTTAATGCTGGAATGATAGCTATTGTTATATGAAAATTTTGCTAAGTGTAAATACCGCCAAAGTCAAGAACACAAGATTTCAACATGTCTTCTAATGTCTAGATCATTCTCTCTGACTTGTCATCCCTCTTTGGTGGAAAGTTGTACTAAGGTTGAGTTTAGTGCTCAATGCTCCTTGTAGACTCTTCTAAAAATTAGACACAAATCTAGGATCCCTGTCAGAAACAATGCTCACTGAAACTCCATGGAGTTTCACTATCTCATTGACATATCGTTTTGCCATGTCTTCTTATGAAAGACCGAATCTATATGACAAAAAGTGTGCGGACTTAGTCAATCAATCAACAATTACCCATATAGTATTCTTACCACTAGATGTCCTCGGTAGACCAACTATGAAGTCCAAGGTGATATGCTCCAACTTCCATTTAGGCACTTCAAGTGGGTGTGGTTAGCTACCTGGTCTTTGATATTCAATCTTCACCCGTTAACAAATGAGGCATTGGTCAACAAATTTTACAACATTCTTCTTCATATCGATCCACCAGAAATTTTCTCTGAAGTTTCTGTACATCTTTATGTTTCCTAAATGAATGGAAAATCTGGTTCTATGAGCCTCTTGCATTATTCCTTTTTAAACATTGAGTCATTAGGAACACATAAATGACCACGAAACCTTAGTGACCCATCTACATGTATACTAAAATCCACTTGTCCTCCAACTTCCACTCCTCTAATTTTTAGCCTGTGCAAACTTAATTTTATCAATCAATATTGGTTGTACTCGAAGATTAGCCAACCGAGCACTAAGCTGATGCACCAATAACTCAAGGTATAATTTTCTCATATCCTCAAGAATAGGCTTTTGAGAAGTGAGCAAGATTGTCAAGTTTTCAAAGGATTTGCAGCTCAAAGCATCCGCCACCATATTTGCCTTACCTAGATGGTAGCTGATGGAAAGATCATAATCTTTTAGAAGTTTCAGCCATCTTCTCTGCCTCATGTTCAACTCTTTTTGAGTAAAAATATACTTTAAACTTTTATGATTAGTGAATACTTCACATTTTTCACCATATAAATAATGCCGCCATAACTTCAAGGCAAACACGACCGCTGCTAACTCAAGATCATGCAAAAGATAGTTCTTCTCATGTGTTTTTAGCTGTTTGAAAGCATATGCAATAATTTTATTATCCTGTATAAGAACACAACCCAAACATTCTTTAGATGCATCATAATAAACTATGAAACCGCCAATTCTTGAAGGCAAGGTTAATATCAGAGTTGATACTAATTGCCTCTTCAACTATTGGAAATTGTGCTCATACTGATTTGTCCATATAAATCTAACTCCCATCTAAGTTAAGTGAGTAAGTGGACTAGCAATCTTGGAGAATCCTTTTACAAATCATCTATAGTAACCTGCTAATCCAAGAAAACTTCTCATCTCTGTAACATTAGTAGGCTATTTCCATTGAACAACTACTTCAACTTTCTTTGGATCAACTGAAATGATATCCTTCGAGATCACATGACCCAAGAATTCTACGTGATCAAGCCAAAAGTCACATTTACTGAATTTTGCAAACAACTTTTTTTCTTGCAAAGTCTGCAAGACAACTCTCAAATGTTGCTTATGTTCTTCCAACTTCTTTGAATACACTAAAATGTCATCAATGAACACCACAATGTTTGACCAAAAAAAAAACACCACAATGAATTTATCTATATATTCTTTGAACACCGTGTTCATCAAATCCATGAAAGCAGCAAGCGAATTCGTTAAACTTAAAGGCATGATGATAAATTCATAATGGTCGTACCTCGTTCTAAAAACAGTTTTAGGCACATCCTCTGTTCTTATCTTTAATTAATGATACTCAGAACGAAGGTCGATTTTGGAAAGTACTTGAGCTCCCAAAAGTTGATCAAATAAGTCATCAATACGAGGTAATGGATATTTATTTTTAACTGTCACTTTGTTAGCTCTCGGTCATCTATACAAAAGTCTCATGCTACCGTCTTTCTTTTTCACAAATAGAACTAGAGCTCCCCAAGGTGAAATACTAGGTATGATGAATCTCTTATCCATAAGCTCTTGCAACTGCATCTTCAACTCTTTCAATTCAACAAGTATCATCCTATACGTCGCCTTAGAGATAAGTATTGTATTGGGTATCAACTCAATGTAGAATTCAACTTCTCTATCAGGAGGCAAGCCTGGTAATTCATCAGGAAATATATTCGGAAATTCTCTAACATAAACATTTTTCAGCTTTATTGCAACTTTATTCATGTCTTTTACACAAACTAAATATCCACAACAACTTTTTCTCAACAACTTTCTCGCTAGTAAAGCTGATATGAACTTTGGAAAATGATCTTTACAACTTTTAGAAAAAAAAATTATAAATATCACTTTCGTCGAAAAATAGTCAACAAACGCACGATAGATAAGTAACCAATCCATCTTTATAATCACATCAAAGTCTCGAATATTTAACTCCACAAGATCCACAGACATTTTAACACTATCAATTTGGAACTATCCAGTGCGAAGAAGAAGAGTTCTCCCTCTTCATGGAATCTTCTCCAATTGTTCTTGAAGCTCCTATTCTTTACAGTCACCTTCATCTTCTTCTGAGTTTCGTGCGTCGAATGCTTCAAAGATCGATTTCATCTATGAGGTTACCCAGACTGAAGAAACTCGCATATCTGAAACTCAACTCCCTCTTATGAACCCCTACTCTGCTTTTGCTAAACCATCCTCTTCGTTTCCACCCATTCACTCTATCAAACAACTTATCCGCCACACACCAACCCAAGTTAAGGAATATATTCAATCCTTAAAGTTTGATCAGCATCCCGTTCCTGCCACTGATCGAGAGTATTTTGTCACCCTTCAGATTCCTCCTGAGTTCCCGCGCTAGTGGATTCAACAGGGTTATACCCATATCCATTATGGTGCAGTTCGTTTAGCCCTTACCTTTCATGGTCGAAAAGGTCTTCCTGTTGTTGTTGGAATGGCTCTTTTGGATACAAGGTTCCTAAAATACCAGCATGCTTGATTAGCAATCAAGAAATCGCTAGTAGGAGTATCAACACGCAATTCACATTCAAGAGCCTCAGGCAATATATGAATATTCTTAGCAAATTAAGTAGAGACAAAGGAGTGTGTAGCACCGGGGTCAAATAATGCATAAGCACATTGTGAGGCAATAAAAACATTACCTTTAACAACCGTGTTAGATGCCGCTGCATCTTTCTTTGTCATTGCAAAATCTTTCCCGACCATCTTTTTTCCTTGTGAATCCTCTTATCGTTTAGCATTTGAAGAAGCATTCCTCCGCATATAACAATTGTGTGCCATATGTGTCGATTTCCCACATAGATAACATGATCATGGATTCTTATCCATAGGACAATTTCGCTGCATATGTCCTACTTTCCCACATAAGAAGCATGATCCTATCTTCCAGTGATATTCACCGCCATGATACTTTCCACATGTGTGGTAATGATTTTGAGAACTGTGAGTTCTAAACTTCCCCGGCATGTAATCGCTTCTCCGATTACCGCCTCCACCTACACAGCCTCTTTGAAACTTGGTGAACTTAGGCTTCTTTGGCTCATGAGTACTTTACATGTCACGCTCTTGATTATGTTGTTCCACCCTAATCGCTCTTTCCAAGACATTGTTATAGGTGGTTAACACAAAAGGTGCAAGCTTATCACATATAGTAGGATGAAGCCTTCTCTGGAAATGTTCGGCCTTGAGTTCCTCATTGGATACAAAATGCTTCGCAAAACTACTTAGTTGGTTGAATTAGCATGCATAATCCATCACCATGGAATCACCTTGAGACACTTGTATGAAATCATTCTTCATTTTTGCTTGGAATGACTTCGGGAAGAATTGAATGTTGAAAGCCTCTACAAAGTCTTCCCAAGAAATAATTGCCTCACTTCCTCTAAGGATCGACTTATTCCTTGCCCACCAATATTCAGCCTCTTCTTCCAAGTATTGGGTGGTAAAGTCAACTTTTCGATCATTGGAAACTCTTTCAACTTTAAAAATCCCTTCAATCTTCTTAATCCAACACTCGGCCAAGAGAGTATCCGATTTCCCATCAAATGTAGGTGGATTCGCCTTCCTGAATTGGGCAAAGGTACATGAATCGTCACTTCGCCTTTGTTTAGTTGCTTCGATTGGTGATACCAATGAGCCATTGCTTGTGCGAACTCAGTTGGAGGTATAGGCTCTTGGGGCTCTTCTCTATCTTCCAGTGAATTGGTGCTCCTATCATAATGGTCATCTAGTCTTCTCCTTAAAGTTGTGCCTCGAGAATCTTAAGGCCTATCCCTGGCGTCAGGAGTAGTGACTCGCTTGCCTTTACTCTTACGAAGAGAGGCAAGTGTCTCTGAGTCAGAACGCATAATTACCTAAATTTACGAGAGACATAAACTTGAAAATTAAAAAGATAGATGCTCTAACACTATCACATAATCTCACACGTCCAATAACAATCTAATTCACAAACAAGTCATATCTTAAGCTTTGACACCAATAAATGTCACACCCCAAATTCTATAGGAATATGGATAATGACACGGCCGTCCTTCTCTTCTCCTAAAGGACACAGCCTCAACCATTCCTAAAAGAAATCCAACTCCCAAAAGTCTCAGTTGATATTGCTCTCACACAAATGGCCGTTAACTGAGGAACCTGAAAATATTTGGGAAATAAAAGAGCGAACAACCACAGTTTAGTGAGTAGAACATATCTTCTAAGTAGATCGAGTAATCACTATGGATACATATAAAATAAAACTGAGACTCATAGTTTGAGTTCAACGTACAATATGCATATATAACTAAATATGAGTCTTTTCATAACAATTCAGAAAACATCAACAATCATTAATAATCAAGTCCATTGATTAATCTCAACCGAAACCATATCAATAATCAATTCCATTTATCAATCTATCACTCAACAAGCTATTATGATTACTACACAACGCTTGGTGACAAAGCGACCAAGATTCCTTCCTTGGCAAGGTCTCCACTTATAAAGCCGGTGACTCGGTCCAGAAGGATATCCTAAACTAGTATGCATACTCACGACATAATTATGTTGAGCAATAACAAAATGCACAATAGTATCTTTCATAATACACAATATCAATTCAGAATAACCACCACAAAATGAACTCATAACGCTAAACATCTTTCGCAAAACCAATAACATTTGAGTTCCTTTACCAAACGAAATACATTTTCTATAACATTTCCAATATCTTTCAAAATCTCTTTCATAAATTAGTTCACAATGAGTTCACAAGAAGCATTTTATAATAACATGCATAAACCACTTTCAAAACCATAGTAAATGATCAAAGGGTAGCAGATGCCCGATCCGGCTTTTATGTAATAACCATGCCACTTTGTAATTTAACCCGTACATATCTCATATCGTGTTCAAAATATGAATTTATAAACTCAAAGAAGATATATATCCACTCACATTGGATCACTTACAACTAAACAACAACTTTTGAGCTACATTTTTGAGCTTGAGATCCTATCAAATAACTAGGAAATGATATCAAAATCAAATTTAACTACTACATTAACTATGAACAGCTCAAACTCTAGTAAATAAGTCATACGCGCCAACCTAACTCTTAACGAAATAGGTACTCAAAATTATTCGTAACGCGAAGCTTAACTTTCCTATAACTTTTTCTAGAAAACTCAGTTTTGAATGATCTTATAGTCAATGGAAATATCTTTTGATACAGTACAAGATTGCTGAAGAGAACTACCCCAAAATCTGATCGAAAGCCGACGAAAAGGCCACACGAAGTTTTAATCCCAGTAATGCTAATAAAAGTCATGAAGTTAATTCGGTTCTGATACACTTTCGCAAAAGAAGCAAAACACAATGACCAGAGATAAGAGGGAAACAGAGCTAAGCACCCACATTCGGTTCAATCCGTGCGTCGCTCCTCGAGGTAGGTTTTCTTTTCCACATATAAGCATCACTCTTCAATGTTTGTGAAACAATCTAAGCGAAATGGTCGAAGTTAGAAATGACTGTTTTTATGTGCCACATAACACGGAAAGAATTGTGATTGAGATATGAAATGGGCAAAGCTCGGCTGGTTCATGCAGCGGTTCCAGTCGTAGAGGCCATGGTGGCTCTGGTGCTGGTGGATCAACTGATGTCGCAACATGCACATTGTCATCTCTTTCCTATCAATCCCAATCTACAGGACCCTATTGGGCTACCGCCAACTTGGAATGACGAGAAAGGTATAAAGCACTTCTAACACCTTCGTGGCTATAGATAATAATCAGGGGATGTTCGATAAAAGCCTGATAGTACAAAAAATCAAACCAGCTTGAAACTTTCAGTTCTTGGCTTCAGATTGGTTTGACTTACGCGAATGTGCTGGCTATGTTTGAGAGGCCCACGAACTGCTCTGTGTCTTTGGTCATGGATCCATAACCATGTCTTTATCCTTCATGGATGAGATTAGTACTTTGAATAACGAATCGACGAACAGATGTTTTTATTCTCAGGCACTAATACTTTTTATCCCGGCGATGATGTTGTAGTAGTTTTGCAATCGTAGCAGTTGTTTCTTTTACAAATAAATACATGGCTTGACATTCTCGATATCAGATGAAACCTCGCTAGCAGGTGGACTTAAGAAAAATTTGCAATGGAGGGATCGAGACATAGTTCCAAAGATCCTAATATGCTATTTAATAAATATTGCATCCCAGTGATTGAAGTTTCACTGCATATGGACGTAGAGGTTTTAACTTTGAAAGATTAGTCCACTCAAATCGTCTTGTTGTTGCTTGGTGGTACTTTAGTTCACTTGCTTGACGTCTCATCATTTGAAGTTCTTCGTTTTACTTCATTGTGTCCATACACTAGATGGGGCCTTCCAAACTTATAAGAACCATGCACTTAATTATGTAAAAGGGGAAAAATAAAAAAGAGGTGATAGCAACCAAAGAATAAGTAAAGGTAGAGGTCGCTATCGTTATCGTTATGGTCGGTCAAGTAGGGTATAATTAGCATTTATGCTTTTAGATTCTCCAAACATCGTGATCCTAAAAATAAGGATAAGGTGAGAACATGAAAACTAGGGTCTGAAATGAAGAGCACAAAATGGTTTGTGTAAAGATCAAGATCTTCTTTTCATATGTAGGAAAGCCAGATTCTCTAATAAAGCCAAGGACCTGAAGAGGAGGGCATTCAATAAACACTAGACAACATTACTAAACTAAGACAAATGGTTGGCCCACCTCTTTGTATACCATCTTAGACTTGTTTTAGTGGTTAATCAATGTCGCCGCATGGCTAAGGTCGTTAGGAATTTTCCTACCAGCAAAAAGCATTACATGAAAGGATATTTAAACGGGTTTACCTTTGTACGGGTCACATGATATAAATTTAAATCACATGATATAAAATAGTCACATCATATAAATTTATTCACCAGTCACCATCCAATGATGAATGTGTGAAAAGAATTTTACACTGGTCATGAATGAATAATTAGTCTTATCTCAACCCCTGATCAAACAAGGTTCATTCGCCCAAATTTTCATCCATAACACAAAAGGAAATTAACACTGTAAAAGGCATATCAGTCTACTAGACAGCTGCCTCAAATATCTTTTTTCGGAAATGGATCCCTTGACATAAGTCAGGGATCACATAAATCTCATCCTAGCCATCCAATTTGAATCGGACTGCTGGAGAAAAAAACAAACACTAAATAAAATTTTTTGAAATATTTTAATAAAATCCCAGCTGTCCAATCTTCAATCGAACTGCTGTGATTTTACATTAGGGATTTGGCTCCTGATTTATGTCAAGGGATCCGAATCCTCCCTTTTCCCCCTTTTTTGCAACCGGTGGGGGTTGTAATAGTAATTTTCTCGAAAATTGTCAATTTTCGAGAAATTTTTAGTAATTTTCACAAAAATCAAAGAAGTGAAAATTATCAAGAAAAAGATTTGTATTTGCAGAAGGACCCACGATGGCAAAAACCGGCACCACACAGCAAGAGCTTCCTTCTCTTTTTTATGCATCCAATTGGCTCTACCTGCATTTGTGAAGGAAAGTTTAAAGAACAATGCATGAGCTTTTAGAACATTTCTCATCCTTAAGCAAATAAAAGAAGATCCATCAAAGCAAGAAATTAAAACCGACCTTCGCCTTTCAATAGTTTATCGCATTAGGGCAATGAAGATCTTGGGTCACAGAGACAAGAAACGCTTGTTCTTTTTCTGACTCGATATGTGACAAATTGGAAACCATAAGATGACCCATATTGCCTTAGAGGGGCAAACTTTCTAGGAGATTGATTCAGGCATCTCAGAAGGATTAAACCATTTTGAATTGCACCATCAGGCCCTTTGGAATTTGACAAAGCTTCCATCTGAAAATGGACTTGTGCACATGAACACGGGTTAGGGCGTGTGAGCTTTCACCCCACCGATGCTTAAGTTCGTGTATAGAAGAGAGACTGCGATTCGAGTTTTGAAGAGGAAAAAGAAGATCTACCTAAAGTCCAGAATCATTTGTTCCCAATCTAAGTTGTTAAATGCGGCTCTAACTGACCAGCATGACCCTTTTTATCACCTTTTTCATCTCTTCCTTTCATGTTAGTACGAAGTCTTTACATCGTTTCCTAACCACTGATATATTTTTTTTTCAAACAATCTAATCACCTACATCCATCTTCCCTTCTCAGAATTTGCTTGTCTTCCCGAAATCACTGTTCACCATTTCTCGAAATCTTTAAAGAATTTTATCATCAAATTTCCACTAGGTTCTTCAACTCCTTTGTTCTCTGAAGTCGATTGGCTCTAACCAACGGCAGATTCAAGCTCCCACAGTTGTATCATGCTCCCTCAACGTCAGTCCTCTAGTTCTCCTATTTGTGGGCCTTTCATTCGCCTCTTTTGACGGTCACATTCTTGAATTAACTCACGTATTGCATGTTTTGACCCGTCTCTCTCAAAGTTTTGTCTTTTGGCATACAAGACAGATGTTTTTCTAGGTGATCACGCATCCTAGTAGTGACGTAGGCTGAATATGCCTAACTTTGAAATTTCAAAGTAAAGCTTACCGTTACGTCAAAAGATGTATCAGCTAGTTAATTCTAATTTATGAATTTATATCCCAAAAACATTATCTCCCTACTCATTGGGCAATTTAGTTCATTCCTACCCCATTCGTCATCCTAAAAACCTACTAGAAGCCATTCTTTATGTGAACCTTCTAGTCCCAGCAACCACTCTCCACCATTGTAGGATTGGGTGTTATAGGCCCACCAAATTTCACATGGTTTATTCCCAAACCACACATTCACTAGAAGGGGGTTCCGCTCTTCTACCATAACTTGACATCTCTGGATTAACTCATTCAATTTATTGTCCACTTTAATTGGTCGCATACAGAGCCTTGTGATTTTGTACTTTGGTATACAAACAAACACTTTTCCAAGAGGTTACTCATTCTAGTAGTGCTATAATATGAACACACATAACTTTGGAGCTAAAGTAAAGCCTGTCATTACATCAAAAGACATATCACTAAGTTAATTTCAATTCACACAAGCAAACACACACATTCCAGGCACTTTCTCCTCTTGTTTAGTGTACAATTTGGTTCAATTCTAGCTCTTTCGCCATCCTAAGCCTATTAAGAGGCACTTCTTGTCCAAACCCTCTAGCCGCAACAACTACTCTCCACTCTCGTCTAATTAGGTCATTACACTTATAGTACTTGAACCTCAAGACAAGAGTGGAGAGTGATTGTCGGGGCATTACACATTCCAGGTACTCTCATAATTATCTAGGGTCGATCAAAAGCCTAGGTTGGGGAAAGCCCCATGCCTCGGCACTATGGTAGTTACCTTGTACAAAAACTTATTAAGGATTACAATAGGTTGCAAACTCCCCAATAATACATTTGATAACGAAGATAAAAGTCATGATAAAGTATAATTTGTCCTACATCCAAGACAAGATAAAGTCATATAAGAGAGAGATCTAGTTGGGATAAAAATATTCCATGAGGGAGATCAAACAAAGGTGGATATGATTTCATACAATTCATGATATAAAAGCTATTTTTCTCAAACAACAAACTTTTTAAATTTATAAAACAAAATCCAAATAAATAACTAACACCAATTTTCATTTTTATTTATTCCTATTTTTTATATATTCAAATTGCTTTCTATTCTTTAACATATATTATATATTTAAAATTTATATTTATTACATATGTTAGGTATATTATTATAATTTATAATTTTATAAATTTATGTTGAGGAATAATAGAAGGGAATAATAATAATAATAAATAGAAGAAGTAGAAGAAGCCATACTTTACATGAACAAATTCAACTTGAAAAGAACTATTATAATTCTCGAAGAATAAGGAGCAATGATATTTCTTTTAAAAAAAACTTAGGGCACGTTTGACAAAAAAAATTCTCAAAAATTGTTTTTCTATCTTTATTATCTAGATAAGTTTCTTTGCAAAAGAATACATAAAACGAACCATTACTTTCTCCGTCTATATATATATATATATATATATATATATAGTTCATGTTGAAACTTCTAGACTCGTTCGTATTTTTTAGTTCATGTCAAAAGTCCATGAATCAATGAGACAGTCAAAGCTGCTTCTCTTTTGTAGCTCTCTAGCTCATGTAAAAAAATCCACAAATGTGGCAAGAGAGTTAAAACTCCTTCTATGTTGTAACTTCATAGTTCACATTTGTAAAAGATATGAGAGAGTTGAACACTATATTTTTGGCAATCAAGAAGGTGAATGATCATATTCTCTCTCTTTTATTAGATATGAAATTCGATGATTGTTCTATCCCATTGATGTTCCTAGAGCTTTGTTCACATTTCTTGTCATAGTCAAATTGTAACTTTACAATATTGCAATGATCTCCTTTATTGTTTAAGATTAAGATAGTATAATGATCGAATGAGGTTTATCTCTCTTTATGAATTTGAGGTATTCTTAGTACTGAATCATGAGAGATTCTTACTATTTTCATTTATACATTATCATATTCATTTATATTGATATGTGATTCATATTAAATAATGAATAAAATAGGATATGAAAATATCATACTTTATTACTTCGATCCATCAAATGGTGAATAAGATATAGCAAAATCCTTGGATCTCATGTGCTATCATATCCAATCCCATCCTAAAAAATCAAAACAACCAAATGAGCCTATTCTTCAAGGCCCGTGTGCATAGAAGAATGTGAGGAATGCCTCTTTTGGGGGAGAAGGATACTACAAGTGTCATAACTTGTGTACGACGCTCACTTTAGTACTAAAAGTTTCTACCGAATCACTTTAAATGTCAAATAAAAAACAATCACTTAAGTGACAACTTCAGCCAAAAATACCAAGTCAGCATAATAAAAAATTAAGATCTATTCCACGTAGTATTTTTAAATAAAAAATCTATTCCACGAGGCTTTTTAATTAATTTTTATGTGATATAAGTTTTTTAATTTATTAAAATTAAATTAAAAATTAGTTTTATGTTATATAAAATTTTAATTTATTAAAATTAAGCTAAAATTAGTTTAAAAGAAAAAAAAAAAGGTCAAAGGGGAGGGCACCTTGTTGCCGCCGCCCCACCCTCACCAGTTAGGGTGGGGACGGTTGGCAGCCCTCGATCGGCGAGGTTGTGGCAGTGGCAGTGAGGTGCCCTCCCCTTTGACCTTAAAAAACTATTTTTTTTAATTTAATTTTAATAAATTAAAAATTATAACACATAAAAATAAATTTAATATTTGATTTTAATAAATTAATAAATTTTATTTTTTGTAAGGATAAATTAAAAAGTTATATCACATAAAAATAAATTAAAAAGCCACATAGAAAATACTTTTATTTAAAAATGTCACATGGAATAGATTTTAATTTTTTATTATTTTAAATGTTGACTTGGCACTTTCGGCGAGCCACGTAGGTTGTTACGTCAGATTTCTAGCAAGTAATATCAGAGTTGGCATTAAAGTAATCTTTTTTTTTTCGAAAAAGTGACACTGAAGTGATCCAAATAAAAGTTTTAGCACTAAAGTGAGCGTCGTACATAAGTTATGTCACTTGTAGTGTTCTTATCCCCTCTTTTTGAGCTTGCACATCCCATCTTAGGACCACTTGTGAAACTTTCCATTGTATGAGCTCCCATCAGGTTAGTTGGCCCCTAACGCCACTAGATTTATAGTGGGTACTATTCTTGCTCTTCGCGAAGCGAGCTAAGCAAGGTAGCGCCATTCACTGAACGTTTTCTAGCTGTACACAAGGTCACAAGGGTAGCCAACAAGAGGGATTGGTAGTATTTTACCCCCGGCCATCAGCGTGTTCCCGTTTGATAAAGGGCTACCCTTCTTCCAACAAGCGTCGAAAAAGTATGTGATTTGAGTGCTCCAGTAGACTGGATCCTCCGTCTCAATGACCTCTATAGAGATATGCGTGTACTACTACTGAAGACCCATGCGAAGGAGGCGGCTTTGAAGGTCAGCGATAAGGGGAGTGACAGGGATGTCTAGGTTTTCATCACCGAACACATCTATTTAATGCGTTAGAAAAGCATCCCGGTGTGATTTTAATGATGCCAAAACTATCCGTTTGAATGTTTTTTTGATAAATGCATATGTTTTCGATATGGGGTAATGAATATATCAAGAAAACCGCAATCATATTGCTGCTTTCCTAAGGACGTCTACAAAGGTTGAAGACCTTAATAAATGGTGAACAAAGCATTAGGTACTGAAGGTGCATGATGGAGGCTGTTAAAATGTGTCTTTATTTTGAACCCATGAAGGAGAGATAATTCAAGTATGTTTCCCCATTTGAGTATATTTCTGTTTCCCAATTTTTGAGTATATTTCCTAGTTATAACTAGAGTTCCTAGTTTGAGTAGGCTTCCTCGCCTTTTTCATGAAGTACACTCTAAAGTAATCCAAGAGGAGCTTTCGCTATTCCAGCCAATGAACTTCGTGAATTTCTTTGTAAGATTAAGAGATTATGATGTGAGTAATTATAATGGCGCACTGGGAAATACTAAGGTTGTTCATGATTGTAATCTCTATTAGTAGGATTTTATGTCACACTCTTACGAATGTAGATCACACCAATCGAATCACGTAAATCCGATATTCACTAGAGCATAAGCACTTATGGGACTTCAAGGAAAAACATGAGAAGAGAAACCAAAGGTTTCGAGTTTCCCAGATTATAATTCCCTTTGTATGGCTTTAAACATGCATGAATTAGCAATCGAAACTTAGAGAATTAGCTCCAGAAGAAAGAAATATACGAAATTAAATATATCTAGCGGCTTATAAAACTTGTTTCACGTCGATCAAAAAGAAATTGTCGGCATTACTATCGATCTTGTTACGACTAGTATTGACGCTAAGTTTTGTTTAAGAAATCTGCAATCTATTTTTGTCATTACCTAGATCTAGAGAGTGCTTATAATGGGAAAAAAAAAAGGTACCTTTCTCTTGGAACGATTCTCCCACGTTCTTGGGACCCCAGTCTAGGTGGGGTTGGGAGCAGCTAGCTAGAGAGCGAGGCTTCTGCTCTGATGCTCCTGCACGAACTCGCCGGCGAACCAGTCCAGTTTCTCGTAATTGGTCTGCTCCGATACCCTCTTGCCCCCGAAGAGCACCGACTCGATGTTCTTCTGTTTCAGCATATCAGCCGCCATCGCCGTCGCCATCTTCACATTGTTAGTGCTCGGATCCATATCCACAGCACGCCCGCACTGGCCAAGGCTGGAGCCGTCCGCCTGCATCACCCGATCTGTCAGGGCTTCATGGTCTTTCCATGAGCAAACTCGTATGGAACTCTTACGGCTTTTATTTGCATCAGATGTGCCACGACAGGATATTATGAAGTAAAAATCTCACAACCCAGATGACAGATTTCGGACCGTCCTGCTGCGACGACTCGCGGGCGGAATTTTCAATCCCGGACCAAACGACGAACCGCGACTTATGTTACGCTACTGCCCAGGGTAGATTACTATTACTCATACACGTTCAGATAGTACGACTTAACTTACCGAATACAACGATAACAAGCTGGCAGTGAATCATACTTCTGTTAAGAGGGATTATCATCGCTAAAGTTAACGCGTTGTTCCTCCACTTTCTTGACCAAGGAGAGAAGTGGAGAGGGACCCATGCATTGATGGTCTCGCTGACAGCAACGTCCAGGCCAACTTGCCAAGCAAACAGTAAGTGCTACAGACACGGAACGAAAGAGACCCCTCCTTTGAGGGAGGTTTAGCTCCCCGAACATGCAAATGTCCCAAGAACAGGAATTTCAAGAAACCAGCGTTTGGGCCACCACAAGCCGACCTAAACATGGGAATCGGGAGAGCTCTTCCTCTCTCCTGAAGACTAGGTTAAAATAAAAACCAGACCATTTAGCATAAGAGGGGCAAATTGACCAACATTCATATGTTTGCCGCCCCTTTTGTGGGTATGGTTTGTTTGAAATTTAGTGCTTTTTGATGGAATAGAACCTGCGACCTTGGCCTTCGTGAATTTTTACTCGTGTATCTGTCAACGTTCTAATTTAAGATTAGAAAAGTTGAATAATAGACCAGCAAAGCAGTTGGAGGAGGGGTGGGTACATAATAGGTGGAGCAATCGCTTTTGGGTCTTTTTTTCTTTTTTGGTGTAAGTCGCTTTGGGTTGATGGAGCAAGAAAAAGATTGAAATTTCAAAATCTACCCAAAATGTTTTTCTTAATAACGTTGATGCGACAAATGTCAATGTGAGACTGATGATCAGATAATTACACATTAATTTGTAGATATCGACCAATACCCAGATAAAGTTAAATGAGCAAATGCTAGAGTTATTTATACATATATCAATTGATTCTAGCGTGTTTCTTTTTCATAAAAAAAAATGGGGATAAAAGTCACCAAACACCCTAAATTATACTAAGCATGATATATTTACTTCGATTTTTTTTTTGTAATTTTAAAATCCCAAATTTATACATATGTGATATATTTATTCCAAAAAAATTTCTTGCAACACCAAAAACATCAAATTTGTATCAGTATGACATATTTACTCCAAAAGTTTAGTGTTGCGGAAAAGAAAAATTATGGTAAAAGTATTACATGGTTATAAATTTGGAACTTGTGACATCACAAAAAATGCATCATGGTTGGCTTAATTTGATATTTTTGATGGTTTTTTTTTTCCTAAAAAGAATTGAGTATATAGCTGAAAAAATTAAAAGAACAACTTTTAATTACCTGAATCCTTAGATAATTAGTGCTCCTACGCGGACCAAACGCCAAGGCCACGGCCTGGTCAACCACATCTGCAGAAGCACCACCGGCGATCCGCGCCACAGGCCGAGCCCACTCCTTGGCCCTCCACTTCCTCACCTTCTCATACTCCAACCTTGGCTCCGCCGCCGGCCCCGTCCCTATCGAGAGCACCAGCAAGTCCTCCAACCCCCGCACATGCGGGAAATCCCGCTTGTTGTGCAGTACATGCGTGATCGCCGCCGCCGTCGGGTTGCTCATCACCAACCCACCGTCCACGGCCACGTACCGCGTCCTACCGTCCATGGACCGTATCTCCACCGGCCCGGACAAACCCGGCTCTGCCATTGTGGCCCGGCACACCTCCCAGAGCCTGAAGTCGTAGCTGTCGTCCCAGAGCGCGTCGGCCTTTGAGAACAGGAACGGGGACGCCGTTGACAGGTCGTAGCACGGGACCAGGACCGGTTTCACCGTGTCCTTCAACGTCAGGAACCTCCTGCCCTTCCCGTCCCTGATGCTGAACACCTCTTTCATCGCCTTCTCCGTGGCAGCTGTTGATGCCGCCTGACCACCGGAGCAGCCACCGAGCATCCGCCGGAAAAATCTGCCGCGGCCACTGGAGGGACGTGCCAAACCCAAACTCGCTTTGTCCGCGAGGAAACGCCACGTGTCCTCGGCATTGGAGATAGGACTTCGTGCGGGGCCTCGGTCCCTGGTCGCAAAGAGCATGGCAGCGAAGAAGCCACCTACCCCAGAGCCGGCGGCGATGTCGAAATAGTCGGCGATCCGGGCGTCAGGATTGCCGGACTTGGCCTTGAGCACGCCCTCGAGATAGGCCAAGGCCTTGCCAACGATGATTCCTCGCACGCCGCCTCCGCCACCATCGATGGTGAGTATGCAGATTTTTCCTTGCCGCTCCGCGACCGCGGCGTCAACCTCGTGATGATTTCGTGGCAGATTGTCACGAGGCTTCGGTTCTCGTGGTTGGGCATCGGGGACGTCTGTATGGACGAAGAGCTTCTTCTGGTCGCGGTCCTCGTAGCCAAGGAGGAAGTTGGTCTCGAGGATTGAGAAGATCTCGTGTCTGAGCTTGTCCATCTCGACGCTCGGCTCTCGCATTTGTATCGAACTGCATGCCATATCTCGGGTTCAATCGAGGGACGAATCAATCCAAATTTCACCACATACCACCAATCTTCGAGCACCCTTTTGGCCTTCAGATCAAAGTTCCATCGGGTCTCCACCGATTCAACAGTCGTTTCCGCCTGTGATTCTCTCTCCGCATATGGCGGACAAGAACAAGAAACAGAGAACAGAGAACCGTCCTCGAACTCTGTCCCTCCCTGTCCTCTCTCTTTCTATATCCTTCGGCTCCGCGAATCGCCTTTCTCTAAGCAGGGCACGCGAGAATCACCGCTTTCATATGTCGTATGCGCACGTAAACACGCAGGTGGGGAGATGCGAAGCTCCAATGTTGGACAAGAAAACAAGGAGGGCGAAGAACAACGCAGTGGCAGAGCACGTCCGTTTATGGGGCTTTTCCTTATTAATCGAGGATGGAAGCCACGAGACGGCGACGTCTCAGTACCCCCGCTCTCTCTCTCTCTCTCTCTCCTTCTCTCCACTTTCTTTTGTGACGTCACTGGTTCGGTCGATAGCCCCCACTGAGTGGAAATGGATCCACTGAGTCGCCCCCGCTCCCGATCCGACGGTTGGAATCGTTTCGTTGTTGGGCGCCCGTGATGAACGGTTAGATTGGCGATCATCTTTTTTTTTGGGGTTTTCGCCGGGCGAGGCGTGTGGGGCCCGATATCAATTTGATCTCAGCAGCGGAGGAATGGAGGCCCGCTCGTCTCCGCTGATCAGCGGGGCTTACGTTTACTTTGACCACGTCCCGTGATCAGGATAAAATCACCAGAACAGCCGTCGTCCTCCTCCGTGTCACCAACATTCGTCGCACGAGCAGCCGCACCTTCATCGCCGGGCCCTGACCCTGGCGTCGGCCCAAGATCTGGGGCGGCCGCTGCCCGGGCCATCGCCGAAGATTGCGAGCCACGGAAGAAGGTGGGAGAGGGACTAGTGGATGGCTGTCGAGAGGAGGTGGAGGACACCAAGGAGATTTGTCGGCCGGCGGTGAGAACCATCACATCGGAAGGCTGCCAGCAAAAGCCAATCCTACCGTTATCGTCATTCGATATCTTTTTGGTATCCATAAATTTATCAAGAGTTATATAAAATATCAATAATCCCATCTTTATCTAATCCAATTTATATCATATCCAACAGAATAAAATTCTTTTTTGCGTACTTTATGCTCAATGAAGATTGAACTTGTAAATGGGGATTTTGAAAAATTCGGATTCTTGGACTGTCAAAACTTGTTAGAAGTCAGAGCGGGCAAAATAGTAGTCGACTCATACGTGCTGACCACCATGGCTGGTCAATGTTAGACCAAATACGTTCTTCTCTTCTCCGGCTCCGCTTATTTCGAAGCAAAAAATAAATAATTTAAAAAATATTTTTCTTAAAAATAATGATTCATATTTTTAAAATAATTAATTAATTAAAATTATTTTCATTATCGACAACAATTTATTTGTACAAATTTTCATAGACGACGAATATATTATTCGTTCATTCATTTTTATAAAAGATATGAATAATCATTTTTACGAAATTTTTTTAAATTATCTATATTCCGGGAAATAAACGAGCCTCCATATTATCTCAAGTCATGGAAAATGCTCATCGAAAAAAGGAATACCGCTAGATAACTTTTGAAATATATTTCACTTCTTACTCCATTATCACCTTCATACCCCATTTTTGGAAACACCTGTTTGCTTCCTTTACTTTGCCTTCATTTATTTTTTGTTTTTTATATTTGGTTTTTTTGGTTGAAATAACATTTCATTCAATAGAAAAACAATACAATTCAATACCTAATTGTGAGTAATTGTGTTGGTTGAGAGACTCTCTCTCATCGTCGAGGTCAAGGGTTTCGAACCTGCAGTTGCTAGCATCTTAAGTGAGGAGTCATAGTGTTGATGTCCTATGTTAGTCTTCTTCTAGGTATAAGACCTCGACATGGTGCCGTCTAGGCACGGGAGGCCCATGGTGGATACTTCAATCATAAAAAAAAAAAAAACAATACAATCCAAGATAAAACCCTAAACAACTTCAAAACAGAACAAGCTCCAGCTAACATGATATTATTAAAACAAGGATAGGAGTCACACACTTAAAAGAGCATATTTGTGACTTCTTCAAATCAAATGGCAGCCAATGGCCGAATTCCTCATCAGTAATGAGCACACACCTTTATCCCGAGCTTAGCCATTGCCTAGCTCAACATCACTAAGATTGTAGTTTGTAGTTAAGATAAAATTCAATATAGAATAAAAATTTATCATATCTTGTGTTTGGTTCCTGTCCAAGACATGATAAAGTATGATACAAAGGGGATATAACCTAGATAAAAATATCCATCAAGGGAGGAAGGTAAATAGGATTTCTTATATCAATAGTATACAAGCTATATTTCTTCGATAACAAATTTCTTTAATTAATAAAGTTGAAATATATATATATATATATATATATATAGTTATGGTGATATTAGTCTACATGGACTATATAAGTAAATAACCTTTTAGGATTTTGAGATCCAACTTAATAAGAATGTGCAACTCAATCTTTTCGCAAAATCATAAGATTATGGTGGAGTTTTGTGCTGCTAGAGGTGATGACATCACTCCTACACAAAGTCGGTCATCCTCTTGGAGCCACCTCCATGGGCAGAAAGACGTGGATATTCGGTAGGTATCCGGTACATGCGGGACAAGAAGACTACCATATACTTAGTGTGGAGAGATTACTCTGGATACTCAAAGAGTCTTGGAAACTCCTATCGCTATGACAAAACGAAAACACATTGCTCTGTAGTGTTTTTGTTTTCCTTAAAAAACCTAATCCCACTTTCGATAAAAAAGAAAAAAAAGACGACTTTTAAAAGGCATTTGGCAAGCTCAAACACGAAAACATGCCGAAGATATAGTTTAAAAAAAAAAAAAAACCCTCAAGAGATTGACTAAGTGATTAACCACTTAATTGAAACACAGCAACCTTCTGTTCAAATCACAACGCGGCATCCTCATGTTGCTGTCCTAAGGATCGCACCCATCACTCTCTGGGCTTAACGCTATTCAATGCACACAGGCGGGAAGATTTTTGGGCGTCTGCATGGAATAATGGAACTACGAGGTTCACCGCCACGTTCTTAATTGAGAGGATGGATCCGTACAAGTTACAGCAATTCAAAGTTTGGTCCCCATAGTGTACGCCACCAGTAGCATTGCAGCTTATACCTTGTGGCTTTAAAGGGGGCGATGCTCTAACTACAACCGAACATCCTTTTCCGAATGAAAATGAGCAAAGTTAGCTCGAACGTCATTGGTACATCAGCGCTTGGCGAAGTATCAACGCTGCAACAGCTCCAAACGCACCTCGATCCAGTAATGCAATCAATAGATGTCATTCATGGAGGGACGTACTTCGTGACGCTTCCGTTCTTGGAGACGGTTTATTCTTTAGAAGTGATTCTTTTTTTCTATTTGAATTCCCTGGACAGGTTTCTTTGTAAAAGAGCATGCATGGTAACTGCCATTCTCGGAATAGAACAAAGAGTGGAAGTGCATTTAGTGTAAAATTAATTTTCTGATGTGTTTCTAATTTTTTAAAAAATTTCCTCTTTCTTTTTCCCTTTTCTTTATTTTTTGTTTTTTATATTTGATTTTTTTTTTGTTGAAATAACATTTCATTCATTTTCATGAATATACAAGAGAAAAACAATACAATTCAATACCTAATGGTGGGTAATTGTGTTGGTTGAGAGACTCTCTCTCATCGGCGAGGTCGAGAGTTTCGAACCCGCAGTTGCTAGCATCTTAAGTGAGGAGCCATGATGTTGAGGTCTTGTATTAATCTCCTCCCAAGTATGAGGGCCCGACCTAGTGTCGGGCCCGTGGTGGATTTCTCGGTCATAAAAAAAAAAAGAGAAAAAAACAATGCAATCCAAGATAAAACCCTAAACAACTTCAAAACAGAACAAGCTCCAGCTAACAGAACGAAAACACATTACTCTGTGGTGTTTTTGTTTTCCTTGAAAAACCTAATCCCACTTTCGATAAAAAAGAAAAAAAAAAGACGACTTTTAAAAGGCATTTGGCAAGCTCAAACACGAAAACATGCCGAAGATATAGTTAAAAAAAAAAAAAAAACCCTCAAGAGATTGACTAAGTGATTAACCACTTAATTGAAACACAGCAACCTTCTGTTCAAATCACAACGTGGCATCCTCATGTTGCTATCCTAAGGATCGCACCCATCACACTCTGGTCTTGACGCTATTCAATGCACACAGGCGGGAAGATTTTCGGGCGTCTGCATGGAATAATCGAACTACGAAGTTCACCGCCACGTTCTTAATGGAGACGATGGATCCGTACAAGTTACAGCAATTCAAAGTTTGGTCCCCATAGTGTACGCCACCAGTAGCATTGCAGCTTATACCTTGTGGCTTTAAAGGGGGCGATGCTCTAACAACATCCGAACATCCTTTTCCGAATGAAAATGAGCAAAGTTAGCTCGAACGTCATTGGAACATCAGCGCTTGGAGAAGTATCAACGCTGCAACAGCTCCAAACGTACCTCGATCCGGTAATGCAATCAATAGATGTCATTCGTGGAGGGACGTACTTCGTGACGCTTCCGATCTTGGAGACGATTTATTCTTTAGAAGTGATTCTTCTTTTTTTTTTTCTGTGTATTCCCTGGACAGGTTTCTTTGTAAAAGAGCATGCATGGTAACTGCCGTTCTCGGAATAGAACAAAGAGTGGAAGTGCGTTTAGCGTAAAATTAATTTTCTGATGTGTTTCTATTTTTTTTATTTCCTCTTTTTTTTCCCTTTTCTTTCTAGCTAGTCATCGGCCGCTGATGACCGGCTAGAGACTTGGCCCGGTGAGGTCGACCTCATTGGCCCCTGGTGAGGCCGAGGCAAAGCCAAGCTCATCCTCGCCCAGCTACTGTGAGGTCGCCATGTTTGGGCAACCTCACCCATCCACAGCGAGGCCGAGGCGAAGCCAAGCTCATCCTCGCCTAGCTATTGCGAGGTCGCCATGTCTGAGCAAGGTTGAGCATCTCTGCTAACTATGTGCTCGCCCAATAGCCACGAGGTCAAACTCACCCAACCACGGCGAGGCCGAGCCTCCCTAGCCCCAAGCACGGACAGTCACCGATCTTCTTTGAGGACTGGTGATTGGTTTGAGAAAAAAAGAAGGAAACGGAAGAAAGGGACAAAAAAAGAAAAAAGAAAAAAGTCGTTCTAAGAAACTGTTCTTGAAAACAATAAGTAAATATTATTTTATTCACTAATAACTTTTCTATTCCGAAAAATAAAATGAAAAATATAAAAACATAAACGTTATTAGATAGATTCTAAAGTCACATTGATCCAGGGTGTAGGATGAGGCCTCAAAAGGCCCGAATGTGAGTGGCCAACGGGCAAAAGAGGAGCTGATACTAGTGCATTGTTTCCCCATACAGGGTTTCAGGACCTGTCTACACGAAATCATGAGGTTCATAATTCATATTGATACAATACAAGGCTGACAAGACAAAGGCAAGACTCAACAACGTATAGCAACAAAACCCATCACAGAAATAAAAAAAGATTTGTACGGCCGAACTTGTAAAAGATCGGAAGTCCTTTTTCTTTTGAACGTCGGGGGATTGATTCAGTGATTTAGCAATTGTTTTAGATGCAACAGATATGGTACCCATCATATCTCATTCATTACAATTAGGAGGTCATTCGTGTAATCATGTGCATAGTTTTACTTAATGAGCATGGATAGAGCAATTTGCATGCGCTCATGAGATTAATCTAATCGAAAAGTCAGATATCCGTATGATTTTTCGAAAGGGTGAAAGTCAAAAATGTATGCTTTTGCCGTTTGGACCTTAAGAGGATCGTGTGACAACACTCTCATCATGGTTCGAACACTCTTTGCACACACAACTAAACTTCAATGGTGATTGAATCTATTGAAATGAATATCGGAGGAAAAATTTGGTTTGGGATTGATTGAAAGATTTGTGGCGCTCATTATCACGACCTTTTCAAAATGTAGACCGCCAAGAAAAAGCTATTGGGTTATTAAGCCAAAAACTTAGGGGCGAATTCTCTCTATCCCCTCACAATCGCTATCCTAAGATTTTAATTTAAATATACAATTTAATTCATTTAGGAGTTGTCACGATGCATTGTGGATCAATACAGCTTCTTAGTTAGGATACGCGTAAAATCTCAAATCATGCTAGAATTGAATAACCTCAACTTACGTGATTGAATATCTAAATCAAACATAACTTAAATTAACTGAATTGGGTTATTAACTAAATTAACTTAAGTTGAAATACTAGGTATCATAACAGTCTCCTGAAAAAATTCAACATATTCCAATTTAGAACAAACTCATACTCACCGTTTTTCGCACGATCCCGTGTTAAATTTTATTTAGCAGTCCAACCAATCAGATTTTCTTCTTCAAAGCCACAGTTTCAAACATTATTTCATTGTCTCGAATGAATATTTAAGAATGATGTCTTTGCCGTACTCTTCTAAACATTTGAATGTAATCCAATGTCTAACGAATATGTACTCATTGATTTCATGAATCTACATGCTAAAATTTTTCGAGAGAGAGAAGGTGTGTGTTTTTTTTCTTCTTCTTCTTCTAATTTTGGGGGGGGGGGGGGGAGGAGGATGTGGGAGTGCTCTTGTGTCCTTTCTTCTTTCTATTGTCCATTGCCAACCCCTTTTGAACAACCATCATTTAATTGTGAACAACGTTGGTTATGGCAAAGATTAAGGCTTCCTTTTGATATGGGATTTTCTGATTTGAATCAAAAGCACATACATGCATACATTCATACATGCATGCTTACATCCATCCATCTATATATAAACTAGGAAACCACACTTGCATTCACATATGACCCAAATTAGATAATAAAGAGCTTAATTACTCCCAAAGTTCACCTCAATAAATCAATATTTCCTAATTTGAGATGCCACGTGTGCTAGGGACATGTATCTTCAGCCACTTTAGAGGAAATACTTCCCCAAGTTTTGGGCTTATGTGGGATTAATCCAGATAATTCAAGTAACCTCATAGTTCCAATGTTTAAATGAGTCCAATTATAATGCACTTTATGTGGACTATATTTCTACAAAATAAAATGCTCTTAATATGCAAATATGAAATTAATAATGTTTTTGTCCAGGGGTCAAGATCGATTCCCAAATTTCTATGTAGTAATTGACTACATGAGCATCGTCAAAATTTAGCTATCAAAACTCATCCTCTTGCTCGGCCTCTTCCATTTGATTTCAAGATGACCATTATCCTCTCTTTTCTGGTTGCAATTGGCTCATTTAAGTCACTTCACTAGCGATGTGGCCTTCTTTACTATGGTCTTTTCCCATCGTCAGCTTGCTCTGTGAAGAGTGAGTGACCTCCACCACCGTGCGATGCTCTAACGATTTGGTGACATACCAGCTTTGATTCGATCAATTTAATGACTAGAACAATGATTAAAATTAGCCGATCGAAGTGGTAAACTATATATTGCATAGTTGGAAAGAGATTAGGCTAACTTATTAATCAAAGGGTAGATGCACTCTTGCAGTTAAAAGTATCCTCCATCATAGTAATATCTTCTAAGTAACGAACCACAACAATACGATGTTGCGATATTTTGACTGAAGAAAATTTTATCAGAAGCCTTAAACTTTACAATCATCATACAATAGTCTTAAAACCCTTTTTTTTTTCTTTACAGAATGCTATAAAAACCTAAGTTATACCAATTGTAATGACCTAACTGCATTTTCTGACGACGCTCACCTAATGTTCATTGTTATTTGATTCTCCTGCATAATCATATTTGTAAAGATTTCGTTATCCTTCCACTCACGAGGCATTAAGCTGGTCCACCGAAAGGGGATGACATGTTCTATCAGAGTAAAAAACACCATAATTGCAGCAGCTACTTCTGTGGCTATCTTTTAGCTAGCTGATGTCTTTGTAATATTCTTTTTCCTTCCACTTTCGTGTGTAACTTTGACGGGTAGTGGGATGTCTTATATCATTATAAATCATGACATGTTGTTGTGTTATCTTCTTGAATCATCAGTCCGAACCGAAATGTCGAGACACAAATCGATTTGAACTAAAATATTTGGGCAGTGTTTTGTCGTCAAGACAAAGATTAGGACTAGACAGGGATTTGTCACATCCTATCTTTTGTCCAGTGAAATACCAAATGGTAAGGTGGATAAAAGTTGCAATATAAAAGGAGATTCAAAAATTTGAGAAAGAACTTTAAGAAGTGAAATAATAAAAATAAAAAAAAAGGAAAAACAAAATCCGGCTAGGCAACTACCGTGAGCCACACTGCTATCACAGTGGTCGCACGGTGGTCGGCCAGGTGGCCACCACCACGTCGACGGGGGGAGGGTCATGGTCTTGGTTGAATTTGCTTCAACGGCCGCCTGAGACCACCGCGATAAAAGTCAAGAGTCCAAATTAAGCTCCAGATCAAATCTCGATTTGGACTCGAGTTTAGAAAGGTGACCACCTATCAACGACAGTCGTCGTTGTAGTGTGTCACCTTTCAAGGGCAGCCAGCGCAACCGCAGTTTCATGTGCCGTCGCGGTGGCCAGCCACAACGGTGACTTTGAGGGGACGGCATACGGCCAGCAGCCCAAAAAATCTCGGAGCGAAGGTGGTAGCCGTCGCCTAGGGCGTGCAACCATGGTGTAGCGATCACCCAAGGAACGGCAACTGCCGGTAGTCGCTCGATCTCAAGTCAGTACATATGTGATTGAGAAATATCCTGAACAATCACTCAATCATAATCGTTTGAGAGCGATGATCACCGAGCAACGGTCGCCGAAGAGCAGCAACCACCATGCCATAAAAGCTAACTTCATTCTACCCAGCTTTATATCAGGGCTGCTGAACGCCAACCTAAGTACGGACTGGAGATATAGCTTCACCGAGTAGGTTTGCTGTGAAAAAATATTTGGAAGGGTTTGCCCCTCTTGTTCTTCCTTTGCTCTCATTGTTTAGTAAGCTCTCTCTTTCGCTTTTTTTTTTTAATGGGTTCAGATTACTAACTTAGAGACAGTAAATAAATAAGCATTGGCCCTGTGCTTATAAGCTTAGGCCAACCTAATTGTAAAGTTGGATGTCGCCCAAGATCATGGGAAATGGGAATTCGAGGCACCCAAGATCATGATTCGGTTGACTTAGGAATTTGAAGAAATTAAGGATAGGGCTGCATGATTTGGCAAATACTAAGGTCACTAATCTTTACTGGTGCAGTCTCCGGGAACCATCATTTGGATTTTAGGGTCAGTGCTCCGTCCCCTTCGCTAGTGGTGCTCGATGGATACAGTCCAGATATTCGCATTCTCTTCTTCTTTTTCTAAGTGGTAATTATGACAGATAGGGAATGTGACGATATGATTGGAGATCAGGGTCCTAATTGCCATACAGATTATCGTGGAAAAGAAGGTGCTTTGAATCTCTAATATCATTCGCGACGTCCCTGAGACCATTTCTAAGTCTCCCACCAGGAAAACGATTCACCAATTATCTTAAAACTCCTGAGAAAGATCATTATTCAAAAATGTGTTGTGTATAACGTAAGAATGATCATCATCTCTACGTCATGGAGGCCAGATGGCTTCGCGTATACGTGAAAGAAACGGAAGTTTCAAAGTCCAGATTGCTCAGCTCAACTGATAGCATCCGCAGCAGACACCGTTGTTTGAATACTCGACGGTGCAATCTTCCTCATAAGAAATGGAGTTTTTTTTTAATTATTTTTTTCGATGGACAATAGCTAAAATAGAATTTACCAAAACAAAAAAGAAGCTAAAATAGACGGTAAAAATGATGGCTTTGTATTACCATGGAACTTCCGCAGCATAATTACTTTTGTGGTTAAGTAGTATTGTTCTTTGCCAGCGTCCTCCATAACATCGATTTGAAAAGACTGGACCGCGAACTCTTCCCCATGCACGTCGCATAGAATTCCAGCCTTACTATTTGGTTCGTCGCCAGCGCAAATGTTCCTTCAAGAAAGCACCGAAGCTACATCCATGTTCACCTGAAGCTGGATCTCCACTCGGCTCGACCCGACCAGACTCGCTCAAACTCAAATTTGCTTAGGATAAAAATGTCCCCAGTCCCCTGCGTAATGACGGGCTTGGTCAAGTTTTACTAGCCTCCTGTTGGGCCGAATCCTTCCCTGCCTTACTGTCGAGTAACCCGGCTTGGCCCGTTCATTGATTTGATCTAGCATACTCCATACAGATAAGATGGCTCTAATTAAGAGCTTGATAATCGATTCTCATGCTCTGATTTTGTTCGCATGCGAGCATAACCAGTGACCATTTGCAGTATTAGATGGAGATTCTACAGGACCAAGCTTATGTAGATAAGAGAGAGGACATGCAACCGAAGCTTCAAAACTGACTTCTCCACATAAGCATATGAAACTTTTCTTTGGACAGACAACAAACAAAGAGCAATGACTTCTTCTATAGGACATGATTTCACCACTCGTATTCATGAATACATTAGATTCACAGCAGCACATAGGATTAGTTAAACCCATCAGGGAAAAAAAACAGAAAAAAGATTTCACAATACCCAGCAAGAAAGCACCAATCAAAATATGCAAATGCGTAAAAGGCGCCCTGGAGCAATTTCGTGCCTTTCGCTTACACAAAGCCCCTAGTTCTTCACAGTGGTCACATGCTTCAACAGCATCTGCACAACGTCCTGAGATATTCTTGCGGCCTGTGTCCTCAGCTGGGCAATCTTCGCTTCTGTTTCTTCCTCAAGCCGCTTGACATTAGCACCAGAATCTCCACTGCTCTGCTTGATCAGCATCCATGGAAATGGAGACAAGACTTATTAATCAGCACAGACCAGCTTGCTGCATGCAATTACAAAGAGAAGACAATACAAACTCCTAAATTTAAAGATAATAAAATTCTGATACTATATATATATATATATATATAGACACACACATATGTTTTATGCTGTATTACGATGGTTGTAATGTGCTTTGCAAAGCTGCAGAGCTTGTCAAACTACGACTTCATGATGAATCTATGCTTAATTTTAACAAGTGCAGAGCATGAGATCACAAGCAGTTCGGGGCTATTATTTGGTTCCAACAAACATTTCTTTTTCCTACCCAAGAAAGCAACTCAAAGTTCCCTACAAGACAACAACTAAGTGGTTAACAAGTTGCAGTGAACAGATTCCAGAAAATCAAGCTAAACTATTGCTCTCATCAGCAAATATTCTTGCAATCCCATCCTTCATTGATGCATATTTATGTATGTACTGTACATCCAGAGTCTTGTGGCCACAGGATAGTCATCAGATAGAACCACACAACTACCATCACAAATTTATCAAGTACAAAGACTCGGTGAATTTAGAGAAAGCGACCAATCCCAATTGAACTTCACTTTTCAAGTATTACAAAGCTGCAAAGCTTTTTTATTTTGAACTTTCAATTACACAAAATTCTCCTTCACAAATGGAAATACCCAAGTAAAATACTAGATGGAGTCAAAACAACTATATTTCCTTAAATCTAGTTCGACTTCTTTCATACTCTTACCTCTGCAACCTTTCTCTGAAACTCAGCCTCCATTTGAGAACGATACACAGCAATCTCCTTCTCTGCCTCTTCTTTGGCTTGCCTTAGCCGAGCCATTTTCGCTGTAAAGAACCAGTTGAGGAGTCTATTTATACCAATCTAAAAACAAGATAAGAGCAAGTAACAGCTTATGAAGTAATGTGTTACGTGTTTACTATGTTAAGCCAATGTTAGTTTTAATTATGGATATAAGGACAAGTACCCTTCATCCCTTTTAATTATGTCAGTTTTTTTTTTTTTTTGCCCCTTTGGAGTTTTCTGCAAGAAGACACAGGCCAAAGCCGAATCAATCATACAAGGACTGTTCACCCCCAAAAAAAGGGGGGAATCATACAGCAACAGGATATTGTTAATCCCACAGGGTTGACTACGTATTTAACAACTAGTTGATAAGTGCCAATTAGGAGCACAAGATAGGTTAAAATCCTCGCACCACAAAGCCACAAAACTCCATATTTGGGCCGCCGCCGCCACTTGGAATTTGCTCATGTTTTCCCTTGTCCAAGAGGTTAGTGGGGTATTCTATGGCCCAATGGTTTACCTACCTTAAATAGGCTCCCTCTTCGATAGAAAAAGGGAATAGATATGTCTATAGCTAGCCTTCTATCTGGTTAACTACACTGTATCTAGTCTTATCATCTCATATTAGGTCTACTCCAAAGATCTCAATGGCCATACACAACCTTAGAGTACTAATCCTCCAGATAGAACAACTAGCACTGAGATATGCTAGTCAAGACAAAAGTAAATGCACTGGTATAAATTTGTGATCCATGGCAGATCTAAAATGTAATAGTAGTATGAACACAAATTTCATTCCAGTAAACAAATGGAAATGCTATTAAACCAAGAAACCAATAAGCAGATTTAGGGACATGTTACCTTCTCTGGCAGCATTGACAATGCGCTGTGCCTCTTGTTCTGCAGCAAGAAGCAGCTGAATTCCATTCAGTTGTCCTCTGTTGGCTTCCATGGGTGCTGAAGTTTTCACGAAAAGTAAGTTAAAAAGAACATCTACAAAATATTATGAAATAGCACTCACTCTTATTAAAAGGACTTTGCTTCTTACTGCAGCAAACACAGGACTTCAGTAAGCCATTTAAAAAATGATGTTCAAATTGTACATATGAAGATTCCAGCAAGCACATAGTTTTGGGGAAACTTTAATAAGACAATAGAGACTGAAAAGAAAATTGTATCACTTGTCAGGAGAACTTGCAATGAGTAAATTCCGCACCATACTAGTGGCAGCAAACAATGAATTGAAATTGACAACTCAGAAATAAAAACTTTGAAACTGTTGAGGAAAAAAAAAAGTACTAGTCACTATGACTGAAGAAGCAAATACATTAGCAATATTACAACTTAGGAAACCAAAACGAACTAATTACAAGAGCGGCAAAAAAATATAACAAAAGGTCAAGAACAATCAAACAACATGACAATTGACAGAATGACTAACTTGTCTCTCCACTCATGAATCTTTTGATATGTCTTGCTCAAAACACAAATCCTTTTTATCATTAAAAAGGGACAAAGGGTTAACCAAAACTGGCAACTCCCTGGCCGTTGATATAGGAGCTCCACACCCTTTACAGAATGAGCCTATGGCTCATTTGAGCAATTCCGTCACCATCGCCTTAGCACGGTGCTAGTCGAAGTAGACCCAGGATTACCCATGCCATGGCACTGCCAGACCTACGTCACAGACGAACCAAGGCTTCTTGAGGCCAAGGAGCGACCAGGGGATTCGAACCAATGACCAGGGAACCAAACAAGGAAAAAGTTTTTAGTTTGCCATTTCCACCGCCGAATCATCATTTAATTCCTGTAAACGTCCTCAAGCTGCCACATGCCGGGATTGCTGATCGATACCGCGGGAGCCAATAAGTAAGACAGAAAGCGTCTACACAATTCCAGCGGCACGGATCAACGAGAAAAGACCGGGAATTTTTGCTGACACATAAATTTAACAACTTTTTAAGCATCGAGCACCCACCCTACGTGACCGATCACCACTGCAGATCCAACCCCAAAGCCTTCAATAAGCTATCGGGAAAGCACCCAGTTCAGTTACCAACATCTTTTGACCAATATTATGCCACAAGTGTTAAAAGAATCACTTTTTCAACTAAAATAGAGCAAACCCAACAGATAGATTGGCTTAATAACAGAAGTTCTTCGATGTGAATCGCGGGTGTTCAAGCATGAAGCGACCCTGCTCCAGAGTTTACCAAAGATCCATGGCTGGACGGTTGGATGAGCAAACACTGAACCGGGATATCCCGCACCTACGGACGCCACTGAGAAACGGGACGATGCACAGAGAGAGAGAGAGAGAGAGAGAGAGAGAGAGAGAGTACCTGAAGAATCGGGTTCGGTCTGAGATTTGATTCAAGGACTGCTCGCGACGCTTTGAGAAACTTCGAAGAGCACCCGGTTACCTCTATGGTACAGATGCGTCAAACGAGAAGAAAATTGATAAATATATATAGATATCTATTTGTCGAATATATATTTATTCAATTCCTTTACAATATTTGTTTTTCCTTGACTAAGTAAAAATGGCCCTATTAGGAAAATATTTGACTAAAAAGGACTTGGTAAAAACACATAATGAAAAGTAAAAATTGCACATATATAGAGAGACAAATTCATTTTGAGATTCGAATTTTTCTTTTTTATCAGAAGATTTCTCCAAAGCCACTCTCTTTAGCTTATATGCTCCTTGAAAATATAGGTTTTGAAATATAATAAAAAAAATTTTCGCAGAAAAACATCCCTCCATTACTTCTAAATTAAGCGTGTCAAGAATTACTTGCATGATTATGAAAAGCAAAAGTTGCCATTTTTAGAATATTGACTTCATGTTTTGAGATAATTGCTCTCATACTTAGTCAACTTATGTGTTTTTAGATAAAATTGATTTTCTACTTTGCAGAACAAGAAAGTTGTTTACATAATTATAACCAAGACACCTCAGATGTGCTTCTTTTTATATTTTCCGATTTAACAATCATGTGATATCCAGATTGCAATTTCCATATACGATCTTAAGGATGTACCCACCACATCGAAGCAATACATGTATAATAGCAAAATTATGCAAGCCTTTCATATATTTCCTTTTTCACTCTTTTCCAATAAACGTGCCATCTCTATTCATATCCCTATAAAATATTTCTAAGGAAACTACGATAAATTAAAAATGGACTATTTTTATAAGCACAAACTATTAGGATAACAAGGTAGATTGAATCGAACTAAAAACAGCAATTTCGTCCCGGCTAAGATCCACATGAAGTAATAAAAAAAAACGCATGACAAATAAAATATTACATTAATTGATTATTGGTGAATATAGGAGCATAAGCAACTGAAAAAGATTATTGCAACATATCATATTAAGTATTGCAAATAGGAAAATGTTAAAGAGTGCCCCAGAAACACTTGTTAATAGTTATTAACTGTGCTTTGGGGATATAAACATTTCCAATTGCTGCTTGGATGCTGACAAAAATCTACAAAAGCCCGAACGAAATCAAAAACTATATATATATATATATATCTCATATGTCATAACAAAATTATTTCCGCCATTAAGGAATTTTATGATAATAACAATACTTATCCCATCCGCAACTTTCTGAGCTGACCAAGAGAACCGAACCTCCTCCTCCTTGACCTCAACATCCACCCTCCGTAGACCAAGAGGCCTGAGCCACCCATCAGCATCAGCACCGCCCCTGCCTTTTGCCTCCCATCGAGTCCACTGGAGAAGCCATTCGCCTCATCTTGCTCATCGAACTCTGGACCTCTAACTCTTTCAACATGTCTGCCGATAAATGACCCCGGCGACGGAGCTGGTGGGGTTTGCGGGGTTGGTCTCGGCGGTTGAGCAACGGATAACGGAGCCGGTGGTGTTTCCGGGGTTGATCCCAGTGGTTCCACCACAGATGACGGAGCCGGTGGAGTCTGCCTGGGTGATCCCAGTGGTTCCGACGCAGATGACGGCGCCAGTGGTGATTGCGAAGAAGAAGGAGCGGGCGTCGCGCTTAGAAGAACGATAGACGAGAAGAGTATCAAGTGGAGAACTTCGGCCATGATCATTTGGTGTCAAACACAAAGCTAAACTGAGAAGTTCGGGAGACTTTACGACGTGACTTTTGAAGTGCAGGCGGAGTTTAAAATGTTATGAGGTGAGAAAGACGATGAGATGGGACGAGAACTTCGATTGATAAAGAGGGACGGAGAGCAAAAGCCAAAAGCAAAAAGACAAAAGACGATTTTGTGGGGAAAGTTCGATGATGAAGCAAGACTTAGTTGGCAGGCCCTTGTAAACCCTAGGGCGAATGATCTTCATGATCTTTCAACGTTGAGAAAATTCGACGGATCAAATAAGATTTGAGTACATAATTTATATCGATCTCATGATTGTCTGTCTTGCTTCATAATCTTTGTATTCCAAGATTCAAGTATCAAATTCAACATTTTTATCAATCATGTCATCACTTATAAACTCGAACGGTACTCTATCATTAAAAAGTTATACGATATCACAAGCTTAACATATTTAAAAAATGAGCCCTCCCATACACAAGTATGATCAGATGTATACAAGCACGCCTAATGTAACAGTCCATTTTTAGGGACTCGAATTTGGGAAGTTTGTACTCGATTTGATTTTCAGTAAATTGGATTTAAGACACTTTTCTTTATTTTTTCCAGTCTTTTTCTCTTGGAACCGCGTAGGCCCAGCCTACTTCCTCCTATTTTTCATGCATGCTGCCCACGGCCCGTGAGAAAGGCCCAATTCCTTCCAGCCCAGCCCATGCTCTTCTCCTCTCCTCTTCCCTGTTCATCGTCTTCCTCGCGCCGCAAGAGAGGCTCACCGAAACCCTAGCCACGTTCAAACCGAACACGCAAGGAAATCGCGATTTGGCCAACGGCCAACCACGCGGCAGCCTCGTCGTTCGCCAGCTGGCCATCTCCTTCGTTGATTCCATCTCCCTCGCGCAATCTCCTCTAGATAATGGACGAAACCCTAGTTGCTGCGAGGCCGCCTCTCTTGACACCATAGACTTGTGAATCACACGAAAATAGTCAAGGATTCTTGTCTAGGGCACCAAAGCCGTCGTCATCATCGTCTGGGGTCTCGGACCAAGCTCGACCAATGACCCCGGCTCAAGAACGCCACGGCTATTCGCCGTCACTGAGGACCATTCCGGCCAGCACAGTCGAGGTTGACGCCTAGGAAACCTTCCCGAGACCTCCTCGAACGTTTTTAGGTAAATCATTACCTTCATTTTGGCTTGGGTAGCTTCGAATTTATCTTTAATCACCTATTCGTCGAACGTTTCTAGCCACTGGACCGAGGACGACCACGGGCTGAGCTCACCACCGCCGCGTCTCCGGCCACCGTCACGCCCTCAACGCACGAACGTGCAGTAGGTGGGTTCATTGGCCATGAACAGCCTCTATTCTTCCTAGAACAGAATGAATTTGACACTCTATTAGTTGATTTTTCCCGTAGGGTTAGTGATTGACTCGCCCATGTTGAAACCAACTCACCGGAGCATCACCGGAAGCTCGCCAGAGCTTCGCCGGCGACTCACCGGAAAATTCACCGGCGACCGGACGACGAAGTCGGGCCAAGAGTGAGTTCGCCCTAACTCCTAATTAGGCGGTTATTTACTTTAGTAGTTAAATTACTTGAATTATTGGTAAATTGTGATGTTTAGATGAATTAGGGGCGAAAGTGTGAATTGCTAAGGAGTTTGGGGCAAAACCGTAAATTCGGGCTAGGTCAGGGGCATAAATGTAAATTCTGCTAGGCCAGGGGCAGAAAGGTAAATTCGGCTAGGTCAGGGGCAGAAATGTAAATTCGGTTTGGCTAGGGGCAGAATTGTAATTTTTGAGCTACATGGAGGACAAAATGGTAATTCATGAAAAGTTAGGGGCAAAATAATAAATTGTAAATAATATATATATATGAGTTATTGGTGATAGTTGATGTTGAAAAGGATTGGTGTGACAAATGAATCCTGGAATTTATATTTCGAATTATGTATGGAGTAAAATATGGATATTGTGTATTTGGCCAAATGACGGTCAATTATGGTGACAAAATCCGTAGATTGTCGAATGATCTTGGATTCGACTAGGGACCTGACAAGTCCCTAAATGGTGGGCTCAGGCGGTCGATTATGACAATTTAGGGAATTATCCTAAAATTGTACATGCATGATTTTGAGTGTTTATTTAATTGTGGTTCATTTACGGGTATTTTCTAACAAAAGTTATTTAAATTAATTGTTGGTTTTGTTGTGTTAATTATTTGATTGATATAAATTAATTATTTATTTATAGTGCTGATTTGGTTAATGGAATGGAATTAGAAGAGAGTGTAGAATAGTGACTCACTGAGAAATCTCATTGTTGTTGTCTAACCATTTTTACAGGTTCAACTCATGGGGCTCATCCTCGAGGGTTGGATGAGGCTGGAGGCTCTCGTTGAATTAGAGCGTTGTTTATTTTGTGGATTATGTTGAATAATAATTTGTGCATGACTCTTATTAGTTTTGAATTTTATTGATAGTTAAGTTTGATATTCATGGGAGAACCCTAGCTGATTTTATTGTGTTTAAAGGATTCCATGTTATTTTCTTGATAATCCCCAGATTTTAGTCAAGGGTTTGATTAATAAAATTTCGCTGCATTTCCTTATTGGTTAATTATGTAGTTTACGTTAAATAATTAATTAATCAGCGGAGTTACCTGGGAGAAATGTGAGACGTGACACCTACACCCATGGCAAGCTTTTAATGTTGACATGTGTAAAACCCTAACAAGTTTTGGTCAGACGTGCCCAAGCGAATTCTAAGCCGTGTGTTTTACTTTTATTATCTTCTTTATCTAATTAGAGGGGTAAGAATAAATTTAAATGCCACAAACTTTAATTTGCTACAACACTTACTTATAAACTGTTGAATAGACATAGACATAGACATAAAGATATATGTGATTAAAGATAGCTACATAATTAAGCACTGATGCTGCGTTGATTACCTTGGACCTGAGGATTAGGGCACTTAACCAAGAATTCATATGTGGTTTGTGTAAGGAGAGGACTACTTCATCCAATCGGCAAGAGCAGCTTGGAAAGGCATGCCTTGTTTTTTCCCAATTTACCAATTACATACCCAAATCTCGCTGTATGGCGCAAAGATAAAACAATTGAATTGACATTTTAAAACACAACATAGAGTTTTGAGGTCATTTTCAATATATTACTTGTGATTTCGTTGTATAATGACAGTGATCCTTTTACTTTTTCCAAAAATTGCCCAATAATTAGGATTTTCGGGTACAAAATTGGTAGAAAAATGCTCAATCGGGTTAAGAATTCAATCAAATTCTATGACTTAGCGACATGTTGAGGCGCAATTAACATTTATCTTGGACTAAGGAGGGTCGAAAAGGGATTATTCCCGCCGTTTATCTATGAGGATGAGCTGTTTGTGCAAGCGATTAGCCAAAAGTTTTAGGCTAGAATTGTTTTGGACTGAAGGCCCAGTTCTTCATGGGCCAACTGGCCCAATGACATGTGCTTTCTTTCTCGTGTGGAAACTTTCGTATTAGCACTCATTAGTGGAAAAAGAGTTACTTAGATTTAATCCTAACAGGCCAAGTTCCTTTTTATCAGCTTCTTTCTTTCTTTCGGGTGATGTAGTTCTTTACTATCTCCATAAAATGTGAGCTTCCAGTTTGGCCATTTAATTCTATGAACAGATAAAATGCCACACGATAAATAAACACAGGATTAAACAACAAAAAATAATTTCTATTTGGTAACTTAGTTATTAATTATATGAAATATAAGTTAAGTTTAAAAGATCTTTAGTGGCAATTCAAATATCCATAGAAAAATAGTATTTGAGGAACTTTTAGTTCCTACACAAATTACGCATCATTTAGGGTGTGTTTATTTCACGAAAATAAATTATTTGAAAAACTTGTTTCGAGCAAATAATTGCTTGCACCGCTTACAAACATAAATGAATGAAAGATATTCTCATCTTTCAAGAAAATGTTCAGACATAAATTATTATCAATTGTGAAAAAGAAAATTCCATTAACTTATTATGCCAAGCAATATAAGCGATTATATATGTAGGAAAATATTATGTAAATCATTTATTATTTGAGAATAAAAATTTCCTGAAAGTTATAAAGTATATTACTTGCGAAAATGAAAGAACAAAATGTATTTTCACCATCCAAGAAAATGTTAAACTATACATTTTTTGTCGATAATAAATATATTTTTCATTGGTTAAATATTTCAAGTGATAATATTGAGGAAAATATTTTTCAAATTATTTATTTTTCCTGAAATAAACAAAACTTTAGAGACAAATGATGTAATGACCTAGTCCAACATTGACAAGGAGTGGTCGTGAGGGCTATAAGGCTTAGACAAGGAAAAGGAGTGGTCGTGAGGGCTATAAGGCTTAGACAAGGAAAGGCTTATGACGAGTTTCTAGGATGACAAAGAGGACACGAAGAAATAGAATTGCACACTAAACGGAAAGAAAACGTGTTTAGGATCAATATGTGAAAATAAATATTAATTCATGAATGCGTCAACAATAAGCTTTGCCTTGGAACTCTAAAGTTAAATGTGCTCAAGCTAAAGCACCACTAGAATAGGATGACTTTCTGGGAAAGTACCTGTTTGAGCGTCGAAAGACAAAATTATAAGATTCGATATAAAACAGGTCAAAACGAACAATGTTTTGAGTAAGTTAATTTAGAGGTATGACAAATGAAATATGTTATAGAGGCACGCGTATAATAGCTTTCTTTTTCTTCTCTGTCAAAGGTAAATAATCACTTTGCCACTAAATATCCCTCCTCAAATTCCCAAATGTGTTGTAGCGGGGCAATTATTTCCTTTAGAAAAGCAACCCCACTCAAAGCCGTCATGACCGCCATATTCGTTTTTCTCTGTCTTCTCCCTCTGCAGATCTTCTTAAATGAAACACTTATCTTAGATGCCCTCGCATCTTGAGAGTCACTGCCTTGGAATTGAACAATTCTGCCGTTGGCATGTTGAGTAGATCTGGCTACCTAGCCGTCGATGTTCCATACTATCTATTCTTTTCCCACGGTTCGTCATGGAAGAAGATGTTTCACCCAAAATAGGAAAGAAAGAGGTGTTTCTACGGCTGTGATAACGAAACTTTATGTTTACACCGGCGATATACGTTTGATCACCCATGTTTGACTTTTACCATAAACATTCAGAGGTCCTCGCAAACCTCCTCAAGTTTAACGCCAAAAATCCATTTTTCAAGTGACGAAAGATGACTACTTTGTCGCCAAACCGCAGAGTAATTACCTGCCACATTGACCCGGCAAACATGGGCATAATAAGGAAATGGTTGCTATGGAAGTGAGCAGGAAGCATGCTCGTTTAAGGATTACAATACGCCATTAAGGAAAGGGACCAACCGCATCCGGCCGTCTAAGCTTCTTTTAACCCTAGATTGCATCATCCAGCAGCTGAGCTGCTACCTAACCCCGTTATTCTACTTTAAAAGACAATTCACAAAGATTCCATTCGAGGCAAAAGATTAGTTTATGCATGCCTTCATTAAGGTCGTCGGCATTATAAACGGACAAAAAGGCTCGCATTTATTAATCGATTCCGCTCCCTAGAGTAGACAACATTGATAATTCCATGATGGAAACATACGGATGCATTACTTATGATGTAAAAGAATGACCTAACTTTCTATATTCAACTACTGAAAGTGACCTCCATGTGTTTTTCCTAGATACTTGGTGAATATACCCCCACGCCTTAGATGCGAAAGTAAACGATATCACATGCAACCGTTTCGACTAAGGCTGTGTTTGATTGGACATTTCTCCGGCCTTCATTCTCAAGAGGAAGGGGAGGCAAGGAAGAAGCTAGACAAATTCAGCTGATTTCTCGACATTGAAGACAACCTAAAAGAGAAAATCCTTTAAGGTTTATGAACTATACTTTTTTGACATGTGACCAGAGCACAAAGGAGATTCGCACACGAAAGGATGCTGGAAATTATGGGCCGCTCAAGATGGGCTATATGCCCAGAGCCACTCAAAATAAGTCAAACTCAATATGGATTCATAAATGGCTATTATAAGAATGGTTATTATGATAGACATTATAACCATGTAAACAAATCAGATGAACATATAGTTTTCGAAAGACATCTTTCTCGCTCTGGTTCCTCCACTCTAATGCAGAACATCTTTCTTGCCTCTCTATGGATTTCTCAAAAGATTTCTTAGAGGCCGCAAAGGAGACTCTTAATTTGTGGCTATTAAGGTACGTTTGATTTTCATGACGTGTCTTCCAATTGGTGAAATGATAGATCTTGGGCTTGTCTTTCACACATTCATAATTGAAATTCGTTTTGTTTTCGAGAATTTTGGTAATCGGAAACTTTCCGACAAAGGAAATTTAACGAGAAGGTGAAGAACGAGGGAGAGAGCACTAACAGAAGATAACAACGAACTAGAAGAGAGAATTTGGACATGAATGTAGTGCGTAGCATACAAAGAACAAAGACACAGATACGTCTTCCCCTCCCTCATCATAACACAAGGATTTTCCATCGGTCTACACTTTTGAAAACATGCATGATAAAAGCAAATCCCCCACCACCGTGTGACTTTATGACAATCTCCTTCCAAATCTCTCTCTATCTCTCTCCTTCTCTCTCGTCTATTTGCTTTCCCTCATCAGAGACGAACAGAAGAAGGAGGGTCACTAATAAGTTGTGAAAATAGACTTAAGCGTTGCTCCTGAATGATCCAAGGGCTTTAACTGCTCCTGCCCTCAATATGAACTGGTGGTAGAAAGCCGCAATGGCTGCCCCAATGAATGGTCCTACCCAGAAGATCCACTGAAACCCAACAAAAACAAAAACGGCAATTATCAGTCAACTGTAGTGAAATGGGGTACAAAATAGTAAATCTTTTTTCCCTTTATGAAAGAAGAAAGTAGTAACAGAGAAATGTACTAGTTAACCTGATCATCCCAGGCCTTGTCCTGGTTGTAGATAACAGCCGCGCCGAGACTTCTCGCCGGGTTGATACCAGTCCCGGTGATGGGAATGGTGGCCAAGTGAACCATGAACACGGCAAATCCGATTGGCAGAGGAGCCAAAACCTTTTCCAAGATTCATCCCAAAGAAAAGACACACATTATAAGAAGCAATCGTTCATGTCTATGGCAATCTAGGCATAGTTGGAACTGTTATACCGTCTGTTCCTTAGAACAGAGTCAAACAATTGGAGAAAGAAGATGTAAGAAGATGCCGACTTCGACACGGTAGAAAAGACAAAGCTCAAAATTTCCTCTGATTTTGCCAACATGAGGAAACGACAACATATGCCTGTGAAGTTATTACACAAAAGAAATTTGCAAATTCCCTTTCTCTTTAACTCGCTTTAACTCGCTTAGGAGAAAGAAACAACTTTTTCTAGTCAAGAATGATGTCAAAAGGCACGCCCAATTGCCAGTGAAGGGAAAAGGCGGAATCTACTTTTTGAAGAAGAGGACAAAAGTTAGGTGATTCTTGCCCTAGCAAGCTAAATAATAAACCACGAAAGAGAAAGAGAGAGAGGAGAGACCAGCATGGCCCATTTCAGTGCAGAGCCAGCGAATGCTGTGAATATCGTCCACAACCATCGGTGGACATCACATGTTCTTGAGATTGGAACTGAGCAGCTATATGCATCGGTTCATGCGTGACTCACGAAATAATAATTACCACAAAAGTAACTAGAAAAAAAAAGAGGAAAACAAATGCAAATTTCTGCTATATGCTTTTCAACTGCAAACTTTTCTCTACAATTCCTTCGAAATGAGCATGCCCTTTGTTAAAGGTATTATCAAAATAGGCAAGACGGACAAATTAGTAACTTAGGTCAAGAAAATAATTGTCCACTGGTATCGCAAATATCATATTTCTTAAAATTGACTTAGAATCACTTTCACCTTTAAAACTTCTTTCTAAATCTATTTGCACCTCTAAACATTTATGTCCATTCATGTAATATTTGAAATTTCCCTCTAATTTTCTTTTTGCACAACTCACTTGTGCCCGTGCTGTCTTGCTAGTAAGAAGATAGAAAATCTACTTTGCTTGTTTTTATTCATTTTCTCAGTGGAGGAGATGCACTAGTTATTATCACTACAAATATGGATTTTTGAGCAAATGAAATGATATCCCAGGCTTCCGCAACAGCGACAGATAGAAAAGCTAAGCACGTTGAGATTGACCGAATACTAACTGATGCCGACATTATAACATATTTTGTGATTCTTTTCAAAAGCGAATTAATTAGAGACACGTTTCTCAACTCTTCACCTAAAATAGTATTGATCCGAAGAGAGAGAAATTCTATGTAACGACCAAGGGAAGAACAATATAGTGCGGTGATTATATGTTACAAAAATTAACAAATTCTTCTCTAAATCTGAAGTTGTGTCGACTCTTGTTAAGGATGCGCAACGTACCAATTGCCTAGAGCATACCCTCATCTAGAGGGACATATACACTACAGCAATAGTGACAACGTCAACCCTAGAGAGAAGATAAAGAAAACGTGTGCCTCTCGACCCTTACCGGAACATGGGAGTCTCTGGCGCTCCTCTTGGGATCGGTGGCCGAGAAGACGGTGTAGACCAGCACGAATGTGCCGATGATCTCCGCGCCCAGCCCAACGCTGGTCTTGTATCCGTCTTTGAGCATGTTGGCTCCGCCACCGTACTGGTTGTAGTAGGACTTCTGGAAGAGCTTGACCAGGCCGACTCCACATATGGCCCCCAAGCACTGAGCCACCATGTACAGTATGGCCCGCACCAGCGACACTTTCCGTGCCAGGAACAGTCCGAACGTCACCGCCGGGTTAATGTGACCACCTAAGGCATTCATCAATCGAAAAGAAACTGATCAGTTGATCTGAAAGATTCAAACACGTCTCGTGGTTAAGAAAAATAGAGTGATGGAACACCTGAGATTCCGGCGGTGCAGTAGACGAGCACGAAGATCATGCCGCCGAAGGCCCAGGCGATCCCGAGGACCCCGACACCGCCGCAGGCGTCAGTGCCGGACTTTTTGAGGTCGGTCTGGCTGCTGTAACCAATCACGGTCAGCACCGTGATGTAGAGGAAGAGGAGGGTGGCGATGAACTCGGCGATGAGAGCCCTGTAGAACGACCACTTGCCCAGCTCCACCGGGTCTATGAACGGCGCCGGCGGTGGGTCGTGGTAGTCCTTGGCCGAGAACGAGCCATGCTCCGCCACTTCCTTCGTCATGCTGGTGTTCTTGGCGACTCACAGAGAGAGAGAGAGAGAGAGAGAGAGAGAGAGAGAGAGAGAGAGAGAGAGAGAGAGAGAGAGAGCAGAGAGTTTTCTCGTCTGCAGGAAGTGATGGTACGTGAGGGACGAAGATGAGGTATATATGCATCGTGAAGACAAGGGAAATGGATCATGACAGAGGGGGCTCACACTTTGGAGCTTTTCTTTCTTCTTCTTTTTTCTTTTTTATTCATTTTGAGTAAATGCTAATTTAATCGAAATTTATACGCCAAGTAAAATAACGAATAACGTTTAATAATCAAAACTTATTCATTCTATAACACGTATCACTGAATAAATCGATATTCTATGCCATTATCAATAGACCTAACCTTACCCTTCATGTGGCCGACTACCTTTTGGCATGCTCAATCTTGTGATCTAATGTTACATTCAATCTTGCCCGCATGAAGTGTACAACACACATTTTCTTTAAGTTTGATTGGGGCAATCTCTTTGCATTTATAGGCAAACGTTACATTGCATTTAGAACGATTGGTAAAATCATTTGATCAACGTATATTCTCAGAATAGCCCGTAATAATTATATAAAATAACACTAACAATCAGATTCCTTTGTCCTCACAAACAGAATTATTGAACTGAATCGAAGTGGGCATCGAGGGGTCGATTTAGAAAAGTGTAAATTGTGATGCAATTATGTAGATATTTATTTGGGTGGGTGACCACGTTGGGCCGGCAAAAGGAGATTTCTCTTTTTCTGATTGTTGATCCCGTGAAGTGTATTTTACTGCAAATTGCCCCCTGAAAACGCCAATTACCAGTCTCTTTTCGTTGCGTTTCGCTGTCCCACACCGGCCCTACTGACTTCACCACGCGACCTTCCACTCCTCATCATCATCATCATCTCTCTCGCCTTCGCCATCTCTTTCTCTTGCCAATCCATCCTCGACCTCACAGTCTCTCTCTTTAATCTTTCACCTCCTTTTTCCTCTCTCTGTCTCTCTCTCTCTCTCGCCTACTTTCTCCTGTTTGCTGGACTTTGTTTGGTGTTCATTGGGACTTCTGTGAACTTGATCCGTTGAAAGTCATTCGACGGCAATATTGAGATTCATTCCTCATTGTCTGCGCGCAGACGCTGAAGACCGATGATAGGGGTCGAGTTTCGTGACCTTTCCGCGTAGTTTTCTCGTAGAATTCCGTAAGGATCGTGTCGTGATTTTCGCTCGCTTCGTCAAACTTCGGCTCGCGGTCGTCCGATCCATCTATTGGATTCGCTTATTTGACGGGTTCGCTCTTCAGTTTTCGAGCGTGACGACTCCGCCAACGGGAGCTAGGCAGATTGGGAGAAACCGAACGTTCTTTTTCTGATAATTATAGGGTTCGTGCATGTAGTGAAGATCGAATTTTTACATTTTAAATACCATATGATAATTGCTGGCTTGATTAATGAAGAGATGGACAGACACATGAGCTTGGGCTATGGAAAAGGTTTTTGAGGATCAACCGCAAATGGTCATAATTAAGAACAAAAGTATAGTGAATTCAGTGAAAATTGAGGGCAAAGAACAGTGACTAGATGTGAATTTAGGCCTCAAAAAACATGAATCTGTCGCTTCTTTAGCCAATATCTATACAAGAAGAGCTCATTTGTCTAGAAAAAAGACCGGTCAACATGATTAATGATGCCGAGGCACTAATTTATATGCAACGAAGTTCTCAGCGAACAAGGCGTCGAGTGTTTCAGCTAGCGAAAAACCTCTGCAATGTGTGCTTCTAGTCTGAGATACACCTCATTTACATGCAGCCAGTATCCAAGAAAGAGCCAGGAAGGCTGGATGAAACAAGCTCTGGTTCATAGAGAGAGAGAGAGAGAGCAAAAAAGAGAGCACATTGCATGCCCTCAGATGCTGACAAAAGCGCTTAATTTACATGTTCTAAGAACTGCAAAGTGGTTCAGCAAGATCACTCGACGGAGCAAAGATTCACCGGCGAATCACAAGCTGGAGAAAGGCATGGGAAACAGTGAGGACTAGTCGCTGCTTCGCATTGATGACGATGACCCAACCCCAGCTCAATCCCTCGATCTGTACTCTCTGCACACTGCGCTGATCACCAGCAGCAGCACTTGAAAAGCTAGTGGCCAAACCATCTCTGAATCCTATTCCACTGTTTCGATGAGGATCTTCACGTGGAAGCTTTGCAGCCAAGAACTGCGGGACTTGCTCTCATATTTTTATTCTTCGAGAAGAACTGTTCAAAAAATTACATTTTTATCAATTCAATTATGGATATTTCAATTGTAATAATCAGATCCTAAACTTTTTGCAAGTTTTGTCAATTAAATTCATTCAGCCAATTTTACTCAACAAACAGCTGTGGATGCCAAAAATGCCTCCGCTCTAATGTGGAAATTTCTTTTAATAATTTTTTATCTATTTTCCTTTCCTTCTTCTTTTTTCTACCAAGCGAAGATATCCGGCCAATCCTCACTGGGTGGGAAAAAAAAGGAATAAAGAAAAAAAATTGTAAAAATTACCTATATCAATACTAGTCATGCCACTTAGAACTGCCAGCACCACGTTCACGATTTCCAGCTAAAGTTAGTTGGACTGGCTCAATTAGTGAAAAGTGAGAAGATTTAGAACTCAATTGACAAAATCAAAGATTTAAGATTGAATTACCAAAAGCGCAATAAGTTTCGAATTTTATGAACAATTATTCCCATATTTTTTCCAAAAGGAGTCCCCCAAGTAAGTTTCTCCAGAGGGTGCCCACCCATTAATTTCTTGTATCAATCAAGTAAGTCCTGTTGGTTCGTGTCCTTGGGGGCACTTGTTAGGTGGCTAAACACGGCAAGAAGTATTCCTACAGCAAAATTCAAGAAAAAAAATCATTTTTCTATCCAACCAAACGCATTATTAATCATGTTTAGGCCGGCCGCCTACTCGAATTTCAGCTTGTATGTTGGCTGATTAACGTAATCATTAGGGCTTTTTTAATCCTAAACGCAGGGCTTATCTGTCTAAGATGGGCTTCTTCGTCATGGAGAAAGAAGAAGAAGACATTTTCTGAGCTTAGGGTTCCAATTATCCTCTCATAAGATTAGGAAATGAAACTACGCGCCAGCAGCTTATTCAAAACGATGTATTTTTGGATACGCTAACTTGTTTTATATTATGGGTAATTGTTTTAGAGGCAAGACTTTGCACTGAGACAAAGACTTTAAGTATAAAGAAAAAAGTTTTCGTTGAATGCAAATTGTCGGTCCCCGATAAAATTATACGCTGCAAAGCAACTTTTCAAATGAGAAAATAAAAATCGAAACCAAAGAGATACCGACCCCGATGAGGTGTCCAAGTCGAGTGAACCCGTGGCGAGATTTCCCTCGCCCGGAGTGCGATGGTGACTAGGCTATTAGTGTCAAGTGTCTCTCTTTTTGCTTTCGACGATGGAAAAGCTCTTAATCGAAACATAAGACAAGAGTAATTTCGAGGTTTGAATAGGAATAAAAATAGTTTTTAGTAATAAGGGGAAATCACTTTTCCTTTTACTTATTCAAGAGTTGCGTTTGAAATCTCTGGACCTTTCTTGGCGAAAGGATGAGCCGACGACACGCGGCAGAATGGGTGGCTGAAGATGGCCTGGCGGAACCGAACGTTGGGAGAAGTAGGGACCGGCCAAAGCCACCCCCCAAAAGAAGAGAAAATCATTGAAGGGGAAACCTGAAACTCACCCTCTTCAAACCTATTATGTCAATGAATTTGAAGTTTACTTGGAAATCAGCCAATGTATTTCTTTTTTTTCTTTTTCATTTCTTCATATTTCTGGTTAAGCAAAATGAAGGCGGACGCGACAACAAAGCCTCACCTTTATCGATAACAATAATTCATAACACATAGATACATAATATAAAAATAAGCAAAAGAAAGATCAAAAACACGTAACCGTGATTCATCGATTGTTGATTTCGGATCCCATTTCATGGTCCGTTTTTTATCCAAACTAACCAAATCATGCCATATCGATTCCGCTTTTCTTTTTCACGAACCGGGAATCACCCAAATCTAGAACTGAGATAGGTCCTTGTGGCGGTCTTGGTCTGGCTCCTGATCTTGTCCAGGAACCATGGTCTCCTCTAGAACACAATTACACAGTGCGCGGGTGAGTGGGAATGGTTCGAGGACGTCATCGTCTACCTCATCATCATTCATTGCTAATCCGTTCGGATTCAATGGCTTCAAAGATTTAGAGAGAGAGAGAGAGAGAGAGATGGTATTGATTACAGTGGAAGACTTTTCACGGAGAGTGCGAAGTAAGGGTGTTGTGCAAGCAAAGCTTAGTAGCACTAGGCAACTTGAGCATGTGATCTGCACCTTGCGGTGATTTTTACAGATATTATAACGAAAGGAAATGAAAGTGTGAACATCTAAGTCTATCTTCTTTTACCTTTTTGTTTCCAGGATGATTCCCATTCTTTTTTGTTGTTTTGTTTTTAGGACGTATGCAAATTGCGCAATCAAGTCTTGTGATTATTGGTTTGTACAATCAAATGCTGCGACTTTACCCTATTATTATTAATGGAGACCTTCAATGGAATTGAGGACTAAACTTATTGATAAGTCTTTGATGAACGACATGCCGTCTTATGAGGCAACGGTAAGTATGGAAGTGTGGACAATTGGAAATTCGCGTAACTATGGGATAAAATTAGTAGTTTCGATAGTTTGTTATCGTGAACATTTGATTTTGATAGGGCAAACAAGTTGATGGAACAGCAAGCTGTGCAAAACCGAGGGGAAAAAAAATTGGTCAATTTGATTGGAGTTTCCGATCTCTAGTAGTTGAATGACTATTTTGAACAGCAGACTTGTGGGACTTTATTGCATAAATTAAGACACCTGATTTTGCACTGTTTATGTAGCTATCAAATCAAAAATGAGATTACCCTTTTTAATTCCATCTTTTATTTTTATGATTTACAGAGTTTTAATCACACATCAATTTTTCAAACCTATAAAAGTCGTATGTATATATTGGTATCTATTGTTATGGCAGTGGATACTACAACTGTTATAAATAAAAGAATGATTTTGAATTGTCAGTGATTTGATTGACCTATAAGGTAAATAAACGTTAGCTTGTCGCGACCAGATGGAAAGTCCTGAAGTCAGCATTGTTGTGCTCTCATCTCCATTTCTTCTGATCTCTGCCTTCATGATTTTGTTTTCCTCAGCTTTCCTCGCTTCTTGAACGAAGCTTTTAAGTAAGCCTTCCTTTCTTCTTGATCTCTTTTAGGGTTTCTTGTTCTTTCTAGACTAAGTTATTTCATAAACTGTTAAGTAACCTAATATAACCTATGCTTATGTGCAAGAGAAGTAGGATTTATGCTTCATTCTAGTCAGCAATGGTAGAGCGTATATGCTGGCATTTCAACTTGGCTAGTCACTGTAATAGCCTTTATTTTCCCCCTTCTCTTGCAAACCCTAATGTCGTAGCCCTCGGTGCATTATTTGCATAGCCAGCAGATTGGCCAAGAATGAGTCTGACTTGGGCAAAGTACCCAGCTTTAGATTGGAGAATTGCCACTTTCCTTCACACGCATGAATTGGCCATCATCTCTACTCCATACCAAAGTGCCCAAAGATCTGCCAAAGTCATGAAAATTCGCTCTTTTCCCATAGAGAAAGAGTCTTGTGAACTAATGGTTGTTGAACTGCCCCAATTGCTACAGAAGGTCAATACCAACGGACAAATATGAGTTCAAATGCAAATATGAGTTCAAATGCTAATAGTGACTCTATGTATTAATTAGGATTCGAATGAGACCAAACCCTCTCTCTCTCTCTCTCTCTCTCTCTCTCTCTCTCTGTGCGGCCCTAGAACAGTACTGGGTCCCATGAGAAGAATATGGGAATCAACGATGAGTCAATTTGGTCGGCCAGCCAGCAAAGAGAAACCTCAGCCACATCCTCAAATCACATGAGAGAATAGCCAGCAAATCTGGGCTTGACCTCATATTGTTTGTCTCAGTATCTTCTCGAATATCATAAACAAAGGAATATCGGGATCTGCCCAGCTAAAAAAAGCAAAAACAAGAAGAGAATACGAACATCTCTTCTTATAATCTCTGACGACACTCGCCAAAACCATGAGAGCAGTTCTCGACTTTGTGAGGAAGAATGCTCGTTCACTCCCCAGACATCTACTCTCTACATGGTTGTTGGCTATCTATTGGGTTCGTTGGATCTGATACTTACTTTTTCTAGGGTTTTTAATGATCATTAGGATGGTGTCCTAGCTAAACTGTAGCTAGTCTACGGACAAGGATCCGAAAGGACATCTCGAATCTCACGCTCAACGCCCCTTTGGATTAGCGTGGGTCATCCTTCATGCTTTTTCTCATTACCAACCACTAGCAAGTTTTCCTAATGCCTTTCTGAATAGTTTCGTGGATTCACCCCCCAATGATTGTCCTTGCTATATGAGGAGAACGTGTCCTTTTACGAGCCCGACTAATGCTTTCCATCGTGATTTGTAAGTCATGTCTGTAGGAGTAAAATGCGAAGATAGTGATACACTAACAAAGAGTGTACTTTGTATTGCTAAGTTGGGCTTTAGTTATGGATGGATGATTGAGAAATCTAATGAGGAGGTGATGCACAAAGACGAATGAGCTGGCCATCCCGCGATCTCACCCATGATTTTGTACATGGCAATGACCAACCCAGCGATAAATGAATGAAATGGTTGATCGTGCGACATGAGATATTAAATTAAACCATCAAATGCACAATCAAAATTTAGTCTTGCCCATGTTGCTAAGGCACATTGGTGACTTCTACTTTGAGAATTAGCAACTCTAGCGTCGGAAGCTAGCATGGATCTTGATTATGAAATAGTCATCTTGATGAGCGTTCATCGTTCTTGTATTTTGCCCATCTTTGAAGAGAGTAACTAGCTAGTCCACAGAATTCCCAGGCATTTGAAGAAATTCTTCTTCTTTTTTCTCAATCATAATGCAAGCCGACGGTATTTAGCACCGCCCAATTTAACTTTTATGGTGGATGACATGGTGACCGCCGAACCGACCCCCACCATCCGCCGCCCAAAAACCCCAACTTCTCCAGACCGACAGAATAATCCCTGCAATACAAATCTCTCTCTCTCTCTCTCTCTCTCTCTCTCTCTCTGTTCAAATTTTCGCGTGACTAAATTTGGCTCCACCAGCTTTTTTTTTTCAATTTAGCTTCGTCGGGATCCTCCTGCCACCGGCTCGGCAGCTCATAGCCGCAATTCATGTTCGTCTTGGTGCGTGCGTGGAGGGCTTTCTTCGCAAGCTTCCAAAAACCAAGAAGGTGGATCGAATGATGGCGAACGATTCTCTATGCACAGGTTGGTAAGGGGGCGTGGCAACGGTCATCAAGACTACGTCCAACGCCAGAGCGCCAGGACACAAGGCCTTTGGCAAATGACAGTCAAAGCTCGGGGGACAAAAACCCTAATCAGGGCTCGTGATATAACGTTCAAAAAGATATCCCCCGGGCTCGCCAAAGGGACCCGCAAAGCATCGTGCGGTAGGCCACCGGACCTTCAATTTATTATGACATTCTCTGCATGCAAGACTCGACATTCATGGACGAGCAAGGTCGCCTCTCTCTCATGCTTTGGACCACAGCATTAGCGTCTGTTGATGAGCTTGACGAAACGGTCACATGAAATGAAAGGTCATTCGGAGGTGGTCCCGAGACCGACCACGACTTGCCCCCAACGGGATAGTCGTGGAGAGAGAATCGAATTCGGATAGTCGTGGAGAGAGAATCGAATTTCGAATCCATGTCCAACGTGAGGGCGAAATCATCCACCGTGATCCTCCCTCACGGGTCCAGTATGAAGTGATTGCCGTGAAATTAGGCTAATCAAGCTAAGCATCCCCACTCGCTTGATTCATAGGTCTTATATGAATCCCACTTCAAACTCATGCTTTGGACCACAGCGTCAAGTTCTGTACGTAAACGTAATAAAAAGGTCACATGAAATAAAAGGTCCTTCAGAGATGGTCCCGACCGACGATGACTTGCCCCCAACGGCATAGTCGCGGAGAGAAAATCGAATTTCGAATCCATGTCCAATGTGAGGGCGAATCATCCACCACGATCCTCCTTCACGAGTCCGGTATGAAAGTGATTTCCATGAAATTAGGCTAATCAAGCTAAGCATCTCCACACTCAGATTCATAGGTTTTATATGAATCCCATTTGATACGGGTGTGCTTGAGTTCAGAGTACTCGTGATCCTGTCAAATGGATACAACTTATTTTCTTAATGAAATAATCATCGATCTTTGAGTGGCAAACATGTGTGATCCATTTTTGAGCAATGACCATGAGACCTCTCTCTCTCTTCCCCCTCCCCTCTTATTATAAAGCGGTCCAATTCAATCATAAACTTTCTAATGTGATCAATTTAATATTTTGACAATGCTCCAATATCGTCTTTCCAGTCAATTTTGTCTTAAAGTTATTGAGGTAACGGCCTAATCAATACCAACTATCTTACATGATACAATCAGTACTGATGTAGATAATTCTTGTAATTAAAAAAATTTGGGCTTATTTTTTTTTCTTTTTATTTTCTTTACCTTTTCTTGTCTTTTGCTTCTTTTTTTTTTTCTCTCTTTTTTCTTCCCTCTGCCGGCGCCAGCCACCAACAAAGGCCAAGATCACCTCATTGTCAACCTCCATCAGCCATCACCAAGGCTCCGAACAAGCGGAGGGAAATATGCAAAAAAAAAAAAAAACCTAAAAATGAAAAGAAAAGAAAAAGGGAAAAGGATAGAAAATTTTATCACAAAAACCTTTTCAACATGTTGCAAAATTCATTCACCTACCACGTAGAACAGCCAGCACAACACATTAAACAATTGCCGAGTACTTAGGATAAAATTAACCAAATTTGAAAGTTTTAATCTGAATTCACGACCCCATAATAGGTTTAAGACATTGGAGACAAATATCCCACGTTTCTTCTACATTTCGTACTTCATTTTTTTTTTCTTGCAATCAAACAGGCTTTAGAACACTCCCGTCTCCCACTAGAGTGCTCAGGCAGTGACCACAATTGCGGCTGGACAAGTTTCCCGGATCATCATCTCTTGGGAAAATGTAAGCCTTTTCGATATTCAGAAGAGGAAATCAAGCCCCCCTGACGGATCCCTCCGGCTTCCTCTTGGGTATTAGCAGGCTCCTCAACAGAGTATTGACTCAATGTTCCGATTGACGTGCCAATCCGAGCACAATACGATTAGGCATGACAGCGTGTGGATCTGACTATAGCGCGCGCACGAACCCTTCTCTTCTCATGGTACGCCATTTTGAGATCAATCCATGGAGATGATCTATTTTCAAAGCAATACAATTAGGTAGGAAGAACAAAGTTTGGGGAATGGTTCCTACCAACTGCATTGATACGAAGAAGCAGGAAGATCAGAAAAGCCGATGCCTCTATACAAATGCTAGCTGTACAAAGACATACATCACTAACACCCTGACAAACATCACGCCATGGCAACACCGAATGTACAATGAACAGATCATGATAGGGTAAAGAAGCGGGCACGAGTCCTAAGGTGACATGAAACTAAAGTAGGGACACTGTCGAAAAAAAACCCTTTTCTTTTCAAGGAGAGAAGCCAGCTTCCATTGCTCTTAAAATTGCTGCGGTATCGAATCTAAAGTATCGGAAACTTTTCCCGGGGCCTGAGTTAGAAGAGTGAACATTAGCTGCAGATCTACTCGGCTGAGGCTCTGATATGGTGGAGCTACTTCCTGTAGAACTATTCTTTGCCTTCCAGACACAAATTCCTGGAAACAATAGGTCAACTTCATTAAAAGCGCAGTCCAGAGAAATTAGCAGGCATAGAAGTTAGTAAAATTCACAGCGAACGAATGACTCGCCATACAAAAGTCAAATCCAGACAAGAAGGGTGATGGCAAGAACAAAAGTGACAACTATGAGAACAATCAGCTTGAGGTTCATTTCACGCCAGCACACAATGCAGTTTACAATGAAAAATAAGATAGAAGATAAATGTTTCATCTAAATTCTGCTGTGTGACTGCCAATCCAGACGGTGGATAACAAGAATAATCTGCTCAGCCACCTCTGTTCTTGAGGAAAGGCAGCGACATATAAATGTAACGCCGTAACAAAGAATGTCGCAGGTCAGATGGAATCCTGGAGTCTGATGAAAACTAACGACTCAAAGGAATTCCCCTATTACAAGAGATTGGGAAGCCATGACCCTGTAAAGCCAACAACATATACAAACCACAGACTCATCTTATAGTTTCCTTCGTGCCATCCTTGTGGGTTAAATCAAAGGAATGATTGCCCACATCCAGATTCCCTCTTCTAAAATCCAAGGTTTAAAAACATGGAAAATAATGCATGGAGTAGATGATTTACATTTGGGAGAAAAAAAATGAAGTACCCTGAACTCCAAGAATGATGTTTTCTTCACAAATTAACTGTGGGACCAAGGCTTACAATGTCCCATAACATTAAACCCCTTAATTATATCCCAGAACATGAATTCCCATTTGTTATGTATTCAAAATAATCCTCTACTTGAAAAAAAGCACGAGTTAATTGACGGTCAAATCAGCAAAGAGCTTCCCATCTACTTTGAGAGAAATAAAGGTTAAGTCACTCTACTGGCATAATTGATGCTTGCATAGACAAAAAGAAAATTCAAGACATTCTTTTATACATTATTTTCATTAACTTGTCTCAACTAAACATATCTGTTCCAACAAAAACATAGACGTAGAAACACCATATGTGTTATTATGTTCAAAGGAGAGTAACCTTTAAGAGGGATATGAGATCTTGAAGGAGGAGGCTGATGTGCCAAAATCCAGGACTTCAAGGATCTGCAGCAACAAATAATTATACAGAGGTTTCAGAAATGCAATTTCCAAAGTTGAAACATAAAAATCTTGTCAAATTAGATATGGAAGCACGCACGCCAAGAAAGGAGCCACCATATATAGCTTGAGCCCAATTATACTACGAGATATCACAGCGTCATTTGCAGGCTGAAGCTCATCAAGGCGGTGCCATGAAATTTCCTGCAAATAAATGAAAGAAATTATTTTTGTGAAACAAGTGTTAATTTCATCTCTTAATTGGCTTTGATCCCTTGCCTCCTCTTAGGCTTAACCCAAAATCATAGCAGGAGCAAGACATTATATACAACAGTTGGCATAGCTACAACTCAGCATAATGCTTTAAATGCAGTGTGGCAAAATTTAGACTCTGCATAAATCCTTAAGATGCAACTACAGTGATACCAGGGCCACAAGCTCACAAAATTGGAGACTGAAATTTAAACAATCATTCAGAGGGACAACCAGACAAAAAGCCGCATATTTCAATATTTAGCTTCAGCAACAAAGCAGCATTGGATAAAACTGTTTGGTCTCCATTCCACATGCCATAAAATGGTAACAAATGCAGATTGCAAATAAAAGTGGGTAACTTATTGCTCAAACAGAAGACATACACTAATCTCTTTTTTAGTAAGTGGAGCAAAAGCAGTATCATCCTTCACGCCTGCAATAACATACAGCCGCACTCTCTGCTGTCCAAATATCATCTCAATATACTCATCCTTATTGAGAAGGTTTGATACATCAAAACCTGTTTCCTCTAGGACCTGCATTGGCATAAGAAAGAACAAGTCAACAGCATCTTAATGTCTTGTGGCTTTGAAGTGAGAAAAGCGATGAAGAAGCCTATCCATACAGATCCCCAAACTCAGCTAATTGAACTTTGATGAACTTACAGAATCTTGATGGGAAAAACATCAAGTGTGAATTGTTATGAAACACAATATCAACAAGTACCATACCAAACAGGAAATTTTTCAGTTAAAACACAAGCCAACTTAATTTACCATGTGCCAACCCAAGGTTCAGGGAAAATATTTCCTCCTACTCACTTTCCTGAAAGGAAAACAGATAACCAAAAGCGTTTTCCCTTCGCTCTATGAATGATGCTTTAGTCTTTCTCGATTCAAGCAAAGAGAAACTAGAGTACTCTATATTCTTAAAGAGTAGGGGTTCAAACCCTTTCTCACTCCTAGGCTATCCCTAATTGCATGCTCAACTCCCAGAGTGCTCACCGGTCCAGTCCAACCCAGGAACTGGACTAAACTAGACTGAACCAGACAGTTTTGGGCTCGTTCCCAAAATTGGGAAGCTGTATGCCTTGATTTTCATCACCAGACTCACCTCCAATGGTGAAAATAAGCACCTACTCTAGCAAAAGGTTCCATACTGGAGGGTGCCTGATAGAGTGCAAATGTCAGTACACATAGCCCATTCAGGATAGTTTAATAAGTTCTGGTTAGTGTTGTTATGCAGATGTTGCTATTATAGTGTGGTCATATTTTGTGATATATAGGAGTGCGTAGTGTGAAAGTTTCTCGAACCAGATAACTTTAAGAACAATTAGTTGCAGCCAAGGTTTTCAGTCAAGTTGAAAAGTTAAATGGGAAAATTGAGAAACCTTAGCCTTAAGTTGGTATATGCCGAGTAGCTGTGAGACTGAGTAAGTCATGCAATTTATGGAAAGTTTGTTTCCATTGGAGGTGTTTGGATTTACAAATATGTCCAAGCCACGTCAGGAAAAGCACACACGCACACGCACATATATATATTGTATCGTGTTCTTGAATTTCCCTTAGCATGTAGGCCTATGCATTTTCAATTGAATTTCTCCATCTTTGATGCCATATAGTTGTTTCAAATGTGCTTTATGGTGAGGTTCATTATAGTTCGTTATGGATAGGATGGGCTTCTTTGTTCATATCAGCCACTCTAATGCACTGTGCAGGTATTATGGTATGGAAGAAACCCCAAAAGAAGGACATCATAGTTCCCAGGACAACCTGGGAACTGGCAGATTCAGTCTAGTCTGATTCTTGGGGTAGACAAGCTCGGCTCCTGGTTCCACAAACTAAGAACCAACTCTGTCCGGTTCCCGGTTCCAGGGAGGTATCCGACCCTTGCTAGAACTGAGCATGACTTGAGTCAAGTTTGCATTTTTTGAGAACATCCATTAACAAGAACCCAACTTCAAGATGTAGAGCGAAAGAAGCTCACTTCTCTAATGGCACATGCATGATCTTCCTCATCTTTGTTCTTTTTCCCACGAGGAAAGCTCCAGCTTGTTCCTTTCCATCCCTTCACTAGTAAGCACTGCCAAGGATTATTTTAAACAGTTTTATAATGTTAGAGCTTTACTTTCCATAAAATCACAAAATGAAACAGAAAGGGCAAAAAATTCTCTAAGCATCCACAAAGAAGTAATAATGATGACTCTGCTTTTGTAAGTAAGTAAAATGCTAGGTTGTATCATCCAAGTATTTTGAAAAACGACTAGCAAGGTCTTTTGTTTTTCTGCTCCTCTAAATGACAGATTCCTCAACTTGGAAGTCCATGGTATTGAACTAATCATCATGACTTCATAGGTAACATAAAAATCATTGACATTCTTCTTTTCCTTCCTTTCTCTCACAGACAAATATCATATCAGAGCAGATACTAGTAACTGAACATTATCAATTTACGCAGTCCATAAAGAGATGAGAAATCTTTTCAATGACCATGGATCATTTACTAATTGAGCTTTCCAGAAAGAGGACAAGCAAAAGCAAGGAACTCGTGAACTGACAAAATGGACAACCAGATATGCTTGCCTACCAACATAATTACCTTGTAAAAAAGTAATCCACAACGGGCAAGCTTGTTACCAAGATCATGACAACTTAGAGCAACTTGGCAGGAAGCTCCAAAGTATGCTTGTATGAGAAGGGAAATCATCTAGAGATAAAAATATTTAAGGAGGGAAATTACCCGTTCGTATGTTTCATCCAAGATAATTGCACCAGTCACAGGAACGCGAACCTTGTAGGAAGTGAAGTCTTTGAAAATGTCATCAATATGAGCAACATAAGGTCTCAAAACTTCACAGCTGTTAAAAACTTAGCCTAATAAGGAGAACAATGCATCGAATACAGGAGTTTGCAAGTGCAAATATGCGTCAGTCACACACAAGGACATGCATGCGCTCGCATGCGCGCACGCGCGCAAGAGAGAGAGAGAGAGAGATCTTATAGATGTTATACGATATTATTATCAGTTGCAGCAACAATGATTGACTGAAGATAACCATTAATCACTGAACACAAACTTCTAAAGCTCATACTCCATTATCATTCTATCATATCTAAGGGTCCAAAAATCACCAAAATCTACGTAATTCCTACATCATATGGAAAGGCAATAAGAGACGTAACTTATTTTTAGGCTTCATTCGTTTCAAGGAAAATATAGCATTTTTGGAAAATATTTTTCAGGAAATCCTTTTCTTGGAAACCAAAAATCACCAAAATCTACGTAATTCCTACAACATCATATGGAAAGGCAATAGGAGAAGTAACTTATTTTTAGGCTTCGTTCATTTCAAGGAAAATATAGCATTTTTGAAAAATATTTTCCAGGAAATCCAGTGTTCGTTTGTCAAAGGCCCTTGATTCACCGGTCTCAAGCGAGGTCAAGATATGTTGTTAGAGCCTCGATATTTAAAGGTAAACGAAGAATACGGAAAATGTTTTCCCCTTTCAAAAAAAAACAGAAAACATTTTCCCCACTTTTGAAGGTGTTTTTTCTATTGGCAGAAAATATTTTCCTCAACTATTTTGTTTTCTGTAAAACGAACGCCGGAAAATTCAAAAAATATTTTCGTAGAAGTTATTTTCCATGAAACGAATATAGCCTTAATTTCTTAAATAGGTCCATCACTGCATTGCCTTTCATGAGTTTGAGACATTACTATCCTTCATGTGTGACAACAGAGCGAAAATGAAACTCAAGCCTTCCAATTTAATGAAGCCCAAGCTTGCGCTTAGAGATAATAAACTCTTTCAGTTTTTCTGCTAAAAAAATTGATTTAGAGGTGCTGGAAATTAGTTTAGCGCATTAATATCCACAGAAAAATGTTATACGCCTAAGACACGAATTTTTCAGTTATTTTAGCATTTTGCCAGGCCCTTCAGTACATATCCCTTCTGCAGTAAAATCATTTGAACATTATTTGGTCTGAATGGAAGAACCCCTTAAAGCTGTATCCCACATGAATGAGTCAATCTGTCTAACTTATACTTACTAGCAAAAATGAGAACGGAGACAAATAGAAGTCCATTTGCAAGTTCTACCAGGCAAGAGTGGAGAAAAACTCAAATAAGATGAATAAGTGGCAGCAGGAGTACAAAAAAATATGATGTGCGAGCAATTTCAACCATTCCATGCAAAGGAAGTACGAACTCAGCCACGATTTGACAGGTGAAATATGCATGAACAATGAATGTTCCTAGGATACGTAAACCAGTGAACTCTTTCAGACTCAATGACTTCAGAGACGGATTCTTCTCCACTGAATTATCCTCGTAGAACCAATGGGCATATTCCACAAGAAATAAAATCCTCTCAAATGATTGTAAGTCTTCTTTGGGCACATTCAGAACAAATCGACTGCAAAGAAGTAATGTACAAAGAATCAGAGCCAGTAAAACAGGAAAAGACTTCACTGCTAAAAAAATCATGACTATGCTACCCAGTAGATAAATAAAAATGCCGTCCATTCAAGTACATATATCTGCAGCTTGTTTTAGGAGAAGGAAGGATAGGTGGAGCCGATCTTCCTTCAAACGTACTATGCCCATGCTCTAAGACATTCAAACGCCTCAGATGATATAACCACAATCCAAACTGTTTGTGTACCTTCAGATTCATAGGTAGACTCGCTAATTTAATTCATTATCCCTCGATGAAATGAGTCTCTGAAAAGATTTATATCCATGGCTAAAATTTTTATTTGAGACCTGATTTACAACTCAGCCATTCATTTCTCCCAAAAGAATTGCATCTACTAGCTGTACGCGGTGAATTAAACAAAGGCAATCAGTCACCCACAAAATGCCAACATGTTTGCAGTGACCCAGCCAACTCGAATTCCGTCCCTAAGTACGAACAACTCATCCCTTCCGAAATCGACACGGGCGCTAGTCTTCCGCGTGACTGCAGACGAGCAAGTTCAAACAAAAAGAGTTCTTGCAGTGCTCGTGCTAGTGAAAACCTAGTCCTGGATACCAAGGTCAACTCCTAGAAGGCTCGCAACACCCTAAAAGGAAAACTGACGATCCATCCGCTGCTTTCCTCGGTAAACGAAGGGCGTGCGCTGATACGCAACGAAGGAGAACGATCGATGGAGGATGCACCTGCAGAGATCGTCGAGGAGCTCCTGCGAAGGGAGGCCATTCTTGGACGGAGCGCTCGAGGATCGATGGAGAGACGACATCGACAGATTGCTTAGCTGATCAGGAAGCTTTTGCTTTTGCGGCGAGAGGAGGCATGAAGGACCGTGCTATCTTCCGCTGCTGCTTCTTCTTCCTCGCGACGCCGATCGTCGCCTTCTTCAATTTCTTTGGCCGTCTGCGACTGTCAAGAGTGTCGCTGCTTAGTGGGGAGTGGCGCTTCAGGGGAGTCAGACGGGTTTACCCGAACCGGAACTTGGTACCTGAACTTGCATTCTTGGGCCCATGGGCCGGAACCCAGAAGGTTGAAACTAAGGGTTAGTATGGTCCGGGTTGGGCCAATCTTGTGCTCAACCCAAGAATCGGTCCTCAATTTTTGGAACCGTGGACCGACCCATCAAATTTGGGACCAAGGACCGGATCGACCCATTATTGGTCCGGTCCGGTTCCATGATCAATTCAGGACTGCTAAATTATTCATACAAGAAATTTTATAAAATAATTTGTGCAAAAGAGCGGCTGTGGAATAACCTGTACAAACAGGAAGAGCAAAGTATTGTAATGTTTCCATACATAAGAAAATTTGTTTAGCTCTTGTTGAAGCTTTTCTTTCAATATCTTAAGATCTTCATTTGATATTCCACATAAATTGCAAGGTTCAAATTTTGTAGATTTAGGTTCAAGAACTGTTTACTTTCACAAAACTCGATACAAATTGGGCAAAAAAATAATCGTGGCAAAGAATAGGACCCCATGAGTAGTGCATAAAAGAAACGCACAAGTCCAAACTAAATTGTAATTAAGCATTACCCATACATTCAATTAGGGCGACGAAAGAAGGAGGTCGATGAAAAGCGGCGAGCAAGCATTGGGCGAGCGACGAGCGAGCAATCAACTGATGGGATCTCAAGAAATTATGGTTTGTGAAATTGTGAGCAATTGAGTTTGAGTGTTTAACCTCGACGAAGAAGAAGTGAAGATTAAAGAACACTTGGGTTGGAACTTGGAAGAACTAAAGAAGAAGTAACATACTTAGGCTTGTGGGTTAGGCTTTTTTTCTTGGTTTGGACTCTGGAAGAACTAAAGTGAATGAGGAATTGAGGAAGACTGAACTGCTGTTTACTGAAATTTATAAAAATGGGCTTGTAAAAAAATGACAATATTTATTATTTTATATATATTATATAGCCGAATTTATCTAAGTTAGACCAACTCGACATCCTAGGATCGAGGATCCACCATTATACAGTATTGGATTAGAGATTTCAGGATTGAAAATCAATCCACTTATCTTAAAAACCCGATCAGGACTAGTCAGGTTGGGCTGGTCCACGATAGACCCTATATCATTGCTCACCCATAGTTGAAACTAACCAGATCCATTGAACAAGTGAATCGAATCGGGTTTGGATCAGATCAAACGATCTAAACTGACCCATTGAACCATTTCACCTAACAAACTTTCGATGCACCTATATTTCAAATCTAGGAAAACTTAAAGCCATGAAGTGAGCAAACACGAATTGAGTGAAGATGAGAAAGAGTGATTAGAGAATCATAGAAGTGGGTTAAATATAAGTAAATTATAAACTTATTTACACCCTATTTATTGAACATAATTAACATATAATGCCTATATCCAGTAAATATGGGTTAATAAATGTACTTATAACCCATTTTAAGAGATCAAAACCTATCTTCACTGGACAACTAATATTTAGATATTATAAATACAAATATATACACTTTACTAATTTACCACATATATATATACACGCTTGACTCATCCCACAAAGATAAATATCAATATTTCTTCTCATTGATTATGCTTATTCTAGCTTTTTAGTAGGCTATAATGACGAGTTCACCGACCTCAAAACTTTAAATCATGGTGATGCAAAATAGTAAAGTAATGATCTTTAGCACTTATTATCTCGTTTCACCCTTTTATAGGAAAAAGAAAAGAAAAAGACGAGGGCAAGTGAAATGAAATGGAATATGGGAAGCATGATTTAAAATTTCATCAGCCAAAACAAAAGATCTTTGATGTTGTTTTAGCAAAATTTAGGGTCCGTTCGTTTGGGAGAGAATATTCTTCCAGAAATTGGGCTGTTCGGGGGGCGGAAAATATTTTCCTAAGGAAAATGTTTTCCAATAAAATATTTTCCAATCAACCAAAGATTTTCTTGTAAAATTAAGGAAAATGTTTTCCGTTTTTGAAAAGCGGAAAATATTTTCCGGATCTCCTCTATTTCTCTCTCGTTGTGAGTCTATGAGCAATTTAATTGCCGACTGTCACCGGCGATTGCCACTATCGGCCGCCCCCTCCCCGGGGCGCCACTGCCCGCCCGCTGCCACCCACCGCCACCGCCGCCACGAGTCACCAGTTGCCATATAATTTCTCAAAAAAAAATCCGAAAAATATTTTTTGGAAAATTTTTAAGTGTCAAACAAACACCGGAAAATGACTTCCTAGAAAATATTTTTCGGAAGTGCTTTATTTTCCACCAAACGAATGGACCCTTAGATTAACTTTGTTGAGATTAACATCATAAGTTAGATGGGTTGAAAGTAGGGGTGAGCAATAGATCCAACTAAGAATCATCTAGTATGGTTCAATTTTGAAGCAACTATTCGTCATGCTAGATTTGTATGGTTCTTGGTTCTCAAGATTGTAACTGTTGGATTGGCTTCAAGATTCTAATCATTAGGCCGGTCCAAAATGATTTTGCATAAACTAATCATAAAACACAAAAAGCATTGTATTTGCCAAGATTAACCATGATTTTAGCACTTCAATAAGTACTAAACAAAACTAGTTCTTTTTTTAAGATACAATTCTAACATTTACGATAATTTTTTTTCTACATTTTGCTTTAAAAACTTTCTTTTTCTCTAGGGATCAGCTTTTGATTCTAGGTTAAGAATTGACACACCTTATAACCTTAGAATTGAGAGTTAAAAATTCTTAAATTAGATGAACCCAGAACATAATTAGAAATTCAAAAAGTATAGACATTGGCCGAATCAAATTTATATTAGATGCACTTTAAGAATAATTTTGAAAAAAAAATTGAAATGTTCGAAAACAAACCAATTCTTCCTGCTTCTGTAAGTAGTACTACTTGTCGATGAATCAAGATATATACGGCGCCCATTAATAGCGATAAATGAATGTGTGCAACTTAAAAATTTTGACACGGTGCTTTGAATGTCCATTTAAAAAATTTGATTTCATGAAAAATAAATAATTTGAAAAATATTCTTCAATAAACGATTGCTCATATTGTTTGAAATAATTAATTTAAAAATTTTAATTATTGATAACAACTGATATTGAAGTATTTTGACGTATAATAAAAATATTTTTCATTCGTTTTTTAAAGCGATATGAGTCGTAATTTTTTTTTTTAAAGAAAAGAAAGTAAAGTATGTAATTTTATTTTTCCCCTCATGACAAAGACTTAAGCGAAGGAAACGAGGACGTTGACGAGTGGGCACCAGAAAGCTTCGGTTGGCTTCAGCTTCGCCATCCTCCTCCTCCTCCTCACCTGCTCCTCCTCCTCCTCCTCACCTACAACATTCCATCAGTTCCTCGCGACGCGAAACATGGCAGGTGAAGTTCCTCCGTTTCTCCCGCTCTCTTCCTCTGAATTCAGCTCAGTCGCCGTCGTCTGATCCGATCTCCGTCGCTGCTTCTGTTGGATTGTCGAGATGAAATTGCGTGTTGTCTGTTGATTGAGTAGAGCTTCGCCGTATGTTGCGCTGGCGCCGCGCGCCGAGTGCTGCCGTTTGGAGACGGGAGTCGAGCTCTCCTTTCTCTCTCTCTTGTTCCTCTCCCTACTCCTAAACTTGATTTTTACGGAGAGGAGCGTTGTTCGTCATTCCACCGATCATAAACTGGGATGCTCTTTTGTGTGCGGTCATCCCTATTCTTAATCGTCAGCTGCAATCGTGTTTTTCTTAAGCGCTACTTAGGTGACAGGGGAATGTCTGTAGAGAATTATCGTCGCTTATTGTTGCGAAGGCCTCGGGACCGTTCTCTCTTTTGGGGGGAGAAAGACATGCGTCTTATTTGTTCTGCTCATTCACCTGTGAATGGAAAGCTTTCTGCTGTAGAAAGTGACGATGAATGGGAAAATCTATTAAAATAAGTTGGCCTGTCCCTGCGCATGCTCGTAGGGGTCTTAGTTCTTGCCATATTGCGTTGTTTGATTTTGCAGCCGGAAATATTGCATCCTGACCCCAAGCACTGTGTCTCCTGGTTGTTAGAGTACAGAGGACTAGGCTCGTAAAGGTTGATGAGTTATAGGCCATGTAGTCGGATTCATACTACTTTTAGCTTTGCAGCGCATTTAGTTTGCCATGCATTACTGTTGTCTGGTCAGCACACAATTTCACAATAAATGGGCTCCTGGTGTGAGAACAGGAAAGGAAGTGAATTTGTGACTATAAAAAAGTGTTCATAGTAGTTATGGGTTATATAGAAAAGAATTGGAGGTGTCCTTGTCTTAAAGAGTCAAATAAAGATAAGGGAACTAGGTTTGAAGTAAATGAGTAAGCCAAATAAAGGCTCCGTTACCTATGAAGTTATGTTGAGCAATGTAGTGTTAGAAAGTGCTGAGTACTCTCCTTGTGTGGTATTCTTTGTCGCGAAGAATCTAGACAATGCTGATGACTAATGAATGGGTGATCCCGCTGTCCATCAAATGCATTGTCAATTGGCAACAGTAAGTTAGCTAAATTAAAAACCGTCAAGTGTATTATCTATAGCCATTGCTAATTTGATGAACTTATTTACTAAATGGTGCCACCAGGATGTTAGAGTAACGATCTGATATAATTGCAAATTCTTATGCAGCAGCGTCAGGGAAGATTATGCAAAATATATTTATAGCGAAGCAATACCAAAAGAATAGCCAGTTTGTCAATCAATACCGAATGGGCTGTTCTTCACTTTGTATGAGCAATATGCTTCCCTTTCAAGGAGGGAAGTTTGCATGGGATGGCAACACTTCCATGCAATTGGTCAATGTATCAAAATACGAGAGAACTTCTGTAAACCGAGGACTTGTACTCTGCAACGGTCTGTTCTAGACTCTCAATATCCAGGTTGTAAGTGCCATAGCATCTAGGATAATCTTAAAAAGAATTCTTGATCTTCATTGCCATGTCATATATTATCCTTTTATCTTTGTGCGCTAGCAGGACTCAGTTTCTCTGTTGATTAGATTATACTTTAGAAATTAATGTAAGAAGATGGTTACCATACATTCTAGATTGTGAATGTTCACATGAATGGGTTGAGAACTAACCAGCCTAATTATCATCTATGAACTTATTTTGCAGCTGCTCCACCTGCTGCTGCAGTACCAGCTTTAGAGAAAGCTGATTTTTTGAAGCTCCAAAATGGCAGGTATGTTTTACTGGAACTATATTCAAGTGAGTTAAATGCATTGGCTATGCTGACTTAGGGTGCTGCTACAGTAGTCTTCCTTCCTACTTTCCTCCCTATTTAAAGGATTGCATTTTATTTTATCTGGAGTCATGTTAACAATGTTTATTTTTTTCTTTTTTTTTCCAGTGATATTCGAGGTGTGGCCGTTGCTGGTGTGGAAGGAGAGCCTGTCACTCTGACTGAACCAGTCACTGAGGCAATTGCAGCTGCTTTTGCTGCATGGTTGAAGGATAAGAAGAAAGAGGAGACATCAAGACGTTTAAGTATTTCCATCGGCCATGATTCACGAATATCTGCACAGACATTGCAGGTAGTTTGTTCATTCTATTCAGATTTCTTAATTTAGACTTCGCATCTGGCTGCTAGATGGAAAATGTTTAACCGGCAATTATGATTCTCTATTAAGATATGCTGTTGCTAGGTCCTTTTTCAAGTTCTTAATTGTGAGTGAAGAAAGAGCATGATGATTTTGTTGGCCCAATGTGACAAATGTTAATATTAAGATGGTACTATCACCCTGGTTTTCGAAAAAAAAAAGTGAATTTATTCAACCTGATGCTGGTGGTTGATGTAATTATTAGTTACTTGGTTTGGATTTGATGGGTTTTTTGTAAATTTTAATATGTGATATTCAATTTCTCTTGAATTAGAGCTTAGTTGTCAGACTTGCCTATTAGTTTGCAAAAGACATTCTTATATTTTTTAAATGATGATAATGTTGCTGGTGTTTTGTAGAAAGATGTTTGTATGAATTTTAATTGCAATGTTCCCTAACAGAAGAGGCAATAAACCAATAGTAGTTTTAATGTGAAAATTAGCATGATAATGGAAGATTTTACTGATCACATTTCAGGATGCAGTTTCTCGTGGAATTTCCAGTGTGGGAGTGGATGTCATTCAGTATGGGTGGGTGACAATTCACCTTACATTTCAGCCATTTCATGATTCCAGTTTGCTTCTGAGTTTCTTGTTGGTAAACACTTTGCATTGCATGATCCCTGGTCTAGTGCTATTAGGATCTGGTAAGTTAAGTATAAATGGTTTGCTAAGAGGCATGAAAATAGCTCTAGTATAGGCATTGATTCTGGTGTTTCAAAATCTAGTTGGCAATTTTTGTGATGTTTGCTTCTGGAAACCAATTAGACTGATTGTTCCTGAATGCTTTAGTGGACTGTCTTTCTCGCCCCTTTTTCTGCACCATATTTTTTGTGGGATTCAGCTTTTACTGAACTTTGATCAGCACGTCGTGTGCTGCAGTTGTTTGATGATATGTGTGCACTTTTATTCATGTGTCCTTAAGTTGTTCCTTGAAGAGCCAGTTTAACTTTAATTCTTTGTCCTAAAACTGCATAAGTTGCACAGGTCATAATTGTCATGTTGCTACACGAACAGTTTTGCAGAAGCTTTTGCTGTATAAGACATTGAAGAACCAAAAGATTTAGGTGCATATTGGTTCACAGAACATTTTCCTTTTTTCATGTACACTAGGATATTCACGAATTGTTTTCTTTTCCAATTTGTAAAATTTACGAAACATGTTTGGTACCTTGTTTTCAATTTGCATGAATTGTGCTCTTTTATTTTTATTATATATGTTGGGGTAAAACTATACATACACATAGTAAAGATAATTAGCGACTATTGATCATTATGTGGGGTAGATAGACTTGAGTACAATATTTTCTTTTCATTCATCTAATATGTCGTCTATTGTTGGTTGAGGTCTAAAACAGGGCTTCTTATATGTTCAGGTATTATGAATTAAAGAGGGGGTGATGAACTTTTGTTGAATATAATGGGAATAGGGAAATAGCAAAATTTTTCATTGAGAAGGGAGAAGAAACAAATAGAGAAAGAAAGTTATTTTTTACCCCCGAAAGGGGGGTGTTGGTTGGTCTGTTGTGGCATACATTGAAAACAACTATAGCTATTTGAAATTCTAATGAAGTTCACAAGAGTATGTATCTTGATATGTTGGTTGGATATACTGGACTATGGTAGCTTTGTTATTTATGATACCCGTCTACCTTGGAAAACTCCTCCATTTTTGGTCATTATCTGGGTGAAGATCTAAGTGGTTTGTTTTTGGTTTAATGTAGGTTAGCATCTACACCAGCAATGTTTAACAGCACACTCACAGAAGATGATGCATTTCTATGTCCAGTTGATGGATCCATCATGATCACAGGTAACTTTTGATTTTTCTAGTAGTCTCTTTTTCGAGGTACTTCTCTTTCTAAGTCTCTCTCAAATGGTGATATCAACAAATGACTTCTTGACAGTACCTGACCTTTTGAATACTCTTAAATGCTGAAAACATTGGATACTGACTCCTAACGTACTTGTGAATGATCCATTTGAAGTTGAGATTTGTTGCTGGCTTCATGTTTGGTGTGTGGGTAGTGAATCTCAGAATTTTCTACTTTATTGAACTTTTCTCTCCTTTTTCCTGCTAACAGCTAGTCATCTTCCTTACAATCGCAATGGGTTCAAATTCTTTACAAGCGCCGGAGGGCTTGGGAAGGCTGACATTAAAGACATTTTGGAGCGTGCTGCAGAAATATTTAAGAACAGTATTGTTGGAGGTTTAATGGATACAAGAAGTAAAGCTTCTGCATCAGTCAAAAAAGTTGATTACATGACTGTTTATACATCTGAGCTTGTTAAGGCAGTGCGCAGAGCTGCAGGAAATATAGGTATTTAATCTAGCAATGTTTCAAGTTAACTTCTGAAACATGAGGATTTATTCAACATGCATGGTGCAAAATGGGCCAATGTGAGATATGTCTTTTCTTTCCTTCGATTACTTTATGAGGTTTCCACTTGTACTTGTTATCTAGTAAAGTCCTCTGCACATGTAACTTGAAGGAATTATTATCCTTTTCTCTGATTGTTTATCAACTTTTTTTTTTTACTGTAGAGAGACCATTGGAGGGATTTCATATTGTGGTTGATGCTGGAAATGGAGCAGGAGGTTTCTTTGCAGTAAGTTATTTTTTAATTGCTGCCTTTGATTTTGTCCGTTTGCCATGAGAACTAAGAAGTGATGCCTTCTCTACCACACAATGTTGCGTGGATTTTTCCACCACAGCTCAAATATCTTGTCTCATCACCTGCATCTATTTGTTTAGATGTGATCCAAGTGGGTTCATTGGCTCAAGTTTGAGAATTTTTTTCTATGAATAGGTTCATATAGTTGTGGATGAATCAATATCAACGCTTTATTGCACTGCCTTTTAGGAGATGGCTCATAAACCTTACATCTCTCTTCTAGATTATTAATCTAAGTTCTGTAAATTTATGTATTCATAGAAGTGGTAAGAGTAATTATATTAATCTCAAGCATGTTCTCTGTACTTAATCAAGGTATCCACCTCTTCATGCCTTTCACAGGGTGTAGTTTCCTTATATTCACATGTAGATTTTCTATTTCTGTAATCTATCAGGCAAAGGTGCTCGAACCTCTTGGGGCAGTTACTTCTGGAAGTCAGTTCTTGGAGCCAGATGGTAATGGCTTATGTGTTTTGTTTCTTCAAGTTTGAAGTTGTAATCTCATCTTGATTTTTCCTGTTAATCTCAATTGTCTCTTCTTGATAAAAGTTATATTCTGAGAGCAGGATTGTTTCCAAACCATATTCCAAATCCTGAGGATAAGGTAGCCATGAAAGCTATTACTCAGGCTGTCCTGGATAACAAGGCTGATTTGGGGATTATTTTTGACACGGACGTGGACAGGTAAATGTTTATGTGATCTTTTTACCCTTGGATTACATGAAACTGGTGTACTAAAAGAAATTATGTCAGATCTGCTGCTGTGGATTCAACTGGTCGGGAGTTTAACCGGAATCGTCTGATTGCATTAATGTCTGCCATTGTTCTTGAACAAGTAAGCTTTACTAGAAAGCTGTCATTCTTTCATATGCTTTCATCTGGAAATAGAATAGTTATTTCTGATTGTTCTTTCCCCTTAGCATCCGGGAACTACAATAGTGACAGACAGTGTTACTTCTGATGGGTTGACAACTTTCATCGAGAAAATACTTGGTATGGCAGAATTGAATGTTTTTGTTTGTTCATGAAGCCGTCTCTGAATTAATATCTGCATCTGGTCTGACATAGGGGGAAAGCACCATAGGTTCAAACGTGGCTACAAAAATGTCATTGATGAAGCTATACGCCTGGTAAGATAATTTTTCAATTCCTTTATTGTGGAAAATACATCTGTATTTGGGTATATTGCATGAATGTTCAACAGAAAAGAATGAGGCAGATGTAAGAATATAGATGGGCTAGAGACTGAAAAGAGAGATGAAAGAAGGATATAGGTGCATTGCTCCATTTACATGGGCATCTCTCACTGAATCTTTTGTGTACCGAACATCACACTTTAGTGATTTATAATATACCTTTGGACAAGGAGTGACTTCTAGCTTAATGTCTCTTCAAGTTTGCTTCTCATGTTGCATTCCTATTTATATGAAAATCCTTGCAGAACTCTACTGGTGAGGAGTCTCATCTGGCTATCGAGACCAGTGGTCATGGAGCTCTCAAGGAGAATCATTGGCTCGATGATGGGGCATACCTCATGGTATGCTTTCCTATTCAAAGTGGTGCTGCAGATATCAAGCATTTTCTATTGTTAAAAACCATCAACACTTTATTGCAACTGCACTGTATGATCTGAAAGCTTTGAGTTACAAGATGTTGATTTTTGATATTTTACGGTCCCAAAACTTATAACTTGTTATAGGTCAAAGTTCTCAACAAACTTGCTTCAGCTCGAGCTTCAGGAGCAGGTAGCGGCAGCAGAGTCTTGACAGATCTGGTAGACGGTCTAGAAGAAGCAGCTGTTGCTGTAGAATTGAGGTTAAAGATCAACCAGAGTCATCCAGACTTGAAGGGAGGGTATGTGGTTTCTTGGTTTCTCACAATGTCGTTTTCTTTTTCCTTCTCTAAGATCCTGATAGAATAAAGGTTACAGATCTTTCCGAGACTATGGAGAGGCAGTGTTGAAGCACTTGGAGAACTCTATTGATTTAGACCCAAAGCTTAAGAAAGCTCCAGTAAATTATGAAGGGGTAAGATTTGAATCGATGAAGCTATTCTTCTAGATTGGACCTCATTATTTCAGCACCTATCCATGACTTTGTATTATTTTATTTATATGCTGAGGAGATAATGCTCTAATCCAATGGAATTACATATTTTCTGAATGCTCCTGGGTATAGGAGCAAGAAGAAGAGTTAAATGTCCGCAATGGAATCCACATTGGTTCTTGATTTGTAACTACAAGAGGAGTAAAAATTATAGGTGCATGATGAGTTGAGCAATATGCTGTGTGTGCTTGCCGAAATAATATCTTAACTAGGGACTCAAGAGGAATATTTTACTTTGAAGCAAATGGAGGTCCATCATACTATCTAGTAAATTCCTCTCTTCTTTTTCCCAAAATAATGCAAGATGCTGGGTGAGCTTTGCATTTTACATTTGATGTTGATCTCTTATCCGATTGCTGCTTAAACAGGTCCGGGTGTCTGGGTTCAGAGGATGGTTCCTTCTTAGGCTCTCGCTCCATGATCCTGTTCTTCCTCTTAACATTGAGGTAGAAGAATCTCTTGCACAAGCTGCCATAAAATTGATTTTGTTGGCTTAAGAACTCAGTTCAAAATTTACCTGCTTTAGGCACCAACTCACGAAGACGCAGTAAAACTTGGACTCGTGGTGCTTGCGGCTGTGAAGGAGTTTGCGGCTTTGGATACAACAGCGTTAGACAAGTTTGTTCAAGTGTCATGAGCAAATGATGCAGAGTGCTTTGGTACAAGCTTTTTTCGCCATGTTATGCTGGCAGTTTAAGTTGGCTTCGCTTCTGCACAGTATTCATATCAGGGCCTTGTGTCTGATTCTGAGGATGGTTTGCTTTTCTGACAGTTTTGTTGACAGGTACTCAAAATACAAGTCAGATGGCCATGTTATTTTAGTGTTCTATAGAGATGTTCTGATAAATTAGAAGGTGCTTCGATAAAAGATTTGTCAAAGGAATGTTATTTTACTGGGAGCAGTGATACAAACTTTGTCAGAGCTTTTCAAGATTTTTCTTATATTCATAATGCTCAATCGATTTCGATTGTGTATTATCTGCTGATCACCGATCTTCGGTTGTAATGCGCAATTTCTGTGCTCAATTGTTGCAGTCTTTTCTGAAAGATATATGCCACACATCTGATGGTTGTAATGATGGACACTCATATTGCACGTTTTATTGTGCTGATCTAAAATCTCTCACAGGCCAAGGTTTTCCTGGACACTCATATTGAACTGGGCCTGATCGGCCAAGAACCGGTGGTTTCTATTGGGATAGTCCAGTTCTCGGTTCCAATTAATTTATGACTAGTGAGTACCAGTCTAGTTGACGATTCCTAATTTCAGGCTTGGAATTAACCACTTGGACTGGACCGGACCGGTACATGTATTGTTTATTCATTTTCTTAAAAAATCCATCTCACTTTCAATGAAAGTAAGCCTTTTCCCTTCTTTTTTTCCCCCTTTCCTGACTCCTGTCAGCAACATTTTACATTCACTTTGTCTCTCTCACTCTTTGCGACCGATCCCCCTCCCTCTATGATTGTCCCTCTTTTTTCCCACATTTTCCCTTTATTTCTCGCGCAACAAACTGAGGGGTCTTGGTAAACTGTCAAATCTCGTTTGTCATCTTCCATTGAGATTTTCCTTTCCTATAATCGACGAAATCTCTCTCTCACGCTGTAGCTTTTGTTAAGCTTCTTTCGATTTTGTGGGCGTGGCATAGAGGAGAAGTGATCGGCATTTTCTTTGAGCAACATTTGGAATGTGCGGTGTGGTTCGATCTTGACGGAGTTTCTGCGGAAGTATTGGTAATGTGGGGAGTCTAATTGGTTGAAGCTTTTATAGTTCGGGAGAGTTTTGAGAGAAGGACTAGGGGAGATGGTGAAGCGGACTACTGCTTCTTACTATCTGTTTTATCAATTGATGAATGCAATTCTGTAGGGATTGGGGACCAGTTCCATGGACCCACTTGGAAACCAGACTAGACTGGTGGTCCAGTTTATGGGTGGATCTATAGAACTAACAGGCAGATCCTCGTTCCAACTTTTCAAAATCGGTCCTTAGTGGGTGACTCTCGATTCCACAATGAAAACAACCCACACAGACCACGTTCACCTCCACTATGCAACATAAGTTCCAAATTTTAAAAATTGGGGAATTGGTTGGACATAATAAATGTTAGTTTCTAGGTAAAATTCGGACTCACCTTGACACCGCTCATCTTACTTCAAAATGGATCGAATCTGATTCTTTAGGCAAAATTATCCTTAGCTCTAGCCGCCCGCAATGATTATCTAAGATAACATATATCGACCAAGATATGTACAATCAAGAGAGACATAAAGAATCAACAATATTATGATAATTGTTTGTTACATATGAACAGTTCTTTTAGGAAGATCTTAAGAACCTCTAATATGATATCGTTAACATTTCCAAACAACTCATGCCTTGGGCAAGGCGAGAAACCCGCACCCATCCCGACTACCCGACCTTGGGACGAACAGGGTGGGGCCATTCCAAAGAGCGGCGGACCTCCGCCCGACGCGGACATTTTGCCATTCCTATCGACCGTAATCCCTCCCACTACAGGCCGACTGCGATACACGCCGTAATCTCCCGTACATTGCGGATGGCATGCTGTCATGAACCCAAAAAAAAAAAATCAGCAGTTAGTTATCAAATTAGCAGTCTCCAACTTTCTCAAATAATCAAAATCTCCATCAAACCACATCACCATCGAACGTAACTTGAAACTACTGTCTCGGGGGGCGATAGGATGTCTTAATCACCTTCAAAAACACCATAATGACCGGTCGATGATGAGTCCCCCTAGACAGAGCGCACCATCACTTTGGTTGGTAAGTTGCTGATTTTCTGCTCCTGTTCGTATTTGGTCAGACTTGGACTTCTTGCCTAATCTTCAATTTACAACTGAGGAATGGACTTGGATCCCTCAACCGCGGATTCCCCTCAATTACAGCAAAGGATCGTGCCACTAATTTATGGCAATTAACAAAAGGAGTTTAAGCCCACGGGAAAATCTGGTTATTCTAGTCCCTCTGCAACGTGGTCGAGATCTCTGTGATGTCCCCATTGCCATTGGTTGTCAAGCACTAAGAGTCATATCACTCCACACCACCTACTGCATAATTTATTGGGTCAACCTCCATACAAGTGCCTGTTCAATTCCCAAAGGTAGTTCCATAGAGGAAAAGAGACGCGCTTCGGAAGGATGTACGGTCCAGAGATCAACTTTGCCATCGCCATGCTTCCATCTGAAGCCCTCAGGAGCTGTGACCAAGAAGCCATGGTCGAACTTTTTGTCTCCTTTTAACCTTAACGTTGCGTGATGCACCGAGGGCGCACTGGGTATAATTTCATTGGCCGTGACGCTCTTTAATACAGCTGAGATGCCTCTCTTCTTCCCAACAGACGAATGATTGCTTCTGCCCTTATTCCCGTGGCAATGATGGCTTTACGATTACTGGGGATTCTTTGTTTTAACTCCTAATCATGCCATCTTTTATGCTTTCCTAAGTTTCACCCCCCCATGTATCATTAGCAATATATCTACCTAATTAAGACCATGAAAACCTTTCGAACGCAGTAAAAAGAGAAGGAACATGAGACTCTTTCGTCTTTCTACCCCATAGCCTGTCTGTTTTGGGATCAAAACATCTAACGCGAGTATTGACTAATCTCCAAACTGCGTTTGGTATAGAGATGGAGACGTGACATTACAACTCGACGAAATTTGGGAGGCTGTAATGTTTGAATGATGTTGTCTTGACAGCCTATCGCACGGTGACAACACACCCTAGAATTCTTTAATCCTCATGGAACGCATTTGGACCTTCATTTCTCTCACTGCAAGGTCTTCAAAGACTCCCTGCATCAAGCACATGATCACTCCCCTGTTTTTTTTTATTCCAAACAGGCACACAACACCACTAGCCTCACATGCATTACTTCAACGGCTTTTGTTGCTATGTGCTACCAAATCTGCGCACGTCCATTCCAATCTTGGGGTGTTTGAATTTCGAAAGAAAATCAAAGCCGGATCTCTTGTTAAACATCCGTTGGATCTTCTAGTCCACATTATTATATCGGGAGAGAGTAAGAGAGCATAGAGTATAAATAAAAGAGACAAGTTGAGAGAATCGACTCAAAAACTTCAACTTCTGGTCTAGCAACTTTTCCACTACAGAATGAACTGCAAAAAGAGTTTCCCATGATCAGGAAAATCAAGAACAGAATAACCCGGAAAAGGCAAAAACATCAAAACAACACAGAATTCTTCCAATAGCAATTCCTCTAATTACCCTTATGGCCTACTAATAGTAATGACTAGATTAAAGTTCTACCCTTAAACTTGATTTGCTCCAAAGTTCTCACTAGCCTTTCTCCAAAATCTCTCATTATAGTTCTCTAATGACTAACGCTCTATCACGCCCCGGTCTGTCCCCTGTACAAAAAAACCAACGAAGCAAAGAATTCCGATCAACGACCGACCAAGTGAGCATGGATCGACATCGAAAATGGAGATTTTCTGAGTTCTCATCGAGAAGCAAAGCCTTTCCAAAACCTCCTCTCGTATCCTCACATGTAATCCAACCGATGAGACATGTTTGGGATCAAATCCTGTGAGTCGGTCACAGCCAAGGCGGTCCCTGTGGCGTCAGCCTTCTCGGGGGTCTTGTTCCTCATCTCGAGCACCTTCTTGTGAGAGTTCGAGTGCAGCGACGGAGTGAAGGTCGGGCTCGCCGCTGGACGGTACTCAGGGAACAGCCTGCCTGACTTGTACCGGACGCCGCAGGCATTGCAGAGGGTCTTTGGGCCCAGTGGGCCGGCCCTCCACTGCGGGGTCTTGGTTATCTCGCAGTGCAGGCACTTGCGAACTGCCTGCTGCGTCGAGGGCAGGCCCTGATCGGCCTCGGCGGGTGGTGCCGAAGGCATAGTGAACTTGATCTTCTTTTTCTTTTTGTGCTCAGCACCGTTGGCTTGCTTCTTCGGGACACTGACGACCGGCAGATATTGAGACTCTTCGCTGTTCTCACAGCTGGGCTCGTTCTCCGCAACGTCGGAGGACTGCTGGGGAACGAGTTGGATCGCAGGACGGGGATTGAATGTCGCCGGGCGGGGCCTCTTGCTGCGAGCCCTGCCGCACCGGGCGGGGTTGATGACCTCGGGGCTGCGCGACCCGGGCTTGTTGTCAACCGAGCAGGAGCTGCTGCTCTCAAGGACCGAGACTGGGCTCGAGGTCTGGAACTGCTGGGACGTGCCGTTATTGTTGCTGTTGGAGATCTGGTCTTTGCTCATCGTGAGGCTCCCTCCCGAGAAGGATTCCTCCACAAAGGTCGAGAGCCATTCCATTTGAACAATATCTTCATACTGCGCAAACAAAGCTCAAGATGAACAACTCTTCTCCACAGGACCACGAAAGCGAAGTCACCAAAACACCTATAGCTGCTTGATTCCGTCATATAATTTTCTTTTTCTCTTTCCATTAAGTAAGTCATCGTTTCACTGCCATGTCAAGCAAACACTGGACCCAACAACGTTGAACAGAACTCTAGGGCAAGACCCTGTATTCTTCTTGTCTAAAGATTCATTATTCATCTATTCTTTTTGGTCCTTCAGCTTGAAGAAAAGTCAGGAAAACCAGTGACGCGAACACTTTACAAAATGGCTAAAAGAAGTTCAGTCTGACTTATGAACGTGAAACCTGAACTCGACGACCATGGGAGCGAGCGAAAGTACAATCAAGGCTTGCCTCACCGTCACGTAAAGTGATGTGTATGCATTAAAGACCAGACCTTTGCCAGATTTTTAAGCAAGAACAGAAAATTCCAGAGAAGAAAAGAGGGGAAACTGTAACTGGGAAAGTGATGCAGTCACATGCAAGTCACATGCCGACAATCAATGCCGCAATTATTTGTTTCCCATCGGGCCGGGTCGGACCCCAGCCCGGCCCGGAGCACCACCTCCCCCCCACCCCACATGTGACGTCATTAATGCGTCCAAAAAAGGGGGGAGGACCCTCCTCACGTTGAAAAATGGCAGAACGACGCAAAAATCCGCGACGCGAAATTTCAAAAAAGGCATCAAAGGCCAAGCGCGGTCCTGATATCGTGACCGTCTGGTGCACCGGAGCCACGCGAAACCGACACGGAAAGCCGGAGAGAATTCCGGCATCGCACCGGCGACCGTCGGCGACGACGAGAAGAGTCATGTTTTTAAAGAATTCGTGGTGCTCACCGGGACGGAGAGCTCGGCGGAGAGGCTCGAGCTGCTGTTGGCGGAGAAGACCGAGTCGGAGCCGGGCAGAGGCTCGGGCTGGGCGGACCAGATGCTCGGGAGCGAGTCGGGCTTCCCGACGGGTAGCCCGGTCTCGATGTCTTCGCTGGGGAAATCGAGGAGGTCGTCAATGTGGTCGAAGAAGCTGCCGCAGTCTATCTCGTCGAGGAAGTTGTGTCCGGTCATCGTGGATTCGGGGATTTTTCCTGAAGAGATTCGGAGCAATGAAATGTGAGACAATGGGACGGCCAAAAATCCTTGTGACTTCCGTAATCAGGAGCAGAGACAGGATTGAGGGAAAGAATCCGATTAGTTTGGACAGAAAGCTGAATTTTTACCTTCTTAAAGTAAGTTTCCTACTCAAGAGAAGGCCAGAGATCTTCAGAAGCTTGGGATGTCCACTTCACGCTCTCCTGCAAAAACCGAGATGGCTCCAATTATAATTTCATCTGTCAAAGCCAAAAAACATCGCCTCAATTCAACATGCGAGAGGGAACAGAGCGAATGGGGTTGCGGAATTCGAGTCCATTTTGAGCTCCGGAAACAGAGCCTCAGTCTATTCTCTTGTTTTAGTGATGGTGATCAAGAATTGTGAGCCACCGCAGCAAGAATTTCTGCTGAAACATGAGCAAGAATCCATGGAACCTTTGTCGCTGCCGACACTGAATTGGTGGCCCCATAAATGAAGCCCGAATTCAGAAATGAATGGTTGAGGAAGAAGCATTCACGTTTCTATACAGAAAAGCCTAGGAATTCTCAAAGATTCCCTCGCGAAGTCCAGTGAGACGCCACTCTCAAAATCCCAACTATTGGTTTTTTCTTTTCCCGATGCAACCTAAACCCGGTATGAAAAGTCAGCTAAAAGAAACAGGGGAGAGCCCTGTTTCCTCCGTTAGCTCTGCAGTCAGTAGCAAATGTAGAGTAGTACCTTGTAGTGGGGGAGGAGAGGGAGCCCAACCGAGAGAGAGAGAGAGAGAGAGAGAGAGGATTGAAAGGATAGAGAGGAGAGGAACAGAGGCTAAAAAGGGAGGGAGAGAGAGAGAGTGGTGGTAATGCGGGGGTTAATGTTAGGTGAGCAATCTTGCTTCATAGCTAGCTGTCTTTTTACTCTCTCTCTCTCTCTCTCTCTCTCTCTCTCTCTCTCTCTCTCTCTCTCTCTCTCTCTCTCGCATTACTAAGACCCCACATCATTCCACCGTTCTAAGGATGAAAACTTTTGAAATAAATAAGTTTCGAAAAGAGCGGAAATACATAAGAAAGATTACTATGGAAGAGCAATGCATAACCGCACCATATCGTCCGCGATGCTTTTGGGGCTCAATTCTGGGATGAGTAACGAGGAGTTCCCTCGATCTTAAAGCCAAGTTGGTGCAAACAGCGACGTTTCATGGTAAGTTCTAACCCAGAAAGAACAATAACATGTCAAAAAGAAGGCGAGAGCTTGAGATATAAATGTCCTGCGCACCGCGAGGGACTCTTTCAACGGCATTATTTTTTTCCCTTCCTTCACCCACCACCGCCCTCGTTGGTTTAATTATCGTCACGCAATTCGTTTCACAGCTGATGGTCACTCTCCCCCTCTCGACACCCACCAGAAATGAAAGAACACAGACACAGAGAGAGAGAGAGAGAGAGAGAGAGAGAGAGAGAGAGAGAGAGAGAGAGAGAGAGAGAGAGAGAGAGAGAGAGAGAGAGAGAGAGAGAAGAGAACAGAGTGCGGCAATAGGCTTACTTCTTCCTCGCCACTTCAGTTCCTGAAATTGGATGAGTAAAACGTCAATGGCTTCAAACCTCTCGAGTTCTTTTGGGTTCTCCAGGGAGACACTGTCGAAACAATAAGAAGAAGAAGAAGGAGAAGGAAACAGAACAGCGAGAGATCATGCCGTCGGTGAGAGCTTGTGGTTTATATACACGCACATGCACACAGAGAGAGAGAGAGGGAGAGAGAGAGAGAGGGAAGACTCTTTCTAAATTTCACATTCTCGGGGCATGTCAGGATTAACCGCCGTTGTTTCCGACAGTTTATCTCTCTCGCAAACAAAGAAGAAAGAAAGAAAGAAAGAAAACGAAGAAAAGATGGAATTTTTAATCAGGAGGGGGGGAATCGAGATAATTAAAAGCTTCTGGAAATCAAAAAGTCAGTGCCGGTTGCTTCACCACCATGTAAAGCGCGTATCCATCTCGGTCAAAATTACAGCCAAGTTCCAGCAGTCTTTTCGCAACCATGAACACCACCACCCCCACACACAAAAAAAAAAAAAAAAAGAACACTATACGCTTATATTATTGTACATGGCAAAAGAAGGAAAAATAAGTCGCGAAAATGGAAAAGAAAATTCATTCAAGCCCGATGATTTATTGACGAATAAATTCGCCAGAGAGGATTTCACGTTCCGACGACCGATAACCCTCGCCCGACAGGCTATTAGAATTGGAGAAATGTTAAGATACGAAGCAACTGGTGATTATATACGAACGACACCGTGCTCAGGTTCTACAATAATGGTTCGAATGCCGTTCTCGAATCATGAATAATTAGACAGAGACCACGACAGAGGATTAGGAGAATCATGATATCCCATGGAGAAGCATGACATAAGTAACCGGGCACTTGAGTACTGACCTCTCGGGGTAGCAACCGACCAGGGAGCTCGAGTTGTATTTTTCTTCTCAGGCAAGACGGAACGAGCAGCGGCCTCTCGTGCGGAGAGTAGGGTTCGAGAATTATAGAGCAGGGCCAAGGCTCATGCTAAGATGGTCGTTTCATAATGAATTTTACATCTTAAGACAGATTATTTTCCATAATTGGTGCAAAATCAAATGATGGGTAGAGCTAAGAAATCTTAAGGAGGGAAGATCATAGGTGACTTCATAAAAAGGAATTCAAATGGACATGCGGGGGTCTTATTAGGTTATCGTCGTATAGTAGATTTGTTTCTATAACTTTAGCCAAACTGAGAATGAAAACCCCATTTTGGCTTCACGAGGAGAAAGATGGCGAAGTCTTAATTTGGAAGTATGGAGACGTGTTTCCATAGTAAGGAAAGGGGATAGGAACCTTCGAAAGGCAAAGCTTTAATTGGAGGGATTTACATGTTATCTTACTAATTAATGTGCCTCGTCCCCTTTCCTTGTCTTGCATCCACAACATCGGAGTTCTTTCTTAACCCTAAAGCGTCAGATGCTCAAACTGGGCACGGGATTTCTTTAGATAGCAAAAATACATGTGTCAATCTCAATGTAGGGCATAGAGATCATTGCACGCGGTATAGTCCAAAGTGTTTTCACATGGGGTTGGCAAATTCTTACTTCTCTGGGATTTGAGGGGGTTCGGTGACATACCAAAATCTCCAAAAGGAACCTTCCTAACTTAAAGGGTGATTAGATCTTTCTCATAGAAATGAGAGATAGAGCTAAATCTCTCTCTCTCTCTCTCTCTCTCTCTGGGTAACGTGAGATTTCATATTAGATTGGGTAAATCGTGGGGCAAACTGAATAATATGCTAAGCTCCTCCCATGGACCGATTAAGAAACAATCGAAAATTCAAGCGTGTCGTCCAGAACGGTGAAACTCTCCACTACATGGTGTCTCGATTTCTTAAGATTATTTGTTTGAAAAGTTATCATACATAAAGGACGCATCACGGGTCATATGCATCGGGCATGAGGAAGTACTATCTCTAGATAGCGAAGGCTCATCATGCATGTATGTGACCCAAGAGTGAGCATTATTAGGGACGTGGTAAGATTGTTCATGAACGGGACAATGCTGAGTGATGATGGTTTTTGAGTTTAGGTGAGTAATGCAAGTTTAGTAACCTAATTCATGAGATACCAATCCATACATTTCCCTTGTACATGATCACTAATGGAAATGCATCAAGCAAACAAACATTTCTTGGGGTCAAATTAATCAATACTTAAACTTAATTAACATATAATTTTATTTTTTTTAAAAAGCCATTTTCACAGCTTATACTCGGACTGCGTAATTCAGATTATTCCTTCACAGCTCATTTAAATCAATATCGGTGAATGAAATGAAATGCTTCGAGGCACAACATGGTGTCGGTTGCTAATAGCATCCACCATGTGAGAGTACCAAAACGGAGCTGTTCATGAGGAAGGTGCTCCCCTCTGTCCTTTTGCGGCATAAATTGATTGGCATTTAGCAGGAGAAAGAGAAGAAATTCATCATCATCCAAAAACAACAACAAAACCCAATTCAGCCAAAACCAAAAAGCAGAAAAGTCAAGCATAAAATTCTGCTCATTTTACAGCAAAAGAATATAAGAATGGCAGCCAGACACATGTGACAGGAGGTGGAGCATTTCCGATCTGTTCGTTGCGTGATCCACGATGCGAAACTGGGAAAGGGATCGATGGTGTTGTCTGTGGAACGGATGCATGAACAGTTACACGGATTGGCAGGGACTGAAGAGAGCACATGCTCTGGCACGAATTGCTGCCTTCTTCAGTAAACTAAGGGGATAAAATGCCTGGCCATGTACATAAATCCCCTGTCGTGGGCAGTCCACAAAGTTAAGAAAAAGATGATACTGATAGCAAAAATAAGGAAAGAATAATCGACATCGGTAACGAACGCATCGATCCGCACAGCCTGGTCTCCTGGTTCTTTGCGTTTCCTGCGATTCACGTACTTGTCTCGTCCAGTCCCAACTCCAGAACCAAGAAAATCCTGGCCCCTGGTTGGAGTACACATGAAAAAATGAATTTGGCGTTTCTCGAATTTCAATTTCTTTCGTGAAATAGACTTTTTCAATTTCAATTTGTTGGGTTAAGCCTCCAGCAAAAATAGTTGATGGAATAAATAACATCGAAATTCTTCTGTACTTTCAGCAGATGATATTGTAACCTGTGTTTAACTAGAAGAAAGTTAATATTGAGGCTTTATAGAATATATTCAACTACATAAAGTTTACAGTTTTCGCTATGTGTATGTATGTAATCTCGAAGCAAAGAATGAAGACGTTAAATATGTGAGGTTCCTAAAGATTACTTCCAGTATTAGGCGAATTTCTTCAGAGAAGTTGAGCTAAAAACCCTCTCTTTTTTTTAACCCCCTTATATTTTACTCTTTACTTATATCTTAGCCCTCCCCTTCGTAGCAAAATTAATAGAAATGACTGAAGCTTAAAAGTCAATGTATGCATGAAGTAAAGAAATCGCAAATCTCGTGACAATAAATAGATGGAACCGTATGAAAAATCTCTCTCTCTCTCTCTCTCTCTCTCTCTCTCTCTCTCTCTCTCTCTCTCTCTCTCTCTCTCTCTCTCTCTCTCTATTTTTTTTTTGGGGGTTTCGAACATGGTTAGAGGCGCTGCTGTTATATTTTCTAATATATTTAGAAAATATGTACATGATTTAATTTGGAAAAAAAAAAAGGCGTTAACATATACTCTTATAAAAATTCCGTCTTCGCTTAGATAAAGTCAAAATATATGTGTATCAACATTATCATTGAAAGAAGATAGACATCTAATGCATGGAAGTCTACATGCATCTCTCCGCTGATATGTTTCTTCCTTTCTTACTCATTGGTGATCATATTGGGGTTGTCTAAGATAATTACATCACTTCACGTTGAATATAACTATCGATCATGATAAGGAAAAAAAAAAGACTAATGTGTATGTGTGTGTATATATAGATGCATTTCATTTGGGTTAGGGGGATTCTACAATTATGAAATCAGTCACTTTTATCGACAAATGAAAATAAAATCGCCAACTTTGTCACACATGAATAGTCCTTTTGAAGGCACGTCCTAAATATAATGGACCGAGCCGGTACAATTATAGAAAGACTCGATACGTATATTGTGTCTGTTTGTATCTATACATATGTTCTTGTTCTTGTTCTTGACATTCAATCTTGCATATGAATTGGGTACTATGCTATATACTAACTAGATATATCGACTTGAAGAAGATTCCCAGGCGTTTGAGATGTTCACAGAACCAAAGCACATAAGGGCAATTCCTAAATACAATGTCATGATGTTGGTCACATTGTACAAAAGCGGTCCCTATTAGAGGCATTTATGTACATGATGATGTAAACAGGAAATTCCGCACCTGCTTTATCCATTTTCGAACTATTTTCAAATAATCGTATATTGAGAAAATGGCAAAAGTTAAGGGAAAAAAAAGTAAATAAATCGCCCTTAATTAGATGGCCTTGACCTCAACCACATATGGCAGCTACTTAATGCTTGAAAAAATTAGTGATCAGTGCTTAGACTTGGTTGATTTGTTGTTGAAAGGTATTTTCCTTGGCGCGCCACCAAAAGCAGCATAGCTTTGAAATGAAGTGACCATACAGCTGAAGCAGATCATAAATTGGTTTCAACCATATGGACATGATGGAGCAAGCACACCACCAATCTTTACTTTCCATCTTCTCACTCCTCTCTCTGCCCTCGAACCTAGCTTGACACTTACTCTTTGTATCACTATATCTTCCAAAGTACTCTCTCCCAACACACACAAAGGGCCAAAAGCTTCAACAATCCTTTCTTTTTTCTAGCTGACTTGAGCTGCACTCTTTGCATTTCCTCATTCTAAGAGCCTTTCCCATTCAAAAGGAATAATGGGCAAAGAAAAAGATTTTGAAATATGGTTTGTTCTTCCCTTTGCAGAGAGTCAAGATATTGTTTGATTTCACAAAATGTAAGCTTCGTGGGTGGCATGTATGAGGAGCAGTGTCTGATTTGCCATCATGACCCGGTTCCATAAAGGTTTCATCTTTCATCCACTATCAAAGTGTGGGTCAAAGTATATAAATTTATGTACAGATTTTCGGAATTGACTCACTCAATAAGCCGGTGAATGGTATCACGGCATCATGAGCATGACCCACCTTATTTTATGTATTAATTTTGTGAGAGATAAGAGTCGTACCATTTCTCTCTTGCTTACCCTTTTTTTGGCTCGTAACATAAGTCTTAGACCTTGGTTTCCGTGGCACACCGTCTAATCAGCCCACGATTTCCAAAGTAGATACATAAACAATAAGCTGCCTGACTACCTCCTCAATTGACATGTAGAGTGATACATGAACAATTGGAACTATGATTGACTTTCATTTTCTTCCCTTCAACGATACGGGGCCGATAAAGAAACCAAATAAATAAATCTGTTGGGTGCTTCTGCAATGTGTACTTGGAGGAGGTGAACGCACGACGCACCCCAATTGGAATAGAAGCTCGAACGTACGTACTCTGATGGCGATCATCATTCCATCAGCCTCTCGCGTGTGTTGTGAATTTTCTCTTTTCTTTTTACACGCAAGATGCTCGAACTTTTCGACCTTCAATTCCAGCGAATGTACGCGAATCGCCCCGCCATCGTTCGCCGGATAAATCCCTCGACGTTACTACCATGCATGGAGATCGCTGTGCTTCACGCAATGTGGTGCTGCAACACCAAACGTCGTGGCAGAAGCACCCCCCGTACGTGCTCAAGTAACGAACGGGATAGTGTTTGAATTTCCAAGTTGACTTCAGCGGAGAATGGAGGGGCAAAAGGAGGCCCGGCAGCAACCCAAGAATAAACTAATCGGGTGATTGCGATTTTCAATGGACTAGACGTCCTCTGGGTACCAAACGATGTTCCTCAGAGTTGAACTCAATTTTCGGGAAGATGGAACCCCAATGGCAGTCTTAAAACGTGTCCGCACCCAAAAATAATTCATGCAAGTATCAAACTTAGTCAATGCGAGCCGAGTTTGATCAACAATGAACAATCGACAATTTGAAGGGGGTTGATAATTTGCCGAGAAAGTCATCGACGACATTTGAAAAGTTATCAATGAGAGCCGTCATCAAGGCTTCGCAAGTTGATTGGCAAAGGGTAATTGTCGCAAAAATGTAAGCACCGGGTGATCGTTTTTGTTGCCGCTACTTTAGGATTTTTGTAATTTCTTGTGGATAAGTGTTGTTTAACAACTTCTTTATCATAAATGTTGCACGGAGTAACTTTTCGTAACCACAAATAAGATTGAGAAATTATTTGTTCATTTGAATTCGAAAAATGCTGCTTGTAACAATCGATATTGGGCTATAGATATCCACACATCACTCGCTGTAAAGCATCCCCAATCAATCAAGAACTAAGCGTCCTCAAAAATTAACTTCTTATTTTTACTTTCTTGTATTATTCATCACTTGAACAATTGCTCCCACTGTCGTACTTTTCCTATGCAAAATCAATACACAACCTTTGTCAATTTACTCAGCGATCCATCAATAAACTAAAAAGGTATTTCTCCCTTATCGAGTGAAACATCTTTTTGATACGTCTGGTAGGACAAAATTTGGAGATTCAAGGAGACTTCAATGGAAAGAACTAGAAATCAACGAAAGTCCGAAAATGTCGTTGGCAACAGCAACCCATTATCACAAACTAATTATGAGACGGCCACGTAACCTAATACTTCAGCTGCTTGGAAAGCAGCAGAAGATAATCAACATGCGAAAGTTGATCTATAGATGCATTACACTACAAGCAGTTAAGTGATATTGCTCCAAATTCTAACATGGTGTCAATTATGAGAAGATTGCTCGAATAGCAGTAGAATATATGGCCAACTGCATTGTGAGTCACATGTTAGCGTAATCAAATCAATCATCATCGGTACCATGAATGACACTATGTCAAGGTCAGGACCACCCAATGAATACATTCCTAATCCTTCTCCATTTATTAATGTTGACAATGTTGGTTAGAGTAGTCAACCCCTTATAAGAATTATGCAAAGGCCTAAATCTTCTAATGAAGGTTAGAATAATGGGAATAATCAGGGTAATGTTGGTCAAAATAACCAAATAAGTAACAATAGGATGATCAAATCAACTATCAAATGTGGGAAGTGTGAGGCTATTGGTTCCAATATTACCAACTAATGGGAATATTCGTATTGGCTTAACATGCCAATTATAACGTAAGTATTTTGGCAAGACCAACATTACAACATAGTGGCCAAAATGGCCAATCAAATCCACACTCGAACCTTGCACATTTTGCCAAATAATTTTGACAATTATCGAGATTAGATAGGGCTGTCATCATACATATATATAGGGAAGGACATTCGAAATCCTAATTGCTTAGGAAACTCTTAGGAGATGCCAAAAGGAAGAAGCCGTGAGATGAATGACTAGTCATGTTCTTCTTTTGGTCTCATTAATTTCGATTAGTGATAAAGAGGACTATCCCACATAAGCACAAAGTATGGAAACCTTGTTTTAAATCTAATCGAAATGAGAGTCTTAAGCCTTTAAAAATCTCACATTTTATTAAATCTCATGAGTCAGCATGCATTGTACCTTTGTGATTGCCATTTTTTTTCAGTATGGACATTCTTTTCAGTATTTTAAATTCACGATCTTTTCATTCATGCATTTTAATTCTCATTTCATTAATCTCCAAGCGATGCAACTTAGCTACATGGCAGATATTTATAGCTAAACCATCATCAATCAAAACACTCTCGAAACCATCTTGTCGCAACATTTGGATGAATTACAAGATGGAGTTTTCACTCTCCATTTTACAAAACAATAATTGTACCTATCGATTGCTAATTTGTATGGACTTTTCCCGTAGAACAATCAGTTAGTCAATCAATTTATTACTCAATTTAAGAAGGTTAAAATATATATGTGTCACTCCACTCTCTAAAAAAATTCACAAATCTAATTTTCAATGGATTTAAATTCAATCTTAAGGAAAAGTTCGAAGGCCAAAACTTTGATAATTTATATTTCATTGGTAATGAGAGTATCTAAATATGAGCATTATTAAAGGAAGGAGATTAAGGCCACATCATTGTGCAACTTTTGGTTATTATTGACAAATATCAGACTTAGTCAATGAGAGTGGAGATTGGTCAACAATGAATGAAACAATCAACAACTTAAAGAAAAATAGACAACTTGCCAAGGAAGTCATTGACAACATTTTAAAAGTTATCGACGAGAGCCTTCATCAAGACTTAGGAAGTTGATTGACAAAATTATTGACAACGAGCAATCAATACAAAAATGTAAGATATATATATATATATATATATATAGGGGATTATTATTATTATTGTTGCTATTTTAAGATTTTTTGTAATTTCTTTTGGATACATGTTGAATAACTTCCTTGTAGATAAGTGTGCATGGAGTAATTTTTTTTATGATCGAAGACTCCACCACGGGCCCTATGTGTTTGGACGGCACCGAAAGGCCAAGCTCCTATACCTCGAGGAAGATTATCATAAGACCCTAACACTATGGCCCCCCCACTTAAGACGCTAATAATTATAGGTTTCGAACTCTTAATTTCGACAATAAGGGATAAGTTTTTAACAAACACAGTTACTCACCGTTGATAGTGTACATGGAGTAAATCATCATCACCAAATATAAGATTAAAAGTTGTTTGTTTATTTAAATTCAAAAATTGTTATCTGTAACTGTCGATAATGTGCTATAAATATCCACGTCGTACTTGTTATAAAGGATCTCAATTAATAAAAAAAAAACTTAATTTTCTCACAATTTATTTTCAATTTACCTTCCTATAGTTTATATCACCGGCAATGATTGTTTCCAATGTCGTACTTCTCCATTTCTTGTCATTTATTTTCTTATCCAAAATTACCATAGGACCCTTTACAACCTTTGTCTATTCATCAATCCAACTACATTTCAAAGGTTATTCCGTCATTTTTTGGAGAAACATTTTTTTGGCACACTTGGTAGGACACATTCGTTGATTCGACAAGACCATAATGGCAAGAACCAGAAATCAACAAGAATCTGAAAATGCCGCTGGCAATAGTAACCATTGCCACGAATTGGTAATGAGATGGCCATGAATTCTGATACTTCTTCGACATGTGCCCCCATCATATCTACAATACTCATATGCTCGTGCATAGTTAATTCTATTTTAGCTGCACATATTTTCTTTCATAATCCGTCGGCTTCTACCGAAAGTGGACTGTGATCGTAACATAAGCACTGACCGAGCTAGTAGTAAATCACAGCTAATCGTGTACAAAATTGGAAATCGCCAAGCTCTGCTCTTCCACCAATTTAGCAACGTTGACATAGTCTTCCCTCACTCTCTCAATGTTCTTGGAGTATATATTGGAATCATAAGACGGCTTGATACAATGTCATTCGTACATGGGACTATGTTTGATTGAGCAGGCTCACGCATGCAATCGAACAAATTTTTTTGCAATTTCAAAGGGTTAATGATGCTGCCTGTGCCAGTGGAGTGTGTGAGCAAACAAGAACTCGTACCAAAGATGCCGTCAAGCACATGGGCCTGCACCCTAATGAATTGATCTTACACTAATTCAGGGTTTAATTACGTTCAATAATGCCAAGGGGTATAGTCATTGCTCCTCCTATTAACAGCAAACCCCTTTAGACACGGAATTTAGTTTGACCCTCAATTATAAGCATATAGTAAACACCTCTCAGTTGACCAAATATCTCATGATCCCAAGCAATCGGGGATTGACATGTCACCACAGCAATCAAGCTGCGAAAGATGCATCCGAATGTGATATTTCATTGCGCTATTTCTCAAATGTTTAGGAATAGATTGCATGAACTAAAAAAAATTAAAAGAAAAAACTCAATAGCGCATTTAATAAGGGTTTAGGACACGAATATTTGGGATTTGATTACAATCTTTTAGTGCAATTTTCCCAATAATTAAGCTCATATGTTTATTTATAATTTCCGGATTTACTCTGTGGGTTAAGATGTTCTACTTCTATGAACAAAGTCTATGTGACTGGAAATGCAAATACGCGTCTCGAAAGATTCAAATATCAAGTGAGATTTTTATAGGATCGTCAGTAACCGTCCTACAAAATTAAATTATTGTATGAAAAGTAAAGCATGATTTAATATTCAAATATTTTAACGGCTGTTGCCGTCCAATGCTTGCAAGAGGCCGGCGACCATCGCATCTTGCAAAATAAACATTACAAGTCAAAAATAATCACTGGCGAGTGTGCTTTAACCTTTTTTTTTTTTTTGGTAAGGTAGTGTGCTTTAACCATTTAGCCATATTATATAAGATTTTTCAGTTTTTGTCCTAATTGGGTGGAGGGCTAGTTTAGACTTTGAAAAGTGAACGCCTAAATTCGTTTTTTCAATTATAGGATAACTAGAACTGACATAGCACGACATGCATCTACATGCCCTTATAACAATCGCTATATGAGTAATCTTCTCCACATACCGATTTAGAAAACAGTGTGGAGTGGTTACCAGGGTAATAGACTAATAAAAAGCAATAAATAAATAAATAATGTGATACCTATCGATAAATCAGTAATCGAGACAAATTACGACCCTTCGGAGTTAACACAATTACTCAAGTGGTCGGGAGATAATCAACTTAGGAGCCAGACGTCATTTGCCTGAATCTCACAAATTATATATATATATATATATATAGCTTTTTGGGTTAGAGCCATGTTCGTATTTCAAGAGCTTGGATTTAACCGATTTCATAAAATTATACGGTCTATCGACCTCCCCAAAGCTGGGATGATATGGCCATGCTAGCGCTATACTATCGTTCTACCACGGTATCGTATGCGATTTATGGATTACAAATTACGGATATCGCGCCCCACAAAAAAAAAGTATATAATCGCTTTTACAGCTTCGATCGTAATAGCCATAGCCGACGTGGAACCGCGTTGCGTGAAGTAACAACAGCCGGCGAGATCCGCGGCGAGGACGCGCACGCGCAAGGCGCGTGAGGACAAAATCCACGTGGGGTCGCGTGATGTCGACCGCGCTCAAGATCGTCGGTCGCGCACCACCACCGCCACGACGTCACGTGGCGAAGACAGCTTCGCCAGTGGGGCCCACACACCCCCCCATTTCCTCAAATGTGTCCGGCTGGATTTCGCCGGATTGATTGCTGCGTAATGCGTATGCGCAATGCCAAGTGGAGAGGGGGGCCCACGCCCCCAACGTCAAGCGACACGTGTCGTAGCAGACGAATCATATGCAAGAAGTACATATTCTCTTCGTTTTACTAGTATTTTCCTGTGTTATAAAAAAAAAAAATAGCACCACCGATTTCCGGAGCGACTCTAGAGTGGGCGCGGTGGAGTCCTCGTTCTTCAGATCGAGAGATAACGCGCTCTGGAAAAGATCACCCCTATTAGCTGTAGATTCTATTCATCTTAAGTGAGCTCGTCACTATCGCATTGTCGGAGAAAAATTGGAACAAAATCTGAATTATTCCCATGTCCGATTCACAAACTTACGCGTACACAAAGTATGATTTCTTAAGATTGAAGAGTGGCTAGAACATTCAAGCTTGCGATTTAGGATTCTAAATTCAACGAGAATAAGTTTTATTCGACTCGACCGGTCGGTCACCTCGAGTTACCTTGCATTGCGATTCTATTCCTAACATGATATTGTGGTAAGCCTTTTTTTTTTCGTTCGTTCTAGGTTGTAATTACTCCGATCTGGATGATTAAAAAAATCTCTACAAAGTTTGTCCATCTAACTCGATTTCTTGCCCTTGACGAAGAACTCATCATAATCCAAAACGAAGGTTATTATAGCAATTACGCTCGGTTGTCCGTCTGAATCTCCCACTTCCTTCATCTATCATCGTACATCTTTGTGAATAATTAATTAATGGATAATTACATGAATAATCTCTAAATTGCGACTCGATGCATAATGTGGTTCATTAACTTTTAAACTCAATGTGGTCCATAAACTTTAGTCTAATATTTGATGTGACACTTAAAATTTTAATTTATTCAATGTGATTTCTAGACATTTGATATATGGTTAATTTAATTTTGGTTTGTTCATTGCGGTATGTATGCTTTTAATACATGTTTAATCGAGTCTTAATTATATAGAAATGTTCAATATTATATTTCAAAATTTAAGGACAATATTGATAATCTTTATATAATTCAAGGACTAAAATGAACATGTAACCAATTTTCATAGATCATATTGAATAAATTAAAAAATTAGGGAGCACATTAAACATTGAGTTACAGTTTAGGGATCACATTCAATAAATTAAAAGTTCAAATGTCACATCACATATTGAGTCATAATGCACGGATCATTTGTGTAATTATTCCTTAATTAATTGAGCTTAAATTATGTCAAAGGTTGATAACAGATCATGTCATCAAGCTTATTGCTAATCCTGAATGAAAATAAAACTGATGTTGTATGGTTGTTTAATCTCGTACTCTTAGGAATTACAAGCAAACAAGCAAAACCAAGCTTACGCATTCATAGGTTTTTAAGAATCGTGAAATGTGAATCGGTTTAAAGTTTTTAGTGACAATATATTTCTAGTATTGCAATTTTGTTAAATAATCAACAACAACAACAACAAAATTAGCCTCGGCTAGGGCATGATGTTCAACCCCACTAAGCATGGGACAATGATGGGCAAAGCTTCGTCTAATGACATTTTTTTAATAACCGAAAAATCCATCATGGCCCTCATTGTTCGGACGACTTGACTCGGACAGCATGAAATTTTTATTTCTAATCTTTTAGAGATGAAAATGTTCTCCGGAAATTATCACTTCAAGCATTTTTATAACCGACATGGATGATCATGATCAATTAATTGGTGCTTGATGAGGTGGGGCTATTTGCATCCCTCATATGTCTAAATCAAACTCAATTTAATAGAAGAGACAAAAGGTTGTCCTCTGTCATCCAATTGAAATTTAATGCAATAGACCTTAAATTTATTCAATTTCTTTCCCTTTTTTTATTTTCTTATATCTGCATAGGAGCTAGTTTCTATAATTGAAAATATCACATATATTATTTTCTTTTAAAGTAAAATTAAGTGGATTGTACTGTGCATGTGAAAAGCACTATACCTTCTTTTCTAATTAGCTAATTAGAACTTTCCGAGAAACCTAATCATATTCCATGTTGTTCAGCAGATTTATGCATTGCCTAACTAAGAATTCGGGAAAATATGAATATGAACAACCTTTTCGACGCGGTTAAAAAAAATTCCAAACTTTTTTTTTCTTTTTGTCATGTATAATTATAGTCAAGCTCTTCTTTATCTTTGGTGTTTATCCATAACTTATACCAATTATGGAACTGAAGCATAGGCTACATATGTGTACGTGTATAAATTTGAAATTTTTTTATGACGGGGTATTTGTGTCATAGTGGGTAAGTTTAGGATTTCTAGTTAAAAAGAAAATTCAGGATATTTCTGTCACGATGGGCATAATTTATGATTTTTTTCTCTGGAATTTGTCCTAAATATAGTGGGCAGCTTTTTAAGAACTGCTATAGATTGTCGCAATTGTGAATATGTCCCAACTGTAAGGGGCTGACTAAGTGCTTTATAAAATTTACTACGGATATTTTCACAACTGAAGTCATTGCTAAGCGTTGTATTAAACAACCAAATTTCATTTGCTTATTGGCCTAGATATGCATAGGATTTATGCTAATCTTTATGAAGATAAAATTCCATTAAGACGAATAGATTTTACCAAATTAAGTCTAAGATGGATTGAAGTTCGCGACAAGGGTTTGATAGTAGCTTGATATTTGTAGCCTTCCTGGAGTTTTTCAAAGTCAAAAGGCAACACCTAAGGTCTACTCGTTTGAAAGAAAACTGTTTCTACAAAATTATTTTTCGATTTTTCGATATTTGAATGATGAAAATCTGATTAATGTACAAGAAATACTCTTCGTGGGTTGACAAAAACAAGTTTAAATCCCAGAAAAACTAGAGGTGATCGGTTCTCCGGGCGGTCCGGTTCTCCCCGAAATCAGGAACGGGACCAATCCCCATTCTCTAGGACCGTGGACCGGACCGCCAAAGTCCTAGATTGGACCGGACGGTCTAGTTCCTAGGCGGTTCAATGGGACTAGGAAAAATTCAAAAAGAAACCTAGAAAACTTCCTATTAGGCTGGTCGCCGGCCACGGTTACTTACGGAACCAATCAAAAGAAGGTAACAAAGAAGAGGGAGATGGCGAAGGAAGAAGGATCGAGTGGCCATGGCGTCTGCTCCTCTAAGTTTCTCTCTAAATCTTACCCTCCTCACATCAGATATAACTTGACCAAAGAGGTGGTTTTGCAGATCTTCGTAGTAAAGGCCGACTTATAGTCAAGAAAGCAGGCGGTAAGAGCTTTATGAAATATGTGGAGAGCTCAAAGTGTCTTTATCTTCCAATGCCGACAAACAAAATTGAAATTAACTGCTGAGGTGGCATTTGCAACGAGTAGAAATAATGTGAAATGGAGACAGCAAGAAAACCTACTTGGGGCGGGGTCACTGCCATAACAAGGATAGCTAAAGCTAAATATTGATCGCTCTCTCTTGGAAAGAGCAAATGTTGGTCTTTATTGAGATTCAACTGGTAATTTAGTTGATGGATTTGCTAAATTAGTCCAAGCTTCATCTCCTCTAGAAGACGAAACCTTAGCTCAGGTGGAAGAGTTTGGGATCGGTTCAAGTGGTCCGGTCTAGTCCGGTCCCGCCATACTAGAAATCGAGAATCCGACCGCTCGAAAACTGGTTCCATTTTTTGGAACAGTAGATCGGACCAAACTTCCAAGAATCGAACTAATCCGGCCGGTCCGGTCGGGTCCGGTCCGAGCAATTCCCAAGTTGGGCAGTCCATTGTGCTCACCCTTAAAAAGAAAACTTCTTCTTATAACTACAAGGATATATTTTTCCTAAATTAGCAAATAAATAAAACTAATAATTTTTTAAACATAATTTCCATAAAAGTGCTTTTCTTTATCACGAAATTTTCAATAAAAAAACACGTATCTCAAGCAAATTAAAATGAAGAGATCGTAAATTTTATGAGGACTAATAATAATATGGTCAAAGTAGATAGTTATGTATTTGAAAGAGAAATCCAACTATCTCTTATAGTTCTTGTTTTCTTGTTGGAATTGGGAATTTGCAACCCTCTAAATTTAATTTTTGTATGATTGCCATGGTGATATTGATTGACCCAATGATAAAACTGTTACTTATTTTTCATGAGATCACAAATTCGATTTATATTGTAAGTAAGTTTCTGAATGGAATAGTGTTACATATACTTTATTGGCATAGTTCACTTGGAGACATTTCCTAGGTGTCAGCATCTTGGTGGTATTTTGTTGACAGGTTGCCAACTTCTAACATTCTAGTAACAAAAGGTCTAATTACTTATGATTCAAACCAAACATTTTATACCATGTGTCAACATTTTCGTAGTGCTATGGTGACGGGTAGCCAACTTCCTACTTTTGATTCGTGGACAGTGTCGAGGAATTATGACTCAAACAGAATATCTTATAATAGGTATGAAATTTTTATGGTAATGTGGGGAGGGGGGGTCATTAGCACTTTTTGCCCATCCCGGTTTGTACCATATACGAGCAATTTTGTAAAATATCTTCTAAAAGATTTCAGCACTCGATAATTGGTTTTAACAAACGAGTAATTATGTAAAATATAGTTATATCGTACCATACATTTTACCCTCAAATTACTTACCTATCACTAATTCTTTTGCGAGATTGAGATCCTCTTCAATTATCCGAAACAAGATGATTCAAGATTATTCCCAATGATCTTGATTTTAACTATGCAAAATCACTTAGGAATCCTAACCCTAGGTCGCTAATTCCAAAAGCTTAGCCACCATAATGAACTCGAGCCACTATGCTCATCCCGTCGTTGCCGATCAAATGTGGATCCTCCCCTCTCAACCCATCCACATCCCAAAATCTCCTGAGATCTCTCCTAGGCAAAAAGCATAGTCAAAACAAAAGGATTTGGCAAGAAAAATTTATCTTAAGCGACTTCAGGTTTGAAATTGCACGAAGTTAAAATCAATATGGGATGACTCAAATTGAGTATTGGGAAAATATCACCAAAAATCCTAAATTATAATTTTTCTGACATATTTGTCTAGATTTTTTTTGTAATATCAAAAAACTTGAACTTGTCCTCTCGTGACGCATTTAACCTAAACTTCTTTTTGGAACGTTAAAAATCATGAATTTATATCTTTGCGACACATTTACCTAATTTTTTTTTTTGCTTCCTCTTTTTTATTTTTTAAAACCCACTTTGGCTAACAAGTTGAGGTCAGCGAGGACTACCAGAGCTCGCCAACCACTAGGCGAGGGCTAGGAAGCCCTCGCTTATGGCCGACTAGGGCTCGTTGCCCTCGATGACCAAAGTACATATCAAAAGAAAACAAACAAGAAAAAAATTAAAGGGTAAATGTATCATAATGGCATTTAATGTCACGAAAGAGTCTAGGATAAAAATGTCATAAGCAGACAAGTTAGGACTTTTTTTTCGCGTTTAATGTCATGAAAAAATAAGATAAATGTATTAGAGAAGCCGAATTCGAGATTTTTTCTAACGTAAAAAAAAAATTGTGGTAAGCATGTCACAAATGGCGTAATTTGAAGTTTTTGGTGGTATTTTCTCTTGAATATTTTAGTATCGGGTTTTAAGATCTTTACAGAGATGCTTCAAACCACAATAAGTTGTTCTAGTCGGCGCGGCCCTACTCCCTCCCCGGCCTTTCGCCGGTAGAAAGATTATTGTGGACAAGTGGGTGCGAAGCGACTCAAGAAGAACAAAAGAAAACCCTCAAGAAGCGTAAAGGCTTAAGAGGTCAAGATCTTGCCGGACGCAGCAGCGTCGGCAGGCAGAGAGGCACAGCACATCGTCCCCCTTTTAGTGGTTGTGCGTCACGTGCATGTGCATGTGCATGTGATGGAGATCAAGTACCTCTCACCTACGCAAACCGAAAGTGAACCCTCAGACCCCGCCGGCCATCCGACGCGGTTCCGCCACGCATTCTAATCGCTCTCGAAATCGGATTAGCGGAGTGATTAGACGCTCGGATCCTTCGTCTCGACCGGCAAGAGATCCTGAATCGAGCTCTGAACCATCTTTTATCTTTTGGAATCGTCTTCAAGGGTCACGGACTTGGTTAGATTTGATGATGGTCACACCTAATAAGAGAGCGAGCGATCAGATATTTTCGGATCATATCTAAACGAGAAAAGCTTTAGCTCTCGACCCTCAAGTCAAGTCCTTCAAAGTATTGGTAAGAACATATGAACTGTCCACTTCTAATGCAAAAAACTAATGTTAGTATCGAGATCAACAATAATCACTTTTTTTTCAGGGTTAATTATCCTAAATTAATTCTTGTGTCGCAATGTACGTGCGATTGTTGCAATGTACGTGCTTGAATATCCAAATCAAATCCTTCACATTTTTTAGGGGGGTGTCCATGAATTTTAGCAATTCTCTTCAAGTTTCGCTTTCGACGATTCAAATTGGATATTTATTTAAACTCGACACCTCAAAAATTAAAAAGCTTGTACTCTGTAAATACATAGAGAGATAGAGATTACTTAAAAGTATCGAGAATAAAATAACTCCTTAAACAGGTGGTAAATAATAAGTATATGCCAAAGACAAAGGTGGTAAGATGGTAAACATCATCGGCCAATATACCAAAACTCAATAGCAAACGAGTTTTTTTTTTTTGTGCGTGTTTTTTTTCTTTATCCTTCTTCTTTTCTTTTTTTTTTTCTTTTTTTGCGTGGCTGTGAATGGCTTGACAGATCAAAGGATCTGGCCCGTCGGTGCCGACACGCGATCCCACGCCGACAGGGTGACCGGGAGCAACAGGTGGACAAAGCCGCCCCCCCGGGGGGGGGGGGGGGACCTCCGCACGTCCACCGGCTACGGGGAGTTGACCGGGAGAAGAGCGCGACACGGCGTCTTGCGAAGCGAACCGCGTTCGGCCGTCACCGTCTGGGAGTGAACGCCGCTTCGTTGCCCTCCAACGGTTTCCATCGTCTTTTCGCCGACGTTGACGTTTAACACCGGATACGGCGTCGTTTCGGGATCCATCGGCGCTGGTTATTTTTACTCCATTTCTCCTTTTCTTAACTTTTATGTGGGACCCAGGATCATCTTTCCAGTTGACTCCGTTCGTACCATGTATACTTTAGGAATCAAAATATAGAGTGCATATTTATAGTTTTTTCATAGTACAAAAAAGATGGGAAATATTCATGTCGCGATGAATAAATTTATCATATTTTATGATACAAATTTTTTAAGGATATTTATATTACACTAGACATAATTGGACCCATTATGTTATTTTTCTAATTATGAATTAGCTTATTCACTATTTTCGGGTACATTCTCCATTGGGATGATTGACAAGTAGGACTATGAGTGGACATAAAATGCTTTCGACAGTCGCCAATGGCCTACTTAGACAAGTAGGACAATACACAATCGGTGCGATTTTATCTGGGCTAATGGAACCATCACTCGACATTTTGTAACATCAAATTTCGATAGGGTAAAACTTTGAACGATCAAAGAAAATCAACATTTCCCTGTGACTTCATCTTGCATAATGAAACTTATGGATATATCAGTCATCAGCTGATCTAAACCCTTCATGTCATATGTGTTAGTATGATTTTTTTTTCGACGGGCAAAGTAATCGCATCATGACTATGGCGTGAAAATTGGTCGTAATGCGTACCTTGTCACATAAATCTCCCTCGGAAAATAATTTAACTCGAATCCCCACACGTACCCAAAAGAAAACAATCTGGAAAAAAAAATATAATCGGTATAGAGAAGAAGATGAATAATGCACTAAGTACATCTACTGATCCCGAGGGAGCTCACCACGAACTTTCCAATCCCTCGTGACCTGTGGATTCTTTTATAATCACCATGATGATCCCATCTCTGCACAACAACTCCCCTGAAAATTTCTTAGGAAAATTATTGAGAGATTGCTTACCACGAGGGGGTGCAAACTCATGTGGCTCTTAGACAAAGTCGCTAGCGAGACTTGTTGAACGTTCATCATCGAATCGATTAAATTATTAAGATGGCGCTTCTAATTATTCATTCCCCCCCTAAGTCGTCCCCGCGAAAAATAAAAATATAAAAGGAGAATTTTGAATTTTGTAAATATCTTGATGAGTCACGGGGATGCATTTTTCTAAAGCTTAATCTTGATCTACAGTACAGTCAACAGAAGAAAAAAAAAAGTTTTTTTGTCTCGTAGCACGACATGCTGTCATGTGGCATGTATGGCGCGCCCATGAACAAGCACCGACATTTTTCTCCCGACATGTGATGTGCCACGTGGGCGACCGAGCATTTGTTTCGGTGCCCCCATGCTGACGTGGAGTGTCCCCTGCGAATTTTCCTTTTTTCCAAATGAGCGACGCTGACCGCCGGTATGTACGCCGGGGATTGGGTCGCTGTGGGGGGAGCTAATGTCGTCGTGGCTCGCACGCACGTGCGAGATCGGTTTGATGATTTTGAATTCGAGGGCTCTGATTGAAACTCATCTCGATTTCTGGTGGGCCGGTCCTCCAAAATTGAATGATCTTTGAATGTGGCCACGTGCCACGTGGGCGCACTTAATAAGTCCACTCCACACGACGTGGGGACGACGTCGGGGGACTCTTTTTTTTTTTTAATTTGCTAGAGAGCCCTTGTGATTTTCCATTATTGCCCATGGAGCGCGCCATTTGAGGAACTCCTGTTGATTGTTTTTTTTGGGATTTTCGTCGGCGAAATTTTATGAATTTTCTTTTTGGTCGTTGATGAGATGTGGAGACATGCCTAAAATGTGGAAGTGGGAATCCACGCCGGTATGGGTGGAGAAAACGGGAGACAAATTCCAATTCCATTGCCATATCGATTCTTGGCATGCAAGAAATTGCAACTTGATCGATTTTATCACAAAAAGGAGATTGGTTATTTTTCCCCCGATTTCGCGACAAAGAAGAGCATTTTGAAATTTTTCTTGCAAATTAGATGGGATTTTTAAACCATAAAGCGATTTTTGAAGGCTAGATCGTCGAGTTCTTTTTATTTAGAAATTGAGTTTTCGACAGGATCAAAAAGAACAACAATGGGATTCGATCATGATAGTCAAATTAGATGTTCAACGATGGAACGTTAGTTTATTCGATGATCAAACATGAATGCAATGTTCATGCAGGGCATTGCCCTCGCGCCGACACTTTTGCAAAAACAAGAAAGAGTCAAAATAATCCCCGGTGTACAATGCGTGCAAAAAAAAAATTGTATAATGGACTTTGCTAACTTTAAGAATAAATTATTGGTCTTAGAATATTTTTTTTTCGAAATAATATGCTTTCAAATTCATTTGAAGATTGGTTTCATTATGAATTAGTAGATTATCACATGTTGTCGAAAAGAAGAGATCCGAATGGTTTTGATGCAGTGGGATTTTGAAGATCGCCAACGCTTTGCCCTTCAATCTGAAAATAATTAGTTTTTTTTTTCCAAAGATTTTTGTAATTAACGTGTCAAAAATAGCTACAATTAACAAAAGAATTTATAAAGTTTTGGTTAAATGGGTCCGGCCATGAATGAATCCTACACTAACAGAAAAGTGTCAGGACATTAATACTTTAGAGGATTGCAATAAGAAGGTCATCTTCATCGGATGTCCCATCACATTTCTAATTTAGACATCACTTAATTTTAGGTAAGCCATCAAGATCCCATGTGCTATATCTATTTAGATATATATATATATATATATATATATATATATATTGTAAAGATTGACGGTGGAAATGATATTAATAGAGCATTTTGCATTGCTTAAATACGATATTATAACGGTTCCTAAACATACTAGGGTTGGCAAACGGGCCGACCCGGTGGGATTTTGTTATTGGGCCAACAGCCACTGTTCAAAAGCCCAACAGCCGCTCATCAGGTAGCTGGTTGGACTGCTGTTCATGGTCCCAAAGGGCCTTCCGTGGGGCTTTTGTCAGAAAAATTGCAAAAAAAGAAAAAAAAAAAAAGAAGAAGGGGAAATTGAAAAAGGGCGGACACGGACGGGTTGGGCCGGCCCTTCACGGCCCACTTGGGGGCCCATGCCAGGCACGACCCGTTTGCTCTCCCCATATGAAGCTACTTACTCCATGCCGGTTCGTATTTGAATTGATTTTCAGGGAAATTACACAAAACTCCTGTTGTTTTGGTGGTGGGAAAAATGACAGAAATTTTCCCAGAACTTGATCAAATATGCATCGTGGTCCATGAACTTTTTCTAAATATTCAAACTAGCTCTTGGACTATATGAAAATATTCAACTCATTCAACTCAAATTCAATGAAATTACCAAAATATTTTCACATGGTCCAAGGATTAGTTTGAATATATGCAAACTTTTTAGAGATTACATTAAACCAATTGAAAGTTTAAGAACTAAATTGCACATAGTGCACATCTTTGCCATCATAACTTTCGACTGATATCATAATATTTTTAGGATAATGACAAAAATAGTCATTGAATTTGGGTCAAATGTGTAATGTGGTTCTTGAACTTTAACTCAATATATAATATAGTCCTTGAACTTTTGATATATGCTCAAACTAGTCCATATTAAAGTACTCAATGTGATATCTAATTGAAGTTAATGGAAGGATGTCACAAAAAATTTTCACATAGCCTATGTACTAATTTGAATATATATTAAAAGTTTAGGGATCACATTGAATAAATAAAAAATTTAAGAACCACATTGTATATTCAGCCAAAGTTCATGGACCATTTGTGTTGTTTTTCCTGAAAATTTCATTATATTGTTGTTAATTCTTTGTTATATTTTCATTAGCATTTTATTTTGAAGAGGGTCAAAGTGTTTCTTTATCTAATTCTTCTTAAGGAAATCTTTCTTTTACTTTAATTTCTAAAAAATGAAAAAAAATCTTGGAATTACAAAAGAAAATAAATCAACTAGAATATTGATATAATTTTTATATTAAAAATAAAGTTGTTGAAATTTGACAAATTATTACTAGAAAGAAACACGACTAAGTAAAAAGGAACAGAAGGTCTCAATAACAAAAGGTTTCAAATTGATTATGAACTTTTAAATAGTTAATTAATTTTAGCAAATGAACCATTTTTTTAAAATACAATGTTCGATTTCAATTAACCATTTTCCTTTTTGAGTTTAGGTCATTTTTCCTTTTACAATTTTATAAATAAGTTTGTATTTAAATTAATCCTTTTTTCGATAGTTAATCCTTTAAAGTTTTAACTATACGAAATGAGTAATCAATATTTGTCATTTGATTGTTTTGTTGTTTTGGTTTATTCACCTTTTTATTTAGTTTGTGTTTATTCTTTTTTCGTGAAGTATCATATTTAGTTCTAATAAAGTGGCCATATTTGTCCAATGTTAACAAAATATTATTGTTTGATATGTGTGTGTGTGTTTATCTACGATTAGTATTTGAGTTAATTTAGTTTTCTCTCATTTCCAACATATATTATTTAAAATTTCTACATCAATTGATCGAAAAACAGAGATTTCTTTTAAAATAAGGGTTAATACCATAAAAAACTTCAAACTTTACTAACCGTGACACATTCTTTAATAAAAACATAAATATTTCATGTGCATTAAGCATCTTTTGTAAGGAAATATAATTTAAATATGTTTGATCATTTATCGGATCGTGACAGTCCACTTTCCAAAGTCTTTTCCTTTTCTTCGGGATCGAACACCAATTGCAAGGATTTGATGAATGGCTCATTAGGACAAATGTAATCCCTTAGAAACGCATATAAAGCTTTTTCCTTGTAAGGGCTTGAGCAATTAAGAGATATGTCTAGATATCCAATTCTAACTCCCTTTTCTTTGTCTCATTTGAAATATATCTAGACTCATTATTATTTCTCTTGATCTAGTTGTCGAGGCAATAGAAAACATATATATTTCCATGTTTCATGATAATCTATCTTTGCCTTGAATTATCGAGTTTAGACATTACTTCGGTGATTTTTTATCATTCCAAAATGGTAGCAACATACAAGTTTTCTGATTTATTTCTATGATTCCCACACAATACACTTTTAATCAAATTGGCTTTCCTTAATTCCAACAAAATTTCCTTATTTTGATTGGAAACTGGCCGGAATTGGATCCTTTCAATTTAGAAACCCAATATATGCTACACTTAAGAAGATGTTCCAACTTATTAATTGGCGATAACCCTAAATCTTTGCCTTGAGGAATCAATCAATACTTTCTACTTGAGCTACATCACATATTTTTTACACTATAGCCGAATAAAAAATGAGGGTTCTAGTACAACAAAACAAAAGACGTTGAGTCAAGAGCACATTCATTCCTATATAATAAATAGGGTAAATATATAAAAATCCATATAACTGATAACATTTTTCATATTGCGTGTTATCTTCATCCAATAAAATGAAAATCGAGGGTCAAATTGAATTTTTTTTCCAAGGCTTCTTCAGAAACCAAAGTAACCAAGGGAAACAAATGATTTACATTTCTATAATTAAATAACTTACGTATTGATTCCAATTTTGATGATACTTCTATCCAAAGTTTCTTTCTCGTTACAGCAAGGAAGGGACCGCTCGGAAGATCGCCTTCGCTCCGAAAATGGGGTGCGCAGTTTTCAGACGTAGAATGGACCAATTCCAAGTACGAGATTCATTCCCAGTTCATTGCAGATGATTTGTTGAGAACTAACATTCACGTATGAAAAAACAAGAAATGGGAGAACAAAAGGTGGCAAATCTTTTGGCCTTTTTCTCTCGACTTTCCCATTTGACGCGGGACCATCGTTGTTCTCTTCCCCGCAAGGAGAAGAGCTCAAGAGACTTGCACAGTCAAAAGCGGAAATTATCTTCATCCACCCTCCCCCTTTTCACCTTTCTTTTTTAACTTTACGAGAAAGGAATGATTGTTTTTGGGTCCTCAGGATCACTCACCTTGCTTTGTCTGTGCCACTGTGTTGAGTGAAAAGGGTTATGGTGATTGAGAACTGAGGACTGTGTGTTAAACTGAAGTTGCTGATGGCGTGCATGAAGCTGGGATCAAAGTCTGAAGTGTTTCACCTTGATGGCAATACCTGGTTTTGTCTCCATTTCCCATATCTTCGTTTTCCTTTTTCCTTTCACCCGCCATTTTTGGTGTTCACTTGCTTGGGAAACTGTTCGTGTTGACTTTCCTGATATGGGCATGTGATGTTATTGCAATTGATGATCTGGGAAAGCAAAAGTTTAGGATTCTGGTCTCTTGCTGAATAAGCATCTTAGGAAGAATCATGATCGTGGATAATGGTACGCAATTAGATTCCGTGCACAGGGAGGATGAGCTGTGTTTAGATTACAATGATTCACCTCGAGAAATTACGGATGTGGTCTGACATGTCAGATTAGCTCAAGTAGGAACATGTTCTGTTTTTTATGTGATCATTAACCCATTATGTTTATTCTAGATTACATTGGTTTCACTTGATCACGTTAGCTATCTGGATCATCATTCTTCTGTCTGGAAAATCTGATGCCGTCACCTGGGACAATGCAATTTGTTCACGTCATCATTTTAAATGTAACTAGGTGTTGCATTTCTGAGACCAGCTTTCATATATTTGTGATTGAAAGAGAAGGGCATGATGTCAAGCAGTATCTTATTGCAGAAGAAATGGCCAGGGTTTGAGCTGGTCTATAGTAAAGCCAATTTAATTATTATCTGTTGACTCGAGGTCAGGCTCAATGCACAGTAGACTGCTTCTTGGATGATTATAATTGCCGAATGGTAAAAACGTTCGTCATTAATTATTATCTGTTGACTTGAGGTCAGGCTCAATGCACAGTAGACTGTTTCTTGGATGATTATAATTGCCGAATGGTAAAAACGTTCGTCTTTAATTATTATCTGTTGACTTGAGGTCAGGCTCAATGCACAGTAGACTGTTTCTTGGATGATTATAATTGCCGGATGGTAAAAACGTTCAAATGATGAATCATTCACATTTTAGGGGTTACACAAAGCCGAATACTAGATAGTACATGTATCCAGTGGTAGGTGGTCCTCACAATTGTGTGATATTCAATAGATTCTGTACCGACTGATTTAGAAGCTTATAATGCTAATGAGAAGGTAAATCGCAATCTGATTTGCAGAAAAAAGAATTTACTGATCCATTTCTGTTGTATTTTCCAGGATTTGCTCAACCGGGCTTCCAAGTGATGTCACCATCGAGGTTGGAGATGTGTCTTTCCACCTACACAAGGTATGGCCTGGTTCTTATGCCTTATACTTAAGGTGTAATACCTTGATAATGCAAACTTCCACAGGAAAAGAACCGGAACAGCTTTTGTTAAGCCACTCAAAATGGTAGTGTGATAGCCGGAACTTTACTTTTTCATATTTACTAAAATCACCTGTTGATTACTTTCATGCTCTATCAAAAGATCATGTTCATTCAACATACAACTCTTTCTGGATGCATTCTATTACAGTAAGAAAGTCATGTCAGCCGACCTGATATCAAATATCATCATACATAATGTTTCCATATGCTTATGTTTTCTGTTTTATACTTTTGAGTCTTTTCTCCCCATTGCGAATGTTCCCTGTGGTGAGTTGCGCTTTAGATATTCAAGATATCATACTATTCAAATTAACTGTGGTTACTGGATAAGTATGAAGAACAAAGACAGGTTATTGTTGGCAGTCAGCTAGAACAGCTTTTGCGTTGCGTCAACTGCATAGCTCAAAAATGGTTTCACGCTAAGGTAGTACTATCATTGGAGAAAGATGCAGTCTTAGACTCTGTCGGGGATAGAATAAGTTACGAGTTGCTGTGGCAACTGAAGGAAACCATACTCCTTGGTTGGAAATGAACTGACTTAACATACATAGTTGCTCTGAGAGAACTAGGAAAAATTCTCAGAGAAGGCTATATGCACTGGCAGGTAAATAATAACTATGCAGCCCCATCTATCCTAGTCGATCTCTTCCTGTACTTTCCTTGGTCTGTTTTGCTGCCCTTTCACAGTGTCATGACAAAAGACCATCTGCATACCTGTAATTATGCTTGAAAAGTGTCTCCATTTTGCAGTTTTGGTGTACCCTTTTCGGGTTGAGAACTCTCTTACTTGGTCGCACAATTGGTTTCTAATTCTTATATTTTTTGCGTGCAAATCAGTTTCCATTGCTATCCAGAAGTGGGGTACTGGAAAGCCTCATAGGAGAAGCTTCAGGTAGGGACGAGCAAAACTGCAAATTGCAACTTCATGACATTCCCGGGGGCGCCAATACTTTTCTTCTAGTGGCCAAGTTCTGTTATGGTGTCAAAATCGAGCTCACTGCGGCAAATGTAGTGAGCCTCCGATGCGCAGCCGAATATCTCCAAATGAACGAAGCCTATGGGGAGGAAAATCTCACCATGCAGACAGAAAAGTTCCTGAATGAGATCTTCAGCAACTGGACTGACTCAATCAAGGCTCTCGAGACATGTGAAGAGGTTCTACCGCGCGCTGAAGAGGTTCATATCATATCAAGATGCATCACTTCCTTGGCGATGAAAGCCTGTGCGGACCTTAGTCTGTTTAGTTGGCCTGTGTCGGGAGACAGCGATGTGAAGAGTCCCGTAGGTACCATATTTTGGAATGGTATCCGCACGGCTTCCAAATCGCGCACCTTAAATGAGGACTGGTGGTATGAGGATGTCTCCTACCTGCGATTGCCACTATACAAACGGTTAATCACTGCCGTTGGATCAAGAGGCATGAAGCCTGAGAAAATTGCTGGGTCGATCATGCATTATACAAGGAGGCATCTCCCATTGATGGGCAGGCATTCGACCTTCGACAGCAGTGAGTTCCCTCCATCGGGGTCAACCATTTCTTCCCTATCAGATGATGATCAACGGAATCTTCTCGAAGAGATAGTGCACTTACTTCCAGATCAGAAGGGTGTGACTCCAACCGCGTTCTTGCTCAGGCTTCTTCGGACATCCATGATCTTACAGGCCAGTCCAATGTGTAAAGAGAAGCTAGAGAAGTGCATCGGATCGCAGTTGGATCAAGCGGTGCTCGAGGACCTTCTTATCCCCAGTGTGAGCCATTCGATGGAGACTCTTTATGATATTGAGTGCATTCAACGGATTCTTGATCATTTCATGGTGTTAGACCGCGATGCATCCGATCCCATCTCAAGCTGTGTACCGGACGAGGGGCAGTTGATGGGAGGCCCTCACTCGCTGACTCCGATGACGGTGGTGGCCAACTTGGTGGATGGTTATCTTGCGGAGGTGGCCACAGATGTTAACTTGAAGTTGCCGAAATTCGAGGCGCTTGCCGCGGTTATCCCTGATTATGCCAGGCCACTAGATGACGGTATATACCGCGCGATTGACATATATCTCAAGGTAATTATGGATTTGTCCTTTGTTCTTCTTGCGGGTGGATTCTGCACTCGAAACTCGCCATGTTTCGTCAGCAATTCTATGAGGCAGATGGCAAATGCCATTGATCAACTTAAAATGTTCTGTCCTGTATGTGTCTCGTTGGCGCATTCTTAGCCGTTGAGCTTCTACTTCAGGAGCCGATCTTCTCATGTTATGTCTAATTTTTGTCCCACTCGTTTCTTTTCATAGAGATACTAATGTGCTTCTTACCATTAGGCCCATCCATGGTTCACTGATTCTGAGCGAGAACAGATATGCAGGCTCATGAATTGCCAGAAACTCTCCATGGATGCGTGCACTCATGCTGCTCAGAACGAAAGGCTTCCTCTCCGAGTAATTGTCCAAGTCCTGTTCTTTGAGCAACTTCGCCTCCGAACATCTATCTCCGGATGGTTCTTCGTCTCTGACAATCTCGAGAGCTCGCAAAACCCGAGTGCGAATATCACGCTGGCCCGAACAAACGGCCCAGGTCAAGGAAGCAACGTACAGAACCAGATTGTTGCGTTCGATGAAATGAAGGAGCGCGTGTTTGAGCTCGAGAAAGAGTGCTTGAGCATGAAAGAAGAGCTTCAAAAGGTGGTGAGGAATAGAAGGGGTTGGAACGTCTTCTTCAGGAAACTTGGTTTCAGATTTAGGCCGAAGAGCAGCGACCCGAAGGTTGCCAGACCACCACACGGCGGAAGGGACTCGGCGCCACCAAAGGCTCCGCTGGAGAACGGAAGGACGAATCGCGATGACGGTGAATTAGGAGATCCGAGATGAATCGCCGGAGAGATGTCCAGTGTCTAAATAATGTTCGTCTCCCCAGCTTTCAGCATCAGCCAGTAATGACTTGTGGATTGTGGTCTACTTTTCTTCTTCTTCAGGAAGAGTGTAGACGTCTAGTCCGCACTGTGAAAGGAAAAAACAGATTCTTAAGCCCAGTTAAAGTCATTGTTGATTGATCTGCTCAGACCCTACCATCAGGAATTCCAAAATTTATCAGATTGCCTTCCATCATTATCTATACTTTCTTTGGCTAATCTTCCTCCTCTACCAAGTGGAGATCCCTGGAACTTCTGGGATTCCATTAGCACTCTCACAATGATGGACATAACTTCAATTCCTCAATTTTTCAGAATGCAGATTAGAAAGAGTGCACCCATTTCTTGTCTGGTGATGGGGGAGTGTTGAATGCCATTGACCTATTTTTCTGGGCGTTGACTATTCTTGGTACAACCACTCCATCCTTTGAAGGGAGCACTTCAGCTTTTCCAGTAGCATTTAGAGAGTTGTTCAAGTAAGGAAGGGTTTAAGGGATTCATTCATTTTTTTCCCCTTAACTTGTCAGATATTGTATATATAAAAAACAAAAAAATGCGTAATTTAATAATTCTATTTTGCCTCGCAGGCTTTTCTTTATTAAAATTTGAATCTTTTTTACTTTACAAGGATATTTTTAAGGATGAAATCTTGAAATGTTCTTTATCTTTCCACATACATCAATGCAAATCGCTTTGTACTAAGCATCTTCACTAATGATTTCTCTCCATTAGACTTCAATTTAATAAACATTTGACCTACAAAAAAAAAAAAACTCTCTCCATGCAAACACAAAGACTGATGCAAAATTGGTGAAAATAAAACAAATATAATTTTATATGGAGAGACGGATGGCGGAAAACAACCAAAGTGAGCATTTTCAACTGAGAAAAGACCTAATGATTCGATCATTCGATTTGAAAGATAAAAAAGGATAAACACAAAATTAAGATAAAGATATTAATTCACAATACAAATTAAAGAGAAAAAATACCAAAAAAATCTTAAACATATTGCATGACCGTCAATTCTACAAACTTTTTTTAATAGAATTAATTTGACTTTAAACCCTTTGCATTTGTGTCAATTGAGTCTATTCGACTAATTTAGTTATGAAATTATTGACGTGAAAGCTATATATTTTAACTAATATGGCCAATATTGACGTCAATATTTTTTTTATCTGTTCTTAATATTATTTTAAATTTTCGAATTTTTTAGTGCTATTAATCTTCAGAAATTTTATTGAAATTTTCGAATATACTTGCAATTTATTAATAAATACGAGTTTTTAATTGAAAGATTAGTTTTTCTTTGAAATTTAGCATATTCTAGTTTCTTCCCACGGCCGATCTTCAACCTCTATGTCATCAATCTCTCTCTCTCTCTCTCTCTCTCTCTCTCTCTCTCCCGCCGGTGCTAAGCGCCCCAGAGACCTCAACGCTGAAGCAATTTTCGACAAAGAACGCTGGAAGAGTCGCGAGGATTCGCTTCAAGTCGACTTCTCCTCCATTTCCATATCGGGTCAGTGAGCTTTCCCTTCTCTGTCTCGATCTTGAAATGAAAATGGTTGTGCTGGGTCCTCATCGAAATTAGTTAAGAGAAAGGAATATCGGCTCTTTCCCTCACCAAATCTTTTCACTGAAGCTGTAATCGTTCGACCGTTCGAGTTCCGTGTCCTCGCTTGCGTCTTTTAAATTCCAAGATTGGAGGTTCTCTGGATTTTCGAATTGTACAGCTTCAGTTTGGATTGGAAGCTCCCTTTTACGTGGAAAAAAATGCGTGCAGGCGCGCGTTAACCCAGAGACAATTGGGTGATCTCTATGCAGTGATGTCAACGATTGAGACAAGGAGTGAAGACCCACCAAAGAATAAGAGTCGGATGGTGTTTGAGAGTTCGGGTGCTTCATTCAAGAGATGGGGTAGGAAGTATCCCTTCATCAGATATGGCCTCCCCATGATTTCTCTCACTGTTCTTGGCTCTGTTGGACTTGGCCATCTCTTGCAAGGGAGGTTAGATTCTTCCTTGTTATAATAATGCCACTAAGTCATGATTTGGATTGGTAAGCCGCTGAGTATGAAACATGATGGTTTTACTTTGTGAGAACGACCAAAGTTATGTTTTTTTTTTTTTCCTTTTTGCATTTGTTGATTGTAGGATTGACTAGACTCGGGGGTTCTTTCTCCTTTGTTTTGGAACTAATCTTATTGCTTCACTGTTTAAGTATCACAGTGAGGGTGTGCTCGAACCACGGATGAGATAATTGTGTCTGTTTGGTGTACTCGTCTGAGATGGAGTGTGCTCAGCAAGCAATTCATATTCAGACTATTGCCTGTATTTCTCAGAGTTCAGGGATTTCAGTTATTCACAGTGGTTATATTTTCTGTTTGGACCTTCATATTGTTAGAACCTAACATCCATCGTATTTCTTGCTTTTCTGCTCATCATTTGAAGTTTTAACAACAGGCTTATCCATTGCATGCCCACCATGAAGACCTTACTTCATTGTCTTACTGTATAGGCTCGCCTTTGTCATATGATTATACTGATTACCATGCCGAAATTCTGGGATATATGAAGCTTTCGAGCTCTCTTTCTCTTTTTGTTTCTTTTGTCAAAATGTTGGTTTACTCTCATTGTGCTAATAAAATTTTGTCACATGTCGTATGTCTTCTCAAAACTATCCGATTCTTGTAGTTCAGCAAGGATATTGCAAAAGTGAAAGATGACAATGAGTGGGAGATCATCGAGGAAAGAAAAGCGCTGTCACGAACAGGACCGATAGAAGCATACAAACCTAAAAAGATCCCATTAGAGGAGGAGCTCAAGGTATGATCCTTTGGCTAGGACTGTAAGGTAAGTCCTCTCTTGCCTTGTGGTTTGCATCTAATCAGCACATTTCTCTGGTTTTCAGGCTTTGCAAGAGAAGATCAACATCAATGAGTATGAATACAGGAAACTTCCTCGACCAAGTGATGGCAAGTCTGGCCGGCATTGATTTAAAGAAAACATGGGGAGGAGCTAAGTTATGATAGTTATTTGTTTATCTGGGTCTTTGGGTCGGCATATCCGTGGATTTTATACGCTTTGTGAGAGAAGGTAATCATAACAAGTATCATGCACAAGGGAACTTTTCATCTAACCTTTGGCATAGTCGAATTAGCTGTGGCCTTCAAAGGCAGATGGCTTGTGACAGTTTGAAGGATGTAGTGGCTGCTGAAACATTCCCTCTTTGGCCTTTCACTCTCCTTTTGCGATTTTTACCCTCAAACTTGGCCCAATTTTGATATTGTTATATTAGTTGCATAGCAGATGAATCATATGCATGTTTGCGGATAGTAATCTCTAGTGTCTTTCATGTCAATAATAATTTCTGGCCTGACAATAGTAATCACAATAGCAATCCCTCAAAATGCTGTTGTTCTTCTTAGAGGACTGAACTGAACTAATCTGGTGGTGAGTTTGCAAGGAAACTGTAATCAGCTTGACGACTTTTATTAGAATCATACAGGATAAGTCTTTGTTGTCTTGTTGATGTTCATTACCTGTCAGCTCTATTCTTATACTTTGGACAAAAAAATTTGGACATGAAGGTTTTCTCTCATCAAATCTTTTATTGCTGCTTCAGAAACTGCTTAAACTAGCCATGACTTATTGATTGTGTTGAGCAGGGTGGGTGATGGTTGCAATTTTCGATTGTAAAGATGATCTCATTTTAAATTTATTGGTCAAACGTTTGGATATTGGCATCATGAATCACTTTGGATGAGCTCAATACTGGGCAGCTCTAATCCTGTGAATCAGATCAGTTTGGAAGGATGAATTTGAGGGAAAGAATTTCCTCGTCTGTCAAATCTATATGACTAATTAGAAGTCCCGTGTCATCTTTATTCTACTTGTATGTAATCTGCCCAAATTGATCTCCAGTTATGCCACAGTTTAGCACTCGCTTTGCCAATTCCTACGACAGCAAAATATCCTCTCAAATGGTTGAGGAACCTGATGGAAATATGGAATCAATTTACACGTTCATGTACTGTACTAGCATGAATAATCTTCATAACATATTTAAAGCTCCAATTTGAGCATAACTTGAGCCTGGATGGATCGATTCATGTAGAGTGTGAGCTCGCCATACTTGCCCTGACCAATCGTTCATGAGCTCAAAATCAAGGCTCAAGTTTAGTATTCAGTAGTGAATGACTTGTCCAGCTTATTCTAAGGCTTAAGCGGATGAGATTTGATCGAACTGAGTTTGAAATTAACTCGGAACTCAGTGGCTCAAAAAGGAATCTGTTTGTCAATCTGGAACGTCCCAAATGGTCTTTCAAAAAATTTGGGCTGTAGCATTTGAAGTAGCTTCTAGCTCTTCCCATTTCCCATTATTTCCTAAACCTCGAAGAAAATCTTTAAACTCTAAGGTCAAAAGGTTTTCTGGTTGGATTAAAGTTAACACGTCACAAGTCAATATCAATCAATGAATTGCGTCACTTGGATCGTTCAATCATACTCCCCAATCAATCAAGTGAATTCTCCTACAAACACAGAGAGAGAGAGAGAGAGAGAGAGAACAAGAGCAATATCGAAAGAATTAAGAGGAGCTACATTATATCACCTTTGCCACAATTACAAACATTATACCCAATTCTCAAAAAGAGAGCCAGTTCTGTTTATGTACATCATCACCCCGAGAAAGACAACAGCCGTACCGAAACAAAAATGTCTTGAAACCCTACCAAGTATTCCTTGTCATTCCCCCCGCTAAATATAACCCTCTTTCCCTTCCCTCGAATCTTATTCATTTACACATAAAAGCATGCCAAGTCTCACCCTCTCCATAATCGTGCCAATTCAAACCCCATCCCCACGGTACAACAAAAAAACAGGCACTTGAAAAGCCACCAGACAATACATAAAATCGAAATCCTATTTAGTTACCATGGCTTTGGGTGCGACCCAAGCGATAATAATGGTTGCATTAGCCTCTGGGCTGAAGGGCTACCCAGTAATGCAGCTTGAGAACGGGTGAGCATCTCAGCCATGGACGGTGTCCTATAGGCCTGGACGAGGCTGGACCTCTCAGTGGAGTCGCCTCTGGCAGTTGCTCGCTGCCATGAGTGTGAGCTTAGTCCAGAGAGGATATATGCTCGACCTGAAGACTCATAAACATGCCTGCTTGCCATTCTCTCTTGCATTATCTTGAGCTCCGCGTCCAAAGCGATGCTCAGGCGGTCACCAGATTTAGCTGACAAGGATTCGGAAAGAACCCTACGGCAGTTCTCAAGAATAGAAGCAGCAACAGCCAGGTCTCCTTGCTCAGCAGCAGCACGAGCCTGCACCATCGCCTCTGCTGCTTGTACCCTGTTTTGCTGCCTATCAACCTCCACCGAGACAATTTCTTCTCCAGCTACCTCAGGTCTGTTTATCGTGACCACTTCACCTTCAGTCGAAGCCAACTCTTTCGTTAAAGGATCCCTATATATGCACCTGACATTCAAAAGGGATGTTTTAGAGCTTGAAGCCTCCGCAGGAATGTTGATAGAAACCAGAAAATCCCTCTCTTCATCGGCATACAGGTCACCCACATCAATGCTACTTGAGCATCCATCGGCCATCACATGACTTGGGTAACTTCCGGCTTTTAGACAACTAATTTTCAAGCTTGGGTGCAACGATTCGATCTTTACTTGCAACTCTTGCACAGCAACACTAAGTAGGCCACCAATGCATTGTGCAAAGGCATCCTGAATCGCAGCCTCTGTCTCAATGAAGGAGAATGTGCCTCCAGATGTCTCTGATATGGAGTGCATAGCTGAAGAGTCATGATCAGTGCCAAATCCAAAAGTATGCACAGGTATTTGGAACCCACTGTTGTCACTTCCATTGATGGACAAAGGGAGAAGTGGATGACCATTTGGTTGAGAAAGATTTTTACCAGAACCGCTTATGGTGTAAGTATCTTGTCCATCAGACAATAGTATAATACTTGCCACTGGGTTTTTCTGCTTCCGGTCAGCCATTACCTTAGCACCCTTTCTTAGGCCTTCAGCGATATTGGTCCCGCCATTTGCCACCAAGGAATTCACAGCTTGAAGTGCCTGCTGCCGTCCTTCTTCAGACATGCAGCGGAGGGGGAATAGACGCCGAGCAGTAGAGGAAAATGATATCACCGAGAGTCGATCGGCCGAGCTAAGGTTCTGAATAACAAACCCCATGGCACGTTTTAGCAGAGCTAGTTTAGTACCCGCCATGCTACCACTGATGTCAAGCACTGTAACCAGGTCAATGGGAGCACGTGGGGTTTGCGCAACTTGTGGGAATCCAACATTTTTCTGACTCGAGTTTTGTCTCCCAGCAGCTGCAACTGCCTTAAGATGGACCAGGACAGAGAAGTTGTCTTGAGAATTGGACCGTGGCATAGCTGAAACTTCAGGATACACCCTGACCTCCAAAGTTCTCAAGCAATTCCCATCTACAACTTCACTGCAGGAGTTCTTTTCTGCGACCACAGGTTGGAGATCCAAGGGCTCGTCATCGTCAAATACACCAGGCTCTGGAGCCTGGAATAGGGGAACAATGTGACGCCGGTGCGGATCACGTCGGGGCGGAGGACGAAGCATGGTCACCACAGCATCATCACGGGCCCAACGTACCGGATTTCTCGATGCACTTTGCGGGATAGGGTCTGGACACGGTACTTGTGATGGGATCTCTTTCCATTTTGCTCTGCAGACTGGGCAAATTTGGTTCCCATACTTGACATTTGAAGCTATGCAGTGGAAGTGAAATGAGTGAGAACACTCTGAGGTGAATATAGCTTGGCCTCCTCCTTGTTTTATTTTGTTCAAACAAATAGCACAAGTCTGCTAAATATGGGAGTAAAGAGTCAGTAAGAATCATAGCACGGCAAAGAAGAAGAAAGTGCTAGATAGATTTGACAGTGCAAGAAGAGCGTACTGCAGATAACCAAAAAGGATAAGCCACAAAAGGCATATTTGATGGACTTGAGGATAGTGTCAAACTAAAATTGAAGGTTCGTTGAGGCAATGCATATAACAAGCTTTGAAATAGGAGAAAACACATCAAGGAGTAAAAGAACACCTAAAGATGTTTAACTGGCAGGAGATCTTCATTGAACATTCTGCAGAAAGTAAAACGAAAAGGCAGAGGTAACTCCCAATCTACAAGAAGTAACAATCAGCCTGATTCAAGTTACTGCATTTCGGCACGAAATAACCAATTCATGCTGCCTTTTCTTTAGCACTTTCAGTCGTTAGTTTATTTGCCAGAAAGTTTAACTAACCAATAGTTGACAAATATGGACACGAAAAAAGCTACTTTTCTACCTCAAAGAGCAGGAAAGCAATGCTATTCCAGACTCCTGCAAGGGACTGATGAACTAATCTTCAAATACATAAAAGATCCACACACCCAAACAGAAAATATATTGGAGCCCGAATCTAGCATAAATCACCAGCGGGTGCTTCTCAGAGTAGCATTAATGAGAATATGCAATGAAGACAATTTTTCAATTCAACAGTTGTGACAGGCACAGAACAACAGCATATGCTTCAAGTCCAAGCACCACCAACAAGCACGGTGAATAGCGTCATATCTAGTCCACCAAATTGTCAGGAGCAGGAAACGGAAGACGAACAAAGCCGTACTCACATGCCCCATAGTAGATCAAGAAAGTACGTAGATCTTTCCCTTGCCCCCATCAGAATTTATTAGAAACAGAAACTTCCCTCTGAACTCACAATGGACAGGCAATCGACCGCATTAAATCCAACAAAAGAAAAAAAAAAACACCTTACACTTAAAACCAAACGCAGCTTCAAAAATATCAGTTTCCGTATCCGAACTGAAATTTTAGTTTGCGCAACTACCTAAATCATATAAAGCAAGCCAAAAGACCAAAGAAACTGAAAAAGACCACTTTACTAAAACTTTCCCCAACTCAGTTATAGACCAACAAAAAGACGGTTCAAATTGAAGGGAACAGAGAAAGTATAAACCTTGGACGACTTGCTTCCGCTCCTATACAACTTCAAGCCATGAGAGGAAGGAGTTGGTGTCATGGGCCTTGGACCATCCACGTCCCAATTCGCTGGCGAAAGCAAGGCAGCATTTGACAATCTATCGGTCGAAGCATCAAGATTATTGGAGGGCGAGTCCTCCAGAGTTCTGGGGACATAGACACACAGATTCAGGCCCAAAGCAAGCTTGGCTTTCCTCCATTTACTCGTCATTTTTTCTCTTGGCACTGGTGAGATCTCAACCACTGGAGAGAAACCCAGAAATCGTTTAGCCCCAAGAACACAAGAACCCACCAAAGTTTTTGCCTTTCTGGCTCCAAACGAAAGCCACAGATCTCAAGAAGTTATCTTGGGGAGCTCGGTAGCTGTCTTTGAGCTGAGAGAGGTATTGGAATGAGAGCGAGAGAGAGAGAGAGAGAGAGAAGGGCTTTAGGAAAAGTTCAAGTGGAACACGAAAACCGAGGGAGGGAGGGAGAGAGGTTTGTATGGAGAAGAGAGAAATGTCGATGGGGGATTTTGGAAAAGGGAATAAAAGGAAACGTCAAAACAGAGGACAGGGTCATACAAAGATGAAGATAAATCGAGGGGGTTGCTGCAGCTACTTGAAGCCAGCATCCTCGGCCGCCATTAGAGACAGAGAGAGAGAGAGAAAGAGAGAGAGGGACAGAGAGAAGTTTTCGTGAGTTTTGACCTGGTTGGTTTTGCAAGGTGGTAAATGGTGGTGGTGGTGGTGGTGGTGGATTGGATAAAAGCACGTTTTGGTTGAATTGCTAAAGGTGGTTGCTTTATCATGCCACCAGTCTATCTTTCCTTTTCCTTATTTTATTTTCTTCTTTTTATTTCCTGTCTTTTGACTTCCAGTATTTCTTTATATAATAATCAATTTCCTTCTTTTTTCCTCGTAAAAATAAAATAACTACTTCCAATGTAAGGACGCATTACAGTCCTGCAGAAACGGGGATCGATAATTTTCATGTTCTTAAGAGGATTGAAATTGATTAAAGGAGTATCCAACTTTTTTTTTTACTTAATTAAACTAGTTATTTTCCACGTTGAATGGCATCTATGCTGTACCTTTAGTAAACTTAAGATAATAACATATGTGATAGACATCGACTAATTTTGTAGCATCGTAGTCTCTTGGCACTTAAAACGACAAATTCATATATTTACTTGTTTAAAACTATTCTAACATTTAGCGCGAATATCGAGTATAGACATATATTTGTCTTTGTTTCAGAAGGTGATTGGATGTATATCATATTGCCCCTATTTTTTAAAATTTCTTGAGCAAAAAATTCAGATAGAGAAGCTTAAAACACCATTTACTTAAGATGAAAAGAGAAGGATAGACATATACTTTGGATAATCAGGTAACAAAGGACAATAGTGTATCAAAAGCCAAAAAGGGGGAAAAAGAAGTGTTGACCTTGAAAGTAGGTAATGAAGTCTTCAACGCCTATGCCTCTTTTATTAGGAACGCCTATAAAAAGCTCCGATTTGATAATCACCAACGGGGGATGTGGAAGAGAATTTGTGAAACTTGCATAATTCAATGAACCGACATGATATGATATTTTCCCAGATGGGTAAAACGTGTTACAAGATACCTTTCAAGTTCCAAAATGTTGAACGGGTGAGCATGTGGTAGGTTTCAAGATTGAGGTCGTACCGGCCATCTACCAACCATACACTATATATCTTGTATATGGTAGTCTGTATTTAGCCTTTAAGTAGGAATATATGCATCTAACTGTCCATTATATTATCTTCTTATTATGAAGAGAGTAATTTATAATTTATATTTTACTTCCAATGTGATTATGTCTTGGGGAATACTTTTCTTTCCGAATGTTTTATGTTGAATATGTTTCTGACCATAAAAAGAGAAGTTGATTATATAGATAAATAGAATTGTGAAAATTCTTATTTAACCTACAAAAACGTAGAATGCACATAAGGTATATAGGGTGTACTAAAACCCACAAAACCACTCCAAGTACCAAAGCCGGGAAACCGGTGCTCATAGGGTAGGTTTCATAATACATGTTCCTAAACGAGGCAAAGAACTTACCCACCACCATAGAATTGCACTCCCTTAATCACAAAACCGACACCAAGTCCAAGCACATTAATATATCAATTTGGAGATGTATTTACTTAAGATTTTGAGTCAATAACTCATTGACCAATTATGACTTATTAATTGCTTCAATCACAATAGTTCTCCAATATAGGATTTCGCTTAGCACTCATAGTGTGCACCTCAGCAATTTCGTTTATACGTTTGATTCCTCTAGTATCATTCTTGCTTCCCTTTATCCAGATATCCTTTTTGCAACATATCTCAACTTGAATATTTGCCTTGTTTATAAGCATTTGTTTTTTAGTATGGCGACAACTTGAGAATGTGTTGTTACACCCCGTCGCCCGATTTGACCCATGTCCCACTTTTTCACAAAACCAAACATGATAACAATCTCCACTTGGTTACCTCACATTGATTATGAGATTCTTTCATTGTGCTATTATCAAACACCAATATATAAATTCATATGTATGTGTATATGTTGGGAGGTGGTTATCAATCAATTTAGAGTACCATAGATGTTTTTGGACATGGGAAGTTCTATATGACATTGATTAAGTCGCTCGATTATTGTTTCTATAGTGGGGTTTGAAGAAAAATGATGCAACATACCTGATCCAACTGCCGATAAGTTGATTGGATGCTTAAGTCTCCAAATCAACAAAGCTCACTAAGGAGTCCAGACATAATTTGTGGACCTAAAAATAGGCAAATGGTATTTAAGTCCCGAAAAAATTGGAAAAAATAAATAGACAAATACCGTTGACACTCTACTATATTAGTTTTGTTTAGACAACCAATTTGGTAAATCCACGTTATAAAGTTTTAATTTGGAATCAGAATTCTAGAGTCAACTCTTACTACATATCACCATGTCCAATTTAAAGAAGTAGTGCTTCGCTCTAGTGCTATCTGTGATGCTCTAACTCGTGCACATAGATCAATCATCAATTGGAGGTGGATACACAACTCACGGATCGCTTCACTCATCTCCTCCCATATAATATGATACTTGGGATGTTATATTATAATCTACAAAGTGTTCAGTATATAATTCAATTCCTTCAATCATGTTTTTTTTTTCAATTTTTTTTCAAACCTAATACGGGTAGCATGGAAGCTTAACGGTCGGAAGAAACTTGTATTCATCGATGCAAACAAGAAATAATTCACTATGGTTTTACAGATGCCGGCATGCTGGGTAGCTAGACCACATTATCGTTTAACTTCGTGTTTTTCGTGTAAATACTGTCAAATTTGTTTCCAGAACACGGATCTAGGGCCGCAGTGGTCATAAGTCAACCCCCTAAAAACCCTAGCCGTTTGACTTCCCGAGTACCGACACAGTGGTTAAAAACAACAGTGCTGGTCCATATGATGTTTTGTTTCACCTAAAAGGAAGTCAATAATTTTGGTAAAGAGCTAACGTGGGATTTGACAGCAAGTTGGTGATGCAGTACAAACATAACCATACAAACAAAAGAGAGAGAAAGAAAAGCGATCATCCCCGAAAAATGACATTTTCAAAAGAGATTCCTTTTCTTTCCTCATCGTTCGGCTTATGGTATTCACATCTTAACAAGAGTGACTACTTATCCATATAAATAGTAAGACAAACTATGGAGGAAAGTGAGAAAGACGGGTAAAGGCGACAATTCCATGAGACATTTCTTTGGAGAATATTTCAATAAAATTCGAACGAGAGAACATAAAAAGAGCACCGTACTGGAATTCGTGCATAAATCTTATTATCATGTTTCGATCCACTTAGGGATCATATTATCACGTATCAACCTGCCATCGGATAATCTAATCACACGGCATATCCTTTTAAGTTATTTAATAAATGTGCCTCTTCTATTTTAATAATTAATGCCATGTTTTCCATGGTTAAAAATTTCATAGTAGAAAATTTGACTCCTTGTCATTTATTATGTTAATCATAATGTTTGTCAAATTCATTCATCATCCAAGTCGGCTAATAATCATATAAAAAATTCAAATATAGTAGTAATTATCTTGTGATTTCATTAACATTTAGTCATTTCACTCTAGTGTAGCTAGATTCTTCTACATAAAGAGAAAACCTATAATGGGGGCATGAAGTTGTGTGATATCTGTTAAACCTCTATATTAGAATTGCACCTTATTTTGTAATTAACCATCTAAGTATATAAGATTTTGTAGATTACTTTTCTTCTAAAGTAAAATGATTTCTCCTAGATTTGAGTGAGCTTGTAACCTCTAAGGCTATATATAATATAAGACAAATATCACAAGAAACTTAAAATTATATCCATTATAACATAAATAGTCCAAACTTTTTTCTACCACCAAAAATCATTAATTTGCTCACTATGACACAAGTAATCCCAATTTTTTTTATTATGTTACGAAAAAAATCAAAACTTATACATGTATGACATTTATATCATTGATAATTGATATAAGCTCTAAGTTTTTTTTTGTCACATTGGTATACGTTATGAATTTTTTATGACATAAATTTTTTTTTGGAGCATTTGTGTCACAAGAGAGCAAGTTTGTGATTTTTACTTACATGAATAAATCCGCAATATTTATATCACATTAGATATAGTATGGGATTTTCTTTGTATTAACCCTATAAAATATATGATGTCACATGATGCTTCACAACCATTTGCCAAATTGGATAGTATATTATCTATATCCATTCACATTACCTAGCGGCGTCATAATCATCGTAACCATTAATCCATGAAAATGCAATTTATTTTGACATTTGTGAAGGAATGGTTCACAATAAAATTTGTTTGAGGTAGAGACATGAAATAAAGATAGATAATCCTCATCTTATGGGATGTCACAATCCTCCCAATGATTAAGCTACGAGAAATGTGTTCTACTTTGTAAGTAGATACATTAGCCATCATCGAGTTACTATCAATAGGGCATAGTATGAGTTTAGGAGATCTTTGTCCATAATGCTCCCAATAAGAAAATTTACTAAAAAAATTTAAGACCTATTACAATTATGTCAATTTAGTTTTAAACTTTTTAATTTGATCAATTTAACTTTAAACATTCATACAATTTGCTAATTTAGTTATTTTGACAATTTTTTTATTGAAATACACTGACATGGATGTCGAGCATGCTACGCGTTATAACCAATACTAATGTAGACAAATTTTGCAATTTTTAACTTCTTTATTTTCTTATATTTATGTTATTTCTTATTTTCTTCCTCCATCGATCACGGGACCTCAGTGATGGTTGGCAATTAGCCACGGGCAAGGGTCGATGAGGCTTGCCATCATCAAATCTTATGAGGATAGACCTTTCTAGGCCCTCCTAGCCTCGAGAGAGCTTGTCCTTGCCAATTCCAATGATCTTCAAGGGCAAGCCTCGCTTGAGTCTAGTAAGATCCAGTGAGGGTGACCTTTGCCTAAGGTCGGCGAGATCTGCTTTTGCTAGATCTAAAGAGGGCGACTCTCATCAATCCTTGCCTATGGCCGATCACTGGCCATCAACAAGGCTTAGTGATTGGTGGAATAAGAAAATTAGAAAACAAAATAAAACTTTTAAAAAATTACAAAAAGCTGATTATATGATTTAGAATATTATTAGTGTTTACATTAGGATTTCCGACCAAAACCGACTCAAATAATTAAATTGATAAATCGTCAAAATGTTTAAATTTGATTGGCCAATGAAAATTTCTACGATTAAATTGGTACGAGTACAATAAGTTTAGGATCTTTCTAGTTATTTTCCTTGCAGCCAAATGAAAACCCTCCCTATTCCCATACCATGTTAAAGTAGTTGTTTCATCTAGAGATAATATATCTAGTCACAAATTTAAAATAGACAATGCATAATGCATTGCCTATGATGATTGTAATATAGTTAAATATGCTCACAATCTTTTTCTAGCACCCGCTTTTGTATGCGTCCAATTTCAAGTCTACCGAACCACGGGACGCGAACACAAAACTATCACCCTCTCGACCGGTGATGACTGAAATTTTCATGTTTTTTTTTTCTCTTCCGGTCACTAGAAAAATCTGAAGATGAGCCTTGCAAAATATCAGCATATCTCAACACAAAAGTAGGCGTCGAGAATGATTTCTCACATCTTTCTCCTTAGCACCCTCGTAATCATGCTGTCAAAATCCTCTCCTTCTCCCATCTTTGACCATTACGCAATAATCACAAGCACACGAAAACGTTCGAGTTATGGACCATGCCCTAACCCCCATTCTCGAGGGCATCATCATACGCAGCATGGAAAAAGTAGCTCACTCATCACTACATCCGCGACCGAGAAGATGCACTGAGGCACCAAATGGCCTGACGTGGCCCCATCATGACGAATCATTTGCTGGACTCTCTCGATAATCTGGGGTCAAAGTTTTTTATTTTTCTGTTTTTTATTTCTCTTGCAATGGCTGGCATTTCTCTGTAATGATGATGATTATTTTTTGTTTTTATTTGTTCACGCATGCCACACGTGCACATCAATAGTCGATCTTGGGGGTTCACTATGTCAACCCTGCTGACCTAAGTTCATCATATCAACAGGACGATAAATTTTACTATTCCTCCTCTGGCCCTTTCCCCACCTTTCTTTAGTATTTATTCCCTTTTCCTAACTTTTTTTTTCTTTTGGTTTTTTGCTAAAAAAATACTTCCTTTTCCTAACTTATCTTTTTTCGTTCTTTATGTTTTCTAATCCACGGTCATGTGGGAACCGATGTGCAGCATGCATCTTGCCGAGAAGATTCATAGTGAAGTATATAAATTCTAGAAATTAAATGCTAATTTATAAAATTAAGTTATTAAGACATGCGATGAATTTTCTATTGGATGTGGAAAAGGATTCTACTTTATCTAAATGTTCAAATTGGTAGAAGGCTAATTTATAGAACATATATATTAAGAGATGTGACGAACTTCCATTGAATGTGAAAAAGGGATTTACTCTCCGTTTATTCGGCTGAAAATGAATGGTTTGAACCATATTTTCCTAAAAATGAATAATTGTATCGCTTGAAATAATTAGCTTATAAAAAGAATGTTCACTCACGGCAAAAATTTATATTTAAATATTTTCATAGATCAAGAAAATATTTTTCATTCATTTATCCTTAAAAGTAATACAATTAATCATTTTTTTTTGAAATAATTTTCAAATTATTCATTTTTCAGGAAATAAATGGAACCCAAATGTCAAATTCCAATTCCCCTCATAATTTAGTAAGTCACTTTCATATATCATTTTCTTCTGTCTTCCGCATCGCCATAAATATAAATGAACATTGGACGAGAAAATGAAATGTCATTGGCACCCTTGCAAGTCATGACACGACATAGAAGACATAGGTGGTCCACAAACCTTCTACTAGGGTTTTTTTTTAATGAGGTTTGAGAGTTAATTTCATGATAATGGTAGTTAGTACTGGATCAATTCAATTACTTGGAATCGGGTTTCCTTATTCGCTGGCTTGAGGGTGTGACCGCGACCCATGGAGATGCGTTCTTGATTTTCTTGTCACCAGTTGAATAAGAAAAGAATATCGTGACTTGGCAGCATGCCTAACTATGGCATTATTAGGGATTTTAAGGAAAAAAAAAGTCTTGATGCTGCCGCCGATAGTAAGCAATCTATCCGTTGAGATAGGGACTGACCACGAATGGAGGTGTGCCCTTTTACCAGCGAGAGAGAGAGAGAGAGAGAGAGAGAGAGAGAGAGAGAGAGAGAGAGAGAGAGAGAGAGGGCGAAGGGACAATCATGCAATAAACAAAACCCGGGTCAATCTCGATGAACCCTAGAAAAAAACACATCAACGTCGATTGTTCAATAGTCAAATTTTGGCGGTGAGGAATCTTCCATGTGTCGATAAGTTCCTAATTGTTGAATTTCATTCGCCCACCATATTTCCTTTGAATGGTTTAAATTCGGCAGGTCCGACCTCTAACGCTTTGTCTTTGTCCACGAAAGATCTCCCACGTGGATCTCCGTGCGCTAATCCTTGACTTGACTCGGCACGATCCTGCCTGCCGTATTTCCGCTTCAGCTATGCGTGTCGGGGCTTTGATCAAAGAGCCATTTGAAGGAGATCTGTTCTGCTTTCTAGAAGGAGAAGAGTTGATAATAGGTGGCGTTCATTGTCGATGAATAAGGAAAGATTGTTGAAGACAAATGGTGGGCTGATGGTTGAATTTTTGACAGTTTTGAAAGGTATGAAAATTGCTGAACTTGGGACAATTTTTAGCAAATTTTTAAGAGAGGGTAAAGAGGATTAGTTGGCTCGACTCTTTCGAGGATTGAAATATGGATCCGCCACTCATTAAATTAAGTGATGTCGCATCCTACTTATCGAAATATAGGCATGGTCTGTATTCATTTCTACTGCATGAATTTGCTCCGTGACTTAGGATATGCAATCGTTTTTTTCCCCTTGTTTCATGTAGACGTATGAGGTGGAGAAACTTGATTGGACCGGGTTGTTGCATCTCGGATGATTCATGATCATTGACTTTTGGAACGAGCTTGTTGCTTGTAGTACTTTGGTTAGACCATGAAAAGTAGATGGGATTTGAACAAGACATGCTTTGGTTTTGAATAATAATAATGGCTACCCTTTTGCCGAGGATAAGCGGAGCTTTTACCCTCATAAAGGAGCACAAATAAAAGCACTTTTCTTCCTTCACTCAAGACAAGAACCCTTATGTCCGCAAAATAAAATGAGAACGAAAGAGCGATCGATGATATTTTGTCCGTTTAAAATTTTCGTAAGATACAAATTTAGTGTGATTGCTTTAGTATAAATGTTTATTTTATAATTGACTCGCTAGGCAAAAAGTATTCCTCTTTTATTCTTTATGTCTTTATAAAGTTTGTATTTATAGAGATTCGTGGTGCTAAGGAACACTCATAACTAGGGGAATATATCAAGTTTTATCCCCAACCTGTACATAGCAAAAGGTACAAGCAGAGAAAAGATAAGAACAGAGAAACATTGTATTGGGGTCGACTTTACAATCCATTGTATAAACACCACAAGCACCAGTGGTGGTGGTGGTGGTGGAGTATGAGATGAATCGATCCAAAAGAGGGAAAGATGGAGTGGTTCCAAAGCTGTAAAAAGGACAACCTAAGTTGGAACGAAGCTAAAGAGACCACTTGCACGAGACACGCCCCAAATGGACCAGCGAAATCATGCTAAATTCACCCACCCATGAAGGAAAAGTCAATGCAACTGTTCGTTTTGGGTCCAGGTTGTAACATCAGGAGGAAAAGAAAAGAAACAAGGAATAGATTAATAGGGCAGTTGATTTTGCTTTGTTTCCATGGACGACAGGAACCAATTTCCTCTCTCATTCCATGACAAGCAGAGCCTAGTACTTTTCTTTGGGGGCGTGGCACTGAAAAATTGGAGAGGAACTTCTGGAAGCCCAACGCTTGAATGAGTGGAGGAAGAATTTGTTTGTTCTTTTGAAAAAGAGGACAGAGGAAGAATTTGTTTGTTCTTTTGAAAAAGAGGAGAGAAAAAACAGGGAAGGAGGGGGGGGGGGGGGGGTTTCTTCTCCATTTAAGCTATCTTCTACTGGTCTATTAGGGCATCAAGTGATTTTTGCACTGGTATTGGATCAATCAAGAATCTTAATCACCATGCCCCATCAGCAAATCTTCTTTTTTGCGTGGAGAATTAATGCTCTATCTTCATTGGTGGAGCACGAGCGTCTTGTCGTCAACCAACTCATGGCGATGCCTATCTCCGACATAGGTCCCATGCAGGAACACGATTCGAAACACGTCATGATTTGAGAAGCAACAAGAATCCACCATATAGAGTGACATGAACGTAACAGTTTCAAATCGATAAAACTCGATATGTTTGGCAAGTTTTACATAAGAATTGAAAGTCCATATTAGACCAAAGTGATGCACGCAAAGCTCCGTGAAATGACTGGCATGAAACAATGTCACAATATAAGCTATCGTCACTAGCAAAGAGCTAGGATGTTGATCTTAGATGATGGAGGGGATTAACTATTTAAGAACCAATACAATATCCACAACCTTTTCTTTTTGGGTCTAAAGATCGATAAATGTGTGAATATCAAGTATCGGAGGGAAAATATTAGTAAAATTTCTGTAGACTCATTTCAAAAAACCGCGGTTGGAGAAATCGAGAAATCAACATTAAAGTCCATTCAATATAATGAATCTTATGCCTTGAAACCCTAATAATGGTTTGTAAAGTAGAAAGAGACTATTTATATCTTATAATGATCTCCAAGGTCTGAGTGGAGTTTCCTGTTCCCACCACTTTACTCTCTCCTGAAAATCCCCATCTTTTAAAAGAGGGCGAGCAAAAAAAAAAAAATTGCTCCATCTTTTTGGATGCAAAAGTTATTCTCCTCCCCCACAAAATTACATCAGCAAGGAACCAAGAAAGTGACCTTTTCCTTCAATTTCTCTTTCCCCTCCCCTCTCCCTTTTTGCGAGCATACATGCCTCATGGCTAGCTTCGATTGAGAGGGCTTTTTCACATGAACGAGTGAGTGCAGATCCACCATGTATTGAGGGAATCCTTTCATCTTAGTCCTTTTGCAGGGGATAGGATTCCCTTTATACTTGCCCTCTAAATTTGCCAGACTTTCTGGGGCAAGTCAACGAGAAAAGCTGACCCCTTTTCCTCCTCCCCCCCTCTTTAAACAAAGGGGGAATCAAAAGTCCCCACTCTTGCATGTTGCCCCCCACTAAAAGCAGTGATTACCATGGGCAAAATGGGTGTCTAGCACTTAAGAAAAAAATCCTAAAAATAAATAAAACGAAAAATAAAAATGACTTTCTCAGACACCATTACCCATGCTCTCTCTCTCTCTCTCTCTCTCTCTCTTCCTAGGGCAAATACATGAGATGATGTCTTGTTTCAATAACGTAATTTAAGCATTTATTATCATAGGACTTTGGGGAAGCCAAAGCCCAATGGACAAATTATTTTAAGATGCCCATGGCCTAGAAAGGTAGGGTTATGGTTTAACCTTAATAAAAAAGAAACGCAAAATCCCAAGCAATAATTACCCTTCTTGAAATTAGTGGCAGCCGAATCATGGTTATCTTAAATTTTCATGAGAATATTTGCCACTTAGTCTCATGCGGCTCATGGAGATTATGCTTTCCTCCCTTTTTAATGACATAATCAGTGTGCTCGAGACCAACACCTTACCGTGCATGAATTAAGCTATTTGAGCTTAATCTAAAGGAGGGTCCTTATCATGCTTTCTTACTCGACGTAACTTCTTTGTTGCTTTCCTTAATCATTATATCACATGAAAGCATTGTCACGAGAAGAAGTCAAAACTCATCCATGCATCCATTCCGGTCCCATTTTCACTGACATCATTTCCCTTGGGCTTCTCCCGCGCATCATCGTTTGGATATTCCTCAAACTCTCTGAAGTTAATTTCTTCTTCTAAATCTTATTTTAGTCACCGATGGTGGGGAAAAAAGGAAACATTGATCTCATTAGCTATGCTTGCTAGATTTTATGGTTCCCACCTTATCTGCTTTTAAGTGGACATTTGTCTAATTGATTCAATGAAATTATCCTTCTTTTCACCGACGGGAATTCTCATTAAAACATTCTTTGATTTTTCCTTCTGGCATAATGATGTCGTATAAGCATGCATTTCGCTCGATTTCATGATTACAATGGAAACACAAAGCTACTCTAGAGCAAGCTTTGCACGAATGGCTCCCTCAGCATAATGATATGATAAGCCATTGAAGAGCTTAGTGGTATTATCTAAATCTACAAAAGGAGGCTAACACCCATCATGGACAGCAAATTACGGTCAATGCATGATCATGGGATTTAGATCATTAATGCCATCCAGAGGTAAAAAGAAAAGAGCCCTTTGCTATTAGTTTATCGATTAGATTAGCGGGTCATTGTCATGACGAATTGGCGTCGAGCCTTTGGCCTCGCGCGCACAGAGAGAGAGAGAGAGAGAGAGAGAGAGAGAGAGAGAGAGAGAGAGAGAGAGAGAGCTAGGGTTTTGGTATTGGAGTATGCTTTGGGATGCTTACGATGAAATTAGAAGGCTCTCATCAATGGAATCACCACTGCTGCTATCATTTTCATCTCTTTTTCATTTTGTCATCCGCGTCAAAACCGTTATAAGGAAAATTGAATAGACTTATCTGCATTTATCTCATATATATATAAGTTGACAAGCAGAAGAAGGAATCAATTTCGAAGATTAATAAAAAATTCCACGTACCGCCTCGCGCCTCGTGTTACCGAGCTACTATAAGAGAAAGAGGAGAGATACACCAGAATGTTTAAATTAAGCTAAATTTCGAGAACCCAAAGAGATGAATTAACCCAATTCAAAGAAGATATCTTGATCCCCTAAGGAAAATGTGCTCTAGCTATGAATAATCGAATAATTTGGTGAATTTAACTTTTGTTGATGGGATTCAGAATGGCTTGACGTTCAATCATGCTGCTCGAATCGGACAGATTCGGAGCAAATACAAAAGCTGATTTTTTTTTTCTTACTCTTTGGCATCACCTTGAGAATCTAAAGCCCAAGTGAGGGATGATGTTTGTGGCCTTTGGAAGGAGCGATAGCGTCGTCAAATGGATGGCACTTCACAAATATATTGTCTAATAGTTTACTTGGGCTATCACGGCTCTCTGGGTTAAGAGTTTGGACCGTCTTGATCAAGCCCGAAAATAAAACTGCGTTTTGGTCCTCCATGTCAAGGCCTACATACGGACTTGAGGACAAGATGTCGGCCCAAATCACTTGAGAAGGACGTCAAAGAAACATCGACGAACTATTTTGCGAGCGAGACTGATCGAGCGAGTGACGAGCGAGACCGAGCAAGACCGAGCGAGCGACGGGAGGTTTTCGGTGCACCGGGAGACGACACTTTTGCGATCCAAATCAATTTATGTAGGGCCAAGTCCAGCTTCGTCAATTTGGAAACACATTACCGTGTCCATTGGACGAATTCCGGCCCAAGCAAATTGAGCACTTCACCGATCTTGCAGAGCATATAGACACAGAAGTACATACCAAGTTAGTAAGAGCAGAAACCAATGAGCGAATTGAAATTGTTGTATGCTAAGCTGCAATTTCGCTCGTTGATTAATTCATAGGCGCTCGGATTCGCGTAATGTTTTAACGGTAGATTATGAATTCCATCATTCAAAGGGCAGATGCAATTCCTTTTGCAAGAGGGATCTAAAAAGGCAAATTTGCGTCAATACGTCACTTTGTATTTAAAAAAAAAAGAGCATGTCGGAAACTGCAAGTAATTTCTCAACTAATCTTGACGACTGAAATTAGGTATGTACTAATTTTTAGAGTTGGTATCGTTGAAATCGAAGAATAGGCGATACCCAATAATGAAGGGCCAGTTACATTTACTTTGTCTATTTTATAAAAGGGTAGGCATAAAGAAAAAAAATTCAACTTTGACCAATTGTAATATATTATATAATGGAAAATGAATTAAATAAATACGTCATCATATTATTTGACCGCATAAAAATGCTATAAACATATTTAATTCTCGATAACATTTGCATGAAAAGGCAGATTTTTTTTTATATATAACAAATATGTAACGTTGTTATTATATTTGTTAAATAACCAAATTACAACTACTAAAGAAGTAAATATGGAAAAATAATCTTAAACATATTTGAATCCATTTGGCCTGAAGCTTTCCATCAATTACATGGAATTAAAGATAAACAGATTATTGACTATGAAAAACAAGTTGAGCAGGCGTGGTTTCGATACCAAATAACGAGAAGGATTGGGATATGAGAAAATTGGAGGCACTTTTCACAATATTGGTTGGGAGAACTTCTTACGCACGATCACAAACAAAAGCACTTGGCTATTTACAACCTTCACAATAGATTAGTGGTTTACATTGGATTCGGATCAAGTGACTTGAAGTCACCTGATATGGATTCGTGGTCATTCAATTTTAAATCGTTCGGCCACCCATTATTTGAGGGGGGTTTAATTGCTTTTTGTCTCATATCGGACATATGGGACAACAAGCACATCAAGTGACTTAAAGACCCCTGATCTATTTCTATTTATATCCCTTTAATTGTTCTAGAATAAATTGGAGAAGAGAACTGGAGAACCTTCAAAACAAAGGAAAAAAAAGTTATGTTTTCAACTTACTAGGCAATGTTGTAAAAAAAATCCGAGGGGAGGGGTGGGATAAGGTCGACTGAGGGGAGGGGTGGGATATAAAGGGGATATAGCTCAAATCCGAGGGGAGGGGTGGGATATAGAGGGGATATAGCCTGGATAAAAAAATCCGAAGGGATGGGTGGGATAAGGTCGGATAGGATTTCTCTTATCCGAAGTAGAAAACCTTACGGTTTTTTTCTTTTTTCTTTCTCCATCGTTCACTCATAGACGACTTCCACTCTTCCGTTTCCAAAGCATCAACGTCGAATCCTTCTTCTCAAGAACTCTTTGATTCAGATTTCAAGGGTAAATAATCATGTTTTATCTCTCTTTCTCTCTATCTTACAAAAAGCGACGAATTTTCGATGGATGTGAGGTTAGTTATATGCTTGGCATCGTGGGTTTGGTCTGAAGTTTCGTAATCTTTTTACAAACGATTCTTGTTTTTATGGAATAATTACAATTTGTTAGTTTAGCTCAAATCAAATTGAGCTTTAACTATGTTGACAATTTGTTAGTTTAGTTGTAAATATTTTGAAAATTTACCGATTTAGTCCAAACTTATCATTTGGATATTTAGTCGTAATAATTATATCGTCTAATTATCAAGAAAGTTTACGATTAAATTGTTACAATTGAAAAGTCCTTGATTAAATTAATAAATTATAAAACTGTTTAAGATTGAATTGGTTCGATTGAAAATTTTACAACCGAATTGGCTTTCCTACAATAAATTTAGGACTTTTAGGACAATTCTTCTATAATTTGACTTACTCTCGATTATGATCTTTCCAATCTATTTTTAAAAAAATTGCAAAATGATGTCATCAACGTAGATAAACTTGTTCATCAACACGAAAAATCTGTTAAAAATAACCAATTCAGTAAGTTAAAAAGTTAAAAAGTTTGTTAACATGATTTTATATCGTTCCTAATTTTAACTTCGTTAACGTAATATTATATCGTTCCTAATTTAACTTCGACCAAGCGAATTTGGAGCTTTTCGTAAGTTAAAAAGTTCGTTAACGTGATTTTATATCGTTCCTAATTTAACTTTGCAATAAATCAAACGATAGATTTGATAAGATACGAGGATATTCCACTTTAAATCCATAGTTTACCAAACAGTAGATTGGATAGGATATGAGGATATCCGATTTTAAATCCGAAGGTCACCAAACATCGGATGGGATATGAAGAAATCTGGGGATTTCTTATCCTATCTTATCCAGTCCTATCCCGTTCAGAAATTCGGACGACCAAACGCAGCCTAAGAGGGGGGGGGATTTGGAAATAAAATAAAAATAAAGAAACCGCAGATTTGAAATAAGAAGGGAGCATGCCGGACATGAACCCAAAAGAGCAAAGAGAAGGTACGAAGAGAGGGGACTCATGAAACGTGCCTTACTTATTGTAGCTCCCTCCTATTTTTGTCTAGGGTTACTTACAATTGGCCATTCTCACCTTACCAAAGAGGCAAAGAGAGAGAAGCAAAGAGGAAAGAGAGAGGAAGACACTTGACTTGATGGAAAGTCGGACCAATTCGCGGTAGGTTCCCGGACTAAACTCAAATGAGTTGGTAAGCCAAGAAAAGTCGGTGAAATTGCGATCTCCCTTATTATTCCTATCACTAAAAATATAACAATCTTCCGAAATCAAACAAGTGCCCAAGAAAAAGGCTTATCTGCTTTTGAATTGTTTATACTGTCCTAGCACTTATACAAAAGCCTCGCCATCATCGACCAAAAAACAGCGGCGTATACCCTAATTCATATGCAATGTAGATCATGACTTGTTGTCCTAAAGAAACCTGTCATCCAAGGTAGATTCCATGTCATCCGAAAGGTAAGAAAGTAAATGAAATGAAGCGAGTAACAAGTGGGTATACTAAATTATGAATATGAAAAAGAGATTGACGGTTAGGAAATTCCATTTCACGCAATAATGGAATTTGACGCCCAAAAAAAAAAAAAAGAGAAGAAAAGAAAAAGGGGAAAAAAACAACGTCCTCTAAGCTTGTCCACACGATAGAAGGGGCAAGTTGGAGCACAGTACAAGCTGAATATGAAGTTCTTCATCACTTCACCTACCCCCAAGAGAAAGGAAAGACAAGTGGTGGTTGGTGGTGGTGAACATGACACCAAACCCCCTTTGCTTTTCCCCTCTCTCTCTCTCTCTCTCTCTCTCTCTCTCTCGATCTCGATTAAGACAGGCGTTGTCGTCTTATGATTAAGGATTTCCTAAAGATTCAACAGCATACGTTTCGTCCGAAAGTTGGTGAGGCATTCTATATTCCTCGAGTCTTTAGTAATCAATTTGTAGAACAAACAAACGAAAACGATCATCAGGAACAAGCTAAGCACCAACCAAGATCATGGTCCCGAAGTACGTGAGGAGCGACCTTATCTGCCATCATCAACATATGGACTCGTTGCCATCGGTGAGTTAAACGTGAGGATTGGCGACGAGCTGTGCCAAATCGCGATGATGCCAACTTGATGGAATCAGATATACACACGAAGGATGACCCCGTGATCTCGGCATTAACTAATTAATGGTGTCTTACTCTTACTGCCTGAATCTGTAAAAACTAGAGTTAGTCGTGGGGACAAGTAGGGGTTGTGGGAAATAGTAAACAAACGAAGCCAACTCTCCGTAATGCCGATCCGATAATCACGGAAGCAGTTTAATGCCAGCTCCGGAGATTGGGAACAAAGGGAAGGGATCTCCTTGGCTGATAAGAAAAGAAGGCGCGCGTAGAAACTGTCGTGGCATACCGGGCAAGGAATAAAGAAGTGTCTAAGCAAGATTACGACTCGAAGAACAAATGTCTCAACCAAATCGCTGATGCTGCACAACGTATCGGCTCGGCACACCTTTGAAAACCCTCCGTCTTCCAACCGACTCCGTCGGTTCCTGCGGTGGCCTAGCATCATCCAATGTTGTCCTGAGGATGTAAGGTCGTGATCTCTTTCCAGCGACCTCCGCCTGATGTCGTAGACCTCATGTGACCTCAGTTCGGTGACCTGTGAGTTGTTTAAATGGAGAGAGAGAGAGAGAGAGACAGAGAGAGAGAGGTACTTCATAGCTGCGGCAACAACACTCTTCAGGGGCTTGGACATTGAAGAGGAGTGAAAAGCTTCTTATAACCGATATCAAAGCAAGAGATCTGAATCTCCAAAGTGGTCTTGAAGGCCGTTTCTATTGTCGAAGGCGATGGACACTTTCCTTTTGTAGATTTTACATTGAAGATGTCCAATTTCACCAAAAAATAAAAATAAAAAATTCTAACGGGTACAAGATTTCAAAAGTTCATCAATCTTCACTCCTGAATCTGAATCTTGTAAATACTTGGGGGTATGTTTATTTCTCAAAACATAAGTGATTTGGAAAGCATTTTCATATAGATACTTACTTGTATAGCTTAAAAAATTGAATAAAAGAAAAGTATTTTCATCGTTTATGAAAATATTTAAAGATAAATTATTATCAATAAATGAAAACATGTTTTGTCGACTAATTACTTCGAACAATGATATTTTATGGAAAATATTTTGCAAATTATTCATTTTCTGTAGAATAAACGAAACCTTAGATGAATATATGCAAGTTGGTATTTTAAGGAAAGCTATGCTTGCTAAGCATAACAAATGCTCTAAATTCTCCTTTCCATCGGTAACATGTCGTCACTGGTTATTTTATAAAAGTCATGAGCCATAGTGAAACTTCTTGGCAAACTTGTGGCATTGCAAGATGCTATGCCTATATTCTTAAACTACACAAAGACTAGGTGAGGAGTTCAATGAAGAGTGATGCCTCGGAATTGTCAAACGACATATCAATCTTTTCCCTCGAGGAAAAATTTAAGAGCAATGTTAATTAGGGATGCAATTATTGTGGCAATGATTAGGATAATGGAATGATGTCATTTATATAAGGACGTTGCCTGTACGCCTCTGATATAATGAGAGGCAAAGTAGACAGTGATTGGTTGCACGTTTTGAACGGTGGTACTGTCGTTTGCTTTGTCTTCGAAGAGTCAATCACGTGTTTCATTGTCTTTCTTGGAATGTGAATTTTATAAATGTCTTGTCCAAATTAAATATTGTCCGATGACTGGTTTGTTTCATCGATGTGTCTCTTGATTGGCCAATTACTTTGTGTTTTAGTTGCAGCGCATTATGATATGGAGAACAAGAGAATGTCGATAAGAGCTAAGTATATAAACATGCGTTACAATCACATGGCAAATATGAGTAAGAAAAGTAATGTGATTTGGTGCGCTTGTGTAGTAATCAAATGCATGAGGATCCCAATGAAAACCATGGGAGATATGAGACAGGTGTATAGAGATAATCCGTATAGAATCCTACTCTACCATACGGATGTCGATGGATATATTTTATTGTCGCCTTGGCGCACATAAAATGACCGATTTTTTTGATTAATTGAGTTCGGTTGGGAAGGATGATTCAAGGGATATGAAGAGCGTCGACAACTACACCGGCATGGTATGGTTATCGACGAAAGACAAAGTATCGTGACTCATCATCAGATCCTCCAAGTGATCAATTGATGTAAACTTTGTCAAGTGTTGGACGTGGAAATAACGGGGGATGCTTGAATTTCAGATGGTGGATGGAGGCTCTATTGCCGAGCGACGGCCGTCGGCTCAAGTGATTGTAACTCCCATGGATAATGATCATCCACGTAATAAAAAGCCCGACAAGGAGCTCGGAGAACTAATAGCAATGACTGGACTTAGAGCAATAACTGCTTGTTCTTTACCGGGGTTTACTAGACTATAAATACTCACTGGGTACGTTGTAATAGGAGAATTCCTCAAGACATATCAATTCAATAAAGTTGCTTACTTCCATTTAGTTTTCTTGCGAAAGATACTTCCTTGTACTTTCATTTCATGCATTTGTCCTTTCATACTCACTTTAAGGCTCGGTTCGTTTCATGAAAAATATAACATTTCTGAAAAATATTTTCCAAAAAATCATTTTCCTAAAAAATGATAGCATCTTCAAGTATTTGTTTGAAACTTAAGAAAAATTATAAAAAATATATTTTCAATTTTTTCCTCTTTTTTTTGTTATACATTGACATGTCGCCAGCCATAAATCTCACCAGACTCCCATGAGCTCTCAGCTTGCCACTAGAAGCCATGAACTTACCAATTCAAGGCAAGCTTCAAGCTCGCCTCTAGAGGCTACGAGCTCATTGTTAAAGGCTTTTAGCTCACCTGCTTCGAGCAAGATTGAGATACGATGCCAGAGACAGTGATATTTAAATGTAAATGAAGAATACAGAAAATGTTTTCCACTTTCAAAAAGTAGAAAATATTTTTCCCAACATTAAATGTGTTTTTTCAAGAAGTGGAAAATATTTTCCTTAACTATTTTGTTTTCCGTGAAACGAATACTGCAAAATTCGGAAAATATTTTCCTGAGAGTTATTTTATATGAAATGAGCGGAGCCTAAAAGTCACAACACTTTCCTTATCCAGAATCATGCAAAACCTATTTCCACAAAAAAAAAAAAAACTAAAGAATCAACTTTTGGGGGAAAGATATCTCACTATTTGGTTGGATTCTCATTTCTAGTGAAGCGTATTTCTTTGATGATCATGTTTAAAAAAGTTCAAAGATAAATTCTACTAGGGGACTATCCGAGAAATGTAACATATGGATTGCATTTGGGGTGCGTTTGGTTTTAGGGGCATCGACGCCATTGTTTATGTCTCATATTTGGGTAATGAAATTTTATTTTCAAGTGAGATAGGATGGATTTTTATTATTGACATGACATAAACTGAAGAACAGCAGAAGAATGAAAGACAAAAGTAAAGTGATCGTATATTTCCTCAATTGTGTCTGTACAATTGTACCTACAGCTCTTATGTAATAAGAATGTATGTAATAAAGGAAAGGAATCAACTTTGTACAAATATATTCAAATCTAATCATAGAAAATGTCCATATCTTCTATTAACACTCCCTTCTCAAGCTAATGGCTTGTAAGCTAATGGCTTGTCTATGTCCAAGACATTTAGCTTGCTTAGAAGATATGTATGTTGCCTTGAGCCTAAGGCTTTCGTGAAAACATTTGCTGGTTGCTCCAAAGTATTTACTCCCTTTGTTTTGATTATTCCTTCTTCAATCTTCTCGCGAGTAAAGTGGCAATCCACTTCAATGTGCTTCATCCTCTCATGAAAAACGGGATTTGCTGCAAGTTTGATGACTGTTTCATTATCACAAAATAAGATATTTTGTCTTAGCTGAAGATAGAGAGATGGTCGCTTGTTTCTTACTCTTCCAAGACAAAAGTGAATTTCCCAATGTGATACAAAATCTAGTTACTGATTTTCGTTTCATTGGACATGTTGCCCAATTAGAATCACAATAAACCTTCATCTTCATATTGCAATCTTTAGAAAGGAGAATTCCCAAACCTGGACACTGCTTCAAATAATTTACCACTTTTGAAGCGGCAGCCATATAAGAATGTTTAGATTGATGCATGAACTGGCTAAGTGTCTGTATTGCAAAACTAATGTCTAGCCTAGTCATGGTAAGATAAATCAACTTACCCATGAGTCTCTGGTAAATTGACGGATCCTCAAAAAAAGGTCCACTATCACGTTCTATAGTAGTGAGACTGAAATTTTGCTCCATGGGAATAATTGCAGGTTTGCAACCTGATAACCTTGCCACTGATATGATCTTCAGAACGAATTTTCGTTGACTAAGAGAAATCCTCAAGTTAGAACGTGCGAAATCTATCCCGAGAAAATATTTAGGCGCACCTAAATCTTTTATATGGAATGTCGAATGAAGATAAATCTTCAAATCATCAATAGCATCTTTATCATTCCCTGTGATGAGTATGTCATCCACATAAATCATCAAATAGATACAAGACATACCTTTTGCCCAAGTAAATAAAGTATAATCTCGCCGAGATTGCTTGAAACCAATGGCTTTGCGAGCATTGGTAAACTTCGCATTCCATTGTCGGGATGTTTGTTTGAGACCATAAAGGGACTTGCGGAGACAACAAACTCCCATCTACCCCTGTCATCGTAAGCTTGGTGGGAGAGTCATGTAGATTTATTCATCAAGATCACCATGAAGAAAAGCATTGTGCACGTCCATTTGATGAAGATTCCAATCACGACAAGCCGCGACTGCTAAAAAGGATCTTACAGTCACATCATTTGCTATAGGAGAAAAAGTTTTATGGTAATCGAAACCCTCTCATTGAGTAAATCCTTTGGCCTGAGTCATGCCTTAAAACGTTCCATGGATCCATCTGCCTTGTGCTTGACCTTATATACCCACTTGCATCCTACCGCCTTGCAATGAGGTGGCAAGGAAACAATATCCCAAGTGTGATTAGCGATTAAGGCCTGGAGTTCATTAGCCATGGCATTATGCCATCGTGGATCGTGGACTACCTCTTGATTGGTAAACGGCTCTTGTGCTTCAGAGATATGACCAACATAACATCTGTGTGTTGAGGAAAGCTGATCAAAAGAAACATAGTAAGCGATCAGATAAGGAATACCTGAAGAACCACAAGAAGAACAGATATAATCCTTGGTCCAAGTCGGGGGTCTAGTCGGAACGTCATGGTTCAATTGGAAGAGGAGAAGCCACAAGTGAATCCGCTAAAGAAGATGAAGCGGAATCTATCTCTAAAGTGAGAAGAACATTATGATCGTCGTTAGTAGGTATAGACTCCATCGGAGCGGGTGACATGGGTGGTGATGGCTGCATGATGTCGACTGGCAGAGGAGAATTAGAGAGATCTTCTTCTAGTATAGGAGGTGGAGGTGACAAACGTGACTCGGGATCGTCAGAAGAGGAATCCATATGTTTGAAAGGAAATTGATATTCGTGGAAGACAACATTCTTGCTGATAAGGAATTCACTAGTGACTGGATCATAAACTCGATATCCCTTCTGAAACTCTGGATATCCTATGAAGATACACCAGCGAGCATGTGAATCCAATTTATGCTTTGGTCCCACAGTAGTGATATAACAAAGACAACCAAAAACACGAAGATAATCCAATGAAGGCTTTTTATTAAAAAAGATATCCAAAGGACTCTTACTGTCAAAAACTCGACTTGGCATGTGATTAATTAGATACGTGACTGTAATCACACAATTGCCCTAGAAATAATCAGGAATGGAAGGCTGGAATTTTAGAGCTCGAGCGACTTCAAGAATATGACCATATTTTTGCTCAATAATCACATTTTGTTGGGGAGTATAAATACAAGTACTTTCATGTATTATCCCAAGAGAAGAAAACAGATTGGTGCAGTTATAGTTAAAAAATTTTCTCACATTGTCTGTTCGAATTTTGTGAACATTGCTACCAAATTGATTATTAATTAGGGAAATCAAATTTTGCAAATGCCCAAAAACTTGCCTCTTGGATTGCATGAGAAAAATTCAAGTAGTCAGTGAAAAATCATCCACAATGGTGAAGAAAAAATGAGACCCATCATGATGGGGGATTTGATAAGGGCCCTAAACATCCATATGAGGAAGACTGGAATGACTAGTAGCACGAGTAGTACTAGAAGGAAATGGAAGCCTAGATTGTTTTGCAAGAGGGCAAATTTGACAATTGTGACAGGAAATGGAACTACTGTGACCAAGTCTTTGATGCAACATGGAATTTTTATTGCTAGCACTGGCATTACATGAAGGAAAGAAAGAAGATTCTAAAACATTTAGAGAATCATTCCAAATATAGAGTCCCTGAAATTTATTACCCACTCCTATTAACTTCCCAATTGAAAGGTCTTGAAAGAGATAGGTACTATTATGAAAAATGACATGGTAGAAGTTGTCTATGCACGCCTTAGAAATAGAAAGGAGATTGAATTTGAATTGGGGGACAAATAAGACATTCTACAAGATAATATCTAGGCTCATATGGACAGTGTCAACCTTGGTCACAAGAGTAACATTGCCATTTAGAAGTTACACAGATTTCAAAGAATTGGAAATATCTAGGGTACTAGAATAAAGACTATCATTGCAAATTATATGATCATTAGCCCCTGAATATATAATCCATGCATTTTCTAGAAAGTGAGTTCATAAGACAGTAAGAAGTACCGGAGAAACTGACACCCTTTTCACTGATGTCCATTTTGTGCAAAGCCCTGATAAATTGCTAATATTTTTCATAGGAAACAAGATAATTTATACCAGCCACCTGGTGCGGTTTAGCTCTTTTTCCTTTCTCATTTAGTTTTCCATGTAATTTCCAACAGGTATCCCGAGTGTGGTGTGGCTGCCTACAAAAATCACAATATAATTTTCCTTTAGATTTGGGCATGTCATTACCTGTCCATGGGCAGTGTTGCCTTTCCTCGAATCCTCGTAAGGCTGAAAAAAGGTGTGGGCCGAAGTGTGGGCTGCTGCCCAGCTTTCTGCCCCCTAATCATGGGCCACTGCGTTCTACAGAATGGAGCCCACAAGATGGGCCGTCCAACTCGGCAAAGGAAGGCCCACAGGATGGGTCATCTCTATCCAGCCCATCCAGCCGAGAGATTGGCTCGGCAGGATAGAGCTCATGACCCAGCTCTTCTTCATCAGACCGAAACCTAAGGTTTCGGTGGTCGCCTCAAATCTCCTCCTCTAGAGAGCTCGATCGAGATCCCCTTTGCTGCCCCGCCTCGTCTGCTGCAAGGATGAAGCCACCCTTCTGGTGGCTCTGAGCGGAGAGCCGTTGGCTCTCTTCCTAGATGACAAGCTAGTAAATTCTTTCCAGTTGATCCATCGCAAGGATTTGGGTTCTAAACGCAAGGTAGTCTTCGTTTAATATAAGCAAGAATCGTGTCACCTTTTGCCTTTCACGGATCTTCTGGTACTACTGGAGAACATGATTCGGTGCTTCCATTTTTTCTTTCACGGTTTCAAGCTCATTCCAGAGAGCCGATAGTCAGTTGTAACAAACCCTAACTGATGAGTTTTCTTGCTTTAGATTTGACAGTTGTTGCTCAATTGTGAAAATCCTCGCACGATTGAGCTTCCCGTACATCTCACGAATGTGATCCCACATTTGTCTCAGATCTTCTGTGGGTGATAAGCCGGTTGCGATTTCTTGATTGATTGTGTTGCCGATACAGGTGCACACCAAGCGTTTGCATTTTTGCCACAATCGGTAGAGTCGATTGTCCGTTGGCTTCGGCACACTTTCGTCCAAAAAACCCTCCTTACCCTTTGTCCTTAGAGCACGTCGGAACTCGGTCGCCTAAACCGAGTAGTTTTTCGATCCGTTGAGCATTCGTGTAATCAATCAGAGCTCTAGTCCGTCACCAGCAGTTGTGTGCAGAGGATCTCCCGGTTCTGGACGGCCTGTGATGAGCGGGAGGAGGTGCGGCGTCGGTTTGGGTGGAGGGACTGAGTAGGGGTTTAAAACCGACTGAGAAATCGGGTGGGCTTGCAGTCCCCCTCCTGGGCTCCCTGGGCTTAGTGGATGTCCTGAAAAACCAATCCCTAAGGCCAACGTGTTTGACCCAATTCCGGGGCCCATCGCGTTCTAGTGATAGCCGAGCAAGTGCCCTGCATTCAATTCATGGGCTTGATTTAGAGCCTAGGATAAAAAGGTGGAAGCCCATATAACCAGTATGGGTGTTGCACTGGATTGCTGAGCCCTGGACCGGTTGGGATCTAAGTGTGTCCCGAGTACTCAGTGGGCTCATGGCTTCATTCTTCTCTAGTAGAGGGTAGATCTTCCAGTGATGAGACGGGAATTGTCTCTGAGGACAGATCTCCCTCGGCAATAGACTTGTTCTTCGTCATGGTGAAAAAGGTAATATGTGGTAAAAAAATCTCGATTCCTTCTTTTGGCTTTTGAAAAAAAAAAGTGTGGTGTGTAGGTAGTAGCAAGATGATGCCGAAGGCAATTGAGGAAGAAAAGGTGCGGAAGCGGGTTATGGATCATTGCTTTGATACCATGACACAAACTGAAGAATGGCAGAAGAACGCAAGACAAAAGTAAAGTGATTGCATATTTCCTCAATCGTGTTTGTACAATTGTAGCTACAACCCTTATGATAAATAAAGGAAAGGAATCAACTTTGTACAAATATATTCAAATCTAATCCTAACATGCTAAATATAGAAAATGTTCATACATACTGTTAACATGACAGTTCTCATATGACTTTTAAAGTGGAGTTATATAGCGGTTGCAGGAGAAATTGCTAATTCAGTCCTAATTAACTTATTTATGAATACCAATTCAGTCTTAAAATTCTTTATTTTATCGATATGGCCCTAAAATTTTACGTGGGCTTTCAATATAATTCTTTTTAATCAAGTGCTGCTGGAGATTGTTGACATGAATATGTATATTTTGTCCATGTTAGCGTGCTACGTAGGATGGTTATTGATGACTAAATGTCATGTTAGTCATTTTCGACAGCAATTAGTCAGAATAAATACATTGGAATTTCATGCCAATATTTAAGATTACATTGGCAACATCAAAAGTTTTAGCACTAAATTAACATTTGTTTAATAAATTCAAAATCAATTGGATAAACGCCTTGTGGGTTAGTTGACCCTCTTAATGATATCGCCTTTGCAAGAAAGGAAGTAAGAGGCCACTTCTTATGGATTTATATCCGCAAAATTATGTGAGTACTTGCTAAAACTAGGATCAGCAAAGTCCCGCTAAGTGTGGTGTATTGAGATTAGTATGAACTCATGCATAATGCAAGTATGATTCTTTTAATTTTACCTGCAACTTAAAGGTTCAAGACACAATCTACCATCAGGCATGCACCATATAATTAAAAACCCCATCTTACTCTAAAAACACTTTGAGTACTTAATATCAGTAAATTATTGGGGATTTGTTGTATATATAAACATATATTGCATTTACTAATTATATTTCCTATGAATCATTTTTATACTTTTCATTCCTATTTGCTTACATATATATATACATATTATTCTGGAGAAAAAGAAGAAGAAAGAGCAAACGAAAGGAGTTTGTCAAAGCTCAAACCAATGACTCAAGTGGTTGTGAAATTGAAACGATGTCATTGTTTAATATAATAGCGCAAGCAACAATTTAATGCCAAAAGGTGCAATGCTTAGGAAGAACTTGGTTTCAGAACATACGATGCACCGCTGAAGATCTGAATTTATATTCGGAGAGTTATTAACTCTTTAAAATTAAGACACCCGTTCACTTTGTCGGATTCTTAGATAATACTGAAGAATGTTGAAGTATAATCACGGAAATCCGTATGGATGACTTTCTTCTCTCGAACATACCATGTCTTTTTTCGAGTGCATGGGTTTGAGTTCACGGTGGATGCGCATCGATCGTTCTCATAAGAGGCATCTGTTCTAGAATTAACATTGCCGTTGAAATCTTTTGCACTTTACGGGCACTTTTATTAGGTCTTAAAAAACAATTTACACAGTCATTAGGAATTACTACTAAGGAGCTATCCAACCCTCTTTTGGACGCTCTTTGGAAATTCAATTTGGAAATTAAACGCCATAATCCACAACATTATCTACGACGCGATTTGGAAATTTTGGAAAAACCCCCGACCCCAAATGTAGAATTCTAAGTTCGCTAGTGAGTTATCTTAAAAAATTTTAAGGCGTCAAACTTGATGTTTAAATTCTATAAAACTCTTCCTCTCCGCTGACATAAGTTGGGAAACGTTAAATAGCAGACAATCAAAATCCCGAGTATAAACAGTTTTTATTACTGGGAGGCGAATAAGAACTTTGGAGGATTTCAATTAAAGCTCTCCTATAATAATACGGATCGGCAGGTGCTGGAACAGTGCCTGTTATTATAAGAAAATTCCACCAAAAGTAAGCATTTGTCCCAAAAGTACGCAGGATCTGAACATGCCCTTTAAGGTCTGATTCGTTTTTTCTAACTATTCATCTGTCGGTCGATGAAAATCCCTACTATTGTTGAGTTTAATATCAAACGCTTGTTGTAACTACTCCAAAAAAATTAATAAATAATAAGACTGTAGGATCTCTATCGGAAGCGATGCTCATTGGAAGCCCATGAAACTTAGGGTGTGAATGGTAACGCTTCTATTTCGGGGAACGATTTTTTTTGTAGAAACGTTTCTTTCCTATTTCTACTCTCTAGAACAATTTCTGAGTAAAATAAGGCATTTGGTGACTATACAAAATTTATACTCTTAGAATAGAAAAAGAATATGAATGTGTTTGGTACAATTCATATTTTGTTCTTTTTTATTTTTTTCTTCTTACTCATGGACGATTGAATGCGGGGCAGCAAAGGCTAATCGGGTAGCGGGTCGGTCGATCGACAGTGCTAGTCAGGCATTGGTGGCCGAAGGTGGCCTCGACCGCAGTAAGAGAGAGGAAAAAATCAAGGGTCCGTTCGTTTGGCAGAAAAATAAAACACTTCCGGAAAATATTTTCCAAAAAAACTCATTTTCTTGGAAAATGACACATTTTCCGATATTCGTTTGAAACTTAAAAATTTTCCGAAATTTTTTTCCAAAAATATTTTTTTTTAATTATCCGGCAATTGGCGGGCGGGCGGGCTGTGGCTGCCGACGGGGCCGGCGGTAGGTGGCAGCCGGCTGGGGGTGAGCAGCGGGTAGTCAGCGGGGGGCGGCCGGCGACGAGCGAGGCGGCTGACGGCGAGGGATAGGCGAGGGGCAGCCGGCGGCAAGCGGGGGGCAGGCGGCAGGGGGTGGGCGACGAGCGACCGGCGGGTAGACGGCTAGTGGGCAGCGGGGTGGCGGCGGGCAATGAGGGGCGGCTAGCGGGGGGGGTGGCCGGTGGAGGGCAGCGGGTGGGCGACGGGGGTTGTGGCTAACGAGAGGCGGTGGGCGGACAGCGAGCGGCGGGCAACAGCGGTGGCGACCACCGGTAATTAAATCGCTCATAGACTCATAACGAGAGAGAAAGAGTGGAAATCTGGAAAATATTTTCCGCTTTTCAAAAACGGAAAATATTTTCCTTAGTTTTAGAAAGAAATTTTTAATTAATTGAAAAACATTTTCCTCCGCCGCTAGAATAGCCCAGTTTCCGGAAAATATTTTAAAAGAATATTTTCCGCCAATAACGATTTATTCCTAAAAATTGTTCCCAAGAATAAGAAGCTACTTTTTTTTTCTATTTCAAAACTGCTCCTAGGCTAATTTTTTTTTATTTTGAAGAACAAAAGAACAAGTTGGTGCTACCAAATGAATTTCTATTCTTTTTTTATTCTAGGGCACAAAAGAACAGAAATAGGAAAAACAAAAACGTTACCATGCAGAGTTACTATCCCATCAATACATCACTTTGTTATATCGTTACAGGATTTTTTTTTTTATAATTTATGTTTGGATGCCCCTTCGTCGGGCTTTTGTTCAACGACTCGTGTTCCAATAATATTGAGAAGTGCTTCGACCCAAATAACAAATTAAAAGGCCAAATTAATTGGACTCAAAAAAAAAAAAAAGAACATACGAATTTCATCGAGTCATATATAGAGAAGAACCCGTCAATCTTCACATGAAAATGCATGACGTAAACCAACCTCCTTCCTTGAAAACTTAGGGTTGGTTTCATGAAGCTGCATCGGGGTGAGCAATCTACTTCGGCCATCCACCCCAAAACCCTTTCTTCCTGGACTTTGACTCGTGCTTATTACCGTTCCAACATATGCAGAAGGTGCACCAAACCTGACATGAACACGACAAATAGTTTACACATGATCCCCCCCCAACTTCTTTACATGTGAAACCTCTCAGGGTCATACTTGCCAGGGACAGATCAATTTGCTCCTCCGTCAACCATGTTGAACGCCCAGCCTGAACTCGGGATGCATTTGACTCACCTACTCTTTCTAAGAGGTCATTTTGAGCCCAATTTTCATCGTCATGTAGCTGACCAACTCCTTGAAAAGAAGACCAAGTATTTGTTGGGGGGGGGGGGGGGGATTTATAGCATTTGGGAGTTGTTTACTCACAATATAAATAAGTATATATGCAGAATCCTATCTGCCTCTCTCTCTCTCTCACACACACACACACACACACATTCATTTTCTTTTCTAGTTGGCCATTTGCGCTGACTCGCTCCAGCGCACATCTCTTATACATCTGACAAGCTCATAAGTTCATGGTTTCTTTCAGCATTGACATCCATGGCTAGGGCTCAACGCTGTTGGCTTCAAACAGTGCAGTCGGACTGAACCAAACTGAAGTTATTAGGTCAACTCGGTCCGGGGGAGGTGCTTTAAAAATGTTTAGCCGACGAATCGGTTTGGGCTAGACTCTGGTGTCGGGCTTAGATTTTGCTTTTGCGAACCGAAACAACCGAACTGTTTTTCAATCGAGTCATGTGGTCGTGTTCTTCGAGCTGGACACCCCATATCAATCGCGCCAATGATTGTTACGCTAAAGGACAACCGGATGATGTGGCTTTATCGCTAGATAATGACTGGAGCCCCAGACCGATTCCTAGTCGATAAGGTTAAATGCCGGATGAGAATCAAGAGGAGACAATTGTCTAAAAAGTCCTAAATCTATTGTACTTTTGCCAATTCAGTCCTAAACCATTAAATTTTACACATTCAATGCTAAACATTTTGAAATATTGTCAATTCAATCATAAACATTGAAATTTTAAAGGTTGAATTGGTAAGATTTCAAAAAGTTTATAACTGAATTGGCAAGATTTTAAAAAATTTATGACTGAATTGATAAAATTTAAAGGTTTATGACTAAATCAACAAAGTTGCAAAAGGTTTAGGATTTTTTCGACAATTGTCCCAGTAACAAGAAAATGGTACATTTAGTTCGGTTTGGTTAAATATGGTTTTGAACCCTTACGTAGTTCCTCTTGTTCAAATGATGTTAAATTCATCCGGCCCACTATACCCATCCAACCCGGACCATTCTAAAAGTCATGCTACTCAAAAGTTAAGAAGCGAAAACGGGTTTACGCCGTCTCTCCCTTTTAAAGTCGGTAGAGAGCTTCCTCTCGATTTTTCCCCGTGGGCGATTGTTTTCACCTAATTGTACTTGTCGCAAGTTTTGCTCGCATCTTCAGCAGAGAGCTTTCTCTCGATTTTTCCCCGTGGGCAATTGTTTTTACCTAATTGTACTCATCACATGTTTTGCTCGCATCTTCATTCCATATCCGGATTATCCTACTCGGGTTTGAGCCCGCGCCTTCTCCGAACCCGCCGAGTCACTCGATAGGTGGGGCAATCGACCAGGGGCGTGACGTGCGCTCCTAGCTAGCTCAATTTGATTGACAACTTCGTGGTAGCATCGTTTGGTTGGTGCACGATGTGGTAGGAGGAAGGAGAGGGCATGACGATCTGCTTTCGTTGCCTCCACCCATTCCACCAACCCCCGCTCTCTCCTTCGCCTACTACGCGAGAATCATTCCCTTTGACGAGTAAACCATCCACGCGCGTTTGGACTACTAAGTGCGTACAGCAAAGCTACACTCCACGTCATCCGCCCCCTCCACGTGTCGCGATCCCGAGGCCCTGGGGTCAAGCTAATCCTACGGCTAATCTCGGTTTTCAACTAACCCATCGGCCTACCCACCCATCCACACAATGTCAAGATGGCCTCTATTTAAAGAACCGGGCCTCGCACCAAGGAACTCAGGAAAATTTCATTTGTATCCTTGAATTTTCCTAGCAAAATAGAGTTACGCGAGCAAAGCTCTCTCATCTAGTTCTTCTTCGTGCGCTCGTCTCTCCTCATACATTGTTATTGTACGTTGAGTCTCCGAGACCCGTCGAGCTAGATACGAGCATTTGTGTCGGAGCCGGATCCGTCTCGCGTTCGCCGTCGTTCCGCCGTCCTCACGGTACACGTTCTAGAGTCGAATAGAGATATGGAGATAGAGAACGGCAATGGCAGCGGCTTCCCTGGCCTCTGTGCCACAGAGAGCCGCCATGACCCGCTGAACTGGGGGTTGGCGGCGGAGGGCCTCAAGGGGAGCCACCTCGACGAGGTGAAGAGGATGGTCAAGGAGTACCGGAAGCCGGCGGTGCGCCTCGGCGGGGAGTCCCTCACGATAGCCCAGGTGGCGGCGGTGGCGAGCTGCGAGGGGGTCGGGATCGAGCTCTCGGAGGCGGCCCGCCCGCGGGTCAAGGCCAGCAGCGATTGGGTCATGGACAGCATGAACAAGGGGACCGACAGCTACGGGGTCACCACCGGCTTTGGCGCCACTTCTCACCGTAGGACGAAGCAAGGTGGTGCTTTGCAGAAGGAGCTCATAAGGTAAATTACGCTACGCAGTATGATTAAACCGCTCTATTTCCGGCATATTATCGATGGCGGGTCTAATTCAAGATTGGATATTACTTGCGATCTATACGTATATGTAATAATTTAAAGGTGGTAAGTACTTAAAGAAGGGTAGTTAGGTGGCTTGCGAGCGATCCACTTCACCGGTTTCTTCACCAATAGGTGAAGAGTCATTAAAGCTTAGGTCGCCTATCTTCTTTCTCTCTCTCTCTCTCTCTCTCTCTCTCTCTCTCTCTCTCTCTCTTTTAATTACGAGGTTTTGTGATTTCATTTTTCAAAATTTAATCACGATAGTAAAGTCCAGTGAAATTGCGGGGTAATTTTCGACAAGTTCATGTAACGTCGAGTCGCTTATTGATGGGTATTCTTGTTCTTGTTGGGAACTAAATTTTTTTAATCACTATTATTAACGATTTCTCCATCTTATTTTCATTCGGAACTTAGATTTCATGAAGTTTTCCTTGTTTTTTTCCCCTAATTTCTGAATAATGACAAAAGTGGGGGAGGCGGAGAATTCGGAGCGAGGAACGGTAGTAAGGATGAAAGTAGCTGGCTTGATTTGGAATTGGGGATCATTTATGGTTGACTAGTGACAACCATGACCAAGGTCATGTGACAGAAGGTGTCATATTTATTGGACTTGGACAGACGTGACGACTATAAATGGCCGCAACTTTAGATTGGGGGGGCACGACACTGTACGATGTAGCCACCCAAATTGGTTGATTAGTGCCCCCATCAGAATTTTATTGCTGCTTCAGGTAACAGGACATATGTTTCGGTTCGATTTTTCGGGGTGTCCTAATCAAATCGAACAAATAACAACGCCCGAATTTTAAAGCTATTATCTGAATTGAAAGAGATCCGAACCGGAAAGGACCAGCCAGGCTCTCTCGATGGCCATAAGATAAATAGTGTGCACACGCTCTATTTTTTGCAGCCATTCGTTCTTTCACTAGCTCACGGCTTCTGGTGTAGTGCCTATCGACGTCTAGGTCATGGGGACTCATCAAACGTGGTGCATAGGTTACTTATCAAGACAGAAAAATATGGAACTGATTGGTATCTTTGGTTAAAATTTGATTTACTCCCATCTTATACTGATGAATCAGCATAAAGAACACGTCCTCGTAAAAATCTGGCCTGAAAATTCTGTCAGCAGTCGTATTCAGTCTTTCCATGTTCGTCTTCTCTCCTGAATTTCACTTCCCATGGTTGCAAGCGACATGGACAGACACGATGCATAGACTGCAGTAAACAGGAGTTTCACACTGAGCTGCGAAGTCTTTACTTAGCTTAGCATGAACTGGGGGAGGTCCTCGTCTAATGATGGTTTCTGAAACTGGAACAGGTTCTTGAATGCTGGGATCTTTGGGAACGGCACGGAGTCGTGCCACACCTTGCCTCAATCCTCCACCCGTGCGGCCATGCTGGTCCGCATCAACACCCTCCTCCAAGGCTACTCGGGCATCAGGTTCGAGATCCTCGAAGCCATCGCCAAGTTCCTCAACCACAACATCACCCCGTGCCTGCCGCTCCGGGGCACCATCACCGCTTCGGGCGACTTGGTCCCGCTTTCCTACATCGCCGGGCTCTTGACCGGCCGGCCCAATTCCAAGGCCATTGGCCCCGATGGGAAATCGTTGGACGCGGTCGAGGCATTCCGGCTCGCCGGGATCGACACGGGCTTCTTTGAGCTGCAGCCCAAGGAAGGGCTGGCGCTCGTGAACGGCACAGCGGTCGGGTCCGGCTTGGCTTCCATTGTCCTCTTCGAGGCCAACATACTCACGGTTTTGTCAGAGGTCCTGTCCGCGATCTTCGCAGAGGTGATGCAGGGGAAGCCGGAGTTCACAGACCACTTGACGCATAAATTGAAGCACCATCCCGGGCAAATTGAGGCTGCTGCTATAATGGAGCATATTTTGGATGGAAGCTCTTATGTGAAGGCTGCGCAAAAGTTGCATGAGCTGGATCCACTTCAGAAGCCAAAGCAGGATAGGTATGCTCTCAGGACTTCTCCCCAATGGCTAGGGCCCCAGATTGAGGTGATCCGAGCGGCGACCAAGATGATCGAGAGGGAAATCAATTCGGTCAATGACAACCCACTGATCGACGTCTCGAGGAACAAGGCCCTGCACGGCGGGAACTTCCAGGGGACCCCGATCGGTGTCTCCATGGACAACACTCGCCTAGCGATCGCTTCCATCGGGAAGCTCATGTTTGCGCAGTTCTCAGAGCTTGTCAACGACTTCTATAACAATGGGCTGCCCTCAAATCTGTCGGGCGGGCGCAACCCTAGCCTGGACTACGGCTTCAAGGGCGCAGAGATTGCCATGGCGGCATACTGCTCGGAGCTCCAGTTCCTCGCTAATCCCGTTACCAACCACGTCCAGAGCGCAGAGCAGCACAACCAGGACGTCAACTCCCTCGGCCTGATCTCATCGAGGAAGACGGCTGAGGCAGTTGACATATTGAAGCTCATGTCTTCCACTTATCTGGTTGCTCTGTGCCAGGCCGTTGATCTGAGGCATTTGGAGGAGAACCTGAAGAGCACGGTGAAGAACACAGTCGGCAGGGTGGCCAGGAAAGTCCTGACGGTGGGCGCCAATGGCGAGCTCCACCCATCTCACTACTGTGAAAGGGACCTGCTTAAAGTAGTCGATGGCGAGCATGTGTTCGCCTATGCCGACGACCCCTGCAGCGCCACTTACCCACTGATGCAGAAACTGAGGCAGGTCCTAGTCGATCAGGCGCTGGTTAACGGCAACAATGAGATGAACCCGAGCACCTCGATCTTCCAAAAGATCGGGGCTTTCGAGGAAGAGCTCAAGTCCCAGCTGCCGAAGGACGTCGAGAGCGTTCGAGCCCAATATGAGACAGGCAACCTGGCCATCCCCAACCGGATCAAGGAGTGCAGGTCGTATCCATTGTACAAGCTGGTGAGGGAAGAGCTGGGGACTTCCCTGCTCACGGGCGAGAACGTGATCTCACCTGGCGAGGACTTCGACAAGGTCTTCACCGCGATCTGTGCTGGAAAATTGATCGATCCCCTGCTGGAGTGCCTAAGTGGTTGGAACGGTGCTCCCCTTCCAATCTCTTAGGAGCTGTCTCTAGATTCCTTTTCCTTTCCTCCTGTTACTTGCCAAGTGAATCTCACGCATGCAATCGTTCATATCAAGAGACAATTGTGTTTTTCTTGTTTTCTGTTTGGTCCTCCCGTATCCTCCCAACTGAAGAAATTTGGTATATAAATACATAGTGCAGTTCTTTTACGTGAGACCAAGTGCTTTCTCAACCCATCTAACATTCATTCTTGTCGAGGAATTCCACCGGGGGCATGCTGCGTGAACCTTCGTGATCAGTGGAAATAGAATTTTTGATGAGGTAAGTCAATAACTCACATTGCTATGATACAAATAAAAAGCGTCGTTAGAAATGATTTGTTCATTGAAATGAAAGAAAATGCAAGGAATACGATAAATGGACAAAGTTTTGTTGAAACATAGTAATTTTCCCGCGTTGGGAGAAGAAAATGGCTTTATCAAAGTTACTTGCTCTAGCATGAGATCCCTCACATAAGAACACGATGGATGCACTTGAATACTGTTTTTGAGGTTGTAAGAATTCAGTGTGTCTGGAATGCTGCGGAAACCACAGCATTCGTCAACTTTTATTGGACCCCCAAATTTCACGAGCCTTGGATTGCATGTCTTGTAGCGCTTAACTTTTTAAAAGTTTTTGGGAGTCTTCACCAGACTTTAAATTGCTAAGTCACTTGGTAAACCTAGATATTAAGTATCATTAGGAAAATCCAACCGCTTAGGTCGGAAAAGTAATCATTTATCCATTCGCAAGTATTATATAGATAATTATAAATTCTTAAGGAATAATTGCTCTAAATATAAGAAGACTCATCACAAAAACACAATCGAATTTTATAATTTTCAAAATATATAATCAAACCTTCACAGCTGTCAAATTGCAATGAAATTCCTTACTCTTGGCCAAGGTTGCCAAGCCTCACCAAGGTTGTTGGCCACTAGCTAAGGCCTAGCGACCCTCGCCCCACCTTCACTGTTCCACCATTGCTGGCCCCTGAGGATCTCACCGGGTTTTGCCTGTGTTCTTCTTCTTTTAAAAAAAATATAATCTAATTCTTAATCTAATTTATAGATTACAAAATTGGACATAAACGATGTTGTTTTGGCCATGTAGGACATGACAATTAATAATAAAAAAAATAATGTCATCATTTTCCACTAATAAAAGGAGTTCACAGAAATACTTAATTGCGCTAATTTAATACATTTTAAAATTCAATTGCACTAATTTTTAACAAGTAACTCTAAATGTGGAACCCACGCCAGGACGGCGAGGTGAACATGACGAACTTTGATGCAGATTTCACAGAAATAGTCTAAATGCTCAATGGAACTGTCAGATTTCCTTCAGCATCTGGAACACTAATCTCCTTGCCTGCTTAACTATGATCAACTCTCATTCATATTGATGACCTTTGAACTCACCGGCATTCATCTTTCACCTTCGATTTTGCATCTGGTGAGCCATAGTTCCGTGGTCATCCAAGTAATCTGCCAATTCCCCCTTGATTTTGTGAGCTCTGATGATGGCTGGGGGATCAAATTATCCAAATGGGGCGAATCAAGAAACGGGTCGAACGAATTTCGGAGAATAACAGAGTCACCCCCACCCCTGTTTTTCCTGTGCCCTGCATGGCCGCCACGTACTGGTGAAGGCTTCCTTCGCTTCTCTTTCGAAACTCAAAAAACCCACCAACAGCGTTTTTCGATCGGTCAGAGCTTGCATCCTCGAAAGCCACCTGGATCTATCGAAAGTCGGTCGATCTTCCGTACATGGTGGCTTATATAAGCGCCCCGATCTTTCTTAGCTTCATTTGCACTTCCATGGTGATTCCGAGCCAACAACTGTCGGTTACTTCCTCTGCTTTAGCCACAACCCGAGCTAAAGGAACCAGCTTTCCTCCATGGCAATCTCATCTCTCCTCTATAACCAATACCCATCTTTTTGTACCCACAGAAGGAGCAAATTTTCTGCTAAACCCATCGCTTACAGTTCGCTCCAGACCCAAAACTCCAACCCAACTGCTCAACCCACTTCTTTTTCCAGAGACTACAAGCTTTCATGGAAAGAGGAGCTCAAGAAGGCTTACCAGAGAGAGATTCCCAATCTGAATTGGAACGAATTTGAGGAATTGGACGATGAATCGTTCCAGAACTTGGTTGACAAGCGATGCGTGGACAATGTTAGGATGCTGATCGTGGACTCTGTCCAGAATGCAAAGGCGGGACACCCCGGGATGGCGCTTGGGATGGCCGGGGTTATGTTCTTGTTGTACAGGCATGTGATGAAGTATAATCCCAAGAATCCCAAATGGTTCAACAGGGACAGGTTTGTGTTGAGTGCCGGGCATGGGTGCTTGCTTCAGTACGTTTGTCTCCATCTCGCGGGGTTTGAATCTGTTCAGGTATGTAGTGTTCAGCTGCTCAATTTGTGCACTTTTCGTTTGCTCAGTTCAGAGGATGTCGTATGTTTGCTGTAATTCTCGAGAACGCATCTTGCGTAAAACTAAATTTAGTTACTGCTCAGCTGGTTGTTCATATAGTTGTCGGCACTTGTTCTGAGGACGATCATGAGTTCGGCCTTTGAAGCTGTACTTTTGGGGTGATGTTGGACGATTATGGTGGTGTTAGTTTGCTCTGTGACAAACTATTCATCGTCTGCCCATTTTCGCTTGACTAGGAATGCTAATGAGCAGAGTCGCATCTCTGGTGCAAATAGTTTCTTCTTCACAATCTCTTGAGATGCCAAGTCCTTATGAAGCTTCTTCGAGCTAAACGAAAATGTCCCTTCCGTGTAGTTTCTGTCACCCATGATTTGTTCGGTGGAAACTTTTTGTCGACTAGAATTACATCCTTTGAAAGATTGGACTTGCAATACTCTCTTCTTACCCTGTTCTAGTTGGAGAATATGGAACTTTACCTAAGTCTAGATTAGGGTCTCTGTAGTCTTAGCTTACGAGGATAGTTGCAAACATTTTATCCGCTTGATCTGGTCCCCAGATAGAAGACCTAAAGCGCTTATGCCAGCTTGGCAGTAGGACACCTGGACATCCAGAGAATGTGGTCACCAGTGGCATTGAAGTTACCACTGGTATGTTCCGTTTTCAATTTTCTCGTGCAACTCAAAATAAGAAAATAGATGGAGTTAATTTTTCATTACCGTATGAGACATAATATAGGCAAACATATGATACTTGAAAAAATCTGCAGGAATGAGGCTTGTTTATTTCATAATAGACTCAAAGCAGCAGAGTAGGGTTAACTGTTCAAGTTCAAGCACTTGTTATCTGTCCTACAACTCGCTGCTTCTGGCTTTTTCTTTTCTTTTGTCATCTTTGGGCGCATCCATATGATACTCAAAAATATGAGCAGGAATGAGGCACATTGGTTTCACAATAGACTCCAAATAGTAGAATTGATGTAATTGTCGAAGTGCAAGCACTTGTCATCTGTCCTACAAATCGTTGCTTCTGGTTTTTTCTTTTCTTTGGACATCTGTGGGCTGAGTGGTCCTCCTAGACAAGAAAGATGGTAAATAGAGTTAAAAATGCGGGTCTTTGGTCCATTATGTAATGTAAAAGTCTTTGCTTAGATGGTCTATATCTGTTAGTTTCATTTAGCTGAGTTCTTTCTTCAAGTTTGTGTTCATTTGTTTACTTGCATGGTTGTGAACTGTGATTACAGGCCCCCTCGGACAAGGTGTAGCAAATGCAGTAGGTCTTGCCTTGGCTGAAGCTCACCTGGCTGCTAGATTTAATAAACCTGATGCCATCATTGTTGATCACCGAACGTAAGTTGAACAAACTGGTTCTCTGTGACAGCTTATGAAAAACTGCGTAGTTATGATTATTGTTTGTAACTTGACCGTTGTAATATAGGTATTGCATAATGGGTGATGGATGTGCAATGGAAGGAATATCCCATGAAGCTGCGTCCTTGGCTGGTCATTGGAAACTCAACAAGCTTACGTTGATTTATGATGATAATCATACCACTATCGATGGACCCACCACACTTGCTTTTTCTGAAGATATATCTGCTCAGTTCAAGGCTCTTGGTTGGCATACAATCACAGTTGACAACATTGATGCTGATATGAGACCATTCGAGGATGCACTTCTTTCTGCTTTCAGTGAAACAGAGAAACCCACTTTCATCAGGGTTAGTAATAGTCATGCCTTGGAAATTAGAACACTGTGATCTGTCACTTTAGAGCTTATTCCTGTTTTAGCAAACGGAAAGCCATTTTGTTGATCTCACTGAAGATCGAGCCTTCGCCATTGTCTGCTTACTTCAGGTGAAAACCCTGATAGGGAAACTGTCTGGAAAAGAAGGGACATCAAAAGCTCATCATGGGACCTTTAGCAAAGATGATGTGAACAACATGAGACAAAAAGTTAACTGGACTGATAGAGATCCTTTCTATGTCATCCCTATGATATACAGGTTTCTTTTAATTTTCAATCCAATTGGGAGCTATTTTGAGCATTACACTTTTACAGCAAAAGGATGGGACTGTGGATATATCTAAAGCCTAACACACACAAATTACTCATTTGATGCAGGGAGATGCAGAAGCAAGCAGATGTTGGGGGGAGACTGGAAAAAGAATGGTACTCCAACCTTTACTCGTACCAGATCAAATATCCTCAAGAGGCCATAGAATTTCGGATTCTTCTTAGTGGGGGTTTGCTTCCTGGTTGGGAAAACTCATTGCCGGTAATTTAACCGCTACTTGGCCTGACCTGTCCTTTTGGTTGTTTTACTATTTGGGTTTACCCTTTAAAACAATGTAAGTACTTATGAGTGCTATACTGTTCATTATATACTTTCAACACTGCCAGTAGTTTAGGGGAAAAAGTTATTTTATAAGCATTGTATTGAGGGGTGCGCACTGAGTTATCTTGATTAAGTGGCTCCCTTTCGCAGACCGTATTTAGAGAAATAATTCTTTCATGGATTCACCACCCTTAATGAGTTTCCTTCTTTAGTATGCCGAGATATAGTGATTGCAACACTAAAACATGATCACTGAACTGTCCAAACAGAGGTGGTCACAGTCTGATCCAGTGGATGCCACCCGTGGATACTCTGAGAAGTGCTTAAACCAGCTCACCAAAGTTCTTCCCGGGTTGATTGGTGGGAGTGCGGACCTTGCAACCTCCAACAAAGCTTACCTCCACAATTATGACGACTTCCTGCCAAGCTCTCCATGGGGTCGTAACATCCGCTATGGTGTTCGGGAGCATGCGATGGGGGGCATCTCTAATGGCATTGCATTGCATGGAAGCGGACTCATCCCATTCGCAGCAACATTCCTTATATTCTCAGACTACTTGAAGAACGCTATTCGGCTTGCTGCTCTGAGCCACGCTGGAGTCATCTATGTCATGACCCACGATTCAATCGGACTAGGGGAGGATGGTCCCACTCACCAACCAGTGGAGCAGCTCGCAGGACTACGGGCCATCCCACACCTCCTAGTCTTCAGACCGGCTGACGGGAACGAGACTGCTGGGGCCTACAAGATTGCTGTGGCGAATCGGGCCACTCCTAGCCTTATTTCACTGTCTCGGCAAAAAGTAGGTTCAAATCTCACAGGGACGTCAGTGGACGCTGTCAAACGGGGTGGTTACACAATCAGCGACAACTCAGGGGAGCAGATGCCCGAGATAATATTGATTGGCACGGGATCGGAGCTTTGCCTTTGCGAGGGGAGCGCAAGGAGGTTGAGGGAGGCGGGGAGGAGGGTCAGGGTGGTGTCGCTTGTATGCTGGCGCCTCTTTGACATGCAACCAAGGGAGTACAAGGAGCAGGTGTTGCCCTCGAATGTGGTCAGGCGCATGAGCGTGGAGGCCGGGTCGCCAGTTGGGTGGAGGGAGTATGTGGGACGGGAGGGCAGGGTGGTTGGAGTGGATGAGTTTGGCGCAAGTGGGCATTATTTGGACACATTCAACAAGTATGGCTTTACAGAGGAGAACATCGCCCGGATTGCTGACATTTTGCTGTGCAAGTGAAGGAGGAGGTGCCGATCATTGGTGTTCTTTTAATGCGCGAGTGCATACTTTTACTATGGAAAATAGTGAGAACAATAATCACAAGAGATTGACATATAGGATTGTACTGCTTGTACATCTACCGAGCGTGCACTCCTTGACAGGAAAATCTTTCAATTTGGGATTATCAATACGATTTTCTGTTTCTCGATGGCTGTTTAAGTTTGATCTATCTGATTCAGAACTAAAAAGTAAACGTAAAAGTAATAGAACTGTGTTTGCAATTTCCCTCTCATACCGTAAAAGTTAAAAGTTATATACTATGGATTCCCATGCTGGCTGAGCAGAGATCTACGAATTCTCATAGAGGCAGCTTCTTGGTTGAACCGTACCTAATGCCTCCCCGTTTGCATTTGCGCAAGATGACCGTGTCACTTCGTCATCGAGGCGGGTCAAGTACACATTCCTCATTCGTATCCTGGTGCACGGGTTGTCAGCACTACAGTCAAACCGTACGGCCACTGGCGTGGCGGACGTTCCTTGGATGCCTCTGTATAGAACATCGCTTATCTTCACACTGGATTCCTATTCATCGCGATTGTCATCCCCAGATCATAAGACGAGTTAGGACACAAAACTCGTCAAGAGGAATAGATTATGTACATGAGATCAATCACCTGGTTAGGGCAAGTTTGGCCGTCATATGGACAGTAATTCTGGTCGATGATGATGGGGTTGTGGGCATCGATCATCCTAGCATTGATGAAATGGACCCGTCGGACAAATCCATTACTGGGCCTTGCCCATGATTTGATCCTTAATCCATTTTGGGTACCTTGAAAAGTGGTATTTTTCACTATGATATTTTGTACTCCAGGCTCATCCTCACTTCTTGCCAGGCTTCCTATGCTGCAACCAAGAAAACAAATTAAAATGATATATGGAACCTTAGAATAGATGATATGCTGACACATTCTCTCGTAAAAATTTTGTAATGTTGAAAAGAAGAAGGTACTCTAGGTAAGTGCATAAACTAGAGTACTCGGCTTATTCATCATTATACATTAATCCTTTTCATCAGTGAAAATTTTGAATATATAGATCTCTCTCGATTAGAGTCGGTTTAAATCCACCTTAGTTGTTTTCCTATTGTATAATTTTGCTGTCTTTTCAACTATCGAGTAAACATGAGGAGCCCTCTTGTGATTCTATGTACCTCACTTATGTCAACAATTCACGTGCATTACAGCGAAGAATCGATATATACAAACGGGATCTTGATTCTCTAAATTTAGGGGACTGGATCGATTCTCCTGAATGTCATACCTGATGCCATGACCGGGGCCACATCTAACGTGTTGGATCCACAAGTTCTGAGTACCCGGGCCAATCGAGATGCAATCATCCCCAGTAGCTATGTCCGAGTGAAGAATCAAGATATTCATCGAGAGCTGGACGTGGATCCCATCCGTGTTCGGGCTGTTACCGTCGGCCTTCACTCTCACCCCTTGGATGCGAACGTTTCGGCACCTGTTTATGGAGATGTGGAACATTTGGCTGTCCATAGACATTAGGTCTTTTATCCTGATGTTGTCAGAGTCGGTGAAGCTCAGTGTCTGCATATCAGAAAAGCCAGTGAAAACAAGTTTTAATGTAAAGACCTGTGCCCTCTTGAGAGGGTGAAGACAAGAAGAGTACACTTCCAACACAAAGGGTGATTTCTAGAGTTTGGATCACTGAGCACTCGAGATAATATCCAAATGCCCTCACAATATTTTCCTTACAGGTATTCCGGAGGAAAACTATCCTTATTTCTCTGCCATTGACGAGGAAAGCAAGTCTATTTCTGAAAGTACTCAAAGATGCTTAAGCATAATGTTTATGAAGCTCACATTATGGCTTGGTTGGAGGTCCTTAGCGATTGCTGGAGATTGACTCACTTGATGTTCGAATCGAGCTAAAATATTGGAGCTATTCTAGTACCCAATCGCATCAAGCTCGAGCACACCAGCACTTACTTGGCAAGCTCGCAGGCCTCATCGAACTTCTGTATATTCTCTTAAAAACTATTACTAGTTATGTAAAGACACAAAAATCCTCCAATGGACATTGTATGAACTCGAGGGAAAGATATCCAAGTGTATCGAGCTAATAACTTGGGCTCAAGCTCAAGCTGGATTTCAATTATAACTTGATCGCAGCCATATTGAGTTGATTCGAGTTCAAATACCATGGTTTTCTATGCAATTGAAGCTTTAGCAAGAAACTTAGTGCTCACTCGGGTTCAAGTTGAGTTTCAAGCACCGAGCATGTGAGTTAGGACAATGTCTCGTGTTTCCTAAATCGATACACTTTATCATTAGCTTACGGTCAGTCTCTTCGAAGACCACCCGGTCGCGAGGCTTGTCAGGGAGATTTTCTTGACTGTTCATGCCTTTTGAAAGAGCCACTGAAATAAGTTCTCTCTTAGGCGAAGGGATCGTGACCGCCTTGTCAATTGTAGAGACCCCGCAACGTGGACAAATGTGTGCGGCCACGCATGCAAACGCGAAGGAATAGGTCCGGCGATGGTGTTGGCTGAAGTAGAGATCGATGACGGGCATGGCAGTAGCGTCGGAGTTGGCGAAACTAATGGTGGCGGGTGGTGGATTGAGCACACGCGATGGCAATAGCTCTAGAAGAAGATAAAAAGAAGAGAAAGAAATGGGAAAAATATGAAGAAATCACCTCTTAGCCACCGGAAAAAGAAAGTGAAGAAATGACGTCTCAATACTATAAGTTAATGGGATAATATGTCGTCAATTTTAACTTTATCATGTTTATTGTGGACTTTATATGGGACTCAGATGATCTGACAATTGAGATGAAGTGGGCTTACATGCACCGGATGCATACGAATACTTATTTAAATAAAGCACTTCTCTCCTCATAATACCCAAGCACCACTGTACTTCCCACTACTTAGGACCATCCGATCGTGGAACTTCAATTATAGTCATGCTAAGTGTCAAATCTCCAAATGATTGGTGTACCATAATAAAAAGACCTCTCTATATTTCCTCTTCCAGCACACTACATCTCCAACACCCAAGTTGCACATCGAAACCAATAAGACATTATGATGTTATTTATGAGTAAAATCCACTAAAAATACTCGTTTGGAGATTTATCCTATATGAAACAAGTCACGAAATTTCAAATGGTATTTGATAAGTATTCTATTCAGATGTAGGATTCATGAATGGACTAAGCTCAAATCTAATTCAACAAGAGTGGAGATTGATCGTCCGGGTGAGAGGGTTCGGATGAAGTGGACTTTTCATAGACTTTTATGATGACAAAAGGAGTGGGAGTAGACTTGTCATACATCAAATATGGGAAGTATTGTTATGCGGTACGTGCCAAGACTAATTTAAGTGGATGAGTTTTAAACATCTCGAGTCCATTATCGGACGGGTAAGGCCTTGTGATTTTATTCATGTAAGATTCATTCCCGTATTATCATAGTTCTATGTGGTAATTGGAAAACTCTTTTAGGAATGTTTCCTATATGGAGTGGGCCAGGTCGGCAAAACGTCACAGCTCTCTAGCTACACCACTACCACCGTTGATGGAAAGAATTACTGATAGCCGTCGCCGACGACGACAACCTTTGACCATGCTCGTGACAAAGCTGAGAGTCTCTTTGCCTTCACACGAGCATGAGATCTCCAAATCTAAAGGACATCTTGCAATTGAGACATGGAGGCATCAAGCCGTCCGAATCTCAAAGGTGGCAATGCCAGGGAGTCCAAATCTATTTTAAAGAGGGGATGATGCAGAAGAGGAAGATATACGACGGGCACAAGTTCGTGGCTAAGTGACTAGACTATCTTCTTCGGAGAGAAGATGGTAGAGAGAGGAGAGGGTGCAAGATATACAGCAATCGAAGTTCTGCGGCTGGGCTACGAGATAATGGTGGCGCGTTCATGGTAGGTCATTAACTACGGTTGCTGTGATGTGAGGGCCTACGAAAAGCTGTGTATGATAGGTAGCAGCCGCTTGCCTTTCCTTTTTTCTTCAAAACTTCCTATGAAGAGGTCGAGTTACTCTCTGAACACGACTCTTTTCGCGACTTCCACAAACTAATGGATCGATAAGTAGTAGTTTGGGCAACATGGGGGCCATGTCGCGTGGAGAAATCAGCCAATGGAAGATGTTTTTCAAAATTCAAATGCAAAACATGGTTGGGGACGTATGTTATGGGAGTGATGCAAATCGGCTATGTCAGTCGTGGGATTTGACAAATGGTTTGAGATGTTTTTTCATTAATTAGACGAGTGGCCTGCTGGTACCACCCTATCCTAGCGTGAAATGAACTTTTTTCTGGCGGCTGGACGGAATAAAAGTTTTGGCCGCAATGGGAAAAGGAATAAACCAACCCAACTTCGGAACCGAACGGTTCTCCGAATCAGCAGAAGGAAGAGTTGGTTACCGTGGCTCCGTCGGGACAGTCGTCGCCGGAATCCTTACAGTCCCATAGAGACGGTCCCTTGGCATCAAGGACCCCGCCGTGGACGGACGCGTTCGAGACCCCATTGAAGCTCAGCCAGCTCGAGTGGCCACCAAGGACTCTGTAGTCCGGAGGAGCCACCAGCGTCGCGCCTTTCATCCTCATGCTCACGTGCCTGCTCTTGCAAGGGCCTCTGAATCGCATCGGCCCGAGCAGGTAGCTCCCGCGCCTCACCACAATGGTCGCGAAGCGTTTGCCGTGGCTGCATGCCGATGCCCACGCATCACCGAAGGCTTGGGTGGAGTCGGCCGCCCCAGTCGGGTCGGCGCCGAAGTCCAGGACGTCGAAGAGTGTGAAGGAAGACGAAGACGGGCGTGAGAGAAAGAGGAGTGGAACGAAGAGGAGCGTCCAGAGAAGATGATCAGGGAGGTTCGCCATGTAATTGAGGGAGAGAGGGAGAGACTGGCGACTGGCGCATTTTTCTTGCGAGCACGAGGTTGCGAATTAGGCAGGCATTTTGGTAACGAGTAATTAATGAGTAAGAACTTCACAAAGAACAAATTGGCCCATAGTTCGTCCCTAAATAATCCGTCAAACCCACGTTAGGTCCCACTAAAAAAAAAACACTAGTTCACGTGTAATTTCCATATTTGATTAGCTCGGTCAATAACATAGCTCATAGATTAAATCTATGAAATATTATCTCGACCAAATCGTGACATTGTAAAAAAGGATCGACAACGAAAATAGCGATAGAGATGAACATGTTTGATATGAGAAACTTCAATAAGCTCAATGGGACTGTTTGGTGAAGGCGGTTTTGAGGATGGTAAGATTGATTTGCATTTGGCAAGAACATGTGGCAATACATAGAAAACGCAAGTTGGGAGCCCCTTTATGTAAATGGCCTAACTTATTAAAAAAAAAAGTTAGGACGTTTAGAGTACACTGAAAAACAAAACAAAAAACAAAAGGCAAAAGCTTAATTTAATCATCTCAGCAATCTGTAAGGCAAAAGCTTATTTAATTCATAACAGCTCCTCGATTAACATTAATATTTCTGTTGTGCATCAAATTGACTTTGTACCAATTTGAAAAATTATTGAGATCGCTTAATAATTTCAATTTATGTGAACAAACACACTCTCGAGATAATAATATTTGGTTTCTAATATTGTAATCGGGGGAATTTTTGTATAAATATGAATCCATTGGACTGGATTTATCATAACTATTAATTTTGTGGAGAGAGACTCATGTGAACCGTTGATTTTGTGAGATCCGACATGTTGAATCATGTTATAACTACAGTACACGACAACATAACGCATCGCCAAAACAATAACACTTAAGTTATGATCCAATAATTAGGGAAATTCTCTCGGCCTGCTGGATTGAGTTCATCACAACCGTTGATTTCATCGGATCTACATTCAAGACTCCTGCGATATCCACAAAGTCAACAATGGAGATTAATCCAGCAAAATAAGCGGGAGTCCAAAGAAGAAATTCTTGTGTAATCGGGGGGCCAGGAAGTGGAAATTAGCTGACCGGCATGGTCCATAGAGAACAGCAACGAGCCGAAAAGTCACTGTGCTTTGAGCTCTGTCCTGGAGAGCCGAACTTGTAGGTTGATAGATATCTTGTGGGTTGGTCAAGCTATTCCTAGAGAACGGAGCTTTCAGGACTTCAGTTGGGAAACTGTAGGAGAGAGTTGATAGGAAGAAGAAGAATCGGGGTTTAGGTTAGGCAGACGCTAACCTGATTCGGCAACTGCATGCTTATGGTTTCTGGTTCATTTAGGTTAGACGTCGGCAGCCACGAACCCTCAAGAGTTGCTTCGACATGTCCTCCTTTCTGGCTCTGCAAACCCTTCATTGGTACTCTTCATGTAATGGGACAGTGGCGGACGCAGAACATTCAGCTGTGCTCTATCCCCCTCCATTAGTAAGCATGACTTCCAACCGCGTACATCTCGTGTGTCCCTGAACCTCGCGTGCTCGTTTTCCTCTGTCGATTCGGTCCATGCTGTGGTCGTTTACACTTTGGTCACCTTGCTGTTCACTCGGGTGTTCACCTATATTTGCCTTTGCTCTCAAATAGGTGACTCCACTTTCGTTTCTTTTTGGTTAGGTCACCTTCTCTTCTAATCAGATTACTCCATCATCAGAAATATGTGTTGGCACTGTTGGGGAAATGAGTGGAGCAGGGATGAAAATCATTGGAAAAAAGCTAGAGAAAAGTATATAATTGAGCAAGCCATATCGACTGTTCTAAATACGATGATTTCTCCAAAATAAATCGTAACCGGGCGTTGTCGGCTAAAATGGAAATCACGCCCCTCAGGACACACAGCTCATGCTTAAATGTTCTTTTCTTAATTTGCTATTAAGAGGAGCCGAACTAGTTAACACAGCTAAAGAATGGAACGTAATCAAAGAAGATCATTTACTCTTCATAACCTTATAAATAAAACCCATACAGCAAGTTAGGAGGCGGGTCTTTGAAAGGGACATAACATTTTGCTAAAGACACAATAAATAATAAATGAAAGAATCAATAATCATAATAAGTTGTTAAATTAATAAACAGTGAGTCTGTTATAATCTGTCTATACCAGTTAGAAAAGTACAAAGTGTAAACCTGTTTTTAGTAATGATAAGAACACTATAAGTGTTATAACTTGTGTACGGCGCTCACTTTAATACCAAAACTTTCATTTGGATCATTTCAGTGCTACTTTTCAAAAAAAAAAAATGATCACTTCAGTGCCAACTCCGATCTTACTTACCGGAAATTCAACGTGATAGTTCACGTGGTTTGCCAGAAATGCGAAGTCAGCATTTAATATGATAAAGTGTAAACCTATTTCTAGTAAGACCAAGGGGAACTTTTTAAGTTTTCGAATTTTAACTAAGCACTTCTAACATAAAACGTTTCATTTTTCCTAGTTTTAATTATATCCTTCTAATTATATATCAACGAACTAATTCCAACTCATAAGTTTTGATTATAGGTCTAATCATATCCATGTTTTTTTTCTGTATTTTACTGAATCTTATTTTGCATGTTCTACTTTACTTGGCTGGACTTTCCTGTTCATCATCACTGCCCTCGTTAATTCCACCCTTCTTAATATATAGTTAATAGACAACTAATGTGAATAAAAAATTAGCGTAAACTTATTTAAAAATGCTATTTAATATAATTTATGAAGCAAAAAATGGTTAACAAATCTTTTCACATTTTAATGGTTCTCGTGACCCTTTTTTTTTTTTAATATTGCGTTTCTTTCCTTCTGTTTTATTGAATGATATGATATTTTGAAGTCCTCTCTCGAAATGATAAATTGGAATAGACAAATTGTTCGCACTTTTTGTAGTAGTTACAATTGGAAATTTTCGAACATACACCTTCACTGCAAAAATTACATGAGCGGCCCGATTTACCTTGATTCGAGGGTTTTTACTTCCAAGCACTCTTACCAAACATCAAATTAAAGAGCGGGTAAGGCTAGAGAACTTTCTTTACCCCAGCAGTATATATACTATACTTTCTTTTACAAATTAAAGTTCCTACTTTAGATAAAGAGGAAGCGCATATCATAAGCCCTTGAAGACACTTGATTTTAGTCACTTCAAGTTAATAATCTTCTGGTTGCCCCGAAAGTCAACACGGACAATTACAGCAAGATTGGACTTCTGGGCAACAATGTGCGCTTAGTGCAATTAGGTTATCCGATTTCAAAAGTGTGAGGAGTAGGTGTAAGATTGTACACTGGCCATAAAGTCAACATGGACAATCCGGTCGTGGGATGCTTCTTTCGAATCGTCCAGCATTGACAGAAAGGCCACAAAGTACGTGTGCTAATTGGGGTAGCCACAGCTTTGGCATAGATGGATTGATCGAACTTCACTGTTAGCTCGATCTCTATTTTGGTAACATTAGGCATCCATTGAAAGGTTAACACTATTGACAAATCACGAGAGATTCTTTTAGGAGAGAATTCTAACGTGTAAACAGTCCTAAAAAGTCAAAGAACTACGCCAAAAGGGAAAGTTTAGGTGGCTCCTCTCTTTCGCCCTAGGAGATGACTCTGAGGGAGCAGTTATGCCAAGAGGCCCTTTTTATATGGATAAATTTAACTGAGCATAAAGCCCAAAGAATCAATGAGGCTAAAGCACCGGGCCATGGGGAATAGAGGTTGAGACATTACAGAACCCAACAAGCTGAACACGAAAGTTTAGATAGCTAACTCAAAAGTCCAGTGCAACATTCAAAAGCTTATATCATGTCAGGCGGGAGATGTCATATTAAGAGATTCATAAGTAAATACGCACCCTCAAATGACAATCACCTCGTGTTCTTACTTCAAGTACTGCTTTTGAGGGACTTGCCCAACATAAAATGAAGCAGATCGTTGCAAATTGTAACAGAGCAGAAGTTCATCCAATGGGTGTGTGGTTCATGTATAGACTAGGCCCAAACTTAATCCAACAGAGAGCTCGGAGTAATCGTCTACGTGAGACGACTTCGATAAGGTATAGCGTTTAGCAAACTTGTAGGATGGCGGAGAGAACATCAGTGGACCAGATCACAAGTCAAGTGAGGGAAGAATCATGCGTCGACATGGGTTGACCGGGACGTTGGTTCTTTAAGTAAGGGTGTTTATGATTCGAAAGTGCCGCTTCAAATAGGAGACGCCATGCTAAGTAATTTATACCTAAAAACCAATTCCAAACGATTGTAATCTTGTAAACAACTTTGAGTGCTGTTGAACACGCAGTTTACTGAGGGATTGGTCAATGTAGAATAAGTGGGGTCGTGACCTCAAACGTGAAACAACGATGAAAATTAAAAAAAAAAAAAAGTGATGTCAGCGAGCATATAAAAAATTTTTGGTGTGATAACATCGAGCTCCATCCTAGAAGTCCTACGGGAACAGCAGCTCCAAACAAGCGCACGCCACTTTCTCGTGTCGGGCGTATACGATACGCAGTATCATCATCAATTGTATGATACTGTCTACATCTTGGTTGTCTCTGGCGTTTGCCTTAGGCTCCAGATTATATGCAAGAACTAATTGGTCAGGACAAAAGTTAACAGTTGCATTAGCAGCTCGAGGTGCCGTTGGTTTCGGTTTCAAAGGGTTTTCGAAGTTGATAGGCCATCATCGCTTAGTCGTCTTTTGTACACATCGGCTAATGGATGGATCGCGCAGTCAAATATGGACAGCCAATCCTTTCTAAGTTGCGCTTGGATTTTCGAAGATTGCCCGTTTTGGTGGTATACCGCAGTAATATAAGAACGGCTCATGAAGGGATTGAAAAGTATATGAAGAAAGGGAAGTTTGGACGTATCGCAAGTGATTTACATTTAACCAGAAGGGATCATCCTACCTGAACAAATTAAAGAAGTGTCTCTGTCTAGAAGTTAGCAACTATCTTATGTTTTGTTCTAGAATTTCACAGAGGAAAAATCGAGTCGAGCTACTCAAGAGTAATCCACGCCCTGCACAAAGATTACTTGAGATTTGCTCGCATGATACAGGGTCGAGCTCAAGCTCGTTTGCACTTCACTCGATGAGCTTGTGGGCCTCATCGAAATTCTATTATTTTTCATAAGCATTACATATGTATACAAATAGACATAGATATCGTTAATTTTGTTGGGGACTTAGTGTTCCCTAATTATGAATGAGAAGTGAATGTGGGAGTCTCACATTAAACAAGACAAGAATGAGGAAGAGTTAGAGTATATATATGAGAACCTCACAATTGAGGTTAGGCCTCAAGAGGCATCATACTTTTGTGGAGGAGAGAGTACCTACACAAAGCCGGTGACCGTCACACATTGCCCATCCGGCTCGGATCGGGCCTGGCTCGAGTCCAGATATTATAATAAATTTTAATTGTTTTTTTCTCTCTTCAGCAGCTCCCTTTTCCGGTCTTCATGACCTTTCCAATAGGCGCCTCCATACATGTTTGGCCAAGATACCAAACTTCACGTGATCAATAGGCGTCATCTTCATACTGGTTTGTGGAGTGCGATATCATTCACGCGAAAGTACGGTTGAGTTTGTTGGTCTTCCCTTATAGTACCACGAGAGAGAGAGACGGGGTTCGTTCTATCTTGGGAAATGTTTTGCCGGTGGCCTTGGTATTGGATTAAGGGAGCAAAAATCGTCTTAAGGACACGACGTGAATTCGTCGGGCTCCAACCTAAACGAATATGTGCTCGAACATTCTGAGAATTTTGGGCTCTAATAAATGCAGAAGCGTTCGCTCTATTTTGTTGATCGCAACATTGTATGGTTCTGTTTTCCTTTGTTGTTAAGAGGACGCTGCCCATTTGCTTTGATATTTGAACAGAATATAGTCTCTTTGTTTACTGCTTCCCGAACACTGCCCTTTGGAAAACAAATTTTAACATAGGTTTTGAGCTTATGATACTCATGCTCAACCTTGAGTGACTTGTTTATTTATAATTAAGTTTCGACCCAAAAAAAATTTAAAATACTATTAATATTTCAAAATTTAATTATGAAACGCAAATCTAAGTATCAACATTGATATAAATGTGAAAGCTTCGAATGCTCGTGATTTAAAAGCAAATCAAGATGTGTGCATCACAAGACTCCAAAAGAGTAAAATGCAAGAGGTAAAAGATCATCCGCACACGCTATAGGAGTCTAATCGAGTCAAGCCGAACTCAAGTATCTCAATTTTCTAGTCAAATCGGGTTTGAGCAGGAAAGTTGATATTTGATCGAGCTCGACTCGTTCGCTTTTGAGCATTAATCGTGCAAGTCTAGTCGAGCTAAAAGTCTCGGTGTATCGGCTCCTTTACTTAGTCTTTTTCTTGCGTGAGATGCGATGCAAATCTTGGTAAAATGAATATTAGAGTCTTGCGTTGCTGCAGCCGAGCAGCAGCAGCGTGTGTATGTTTTGGGATGTAGCGGACTCAGCTAAACCCTACCTTTTTGTCATAGGAATCGAAAGTTCTTGCTTGGAATATACCATGGTCTCCATCTACTTTTTCCTTTCGCCTGTCCAAGACTTCAAAGACTTCTAAGTTTTTTTTTTGGGGGGGTAAAAAGGAGCCAAATCTTTAACTCTTAATTGCTAAATCACAGTCGTAATTCTTTAACTCTCTTATTCTATATAATATTCGGTCTTTCGTCAGCTCACAGCTTCATCAGTCTTCAAGATTGACTTTAGCTCAGCTTCAGCTAGCTCAGTCTTTGACTTGACTTGTTGTACAGTCGTGGACTTCCCCAGTTTAGCCTCCTCTGTTTGCAATGGCTTATTCTCAACAGGGTGATCCACTCAAGACCTCGCGTCTAATTCCGCACATCCATAGGTGGGAAATCGGACTCGGCATTTGGTTCGGTTCAAACTTATACCTGCCAGCCCCACCACCCTTTTTTGTCTTTCTTACTATGACCCGACTTAGTAAAGCGACAACAAGAAAGAGGGAAAGTGAAAAGGTGAAGGGACCGGGGATCTTGTGATCCTTTTTCACAACGCCTTGCGGGAGTATATGCCGAAAGAGTCGATGTCCAAACGTTTGTATGAAGCTGGAGACTGTTTGTCCATCTAGGGTTTCCTAGCTCTGGAAAACCGGCTGTCTCTTCTGTATTTTCTTGTTTGTTTTCTTGGTTCCTTCCAAAGAATGCAACACACACACGCTCTCAAAGTCGCAGCATATATGTCCCCGGAATGCAGACCGATCCGCCCTCTCTTGCGGTGTTTCTTGTCCATCGTCTCTCTCAGTTCTCAGAAGATCCCGTCCCGTGTAGATTTTCATTTTGATCCTCACCTTACTAATGAAGCCTCTCTCTCTCTCTCTCTCTCTCTCTCTCTCTCTCTCTCTCTCTCTCTCTCTCTCATAAATTACCATTCGCCATAGATGACTCAACCTCACCTTTGGCAGTCACGATCATTGGCAATGTAGTCCAATATATCACTATCGTCTGTAAAGAAATCCTAGTCTGTATTAATTCTAAATCATCAAAGAGGATACTTATAAAAAAAATAGTCATAAATATATTATACATACCAATTCAATCATAATTTTTTTTAATATTAATTTAGTCCTACATCTTTTTTTACAATCTAACTATAGTGATTCTAGCCAAGGAAAATCAAAGGAATTGAGAGATTTGTTGAATTAGCACGATCATATAAAACGGGAAACGAAATCTCCTCATTTTCTTCGTGACTACTATTTCCTTCGCACTATAAAAGAGACACAAGGGGGTCTTTTGGAGGAAGGAGGCCACACATTGAATACACGGCCATATCGAGGGAAATAATCTGTGAGAGCAGAAAAAGACAGAAGAGTGAAACACGAGGGAACTCTTCCTCATCAAAATTTTTGTGGTCTTTCTTTCGTGAAAGAGGGTTTTCTCTGTGGCCGGGCGAAAGGAAAGAAAAGGAGTGCGTGAGGGACGATCTGAGAGAAAAGTGAGGTGAAGAAAAAAAAGTCAAGGAGGGAGGAGGAATCTTGGACTCCTCTTTAACGTGCTGCAAAAAAAGGAAGAACGGGGGTTGCTTTGGAAGAACTCGTCCATGAGCAAAGCAAAAGAAGAGACCACACAGGAAGGAAAACAGTAGAGGCCGAACTGTCTCGTGAAGTTTCGAATCGGTCGTTCTGATTCGTTTGAAGTCCTCCACCGCGTGTCGCTGCTTCCCGAGCCAAACGCAACAGCCCAGCACTGCCAGTCCTCCCTGTTGAGGAGACTAGCACGGTGAATGCAGAGGAGATCGTCATTGAGCTTGATGAGTCACTGGGTGATAAACGAACAAGTGGACTGAGTAATGACACGTGATCTATTCCTCTTCCTAGTCAATTCGGTGTGCTGAAGATACAAGAAGAAGCAGTTGAACGCACTAGAAATATCTCTGTTAACTAGAGATCTTTAACTAGAGTTACTTAATCAGTAGAAGTAGTTAGTTTTCTGTTGAGCTGTATAAATAGCGAAGCAAGAGTTGTTCGTAAAGCAGAACTGAAAAACTACTACAGAAATACTCTATATGATTGAATCTATCAATGGCGAAGAAGATGTTCATCAGTTTCATCTTCGTCTTTCTTAGCTAAGCTCAACGCAGCTCAAGTTATCTTCAATACTCTGTTTCTTTATAGATTCATACTCCCGGCGACCGAGATGATTTTTGTAACATCCCCTAGTCCTACATTGCCTAGGGAGTAAGCCTTGAGATGGCTTATATGTGAGAGTTCCACCATTATCCATTAATAACGTGTTTTCTCGAGTTGCGCGCTCGTAAGTTGTCGTCGAGGGCCGCGAGGATGGTGGACTCAAGGAAAAACAAAACCATGAGGTCGAGACCGTAACTGAGATGGCGGTGCATCTACGCCAGTGCGATAAGGCCCAAACGGATAATATTGTTGATGGTAGAACTGAGAAGAACGTTACAATTTTGACGCAGTTTTTCAGTGGATTTCCTTTGCTTTAGTTGCTGTCCATTATTTCCTGATGTACTTAGCAGCTTCAAAGCTCATTTAGTTGTTGTTCAGTGCTTAATCAGTACCATTGTTTCTTTGCCTTCCCTATGGTTGTTTTCTTTGCGAGATTTGCTCATTAGCATTCATCCCCATTGGCAGCCAAGCGCCTCCTCATCGTTGTGAGCAACCAGCATACCAAGTTCACCAAATTAAGTAACAATTTTGTCTGGTCAATTCGGATATATTATTGCCTAATCTTGAAATAATTAGATTATCTTCAAAATTGAAATCAAATTAGGAAAATTTCATAATTTAACAACGTGCAAATAGTCGACAGTCCGATCTCATACTCGAGATATGACTCGCAACCACACGGAAAATTGACCAATCCGATCTCATGTTCGAGATACGATTAATTGATTCTATTAGTTACCGAATTTGAATATATGGTGCTGATTTTCAAACAAATTGACTAATTTGATGGTTGATGGTTTTACTTGATTAATTGTCATGCTTGATGATATCTTTTAGGGAGAAAGGTTTCTATGCTTAATTATTTTTTTTCTCTAAAGTAAAAGTCCAAAAGATTTTTAAATGTTAAGATAGTTTTTTTTAGATTGCATGTTAGAATAGTTTACATCGAAAGCATATTTAGATATTTCAGAAATGTTAGGATATTTTCCTCATTTAAATTAGGATCAATATAATCATTTTCCCATTTAGATGAATTAGAATCTTGCTTTAGATGATGCACTTTGAGTAATTTTATATTCTAAATTTAATTAAATAAGATATCCATAACATAAGTCATGCCATATCATCATTCCATACCATGTCATAGAGTTTGCATATTAGGTTCGCTTAATTGAGAATTGTATGTCATATAAAATTAGGCACATTAATCATATGTCATGTTAAAGTAGTTGCATGATTTTTTTTACTTGTTATTAAAGATTAGGACATTAAATACATTGTATGGTCATTACACATGTTAGGAATTTAATTAAAATCAATTCAAGCTACTTGCAAAAATCTTCTTTTGAAAATAAATGAGAGGTGTCGAAAGGGCGTTAGAGTAGTTTAGCGTAAAGTCCCTATACCCATAGTCTCTGGAAGTACAACTTTATGTACTTTACATGGATTTATAATCGATCCACCATAAATAGATTAGTCGCGACTTCGGTTGAAAATGACTTACATGTTAAGAATTGAAACCCAAGCTGCGAATTAGTATAAGCTTGGGAGAGCTCGAGTTAGGTCAACTTTAGCAATCCATTAATCGAATCCTAAGTGATACACCTTTGTGGAGGTCGCGACACTAGCTTGTACAATTTCTTTTAAAATCTTAGGATATTATTCTTTTTCATTTTTTTCTCATTGTCTTCTCTCTCTCTTTTTCTTTTTTATAAATATTTTGCTCCGCCGGTCCTCACCTTTGGTTGGCGACTTCTGTCATTCCAAGTGGCGGCAAGACACGGGATAGAAAGGAAAAAAAAAGAAATGAAATGAAAAGGAATGGCCAGTATGCTAGTTCGAAATATGAGTAGTTATAGTATTCTAGTCCGAAATACGAATAGTTATACGGCAAATGTAATATGTACTGAGATAAAATGTCGACAAATGAAAGTGGCAAGTCCTATGTAGATTTCGTGCGAAGAAGATAAGGGCCTGTTTGTTAACGTTTAAAATCATGTTTGTTTTTGTTCTTTTGTTCCAAGGACAATAAAAGAACATAAACGTGTTTGTTTGCACTTTTGTTCCCGAAAACAAAACAAAAAAGATATTTTTTTGTTCCTGAAAACACATTTAGACCAATAACGAGAAACAAAAAAAACTTACTTCTTGTTCATGAACACTTTGTTAAAAAACACTTTTTGCTTTTTATTTTTTTTCTCTTTTGCCTTTACAGCCTCCGACCACCCACCACTGGTTGCCGGCCGCCACTGGCCGCTCATGAACAAGAGGAAAAAACGAGAAAAAACGAGAAAAAACAAAAAAAAAATAATAATCGTATCAAATGCATTTATATTTTTTTCTATTTCAGAAACTTTTTTACCAAACACTTTATTCTACTAAAAAAATATTCTATTGAGTAAAAATACAAAAAAGTGTATCTGAAATAGAAATATTACCAAACACGCCTAAAGAAGTTGTCCGCTCATCCCACCTTTGCTGGTGGTCGACCGGCCCCTAATGTGGGTCCCTGCGTTTTCAAGTCAAAGTCAACCACACCACGTCATTTTTGCCTTTTTGGTCAGCATAAGATTTAAAATATTAATTTTTCTTGTGGGGGTGGGAATACTATGCCAGGTTGGATCAGGGGAAGGGGACAGGCTGGGGGGTGTCGTCAGCAATGCGCGTCATCACGTGCGCGCCCGGAGCATCCGGGCACTGTGCACCCGACTGGTCGGACCATGGGAGCCACGCGGTCCGCGGATCACACGTACCAAGGATAAGATCTCGTGAGCAAATGGATCAAGTCGCTCGGGGCAAACTCTCGACGAGGACGTCACTCAATGCTTCCAAGAACTAGGGCGCATCGAATTCTAAGCAACGCATCGGCTAGTCGCACTCGGGTGGTCATCGAGATCAAACCCGTGATTCGTGATCGCCCCCGTTCTGGCATCGCCACCGTCGCCATCAACAAAGGGCGGGAACGCAAATCGACGCTACAAACACATTTTATGAATCGCATGAGCCGATTAAATCCTAAACATATGTCTCCGATCGGAGATAGTCTAGAAGCGACTCATGGGATTTGCACGACTTGACGGAATCCGCCAACGCGGGGGCCGGATTCACACCCACGTCTTCTTCCACCAGTGTCTCCAGGGGCTCGTCCAGGCTTTTACCTCGGCGAGTGACGTCCGTCCACGGAACCTTCACCAGCAGAAAATTCTCTTATGTCGCCGCCAGCCGAAAAAGGCTCTGCTCTTCTTCTAGATCTCCTCCCCCAAGAAGATGCCAAAACACACCCCATATATATGAAGCGCCGGCACGATCCCTCCAGTTCTTGAACTCGACAATCCACCAAAACCCACTTCAATCCCTCTCTTCTCTCTCTCTCTCTCTCTCTCTCTCTCTCTCTCTCTCTTCATGTGCAGATCAAAAAAGCATGTGCAGATCGAGGGCATCTGCAGATGCGATCCCACCCGGCCGCCGCGGCGCCGCCGACGTCCGACCGGCCAGGTCCTCCAGGACCTCCAAGTCCAACTCATCCTCCAACCCTTCCGACCCGTATTCCTCCTCCTCCGCCTCTCTCAACCTTAACAGCTTCAATTTCTCCTCCAATTCGTCCTCCCTCTCGACCCGGCAACCGTCCCTGTCCAAGATCAAGCAATTCTTGCCCGAGACCCCCCTCATCTACACCCTCGCCGACCTCCGCCTCGCCACCGGCAACTTCCTCTCCGGCCGCCTCTCCTCCTCCTCGTGGCGCTGCGCCCTCCGCGGCAGGGACGTTGTCGTCTGCCAGCGCCGCCTCAAGCGGCCCCTCGACCTGCCCCAGCTCGGCCGCCGCCTCTCCGCCATCACCAAGAGCAACCACAGCAGCTTGGTCAGGCTGTTGGGCGCCTCGATTTCTGGGAACTTCATCTACTTGGTGTACGAGTTCGTTCCGGGCGCGAGTCTCTCTGATTGCTTGAGGAACAAGATGAATCCGGCGTTCACCGTGCTCTCGTCCTGGGTGTCCCGGATGCAGATTGCCGCCGATCTCGCCCACGGCCTCGATTACATCCACCACTGTGCCGGCTCCGCCACCGGTGGCGGCGGCACCGGGTTCGTCCACAACCACATCAAGAGCTCGAGCATCATCGTGATGGAGCCGTCGCTCAATGCGAGGATCTGCCATTTTGGGACCGCCGAACTGTGCGGCGAGGCGGCCGAATTGGAGGAGGAGGGCACCTCCGAGCCCGGTGGCGACCAGAAACTGAAGAGGACGAGCAGCAGGGGAGTAAAATTGGAGGGCACGAGAGGGTACATGTCGCCGGAGTATCGAATCACGGGGGTGGCGACGCAGAAGTCGGACGTGTTCGCGTTTGGGGTGGTGATCCTGGAGCTGCTGAGCGGGGAGGAGGCGCTGCGCTACTGCTTCGACGGGGACGACGGCCGCGGCGGCGGAGGTTACAAGAGGACGAGCGTGATTGAGACTGCGAGGGAGGCGGTGGAGGGAGGGAGGGTGCGGAGTTGGGTAGACGGGAGGCTGAAGGACTCGTACCCGGTGGACGTGGCGGAGAGGATGGTGAGCTTGGGGCTGGAGTGCGTGGAGGAGGAGCCGTGGAGGAGGCCGGACATGAGCCAGGTCAGTGCCCTGATCTCCAAACTGTATTTGGAGTCAAAGGCTTGGGCCGAGAAGTTCGGCTTGGCTGTGGATTTTTCTATGTCCATGGCGCCTCGGTGAGACAAAAGGTGGAATCTTTCGCAGGGTTTCCTCTCTCATCCTCAAGACCCGTTCATCGGAGAGAAAATCAGTATTCATCACCGACGGATTCTATCATTAGTACGTTCCGACTTGGTCGGATAGACTCGGTCTCTGCAATACTATCAAGATTTGTGTGAATGGGGTTCTGAGACCTGTAGCATCCAGGCGCGGCTGTCTGGACCACTGGGTCAAGACTCTTGACTGGAGCACTGCTCGGCGACGGCCTCTGCCAGTCCTAAATTCGAACGGCTCACATCGAATACGAGGGCTCGAACCATAAGGCCAACCAAGAGAGCCGCCGCAGCCACAGGTTCTCTCAGCAAAAGGAGCGGCAGGCAGGGAGGATCTTGTATATGTTCAAGCGGGTCTTGCTGAGGAACTTAGAGCGGAGTTCTTTTGAATTGGTTTGAGGGAGATTGGGGAGTGATTCTTTTTGTATATAGTGACATTCCTTCTCGAAATACTTGTACAGACTACAGACACTGCATTTTGGTGAATAATCCATACATGTCAAGCACAACTTTTTCAGTGTAGTACAGAGTTTCCCTCCGACACACCGCATCACTGATCCGACCTTGATGTCGAGCGAGTTGGATCTGCAACGTTTTGGAGTTCGTTTTGTCTCTTGACGTCAACGTATGCGTTCCACACATTCCCATTATGCATTTTCTCTTGCGAAATCCATAGACTACTGCCAATAATGTCATGGAAGACCAGGAGATGTTGTCCTGAAGTTGCACGGGCGTCATTCATCAGCAGCAGAACGAGAAAAATGTCTGGATATCATTGTCGAGCTGTATTCTACCTTATCCTTGGTAGTTGGTAGTTGGTTCAGTTTTCCTTACTCTATCCGACGTGCAATCAGCATATCTTCCAACAAATTTCAATTCCCTTTGAATGAAGAAGCATCGGCTTCCGTGGTTTAAAACGAGCTCTCGTAAGGCTCGTGGTGGTAGACGACGCGATGCGAGGAAGCGAAAACCGGCCTCGACCCGCTTCTCAACTCGGAGATTCGACCTCCCTTGCCGAGGGGCGAAACGGAACGAGAATCGACAAGGGGTGAATTGGTGCTTGAATTTTATTAGCGGTGATAACGCGGGAAAACTATGCATAGAGGATGAAACTGAATCTATAGACAAAATACGCAATGCAAAGCATGCGTCGACGGAGATGTAAAGAGAGTGAGGAACAGAAGAGACTGCGAGAAAGGGATTGCTGCTCTCAACCAGAACGCTCGCATGGGCCTGATTAATGTATCTTTGCCCAAAACAGATCAAATTGCCTCTGTGAACTTACCCAATGCCTCCTCTCTCTCTCTCTCTCTCTCTCTCTCTCTCTCTCTCTCTCTCTCTCTCTCTCTCCTCTCTCTCTCTGCTCTGGGTTGAATCCAATACCTTCTTTACTTCGACCAAGGGTAGACCAGAATTGACTAAGAATTGACCGGGCAAATAGAAGGCCCAAAACACATTGGGTTCTACACATAAAAAACGAACCTTTTTTCTTATATCCATATTGTCACTCAACTTCAGCAGTTAATTTTTTGCCCCTTGAGACAAGTTGCTTGTTCTTGCAGTGCTCTGAAATTAGGGATTTACAATCTATTTGCACATCCTGAGACTAGGGATCCCAAGGATCGCAATGCAGCAAAAATCAGGTTAAACGAATGTTGGATTCCGAGGTTGAGGCTTGGCCAAACTTTAGTCAAAGCCTTTCGATATTCGAAAGAAGGGTTCCATAACTCAAAAACATATCTAGAAGTCTCACACTCGAACTAAACTTTCCAAATTTCCAAGTTTTGGTAAAAAAAATGATTTTTTTGAAATGATCAGTCATTGAAAAGATGCTCAATTTATGCCCGGTCTAATGGACCGGCCGAGACTTCAGCCTCAATGGATCGAATTCTCAGATCTGCAATTTCGTGAAAAGCGAGCCTCGACTCAAGGTGTGACGAGAGCGCATATACACACGCCTCATTTGTATGCATTGTCAATTTGTCAGGAGGATTGACCTTAATCTGGAGCTCTTGCTGTTGACTTTCTCTGAAATCCAGTTCGATTCTTGGGTTCTCTCTTGCTTTCGCATGCCTGGGGAGGCATCGGAAAATTCTCACGCTCTCTGAAGGTAAGTCTCAACTCCCTTACTCTCCTTCAGATTCATAGAATCTAGAGTGCATCCTGTTGTGCTCCCACTTTAAAATAGGTGAAAAATGAATGCTTCCCGGGTCGTCATGTTGCCGAAACGAGAACCCGAAAGCCTATTAGATGCCGCTATACTGCCTGTTAAAATAGACAAGAATGCACATTCTTAGGCCTTCATAGATGTGCTGCTGAATTGTCTCCCATACAAGTCAAAAAAAGGTTGTTCTCATTCAGAATGTTCACTGGATCATGCCCCCGTGTGGCGCCTCGGTCTTGACGATTGAGGCGGCATAGCTCCTCCTTGTGGCTAGGTAAGGTTGGCTTTGCCTAGATTTGGCAAGGTCGGGCCTGCTTGACCACTGGCGAGGTGGACCTTAACCTAGCCGCGGCAAGGGCCTACCTATCCAACTTGAGCCTTTGGCCAAGCGCTAGCCATCACCTAGATCCGGCAACCGGCCAGAGTTGAAAGAAGAAAGAGGGAAAATAAGAAAAAGAAATAAACTTGTTTCTCTTTTTATTCTTGGAAACACAGAAGTAATTTTTTTTTAACTTTTGATTTCTATGTCGAATTTATTTCCTAGACACTTTTTTTTTTGGTAAATATTTCCTAGACACTTTTCTATTTTAAGGAATGGAAAAATTCATTAATGTACACAATTGAATTTATGTTCTTTTTTTATTTTCAGGGAATAAAAAAACAGAAAAATAATGAAAAGTGAAATGCAATTGAATGCACCCTTAGTCAACAAAAAAATGTTTTTATTATGGACAAATTATTCGTAAATATTTTGATAAATGAAGAAAATATTCCTTCATACATCAAATAATCATCTTTAGGAATTTTGTTTTTCAAAAAGTGGATTTTTCATGAAATAAACGAACCGGACAAATGAAAACGCTCTTACTTATTAATCATTAAAGTTGATAGTGCCATAGTGAGTATTGAATATTGCAATTGCAATTATAATTGCCTTTCAAGTTATATCATTGCAATATATATTATTTTCTTAAACATGCTATAGGAAAATGTATTTTTAAAATTCGTGAGACATTTGTTATCAATTTCAAGATCACTAATTTCTAACAATATTCTCATTTCATTTTTTTTATCCAACCATTTAAAAGTCGGAAAAAGTATTTTTGAAATTAGATTTTCTTCAGAAAAAGAGATCGTAAATTTTCAATCTTTTGCTAAAGAGATGAGTAGCACCATAAGTTCTAAAAATCCGTCACAAAACCATACTTAAGTCATTAAACTTTCAAAAAGTGCAGTCATGTCCTAAGATTTATTTCAAAAGTACAATCAAGTTCTGAAATTTTCAAAAAATGCAATAAAGTCTTATAAATTATCACGACAACGCGATCGAATCTTAAATTTTTTTCTAAAAAAAGTGCAATTAATTGAAACTTAATTGGACAAGTTTTACGAGTTCCTCCCTCTTTGAACATCTTTTTCTTTGCAAGGACCACTATAAACAAACAAAAGAAAGAAAGGAAAAAGAAAAAGGAAAAAAAAGGAGAAATTGAGGACGTGTAAAATGAGCGGGCTGACAAAGGTTTCTAGAAGGGGAGACGACATGTACAGCACTGCAGTGCCAGAACATTCCCGTCAGGCGTCAAGGCTCAGATCGAAGTACTGCCAAAGTTGCCGTCCGACACGTGTCGCCTCCCAAGCCCTTCTCTCTCTCTCTCTCTCTCTCTCTCTCTCTCTCTCTCTCTCCTCTTCATTTCCTTTTTCCTTTTATTCCCTTCAAAAAAAATATCTACATTTTAAAAATATTTTAAGCTTTACAAATAACTAATTTATTCTTAAATATTCTATGATTAACATTAAACATTTTAATGACTCGTTAATTTAGTCATTCTAATAAATTTTAATAAAAAATTATTAACGCCATGGTCTAACTAGCATGAACCGTCTTATGTGGTCTGGTTGATGCTGACATAAATGATTTTATATTTTTCTTTTCTTCTTGTTTTGTTTTCGTTTTCGTTTTCGTTCATCCTTTTTCCCTCTTTCCCTCCACCAACCATCGCGGATCTTGGATGAGGGGATGTTGGAGGGAAAAAGAGTAAAAAAGAAAATAAAAAGAAAAAGAAAAAATTTTGAGAAAATTAAGATATTGCAATTATTGCCGATGTCTATATTGGTGGTGCCATGTAGAGGGCCAGCTCACTAGACTCCATATCACTGGTTTTTAACCAAAAATTATTAGAATGATTAAATCGACAAATTGTTTAAAAAATTTAAGACTAAATCGATATAATTTAAAATTTTACGATTATATTGATAAATTGTCAAAATGTTTGAGACTACATTGAAATGATTGAAAATTTTAGCACTAAATTTATTATTTTTTAGATAATCTTCTCAATAAAAATAACAAATAACTGTTTGTCGAAGTGGCAATTGAGGATGGGTAAGTGTTAAGCGCATTCTTAGGAAATGACACATTTTTGTACTTAAAATCAGAGCATTATCTGACCAGAATGATGTTAATGAGAGTCTAATGTGCTTTTTTCATTATATCAAAGACGAGTGAAAAGGTTTGAATACTTCGCCTTTTTTTAATTTGTGAAAAATATTCAATTTGACATTTTTATACCACAATTGTGACGTTGGATTTAGTATATTTCTCTTTTTGAGGATTAAGTGATGACAAAGGAAACGAAAACTTCCACTATTTGTCCCCATACTTTCTTGCTTTTTTTTTTTTCTAATGAAGTCCTTGCATTCTAATTTATCTAATCAAGTCATTCTACTTTCGCACATTTTCCAATCAAATCCCTTGACCATTAAATCCGACCAAATCCGACTGACATGGTTGGTGAACAACATTATACTATGACGTGGATGAAAATTCTTCAATGTGGACATCCACGTTACTTAAAGTTTACTCATAGCATGCTTAGTCGGTGGCTTCATTGGTTAAATTTTTCTACCCATTCCGCGTGGACCCCTTCATGTTTTCGGCGCGTCATATTCTATCAAATTCGATCAGGATTTGGTGCCGGGCGAACTCGATTAGAAACTTTCAAAAATAATTTTTTTTTTGATCAGATAAACTAAAAGTACATATACATGATTGGATGTGAAAACTCCTTCCTGAAAGAAAATAACAAGATGCTTGTTTATGCGTTAAATCGAGTCAAAGCAAGAAAAGTCATAGCCAGGATGGAAAGATTCCAGGAACTTCAAGCTGACAATTATGCATCAATGGAAATGCCTTTTGCCCCGCACCCATTTGGAGAAAAAAGAAAACTTTGAAAGGCAGTCGCTCACAGAATCAAACAGCTCTGGCTTGTCGAATTCTGTTCATGAGTGCAGCTCTGCTAAGCGAATCATTCATGATACGAGAGGATTTAGTATCGCGAGCTTTTACTGACAAATCACTTCAAGCCATCTGGTTGACGAAAAGATACCTCTCAAAGATCCAAATGCCTTCTAGGAAACGGACAAGAGCGGTACTGTCCCAAACTGCGTGGAACTGTGGAGCGTGTAAGAGGAGGTGAGAGGCCGACAGGTCGACGGTATCCCTTGTTCAGGGTCGTCCACCAAGTTGTGCAGAAAGCGACGTCTATCCTCCTTACTCATTTTCCTCTTTGAATATCTCAACAAAAGAGAGCGAAGAGATGACTTTTCCTTCGGTTTTTGCTCTTGCGTTTCCGCTTTTTCTTTAATCCTTTTCGTGTTCTTTAACGCTCTCCTTCTTCTTTTCTTTTCCTCCCATTTGGCTTCCGGGTTGGTGAGCTGCATCACAGCTGCCCCGTGTTGACTTGCCCTCGATCATGGGTTGCTCGTCGTGTCCTATGATACCCTAAAATTTGAATTTTGGTCACCTTCCTCTCTTTGGGTTATGAGATTTTCTTGAATTTGTTTCGAGTTTGGATTTTGAATTCTGAGTTCTCCTCGGAATTCTAGGAAGGAACCACCAGTGAAACGTTGGGGTGAGCCAGTTGCCATCCAGAGCTCAGCAGAGGAAAAAAGAAGTGAAAACAGAGGTGACTGATTATATTAAGTTTTTTTCTATCTTGTGAAGATAGATAGCTTTTTTGTTTCTTAAGGTCCACGGTTTGTATATGGCTGAATTTTGATCTTTGGCTTGGTATCGTGCTGTATAATGATACATCCATGACGATTCATTCCTGGGTTTCTTCTGGATTTGTCCGGATGAGCCAATTATTTCAAGGTTAGGATCATCCCATCAATTCAGGTGCCAGTTGAAAATATTTGTTCCGTATCCCCCGGAGTCTGTTGTGCTTAGAAGATGAATAAGAATTCGGTTTTTTCCGAATTCAGATGCTGTCAAGCTGAATTTTCGCCATATGCCTGCAGTGTCCCCAGAATGATTTAGTATCATGGCAAAGATGTTCCCTCCTATTTTACGTTTTTCTGCATGTGCCTCACAAGGCTTTGAATATCTGCGTTAGTTATCATTGCTTTCCCTCTGAAATTCGGCTTATTTTAGCAACGTTTGTAAAAAGAGATCCTGGCTATGATCTATGGTATTCTCAGTCGATTTCTTTCTCGTTGGACTGAGGTGCTTTTCTTTGTTTACCTAGGAGGAATGTTCCAAAAAGTTTGTCATACCTGTCCATACCAGTGCCTTCATTTGTTTGAAAAGAGAGAAAAAAATGATCTTTGTCGTTGCAAAATTATGGCTTGATGTTTGATGCCATTCCAGATGGACTATGGCAACACTAGGGAATATATTCTGTTAATTTATGGTAACGGACAATGACATTTTAATATGGAAATTTAATTACCCATTGCTCGCTTGAATGATTAATGTTGCTGGTACTGATGATCTAAATACAGGGCGCAGACAGTGGAGATGATGAAGTGCTTACCATTTAGGATTAGAGATAAAAATGGAGAATCAAAAACTACCAAATCCATGTCTGTCCGCTCTACCTCTACTTCCATGTCCGCAGACCGTGATATGAGAACATCTTGGTCAGAACTGACGTCTCAGAATGCGTCTGAATTTAGCACAGCATCATCTGCAACTGCGATGAACCCATTTGCGATATTGTCTCAACGGCAGAGTACTTTGAGAGAATTCACATTTGAGGAGTTGAAAGCAGCCACAAAGAATTTTAGCCGTTCCCTCATGATTGGAGAAGGTGGATTTGGGGGTGTTTTTCGGGGTATAATTAGGAGCACAGATGATCCACAAAAGAAGATTGATATTGCTGTCAAACAGTTAAGCAGGAGAGGACTGCAGGTAAGAGTGGTTGTCTTCGAAGTGGAGATATCATGCTTTCAGTATTTAATGATATCAAGCAACATCTGTAGCAACAAGTTTGCAGAAGTAAATTCAGATAGGTATTGTCTTTGCTTGAACTTGTTCATGAATAATTAAAAGAATTTGCCTGAGGAAACATAATGTGTCTGAACTAGTGAGTTACTTCAAAGGTTAGGTCATGGTTGAAGCTTCGGAGTTTCCTTTTAATTTGTCTTTTTGGATTTTTTCGATTATCATATGACTCCTCTATTTTTAGGCTTAAATTTTTTTGTCCAATATCCTTCAGGACTGAACCATAGTCGACAATTTCTGACAGTTTGACGGCATAATATCTTCCACAGATGCTAAAGTTAGATGAGTTAAATTCACTACTCTGTCTAAACCAGTTGGGCGAGTAGTTAGGTACTTTAAATGACCTTTTGTCCTAACAATTCGCATTCATAAAGTTGGCAGAAGCAATAAAAAAGCCTCTTCATGTTGGGACATGCGCTATTCTCAATAAATGTGGTTGGGGGGGAGTTACTCCCAATCTAGGCTCTCTTTTTAAGTTCCACTTGTAAGCAACGTGAACTATTTTCCGATATTTAGTTTTAGCACTTTCTGATTACTTAAAGATCGTGTGATGTGTAGGGATACTTAAAACAGATTATCTTTGAAAAGTTGTGCCTTATGCAAAATAGGAAATCATCCAACAAATTCTTATGAGATTCAATCTCTTGCTCGTCTTGGAAGTTTCATTCATTCCCATTTCACTCTTCTGCTTGCAGGGTCATAAAGAATGGATTACAGAAGTAAATGTTTTGGGCGTTGTTGAGCATCCAAATCTGGTGAAATTAATAGGCTATTGTGCTGAAGATGATGAGAGGGGCATTCAGCGTCTACTGGTATATGAATACATGCCAAACCGCAGTGTGCAGGATCACTTATCAAGCAGGTTTCAGATGCCTCTTTCGTGGACCATGAGAATAAAGATTGCCCAGGATTCTGCACGAGGGTTAACCTACCTCCATGAAGGAATGGATCTCCAGGTTAGACCCTTTAGGTTTCTTTAGTCCCCCTTATTTAAATTATGACACAACGTTTGCATGGAATGCACCAAAGCGTGTTATTGAGAAAAACACTTCATGTAAAAATGGCCTATTCCAATAGAAGAGAGCATCTGTGCTGGGGGATTTATGTGTCGACAGTGAAGTTGTCCTCTGAAACTTCTAGGTGCTATTCTTAGTGGTAAAGTATCGTTACCTTCAACTTGGTTATCAGAACTGGGGAGATTGGCCTATCAAGGCCTGGAGGAAACAAGAAACTGCATCACAAAAGCATTCAATCCTTGGCATAAGATCAAGAGGAATATGACCCGAACTCTGTGATATGTTAAACAATCTGGTGTATAGGGTTGGCTCTCCTCACCACCTCAACTATTTAGCAATACAAATTTTGGAAGACATGGACTTTTAAGAGCTAATATTTTGTTTTTCACTGTCTCCTGATGTTCTTTCTACAACTATCTTTGGTAACGCCCACATAACACATGCTTTGCCCTGAGAGAATCATTACTTATTTTTTGTCACAACATGTTGAATCCTCATGTAATGTTGGGAATACTCCAACAGAGTTTAACTCACACTGCATTGTTTTCCATTGAAAAGCACTGCTCAAGAGAAAGCACAGAAATCACTGATCCTTCACACGACAAAAACTTTTAGGTGTGTAGGTACTTGGTGTCTTCTGGTCTGGAACCTGGTTTCCATAGGCTAAGTATTTTAGGAAGAGCTAGAAATAAGCTTTCGAGTTATTTGCTTGGTGGGCTTTAGGTGGACCATAGGGAAGCCAAGATTTTGAATGGGTAGTAAGTGAGAGGTGGAGCATCAACGAGGATAATTAAAGGCAAAGTGACCACGACACAAGTTGATCAAATCAACAGATAAACGAGGTATTTGAGAAGTCTGCATTTAATGTACTTTTGGGATCCTGATAAATGCTTTGTGGAGTAACCAAATGAACACAAAGTTCAGAAAGGAAGTAGAAGAGAGAGATGGAGGTGGCCTCTCTTAAGGAAAGAGTTGTTTTTTTATGATGGTTCAGGTTAGAGCATGTTCTGGGAGCAATGCAACTGACATATATGTAATACCAAGAAGTCTGGGATATGCTAAGCGGTAGTATGACGCAATAAAATTAATACTTTGATTTCGGATTTTTACTAATTTCCTGCCACAGGATTCTCATTTAGGTTAATGGAAGAGCCCTTTGCATCTCTCAAGTAGTCTGATAATTAATCTGACTAATCAGAACCAACTTAAATTCCAGAATGAGTTCTAGGACTTTTCCAGCAATTTTCCCTTTCATGAAATATTTATTTGTGCCTGGCGGCGAGTTTGTTTTCCTGTTCACTTATTTTTGCACTTCTCTTATAAACCTGTCTGTGGAACAGATCATTTTTAGAGATTTCAAGTCGTCAAACATTCTTTTGGACGACCAGTGGAACGCCAAGCTATCAGATTTTGGATTAGCGAGGCTAGGGCCTTCCAGTGGAGAAAGTCATGTCTCAACCTTGGTACGTTGATATTGATTCCATGTCAGTGCTTGAGTTTTATGAAACGTCCTTGTTCCACTTAGACATAGAAATGAAAAGGTTCAAAATTAAATTTTCACTGTTAGATGTACTTTTTCTTCGCAATTTGATATTGTATGCATCTGAAAGTCAGATGGTGGAACCCTATCAATCTATGACCCAAGAATTCGACAACAGGAGACTCAATTTTCTGGTCAGATTACCGAGGATAGCCTTGTTAACCAAACTTTTTATGCCTCATAAAGTTATTCCAGAAACCAAATATTATTTCCTGATTTGCCTAGACCCCTTCTCCTCTCAATTCAGTATTTTCTAGGGAAGAAGTAAAGAACCATGTTTCTCTATCGCAACAGGTGGTAGGAACGATTGGTTATGCTGCTCCCGAGTACATCCAAACTGGACACCTTACAACTAAAAGTGATGTCTGGAGCTATGGAATTTTTCTTTATGAGCTCATCACAGGTCGCCGCCCTTTGGACCGGAACCGGCCAAAGAATGAGCAGAAGCTTCTGGAATGGGTCAAGCCAAATCTATCTGATATAAAGAAATTCCAAACCATCCTGGACCCTCGGCTCGAAGGCAAGTACTCTCTCAAGTCCGCCCAGAGGCTAGCCTCTGTGGCTAATCGGTGCCTTGTGCGGCATCCCAAGGCACGGCCTAAGATGAGTGAAGTCTTAGCAATGGTGAACCGAATTGTGGAAGCAATGGAAACTGGAAGTCCTAAAGCCCCATTGAAAAGCGTGGCAACGAACGGAGAGTTGGAAAAATCGAGAAAAGAGCGATTTAAGCGTATGTTTGTGGATCCGATAACTGGAGAGATGGGGTGGTTGGTTTGTTGGGTGTGGAGACCGAAGCTCGTGAAGACGTGCTAAAACGAGGAGGCGAATCGAAGGTATTTGGCTTCTTGTTTGGTTACTTAGGATGAGGTAATTAACTGTTGTAGGTTTTCTCTACAAGCTTTGGCTCTTTTTCAGGTTCTGCACAGTATCTACATTGTCCTGTTCTTTCTGCATTTTACAGAAGTGTTTCAAGTATAGGAATGTCAACACAGCTGAGTGAATGCAACCTTTGGGTTTTAAACAACTGCGAGCATTCAATTATAGTTAAAAACCACTTAATATAAACCAGCATGATGAGGTTTTGGGTTCCAGATAGACGGAGGACCTAAGCTATCGTGTTTTGCCCGTTCACCGTTGTGCTGTCTTCTTAAGTTAGCTCAGTCTCCATTTCTTGCAGCAGTTGGTCCTTTCTGATAGATTATATGAAGAGAGAATATGCATAGAGAATTTACTCCTTGTCTTTTGGGTTGTCTCATAATTCCACTAATAGATTATATCCACCAGCTGAAATCAGGTATAAGCCAAGACACCATTGTCGTCTCAGTTCAGATAAGTGTGAATGCGATCCCTAAATAAATTTAGTATTATTATCTCAAAAGTAATTGCGTACGGGTGCAGCACGTGAACGACAACTACTCATATCTATGCAAATGCTTCGCCTCAAGAAAGTGTTAATTACCCTACGAGTCTAGTTTTACTTTAAAACTATATTCGCTAAAGAGGAACCTGTTTTTCTCTTAAGCAAAGACGCCCTAAGATACCTATTGGGCTTGTCAAGCGGATGGGAGAAGGAGAAGTCGTAAATCAAGATAAAATGATCAGGAAGACATGATAAAGATTACAAAGAAAGAGAGGGTTTCAAGATTGACCATTCACCAGCATTTTCATCTGCTAATGAGCCGCAAGTATGGTGTTTAGGCGTACTTGTACCTAAGATCAAGCACTAACAACGATAACTACAGTCATGCTCAGGTAAGCGTCTAAGAGGGTTTAACAATACTTAGTCAGTGGATTAGATCATGCTTACTAAGTTATCTTAAGCCAATTACATATAATTTCACTATGAACCTTAAGTTCGTATGCCGGTCAATTTCTTCTCTGTTTTTCAGTTATTTATTTTTTAGGAAGTTATGGGATTGTTAGGCCTGAAGAGAGAGAGGGGGGCTAACGTTTATTTAGTTATCGAGGAAAGTCACTTATCCGGCTAGACGCTGACTACTTTGGTGGTTAAAGTCACAAATCCTATGACCTTACTCCTTACTAGTCACTTGAAAATCGCATGAAACATGACATTTATCGTGCCTAAATAACATATGATATGTCAGCTCTATGATTGCATCCCGCTTATCAAAACAGATCGATTTCCTTGGTGGTTAAAATCAAGTAACGACAATGGCTTTGCTATTCGAATCTAACTCCGTTAAAATTCCGTTTTACCATTTCAAAGGCATGCCTGAACGCTTTGAATAAATGCGGCTAAATACCATGGCGTTGAGCTTCTCGACGGAATGGGATTCAAGAACATGGAAACAGTCTTCTGAGGTTAAGGAAGCCAAAGATGGAACACGAGAACGATTTAAGGGCTGCAGAAATAGGGTTAGGGCAAATGTATTGAATGTCATCTCATGCCCTCTTTGAATGGCTTGTTCAAGAAGGGATTTCTGTTCTTAGAAAGAAAAAGCTCTTGGCGTGAATGCTCCTAAGAAAAACATTCGAGAATGTCTGCCATTGAAATTGCTGTGATTAATTCTTTATTGCATGGTTAGACTGACGACACGCTCGTGCCGGCCATCTTTGACGTTTCGATGCCAAAGTTATGGAATATTATCACCAGAATTCTGGAATATTACTCTCTCTCTCTCTCTCTCTCTCTCTCTCTCTCTCTAATTAAATTAATTGTATGACTATTATGTACAAAATCTTCTCCGCGTGATTGCAAAGATTGAAACGCCAACAGTGTATAGTTTAATAAGGGATGATTCAAGTTTTAAAATAATAAATTACACATGGCACACGGAAAGAAAGATCTTTTCATTTCTAAAGAGTCGAATAAATACATATATGGTCATTAATATTTTACCCTTTTTTTCAATGTGGGCGTTGAATTATTAATTTATGCAATCGAGCCCTAAAGATAGAGTTTCCCAATCGAGTCTACTACGCTCTAATTTCGATAGAATGTAGCTTATACGACTGTTTGTAGTAGTCAAAAGTACTGTGTGGAAAAATCTAGGTTGTTTTTTTTTTGGGGGGGAACAATCTATTTGGACAATTCCAAAATCGAAGTACGGCTAAGCAAATTTCGAGGCTAATATTAACTCTCATGAAGATTGTCGAAGATATTGAGATGTGTTTTTTTTTTCTATTTACTCATTTTTACCTTGAGCCGCATGATTCACATTTTAATTAACTCTTGTTGGAAATGAATCTAAAATTTAATTGCTCCACGGTTGTTTACAGTTGTATATGTCTTATTAAAGAGTGTTTGGAATACTTGTTATGTATATTAACATATATATGTATTGGAAGCCCTAAATTTTTATAATAAAAGTGCAATTGAGTCTTAAAAATATAATCGAGTCTTAAAATTTGATGGAAAAATGCAATCAAGTTTTTAAACTTTTTCAATGAGCGATCAACGAAAATACTTAATTGAAAAAATTTGACATATCTTAGTATTTGATTGCACTTTATGAATTTTTTTGGATTTAATTAGACTTTGACAAGAAGGTTTAATATTAATTGCACATTTGAAAGTTTTAAAACTTCGTTGCACGGTAAGTTTTAAAAGTTTCAAACACTTATCTCTATATTTAATAAAAAAAAATTCATTTTTCAAAGCATCACTTATACGTATCTCAAGAACCGTCGGTAGGATAAAAATTGAATATATACAATTTTTTTTCCCTAGTTGTTTTTGGGTCCTTTGATACTTTTCGGAAAAAACCATGTTCTATTTTTGTAGTTTTTCACGATACCACGTTAAAAGCTCCGAATTTCCTTGATCTCGAGGGGGTCCCACGTTCCATGAACCGACCATGCGACGCACCAGATCCACACCGGCGAGCAGAAGGCGAAGCGCACGGCCAACGAGGAACCGCCTTTCCCTGTTGCCGGTGCCCCCACCCCACGTCAGACTGCGGCGATTTTGGTTTCACAAACGCGAACGTACAAAAGAAGGAGTCAGCTTTTCGCAGATATTCAACTTCCTCGGGAAGTATATCACCAGCAAGATTTCGATAAGGTGATGCCTGAACGCACGCCCACGATCCTTTCTTCCCCCACTTGGGACGATCTGTTGCGTATGCTTCAGTAAACCCCACCATAAGACCACGGAAGAAGACAAAAGAGAGGAGAAGGGTGCCAGGAGGGTGAACAGGCGCGGTACTGGTGCAAGGGAAAAGGATCTTTGATTTTGGGCTGGGAAAAGTTTTAGCTCTCGATCCAATACTTTGTCTTTGATTCGAAGGTATGTTGTATGCCCTTTACCCTTTACCTGAGAATGCAGAAGTTCCTCTCTTTCTTGGTTACTTGTCGTTTATTTCCTCTTTGACGTGTTGTTTCGTTCTCCCGTTGATGATTTGGGTTTCTTTTCGTCGTTTGAGGATATGGGTTTGGGAAGAAAAACTCTGGTTTTGGAGATGGGGGGGATGATTTGGTTCTTAATTATCGGATCTTCGGAATTTCTAATTTTTTTTTGGACAGTGTCAGCGTCGTTTCTTGTCTCTTTGTTGAACCTCTTTATTTCCACGCTTTCTTTGCCTTTGCTTCATTGATAACCATAAACGGGTTCTTAAGTTATCGAAGTCACGAATGAGACACGGCAGCTTTTTGTATTATTTTCGACTTCTCTTTTTTGTCCATGTCCATACTTGATCGTTGGTAGCCGCCTACTTCGTCTATCCTATGATGGCTGTGTTATCTGAAAGTCTAAATATATTTTGCATCAGGGCAATTTGAGCGGATGTAGTTCCTCCAATTTTTCATCGTAATTTGTCTCATTGGCTTCTCTATATGAATTATTACTAGATGGTGTTATGGTTTATTAACTTTTTCACCAAATAGCATGCATATTCTTTACGTAAATGCTTAGGTTTGATCGTTGATGGTACGGCTTTGGATATAATTACATTCCTTGTTTTTGTCATCCAGATCTTTTGTTTTTCTCTATTTCGTCAAGTTGGTTGTACATTGCACTGGATAACATGATCACGTGCAACCGAGATCCAGATCCTGATGTTTTACGCTGGGGCCTTGATGGTTTGGTTGTTTGCTCTGTTTCCAATGCTGGATCATGTGGCAGTGTAACTCAATATGATCCAGACTTGAGTAGGGTGGAATATGTCAGAGAAGACTATGTCGAAGCAGAACAGCTGGGCTATGTCGAAGTGGAACAACTTGATGTGGAGAATGATGAGATTATTGCGCATGTTTTCCAAGAAGAACTTTCACGACTCACTCTTGAAGAAGCATCTGGTGCGTCGACTTCTGGAAATGAACAATTACAAACTTCGGTTTTGACCCAGGATTGGTTCACTCCTTCGAAGAGAAACTCTGATGCTGAAGGTGAGTTAATTTATGGGTGTTTCTCTGTTGGCTTTGTTGTGACCTTCTTAGTTTTAAGCTTTTTCAAAAATACACAGGGTTGGAAAATGATCAACAATTGGAAGTTCAAAAATTGGATGAAGCATGTAATGAGGCAGGAAATGCTAATACATGTTCCAGCCCAGGAGAAAAATCAGGGTCTGATGATGATGTGGATATGCTACACCTAGCAGATGAATCTGTGCTTGATGGCGAAGTTGGCAAGAGGTTGAATCAGATGGTCCCTGTTCCTGTGAGTGTTTCCGCTGTGCTGAGCTAATTGTTAGCTTTTATTGTTTAGAGTACAAAGATTTGTTTCGTAGATTTCTCTGCCAAAACGATGACGACGTCCTATAGCATGTCGCTTGACTAAATAAAATTCTATCCAGTTGCTAGTAGACAGAGGGTTTTAAGAGAGTTGCCTTGACATGTGCAGAGTATCCATCCATGTATCTCATGGATGTAGTGCACAGTCTGGGGTTTATCATGGATAAGAGTTGTGATGAATTAAGCATGTTTGAATAAGGTTATCGTGTAAGGAGGTTAGCATCTATTCCTCTTATGGATAAGGATCGAGTCGGTGGACATGAAACCCATGAATGAATTATATTGTCAGATGGTTGCTCAGTAAAATCTTGTGATGTCAGCAACCTCAAGCTATTATATAATTTGGCCAAATCATTTCTTAAGACCATAAGTGTGGTCATTGATGCTTTCTGGTCTTGACAATTTTATGATGTGGTCATTGATGTAAAACTTAGCTTGCGGTTTGTGTTTAAATGGTTAACAGAACAACGACATTGCTGTGCCAGCAAATTTGTTTAAATATGTTGTACTTTCCCATTTCCTTGTAATCGAAATGTTGCTGTTTGTGTTTCCTCTGATTCTTTTTGCAGCATGTGCCTAAAATTAACAGTGGAATGCCTTCTGTAGAAGAAGAGGTGTCGGATCATCAAAGACTGCTAGACAGGTTTTGTTCCTTTTTTTTTTTTTGTTGGCTAAAGCTAGACAGGTCTTGTTCATATCTGCACTTTGTTAAGTGGATGGTTCTATCTGAGGATCAAAATAAGATTCATACTCAGTCGTTTTCCTTGGAATTACTCCGAGTGTTCTACTTTAGGCAAAACAGAGAAGATCATTTGGTGGTTTTATTAAGATAACTGGTTTGGTATCCAAGTACGATGAATCTAGAAAATCTCTACAATAAGTGAAAATTATTTGAAAAATAAATCTATCTATTGGTTTCAATGATTAAGATAATGTTTCGATACTTACATTAATAAGTATACCATGTAGGTCTTATTTATGTGTATTATCTCTATCTATCATATTTTTTATCAGGTTATGTTTTCTTGCAAGCTGTGCAAATTGGGTAAAGAAGTTGGACCTTAGCTTTTTTTCTTTTTTCTGCTTCGTAGAAACATGATTGGGGCATAACAAGTACTTTGAAAGCTAGAATAACACTGTTGTTTTCTAGTTATACTGGATTTTTTTGAGCTAACTGCCCCAACCTCTTGATACCATGCAGACTTACATGCTCTTTAATCTTTTAATCTCTTGCAGGTTAGAGTTATATGATCTTGTTGAAAATAAAATACTGGGAGATGGTAACTGCCAGGTTGGTTAACACACTGAAACTTTCATTGTTCTTGAAATCTTTATGGATATTAGATTTATTGTATCGTGAATTGTGTGTTCCATATATCAAGTATTATCATTTTCATTTTGTCACAGTGATTAAATTTTTTATGTGTTTTCTCATGTTTCAACCATGCATCAATCTATCTTCTCTCTACTGTCAATTGTTTCTGGGCTGTTTTCCTTTTTTATGGTGCTTCCATGTCCTTTTATTAAAAAATGTGGTTGCGACACTCATTGCTTGAACGTTTTTATCAGTTCCGCGCTTTATCAGACCAACTGTATCGATCACCTGAGCACCACAAATTTGTGAGGCAACAAATTGTTCAGCAGGTAGTCCACAGGTGTAGTATGGATTTAAACAATGTTTGTTGCATTAATTCTGGTGTTTAATTTTTTTCTCTTTTTGATTGTTGATAAAATCAGCTGAAGTCATGTCCTGAGATATATAATGGCTATGTCCCAATGGCTTTCGGTGACTATTTGAAGACAATGAGCAGGTAGGCGGTCAGTTCTATATGGTTCTTCTCATCATTTGCTGACATAAGATTTTGTTTATTCATCTTCTGTTTGTTTTGGATGACCAGGAGTGGAGAATGGGGTGATCATGTCACATTACAAGCTGCTGCAGATTCCGTATGATTTCCCCCCTTCCATTCAACCTTATTTATACGGCCCTTTAAAGTCTTAAGTAATAAATCAGCTATAACAAAATGTGTGTCAGTTGACTGTGGTGGTTTAATGATCCTTGATGGATGAGTTAGATTTACCCGTCGGAGGTTTTTTGCCTATTTTCCTTCAAGAATCGTTCATGGATAATCTTTTTTTTTATCTCTGCAATAGTTTTCATTACAAACTATTTGTAATGAAGGGTTGGACTCAAAATGACATTGAGTTTGGTTAGTTCAGAAATCTAATATTACAAATTGATCAACTAAATTTGCAAGAGTGAATGTGGAATCTAAAACATGATTAGCTTTATGTAAACGGTATTTCATTTCATTTGGTAAACACCTTTGTAATGATAGCTTGTGGTTAGGAGGGTGGTGTGGGGGTAGAGTTGCTCTCTGATTAGCGTCTTGTCGATCCACTTCAGCGGTTTAGCAGCCACCATTATTGGGCCAGTAAAAGGGGTGCTGATGAAATAGTGGTGGTGAACATGTGAATATGGGATAAAGGTGTATTTGTGATTGTCATCTTGATTGTGGTGGTTTGATTAGTTAAATTAACGGAGTGACTTTTCCTTCTCCTTCAACAGATAGAGATTATTAATGCATACTTCTTCCTCAATTGCAGTATGGTGTCAAGATTTTTGTGATCACTTCTTTTAAGGAGACATGCTGCATTGAGATCCTTCCACATATTCTAAAGTCCAAACGAGGTAATATTGTCTTTATTACTTCTCATTATTAAAAATGATTGTTATGCTACTTCTTTATACCATGGCTTAAGGGATTCTATGCATCACACTGCAATGTTTTTAAGGAAAATTAAAATAAGACCTTAATGTTAATCTGCAAGGTGGATGTTCATGAAATTTTGCATACTGATTGGTCAACATCCAAACCTCTGGAAGCAGGTTACTTGATTCTCTTGATATAACCTGCTGAGGCCATTGGCATGTGGGTGTTCTGAATTCTCACCTTTCAGTAGCAGGCCCTCCTTATTTTTACTCTTTGGATGTTTACATGCTCTCCCCAGATCCCCACTTTTCTCTTGGATAATTAAATAGATGAGTAAAATTTAGTTTAGTTGGACCATATGGTCTGGTTCACTTGATTTCTGCGCGAATGATGTTCTGTGCAGTCTTTCCACTTGTTACCTTGCAATTTTGAAAGTGTCTGCATACTATGATACATTTGGTAATAGTCAACTTGTGCACTACTCCTTTTGTTGGTAGGTATCTAGCTTGTCCATTTATTTGTCCCCCTCTTGCTGTATAGAGTCTGATTTGTATGGTCATCTCTTCCATCATTTTATTTGTGATCCGTTGCAACAGGAGGGACTAATTTTTGAGGGTATCCAAAGGCATTGTCATTGTTCCGATGATTTGTACATAAACTCACAAGTCAGAGTTACTAACTAGTTCATCTCTGGGTTGACTGTTATGTGTTCATTATATCTTGGGTCACAAGTATTTTTTGTTTATTATGGTGGATCTGGGCTAGAGTATTGAATATTAGTCAAATGAGGCTGGAAGCTTAGTTTCATCGGATCAATGGAACTTGTTATTGCCTTAATTTCTATATCAGGATCCTGTTTTGTTCTTAGATTACAGAACTAGACGATGCATATACTTACAATTTCTGTTTTACTTCCAGTTATTTTCTTGAGTTTCTGGGCAGAGGTGCACTACAACTCAATTTATCCTGTAGGAGGTTAGTGTTTGTGCTTTTTTAACCTGGGTTTGCCTTAGAAGGTGTGCTCTGTGTACATTTTAAGAAACTAATTTTGCATGGTGTAGTTGTGATGCATTCATATAGTTTTGAGTGACTTTAGTTTTCCTCGTTAACAAGCTCTCTTTTTTAGATTTTGACTTCAATCCCTGATATGCATTCTTTCACTTTCTACTTATACAATTTTTTTTATCAAGTGCTGTATAATTATGTAGTCTATTCTTTCATTAGCTTGTTTCACAAAAATTTTAGCCTTCTAAGAGAGCCAAATTGAGAGGAGGCATTGTTCACCCTGGCAAGTGCTCCTAGATCTCTCATGGACTTGGAAGAATTGTGTGAGTGAAATCAGATCCCTGTGTCCACTTTGGCCTAGCAGCTTCTAGTGTTGAAATTTCATCTGGCCGGGTGGCCAGTCTATGCCCTGAATACTAAATCAACGATCAAGGCATAACCACATAATAGCCTAAACTTTGACGTGCCAATTTATCTGTATAAATATATTTTTTTAGCAAAGGTATGCAGTTTATTAGACCAAGCTGGTATGCTTATAGATTGGTTTTGTTGTTAGCGATAATTGTTTTCAACCATAGTTCTATTCCATCAAAATTCAGGCACTGGAGAACAAAAACGACTAAGGTTTCTCATGGTAATGGTATCAAGTGTAGCTTTCTAAACTTGCAAAACCTAGAGAGCAGAAAGTTATAGGTGTTCTTTATAATAATGTGGAATGGTCATTGAACCCACCTATCTTAATTTTCTAATTAGGACCTTGTCTATGATCTTGACTCATCTTTCATATGTGCTTGTACTTCACGTATGTCACTTGATTTTCTTCTTGTTAACGCTCTCTAATGGAAGGCACTACTGTTTCCACCAACAAACTATCTTTTTCCCTGGTTGAGGCTCTATTTTTCATGCAATTTAAGCGGTATCAAGTGTGTAGCGGCTGTAGTCCAGTCAGCCTGTAGATTTCTTGTGGATATTCCGTTAAAACTCTGATATAGTAACATGAATGTAAGTGATATCTCATCTGATTGGCCTCCTGTGCATGTTCCGATCAAGTATCTCTACCTTTTTCGATCGTATGCTCTTATATATGTGCTGCTGTTGGGGATTTGTTTCAACATCAGCTTTACCTCGATAGTTATAGAATCACTTGGTTCGGAAAACAGAGAGGGGAAAAAGAAATGAACTAGATAGTTCAGTTATGCGCTTTTCTTATGTTGCAATATAACTGGGTGTTTTTGCTTTCAATGGTTGACAGAGCTGCCTGAACAGCTAGACCATAAAAAGAAGTGGTGGCAGCGGGTGTTCTGAAATTATGCTCGACCGTGCTCATCATACTTGGATTGTCACTTCATGTTTTGTCAATTGGAGCTCTATTACTTTCTCCATGCTTCATCCTCGAAGGTCGATCGTGATGGCTACGCTGTGTCTCGTGCATCCATGTATAGCCCGGGGGCCGACAGTGTTACATATAGGACTGAGCTAGTGGCAACAGCGTTCTCTCGGTTTCTCTCTCTGTGTATATGCCGACAGCGTTCTCTCAGTTTCTCTCTCTGTGTATATGCTTTTCCTCTGAGCCCTCATGACTTCTGTTGCTCACCTTCTACATCATCTTTTGCAAAATAGTGGGAGAGAGGTTCGGATTCTCATTGATTGATCAGTTCATTATTTGTACATATAGTATAGCAGGTTTTATGGCCATTCTCTTGTGCTAGCTTTTGGTCTTCTCGCAGGCTTTGGATCGCCCGACCTACTGTGCATTTGTTCTGCCGAAAACGTTTCTCAGCAATTGTTACTATTTACAAAGGCAAAAGGAAAAGAAATAAATTAGTCTTATACACTATGTTAGAATTGGTCTTTCTCTTAGGGAGGGCCAAGTTTTATTTGACTAGCCTCGAATTCTTTCATAGTTACACCACAGTGCGCGTCGGTTTAGTAGCCAATAATGAGTTTAATACATCATTGATTTTACTTTTTGGCATGGAACTATAATCCACGTGAAAACATTGGTTACTATGATTATTTTACTCTAGGCATATGAATTGTGCCCGTCTTCCTAAAATACGAGAAAAATCTCTTCTCCTTCATAACTTTGGTTATATTGTCCCAAAAATTAAAAATTACACTATGTAATTTCATAACTCCGTCGGTATTTACTTGCACAATATGTCGTTAATCATGTCAAATATGTTATTATAAGAATATAATGAAGTTAAATTGTAGTAGGATTAAACAAGTTATTTCTAAACCTTATGACTTTATGAACAATGCGTGCAAACCTCTTATCAATTGAAAATAAAACTTATGGAAGTTACACAAAAGGAATCCCAAGCATCAATTGTCTCTCTCTCCCCAATTTATGTATGCAACTTCCAAAATTGTATTTAATTATAATTATTATGATTTGTTTGTATTACCATGGGTAAAGTAATTAAGCAAGAAAGTAAGGGTATTTTAGGAAATCCGAAAAGGAAACGAGAGAAAAAGCGCAGTCCCTGGGTCTCCTCGTCCGTCGCCTCCGCAGCCTTGGCTTCACCTCGTAAGCCTTTGCTCGGCCAACCTCGACGCCCCTCAAGTGTTTGTGAAAATGCGACCACACCGACCGCCCGTCTTCAGCTCTAGTGGAGAAGTCGTCGACTCTCGAAGCGCTTGTGACTTGGGTCTTCGCCCCGTTTGATGAATTTGCCTGATTCGCACCTCCGGCTTTCTCTTTGTTGACGATGTTGTGCAAGAGGTACAGCTCTGGAACTCTGAAGAACCTGTTGCGGTGTTCTGGTTTTCAAAGTCCGATATTCGCATCGTCGTGCCGGCGCCAAAATCCTCCCTGTGTGTACGCTCAGTTTTGCTGCTATGTTGATGTGTATATGAAATGGAAAAAGGACTCGTACTATGACTCGATCGAGCATATCCACCAGTCCATCGAACTCAAGCGCATAGCTTCCTTGAAGGACTGCATAGCTCAAGCCCCCGATGGCTGCATTCCCATCTCCGATGTTTCAAAGAGGAAATTAGAATTCGGCATACCCATAAAGGTTGCAAGGTTCTTGAGGCTATATCCATCTGTTTTTGAGGAGTTTACTGGTCCCCAGTACAATCTCCCTTGGTTTAGGCTAACTTCAGAAGCTGTTGAGATAGATAGAGAAGAACAGAGGGTGTATGAAGTATATAAGGAGGATCTGAGGAATAGGCTGAGGAAGTTTATACTTATGAGTAAGAACAGAGTTCTGCCCTTGAAGATCATTCAAGGGATGCAGTGGTATTTGGGGTTGCCCGACGATTTTCTCCGTCACCCTGAAAAAAATCTTGACGATTCTTTTAGGGTTGTGGATGTGGGAGATGGCTTAAGGGGATTAGCTGTTGATTCTCAAGAGAGAGTCTTGTCTGTGTTGCAAAAGAATGCCTTGGAGAGAGGATTGGTTTCTGGAGACTGGATGGAGGCAATTGAATTCCCATTTTTTCCCTCTAAAGGTGTAAGGATGAGAAAAAAGATTGAGGCTTGGTTAAAGGACTTTCAAAAAATGCCTTATATTTCCCCTTATGAGGATTGCTCAAGCTTAGATCCAGATAGCGATGTAGCAGAGAAACGAGTTGTGGGAGTTCTTCATGAGTTACTTAGTCTATTTGTGGAGCATTCTACTGAAAGGAAGAAGCTTTTATGCCTCAAAAAGTATCTGGGTTTGCCACAGAAAGTGCATAAGGCATTTGAGAGGCACCCACACGTCTTTTATTTATCTCTAAGGAACAAAACTTGCACAGCGATTTTGAAAGAGGCTTACAATGACAAGTATGCAATAGAGAGACATCCTATGTTGAGAGTGAGGCAAAAGTACATTAAGTTGATGAAGCTGTCTGCTGCCATTTTGAAGAAGCGACGGACAAACAACCAAGTTGTCAAAAGTGAAAATGTGAAAGATCTAGATCTGGATTATGTAGAAGAGGTGGAGCTGAAAAGGCCGAGTCCAGTATGTCAATGATTCATCTAGGTGGAATAGCATTTATAGAGCTAAAAAAGCAATAATAAGCCAAGAATCTGCATCATGTGTTTCTTAAGATGAGGGAGAAGATCTAAAAGTATTACAATTGGAAGCACTAAGTTTTCAGTGTATAAAGGCATATAAGAGGTCATTCCAATGATTTGTGCATTATTACCAAATTCAGAGCAAGTATATAGTATCTTTTTACGTTGACTATTCTTCGTTTATTGTTTCTTGCGCCCAAAGATTTCTTTGTTTATTATATCAATGGATTTTATGCTAATAGCATTGAACTTATAATGTAATTAGGGTACGTTATGGACCATTCCATCAACAAGTCCTTTTCTTTCCTTTCTCCTTTACACTCCCCTGACCTTGTTTACTTTGAGGTTTCTGCATCAGCAAATCTTTACTGACAGGAGAATCTGCTTGCTTTATCTTGAAGGTATAAGTTAAATGAGGCTGTAAGTTTAGCATAATTGGATCTCTAAGACTCAATGTGGCATTGACTTTTGTCTGGATTGTATTGAGTCTATAGTTTTTCAATTATGTGATGCATAAACTTATCTCTTTTTTACACAGTCATTGTATTGAGCTTCTGTGCAAAGGTGCATTATGACTCAACAAATCCTGAAGAAGGTTTGTATTTGTAATTTTGCTTTTCATTTCCATATAGCTAGTAACTACATTGATGCAATTAGGGTTGCCAAAAGAAGTTATTATGATGTCTTTTCAATGGAAGCATGTAAATAAAAAACTCTTGTTTTCCAATGTTCACTTTAATTGCAAATAATCTGTTTTTCCCTCTCCTTCATTTGTTTGTCATGTCCTGTGTGAGTTGTCTTCTTCGTTCTTTCATTAGCTTATCTTCAATATCAAGCCTTTTACAAGGGCCAGCCTGAGAGGAGAAATTTTTCATCTCATCAAATGCTTATCTTGGAGGAGCTCAGATTATGTTTTAGTTGCTGTTAGAACGCCTTTTACTTGATGTTATTGAATTTATCAATCTTGATGCACACTTTTCACCATTCAATGTGAATTCATAGTGTTTTGGTTGCTAGATGAGATGACAGCAAGTGGATTATCGCCTTTGTAGGTAGGCTAAGGCATATTAATTAGTTGAGAAGCGCTTATAAACATTAGAAACAATGCTGCTACCTCTCTTCCATAACTATGAAGAATTATGAGAATGAAATTGGAATGATCGTAGGAACTATCCTTGTCGTTGCATTGGTCTAATAGCTTCTAATACCGAAATCACAGTGGCCATTCTATGTGCTGTTTATGACAATTAGGGGTCATGGCATAAGCACTTGAGATACTAAACCTTTTACTCGTAGCCACTCTGGTCTGGATAAAGATATTTTATCTTGTTTAACAAAGGGGCCGTATGTGGCCTTTGAATAAATTTGTACATCAATCTTGGTCTACTTTTAGAATGGTTATCTTGTTAGTCATAATTGTTGTCAACCTTAGTGCATATTCCATCTACATTCAGGCCGTGACTTACAGAATTTGACTCAGGTCGAGTGTATATTTCCAAACTTGCAAAGTCTCATAAAAGAAAAAGTTAAAGGTGTTTTTTGAAATTCTCTCAAATGGCTACGATAATATTGAATTGAGTATCTTTTCTAGTGAAGGCCAGTCATTTTATTTTGTTCAGTCATAGTAAAGAATAGTCGACAGGGACTGTTTGTGAATGAAAGACTGTCATGCTATGTGTTAAGAAATCTCCAGCCGATTCGTTAACCTTAGAACAACTTCTTTCTATGAGCCTTGACTCATCTTTTATGTGCGTATGTACATGTGTGCATTCATGTATGTGAGTTGATTTTCTTTTATTTAATGCTCTAATAGGAACCGACGCGGTCATGCACCCCAATGAAGTTTCCTTTTCAAAGTTTCCTTTTCCCTCTTGAGGATTATGGTTTGTTTGGCAAAGCCTTGGCAATGCACTTGAGCCCATAAAGGTATTTGACAGAAAGTTCATGTGTATATAAAGTAAATTCAAAGTCCATTTGTCCAATCCAATGTATCTGCAAGGGCCTCTGCTCGAGGCAAGAACAGAATTGCCTTAGGGCTGAGTCTGGGAAAACCTTAAGAAATCTCATTTAGAGGAAAGTGTTTTGAATCAAAAGTTTAGAGGGTGAAATTAATCGAGTGTTTACTAAACTATGATTAAAAAGCGCTTTAATGTTTTATGTAATCAACTTAAGCACGTTATTGAAATCTGCTCTTGTGAAATAAGTATTATTCACGGCGTTCCTTCATATATAATTATATAAGTAGTTTATTATCATGACTACAATTTTCACTTGCTTATATAGATAACTTGGCATATTATTTAGAGTCTTCCACTTCTTTTTGTCGTTAGACCAAATGCTCACTTAGTTACTGATGGTTGTGAGGAATGAGCACACCTAAACACTTATTTTTGCCATGACTATAGGGCCTCGTTGAGACTCTGGGTAATGATATCCAATTTCCTTGTATGGCCGCACCAGCTAGTTTTGAAGTACGACTCTACTCATTCCTCTCGCCCAGGAACTGAACCTGTCTTTCCACAAAGGTGAGCAGACTTCGCTTGCCTTCGCTGGATCTTTTACTGATCACAAAACCCTTTTCTAAGAACTTTAGTCCAAGCTTTAAAGAAATTTGATTTCATCCCAAATCAACAATGCTTCATCGACGACCTCCCAGAGAGCAACAGCACGACTTTGAGAATCTGCTGTGCAGATTTTAGATGAGGATAATAAAGTCTCTTCTAAGGGACGACTTAGCAAGCTAAACAAATTGAAGGGAAGAACAAGGCAAACAGCGCAGTGTGCTAAACCCAGCCGCTGGCTGCAAGATTATCTGACCAGAGTACAGATTCAACCAGAGCTACGTTAAAGGGTTCTTGTGCGGATGCGGGAATCCTGCGTGTACTGCGATAAAATGGCATTTTATTTCCCAAAATTGCATCATATGTACATATACGTACAAGTTGTCCCTGTGCATGAACATTATCGAAGTAAAAATGGGGGCTTCCCTATACAGACTTGAATTTTGCGTTCAGGCAAGGAAGTAGGCAGTTATTCTGGTAAAGGCTATGTAAGTGCCGGTGGCCTCTCTTTCTATTAGTAACAGTCTATTCTCGCAGACCCTCTGCGTACAAATTACCTTAAAATTTACATTGAGAAGATAATTTATACCAGGAGGTAAGATATTGCTCTTTTATTTACAGCTTAAAGCCCTTGAAGACAACAGTAGGATGACCAGCAACGATCATCATCTGCATCTGCTGTACATCAGTATTATTATTCGTAGCAGGGAAGTATGGAAGGAAAAAAGCCTTCTGCGTTTCGGATGAATATCTTTTTAAGTAGGAAATGAGGCTGACATCCCTATGCGCCTCTCTGCAAACATAGACCACAGTTGTTCACAAAATAAAGACACAGCACCAACAGAGATCAAAAGTGAATATCTAAATAGATAAAAGAAAATGAAAAGAATATCAACAGCGAACCATGCAAAAGAGTTCTCACCTCCAGTTGCAATGAGCTTCTCCACACGGGCTACAATATGTTTTCCATAAGTAAACCTCTTCAAGGTATTGAGGTGGACCTTGACGCGAGAAAGAATGGAACCGAGGCTCTTATCATCGCAAGTCTCAAGGACCTTCTGCACAACATAGTTGCCAAATGGGTCTCTCATCATTGCCTGCATTTGTGCCAATAACAGTCCACGTCAATTTGACTAAGGGATTGCTCACACGGAGTGATTGAACATAAAGAGAGGACCAGCAAAATTATTTTAGCCAGAACATGTTAAATGTTGCGATAGCTGTAGTTTTCCTACCAAATACAACATAATTGCAATATGTATCCGACCAGCTTCTCAAAAGACAGCCACTTACCTCTCACTTTCATCCCTAAAATCAATAGACATCCTAGTGCAAGAGAAAAGATGGAAATCCTCAACGAAGCCTGCCCACACCCCTTTGTAATACCCTCTGGAGTTCGGAGATATAAGTATTCATGCCACGCACAGTCTTATAATCATCAGAGCATACTGTCCCCATCTGGCCCCACGACAAGATTTCAACCCGCACCTATTTCCCCACTATGTACGACTGCCTACAATATGATGACTCCATAGATAGTAATGACAGGAACCACACCTTTAACTTCATTCAATCATGAAATACACTTTGTCAACAGACGTAGCATGTAAATGTCACATCGGAAGTAAAGTCCTTGTGACAAACCTGCAAGGGTTCATTTTCCTCTGTGGAACCAACTATCTCATTGATCAATAATTGACGCTCTTCAGGGCTACCAAATGCTAAACACTTCTCCACAACGTTAGAAGCATACTTCTGCTGACTCATGTTGACAATTTGGCCAGTTAGCTTGCTGATAATGGCAGTTCGTTCATGTGATCTCCCATGTTCAAGTATATGCTACAATTAAAAGAAGAAATGAGATGATCAGATGAGAGATTTTCAACCTCAACATATTTGGCTGAAGAATATAATATTTTAGGCAGTAAAACAGGCAGGAACTAGAAATGCACTCTTAGAAAAAAAGGTGGAAGAGTGCAAGCTGACTAGAGATGTTATCAGCAGATTTTGTCCCAACTTTTCAATCACTTGAAGATTAAACCATGGTGGCATGCTCCCAAGCAAATGTATAGCCAAAATCCAATATTTAGTTAACTACAGAGTCATCAGACGGACTACTGTGTGGCAGGTGCTAAATAAATGGGCTGCCAACAGCAGATTCATCAGACAACCCAAAATTAGAGCCATATTGCAGAACTTCACACATATGCTATACAAATGTAGCTGGGTTTTTATCCATTAGAGTTCTAAGACCGGGTCAGGTGAGAACAAATTGATTTGAGAAACCTCCTTTACTTGTCATTAAATATTTACTAGCTGCTTTCCTATCTAATCCTTTATATTCACCCTCTTTTAATTCAGACAATAACCTTCAAGTAATGACATAATCAGCACTAAGTTTGATAACAACCATGCAAAATTCAGATCCATCTATAAAACTCCCATATCTCCTTATTCCTTCAGCAACATTATTTAGGTATGTTGCCAAAGAACTTTGTCTAATTGACTGCAGAATGCTCAAAGGAAACTAAGTACCTGGATAACATAATTCCCATACTGATCCTGGGACAGACTGCATACCGATTGCATGATTTCATCCATGACAGTTTGTTGGGTACTTGGGTCATCACAATGTTCTAAGACCCTCTGTAAGTCAATTGCGAGCTTAGACAACAGGCATTACACACCACAAGGAATAGAAATAAGTGAAGTTAGCATACTCCAAACCTGGATAACCCGACAGCCGTAAGGATGCATCGAAAGTGAAACAACTTGCCCGTAGAAAGCAGAGATGATGAACTGAATTCGATCTTGAGGAACACATTCTATGCACTTCTGAATAACATGATTACCATTCTGGTCACGCACACATTTCATGACAGAGCCATCAAGCTCTGCCACCATCTGAGTCTGCTGATCCACATCAACCACCTCCAATGCCTGAATAAATCTAGAGAATAAGGCCCCTCTAGAAACATTCATACATGCAATGCATCCTTGAAGATTAAACACACAGCCATAGCAAGTCTCAACTAAATATAATAATAGTCACAATGATGATGAGAAGGATGGGGCAACGATGATACTACCTTTAAAATGTTTATATTAATGTCAAAGTCAATCCAGAAGGAGTCTTTTCTTTAGTTAGCTGCACTACACCCAATACAAGAACCTTAAGCTCTGCCTCCAAAGTAAACAAGAAGATTCAAGGTCCTCTCTATACCCTAAATGAATTAATTCTTGTTGCTTCTGTGGCTTCTACATATTAACAGTACATACGCTCTAAATCTCCTTCATTTCATGAAGAATATAGATGATAAATACGATGAGCAGTAAGCAGATATTCAACAAATTGGATCATCATACTAACTCTATAATGAGACACATTTTCTGGGTCTATAGATACGGAAGCCAAAAACGCTAGCACGCAACTAATAAGCATAGAAAAATCTGGGTTTACTTTCTGTAAAGTACATTCCACTATTCATACGGCAAAGAAAATGTACATAACTTGCACAAATCTCTTCAAGTGGCGACATATATATACTCATTTAACCCACGAACATCATTCATGAATACCCAAAGACACCCGTATTAGAGTCACACTCATGCTGTTACTTATGGCTATGAATTCTCATATTTTGCTGATTCGTTCATAAAATAGATGCATACATGAGAAAATGTAATGACAAATCAAAGTGAAGACACCAAGCAGGTGCTGTCTTATAATTGTGATTTGTATCCAACCATCCTCCTTCCAGCAGCCCTTTCTTCTTCAGGATATGTGAGAAAGTTTTTATCCATTTTTTTAAAAACCAACTCCAGAGAAAAATCCATCCTAGTCTTCATGCAAGTTTTACCGTACTCATAAAATTTGAGGCCTTTTGAAATTTGGACTATGAGAGAGAACAGAAAAACTACAATTTTTGAAGAGGACAAAAGACATTTACATTTAGTTGGAGCATTTTCCTAGAGAACTTGTTTTGCACTGTGCGATAGGGCTCGCATGGAGGGACTAATCAGTGTAAAAGAACCAAAGAAATACAAATTCATGTCAAGTGTGTGCAAGCTCACAAAAAATATGGAAGTCCTGCAGAAAACAAAAATTCAAACACAAAAACAGTGAAACTATGGATGAGAATAAAATTCTGATATTCAATAGAAACCTTTTGAATCACTCGACAGCCATACATCTGAAGACTAAGAGGCAACACGTGGCCAGCAAGTTGGCTAGCCAAATCTTTTCTTTGACTTTCAGTACCATGCTCAAAGAACTGCAAGTTCATGCAAAATAACAATATTGTTAGAAATGGAAAAATGCCAAGAAAGTCAATGGTCAACATTCTATATATTGAATAAACAAAATGGATTTCACCTTCTGTATAACATAATTGCCGAAGACATCAGTCATCAGAGAGCGAGCGTGGGGAATGATCTCAGGAAATATCTTTTTTTTCTCTTCCTCGCTGGCTGTTTCCAGCTTCTGTTGAATAAAGCGGCTACCATACTGATCCGAGCTGCAACATTAAACAGGTCAAAGAAACTTAAAGTTGAACCAGGGGATGATCAAAGAAGAAAAGAGCAAAAGTGGTATAGAGTACCTAAATTCAACTAGGTGACCCAAAATATCAGACAATTCGAAAGATCTGATCTTGTTACTCTTGAACTCGTCTAATAATGATGAGACCGATTTTCCTCCAACATCAGTGCCAGAACTAGAGGGCCATGATCCAGTGGACTCTCCCACTGAAGTTCTCATCATTGAAGTAAATCGTGCAATTCGTTCATCAGGAAGCATATGGCTTCCAAATCCAACAGAAGAGAATCCACCATTTGCTGCTATATTTCCAGAATATGGCGAGCGAGATTCATAGATTACATCTCGTCTTTGTCTATGATTTAGTGCTGCAGATAATTTACCAAAACCTGGCACCTGATAATGCTGTTTCTGCTGAGCATGCAATGCCTCAAGGTAAACCTTCCGCAGCTGATCCAAATTTGGTGAAGAACCAAAGGATTTCCTCGATTCGGAGAGATCATTTTGCATAGCTGGTGCTCGAGGATCCAAATTTGGTTGCATATACTGAACAAAAGGGTAGTCAGCAATTGGATGATTTAGGTCGTAACCTACTTGATTTCCCATTATCTGCAACATCTCTCCAATGTGATTGCCACTCACACCTGAACCTGTAATACGAAATTTAACATCAAGAAATAAAGTTACAGTAGGATTAACTCTTGTAATATGTACTGACACTTGTAGGATAAAGATGGGACCAATCTTACCTGCAGCAAAATAACCACTGGATACCGGATGATCACTATAACCAATATTGAGAATATTGTCACCTTGGTGATGATGAATGCTAGATCCTTCATAATTTTCAAAGCTCAAAGAGTTCCGTGTTGAAAACAGATTTGCAGAAGAACATGTTCGTTTTGGAAAATTTACTCGACCTGTGGTACTTGTCCTAGAACTGAGCTCGGTTATAGATCCACTGTTCCTGACTAAATCAATTGAGTCACCAAAACCTGAAGGTTTTCTAGCATCAAAGATGTCAAAATGCTGTTGAACGTTCTGGTTATGATTATTAGGCATCAGACGTGAGAAATCCTGCCGGTTATCTGGAGCCATATGAAGTTGAGACTGTAGAAAACCATCTTCATTAGCATGTCCACTCTTTGATAAACTTAGTTCAGATAATGAAGCTGCAATATCTTCAATCCCTGCTGATGCCAAAGTATGACAACCTGAAATACTTGAGCCAATGATATGCTTCCTCTCATCAGGCAAAAAAATCCTGCTATCAACTGGAGGAAGACCAGTGCTAGGATGTCTTCCAGCTGCTTGTGGCTCAGGGGTCATAGTCCCCGTGAAAGATGCAGCAACAGAAGCAAAAGAATGTGGAAATGAGGTCCCACAGGCAGGAGCTCTAGGTAAACCAGGAGAGTTAGCTTCAGAACGGATGCCTCCAATTGATTCAATTCCATTACAGGCTCCCATCAGATGAGAATTGGATGCAATTGGGTCCATGATATCAGGAATATCACTAGCACTTTGTGGGCGTGAGACTGCTAAACTAGTGGGTTGCTCAAGCCCTTCCTGAAAGACATTAATTACCATCATATTGAGTCGTCAATTGAAATTAAATAGAAAAGACAAGAAGAGAAAAAGCCCATAAGAAGTTTTTGGTTACTAGAAGTATATAACTAAAGGACTCAACTGTAATTCATTACACAGCCATACTATTCAAGACAACAATTATCCCATTTTAAATATTTTGTTATAAAAAATGTGAAGTTTCTTACTAGGAGAACGATTGATAGTATGGACTAATGCTTGTATATACCAAGGATATCATACTAAATAATTGTACGAGCACTGAAGAAACTATTTGCAGAGGTGCTAACCAAAAAATATGGTTCCACTGTTCTCCTTCTGATGAAGCAATGCAGTTGGTGCTTATTGTTTTATTAAGCATGTCCATGGAACTTTCATAGCAGGTACATCACTGCATTTATGTTATGTTAATATGAGAGGGTCACGCTAGGTGCAAATTATTATTATTATTATTATTATTTTATTTTTTATTTTTTTTTTGGCAAGAGGTGGGGAATCTGCATGTGACTTTGGCGCTAAAGCTAAGAAAAGATAAAGAAAAATGATAACAAGGGGACAAAAGATCTTAAATGATTATGTAACCAATGAGTCCGCTTCCTTATGCTAAAAAACCACACAGCTTTATGTAACAACCCCTCTATTTTTAGTCTCAAAGATACAAACATAAACTATCGACTAAGAAAGAGATAAGAAGAAGTGCTGTTTTCGATAGAACTGCAAAACTGGGCTCTCAAGCTGCAATGAAGTCAAAACCATCTTTTATTTAGCAAGCTTAAGAGATAAACACTACGAGAATCAAACTGTATGGATATAGCCAGGAAAGCGATGGCAAAATCAAGCAAGTAAAGTTGCAGTCAATTTCTTTATATCTGCTTTTCCCCTTGCAAATTACTCAAGTGTTATTTATTACCTGAAGAATGTCAGCAAAACTCTTCCTCCGTGTGTCCAACCTAGAAGCTGACGATCCAATGTGCTCATTCGATCCTTTGCCAAGCCATTCAGCAGAAGCTTGTCTATTCATTTTTCTTAGTTCCATCAATTCCTTTTCTGCATCCTGTACAGAAAAGCACTGGCCTTTGGGTTGGAAAGAAAACAACGACGAGTCATTCCCACCTTCACCAACGGCATTATTTGTCAAATCATCAATGCCTGCAAAAGATGACACACCGGCTTGAAACCTCTGGGCAATCCTCCAATCCTCCCTCGACAATGATGGTGGGGGCAGTCTTGGATTCTCATTCTCCCGTGAATAGTAGTATGATAAGTATGCTGGGTGGGATCGAACCTCCTCTTCACATGCATTGTCACAGTTACTATTCCTCCTCAAACTATTACCCTCCCTAAAATGAGAATTTCCCAACAGACCTCCAACGGCACAGAGCGATCCTTCAACTGTGGGTGGTGCACTACCACTACGATAGATGTTAAGCTCACCTTCCTGATCAGTTGCTTGTTGATTACGCCGTTCTCGCAGCAACAATTTGAGCTCATTTTGCAAACTATCTTCTAAATTACAGTTGAATCCTCCCAGTCCATCGTTTGTGGACAGCGTGTCTATGTTACCAACAGACACCATCTTCATAAACCTTAATTCACCATAAAAAAAAATTTTAATCAGAAAAGAAAAGTAGCACAAGAAAAACATATCCTATGGAATACATAAGTAACCCAATTTCTATTTGCTTGTTGTAAAGCAGAAGAAGAAAATCTAAGCGCAATCTGCCCGCATTCCCAACAGAACGCAAACTTCAAGACCCAAAAATCCCATTACACTACAATGTCACCAAACACCTAACCGCCGCGTCACAGGATCATCGAAACATCCAACCATAAAACGACCGTAGCAAAATTCAGAGCCCATCATCCAATCTCAGGACAACCCCTGGACGCGAAACAATCCACAAAGCTAAAAAAACAATCCCCCAAAAGGAAAAAAAAAACAGAAAGAACAAGAAAGGAGGACGAAGGAGGCGTACCCAGGAACCCCACTGCGCTAGATTCAAGATCGTCGGAGCTCCAAATCAAACACGGGAGCGTCCATCTGCAGGCGAGTCACGGGAAAAGGACCGAGACCTGGAAAAAAATCTGGCCCAAACCCAAGAAAGGAAATTCCCAATGTACGGAGATAATCCGCGAGATTCTGCTTTGGTTCGAAGCGTCTGCTTTTTCCCCTTCCTTTCTCTCTCTCTTTCCTGCCCTTTTTCTCTTTCCTCCTTTTCTGGCGCAACCAAAATGACCCCGGGCGATGCTCAGGAAGAGAAAGTGTCTGTCTTCACAGAGAGGAGAGAGAGAGAGAGTACGGTGGGGACTACCGCAGAGGAATCAAAGCAGGAAGATCGAGAACCAACGGGGAGCTGCTTACGTGCATGGCAGAGGGTGCAATTTGGAAATCATCCGTGCTTTATTGGGGAGGAAACTCTAATTTCTTCCAATTTCCGGGTCTCTCTCGTCATCGTTTCTTTTTGGGAAAGATAGATTAACGAGCAATCGTTGATGACGCATGATAGTTTTTGTCCCGGTTTCCTATTCTTGGCAAAGAGATGTCCGGACGATTTGATGATTGCCCCCTCTATTTTAAAAGCAAATGTACCCTGAGCTTGGTTTTGGGCAAAAGATATGCTTTAAAAAGAATCTCAGGAGGGCTGCCCTTCTTGTTTTTTGTTTTTCCTATTCATATCATCCAAATTAGTTGGATTAGAAAATGTTCGATTAGGTAGGGTCGGTCGATTTCCGACGCTCGCGACCTAAAACCTAAATGCTTATGATTTGGCTAAGTGTGCGAGTCACTTGTAGATGAAATCCATCGTGTGGAACCTAACAAACGACCTTGGAAACCAAACAATTCGGAACTAAGCCTGGATCTGAACACATCCCACTTGTCCGATTCAAAGGTCTACCGAACATCCAATTGGTTCCTTTTTTTTTTTTTGTGGCTTCGTTTTCTCTTTTATTCCTAAAAAGACAAACTTTTTCATGTTAGTTTACTAAGTAGCAAAAAGTAAAAATATAGCATATTTATGATCGAGACAAATAGTAGTTATAAGATACAAGTAAAGTAAAATATCGATACAAAATAATTGGGAGGTGTCCCAACTCATTTCTTAGTCAAGCAAAATAGAAATCGAAGCAACAACAAAGATTTCCATCCACTAAAAGGAACAATCTATAGAAAGATGAACTCGTAAAAATGAAATAAATCAGTTGGGTAGGACCGATTTGGCTGACTTTAAAAGTTTTTTCTGGACCAGTCCCCACTCCTAAGGCACGTTGACCAAAATCACATAGCATTACCTGTATTCAACAGAGACCTCACATTGAGATGATATTAGAAAGTCGATGGACTTAATTGAACAAAAAACAAAATTATCAGGCACTCAATGATAAAAACTGAGAAAAATCAGATACTTATCATGTCAATATACCAACTTTTTCTTTAGGATAGGCTAGGAAATCGACCTCTGCGTGTTTAGTTTCTCGTTCGATTACAAACTGATGGAAGATAGCATAAACGAAATTCCTTTTGAGAAAGAACATGCATTTGCCAAACCAGGTTAGGGTGGCAAAGAATCTTTGGTTTGTACAGACGAATGAAAGCTCCCGCATTGTGGAAGGTACCTAACAACCTCCAAAGAATAAGTAGATAAAGGTCAATGGAAACTGATGTTTTTGGATATATATGAGAAAATAAATTGTGGGCCAAAACTAAAAATTCGAGTTGCGATCGATGGGATTTGAACAGCGAAGAACTTGACGCCGCCTGAGGACTCGCATGGTATCGGACGTGCGTCTTTGGCTCATGTAGTTGCCTCAATATTACTGTCCAAAAGTGTAGAATGAGTGGCCTCAAATCTTTGGTAACATGTCTTATCTCCATCTCTGATATGCTGAATGACCAATTCTGATGATTACATGGGAAAAGCCAATGTATCGAAGTGAAAATGGGAAAGACAAGGAGATGAGAAGACTGAACAACAAGATAGTACCGGCACACACATGAACAATGCCCTGTGAAATCAACCCAATGAACATGTTGTCTATCTCAACTTTAGCACTTCCTCTGTCAATCTCATTTCTTGTCAATCCTCTTCTACACAATGGCAAATCATCATCATACATCAGGGGAACAGCGTCCTTGACAATTAATCGCCTGGAATGAACCGCACCAGAGTCTTCGATTTAACTAGCAATTAGAGTTGCCAATTGGTTATCTTTTAGTAAATGGGGCCACAGAAGGAAGCACAGAGGCAGAACAGTGAATTATCATTTATATCCCCTGCGAAAATGAGGGAAGAATGATAACAAATTCGACCAATATATAGACAGAAAGTAAAATACGTCCGGCATGATTTATCTCCCAATAATAGTCCTAAGCTCGGATAAAGGAGGGGATGAGTCCGTCAAGAAGCTGACAGCCGACATTCATTTTCTATATTGACTTCTAGTGAAATGAATTCTGTGGACAGAGATGCATAAAAAAATTGCCTCTTTTTGGTACTTCACGCTGTAAACTCATCCTCAATCATGTCACGAACTTCATTGACGACTAGGTATGCTTTGTGGCCTCCAATCACATCGGCTTGCTTCTTGCTATCCTTCCACAGCTGCCGGAACAAAGTTTTCAGTTACTCTAAGCAGCAACTTTAACAAAGTTATCGCATGAATTAAGAATTGATACCTGTATAGTCGGCATCTTCTGCTCAAAATTCCAATCCCGTCATGTCCAAATAAGAAGAAAGCTTCAATGTTAGTCAACATTTTGCTAAGGTTGAGTCAAACCAAGAAAAGCAATTGAAACAATGCAAACTTAGAGATTGTAACTGCAACAATATGTAACCTATGAATCCAACTACACTCGTGGTGCCATATTCGCAGTCATAGATGTGGTTACGATAGCAGATGTATTTACTGACACAAAGCAACACCAGTTATCCTGATTTAATATGGCTCTACTTAAAGGTGAATAGAGACAAAGTTTTTTCATATCTCAAGACAATCTACTTTCAAGGATCGGAAATATTAGGGCAGGTTCTGATCTTTGAGAGCTTAATTTAAAGTAACTGCACTTTGGTGAGCTGGTTTCCGTTTACAACAAATGCCATGACATTACACAAGTATCTATCTTGCTAAATGATAAGAAGAATGCTATAAACATTAAAAGTTCCCAAATTGGTTTATCACTAGAAGGTGTCGTAAAGCTTTCCTGGATATGTAAAGGAGCCATCTTATAGTGGTCATCTTATTGGGGGTCACTGATTTTAAACATTCATTTGTTGCATCAATTAGAAATTCAAATCAGTGAAAATTCTCAGAATGATCAAGTCTTGGTCAATTATAACAAGCACCTTAATAGGCATCAACTGAGGAAAGTTGGGTACTTTAATGTCAAAAGCCTTAGGCTTGCCATTTTAGACTACTTTGATTTGTTATGCATTTCTACCTCAGTAAAGCCCATAAGGGAATTGCATTTATAGCTGCATCCAGTTAGCCCATTGAGAAGGAAAATCTGGCAGTATGTGAGCTTGTGCATTGATTAACATGCAATACTACATTCCTCATCAAATTACAGCATGAAATATTTCTTAAATCAAGAGAAGGGCCATGCATTAGGCAAGTTCCAATTAGCGTCCGAATGCTACTCACTCTCTACGATATCATCTGAATAGTTAGTTTGCTACAAGCTATTTTGATATCAGCACTTCGTATTTCCACATTTCACACATTTTAACACGATCATCTTCAGATCATCATGAAATCATTACCGAATCTCTTGTGGGATCTAGAAGTGAGAAACAATTTAACAACCCAAAGCTCTGGACTTACGGTGACACCTGCTCGAGTAACCAGCTTGTGCGGAACTTTGTTGACATCGACACAGTAAAAGCGCAATCTGCAATAGATTGCAAAATAAGGAAGTTTCAGGGTAATTACATTTGACAACCCTTGGTTTTTGGCTAAATCAGAGCGATACCCCTTGTGTTTCTGAAATTACACTAACATCTGTTGCCAGACTCAAAACAGTCAGGATGACACTCGATACTTACATAAAGGAATCACCAGGGTAGTGTTACAGACAGCAAATTGCAAAACCCCAGGTAAATGCTGTGCTTCTAGCTGGAAATAAAATAGAGGCAGGCAGATATACAACTTTTCTTTTTCTGGATAAGTAAGCAGTATGTCAATTCATGGGTCATGTATTTGCTATGTAAAAAGGACATAATTATCTATTTGGGACTTATCATACATGAAGATGGAACCATCTTCCAGATTTTTTCTTTGCACCCACCAATTGTAAAAACAGAATCAACCTGTCACCACTCCAGGTGCTTACTTCCATTTATGTAGAGTAAAATTTTGAATTAGGACATAATGACACCATCAAAATTAACTGCTGAACAAACCATTATACCATACAAATACAGAATGATCTACCAATGCCCGATCCAATTACCACAAAAACCCATCTCTACAATTCCTTTGCAGTGGAAAATGCTCAAGAAAGTGAAGCTGATATGCGGTGCACAGCATAATCAAATGATTACATCCATACTTTAACTAGGCTGTAAAGCTTCATTCGAAATGCACAGATCTATAATAGAAAATTCAGCAGGTTTGAGCGAAGGGTTTGATTAAATCAAAATTAAATTTGATGGGATGCAACAAGAAATTCATAGGAGTAATTAACAGAACATGGAAGAAGATCACACCGGGAGATGGAATATCCACACCCTTCATTTATTCTTGCATTCTTTTGTATTAATGTGGGTTTCCTTTATATTAAATTGAAAAGTCAGTGGTAAAAATGCTACCATTGAATTAGTTCCATAGACAAGAGAATGGGAAAAATCAATTCAGTCTAACCTTGGAAAGTAATCTGCAGCTAACTTTTCCAATTTTGGCTTCAGATATATGCATTTTCTGCACCAGCTTGCCATCCTACAAGTCCATGTTAGCCATTTCAATAAACTCGTTCATAGCAGAGCAACTTCAAGGCAAAGTTGGTTCTTTCCCTTCATGGCCTCACTCCACAATGGTAAGTGCTTCACATTACAAGAGCTCATCTTATCATATAAATTTAACAAAATAAATTACTATAGTACAAGTCTATACAGAGCTTCATCAGATTTTATTGGTGAATCCAGTTCTTTAGCTTTACAATGGAAAAGCTGACTCAAACACATGAACTCGGTTCGCAATCTTTCAACCACCACCAAACAAAAAGAACCGCTACTAATCTCCGAACATACTTCTATGCCAAGAACACAGGGAAAAAAAGAACGGCGCAATGAACAAACGATATCGAGAACACAAAAACAGAACACTCGGGAATGCAAGAATTCATACCAGACCACAATAACCGATTCCTCGAGCTGCTGGGCCTCGGCCACGACCCGATCGAACTGGCTCTCGCTGCAAATCGGCACCAATTCCACCGACAGGGGCGAGTCGTCGAGCTCCTCCTTCAACGTGTTCCCATCTTGGCTAACCGCGCTGATAGCTGAAAATCTCCTTTGAACTGCATAATCCAAACCCGAACAACGCACCACAGGGCCGAATGCGACAGGAAGCATCCGAGGGTGGACGATCGAGGAGGACTGGAGCGAGTCCCGCGACGGGTCAGGCGGGAGGACGCCGGGTTTGGGGGTTCCGAGATCGAGAGAGGGAGAAAGCCTCATCGCGGACATGCCGGGCGAGACCCAATATCAAGATTGCGCTCCTACAAATGACCCATCAATCGACGCCGCACAACGAAGACGTTCGAAGTGAAACGAGGGGAAAGAACCCGCAAAATGCGAAGTGGGTCGGAGAGGAGAAACGAGGAAACAGAGACGAGACCACAGTATGCGGGGCACCGGAGCCAACGAGGAAGTACCGAGAAAGATTCGGCTTGGTTGGTCCTTTTTTCTGTCTGAAACTAGGAGCCGTTTCAGCCGCTTCCGGCCATTCCTGGACTCTGCAACGCATCCGATGAGTATCTCTGTTTATACTAAAGGTACGCATGGTCATAGAGGTTAGGTTTCTATTTCTAGTACCGTTAACCGGACTACCTAAGTTTTGGATTGGACCGAACCGGACCTGTTCCTAAAAAATCTAATGGATCGACTGGAAATCAGAAATTTTTTTTAAAAAATATTGAATTTCTTTATTTATTTTTAAGAAAAAAATTATTTTGATAAAGCTAGGTAAATATTAAAATTTTAGAAATTTAAATTGAGTGTTTTTCACCTTTTTCACATCTTTGTTTTGAATGAAATATAAAAAAAATTTAACTAGTCCGACTTTTCTAGGAACCGGGAACCGAATCAACCGGACACCAGTTTCACTTTTGGGAACCGAGAATTAGACTGACGATTTCGGGCCGGTCCGGGCGGTTCTTGATTTTGGCAGTCCCCGTTGCTCACTACTAGTTTCTACTCCAGCTCTCCATCCTCCAACTACACCGTGGTCCGATAGCTTACATAGCTATAGGTTGAAAGGCTCGAACTTGCCCTCGGAGTGGAATCCAGAACGAAGCAAAATTGGTTTGGAGTGGCTCCCGGCCAACCGGCCATGCTGGGTCGAGCATGGCACGGTCCGTCGGCCCGAAAGGCCCGGCGAAGGTCCCAATTTTGCCAAATCCAATTTGTTGGATCCATATGGTCAGGGGCCGCTTGAGGCCAATTGATACATAAAGTAGTGGCTGATAAAAGCCCAGCTCGAAGAGAGTTTTTAGAAAGTGGTGGAAAGAAATCAAACGAGATTGATACTAGTCAATTTCTTCAACATGGAGTAGGCACACTACTTATTTCTCTCTCAAATCATTTTGGTTTTATTTGCTTTTCAATTTTATGTGACACCATTCATTAGAAAAAAAAAATTGGACAAGGATGATGTATTTATTTATGTAGTTTTAACTATGTAGAAACCAAAATTTCTATCTCTATAGTGTTGACATCTCTTGTATACGAAATAGATACTCATGAAGGTTCACTAACTAGGTAAAGAGACATCATCAATGGAGTACGAGTACAAACTAAAATTGTCTCAAAACTGAGAGTATCTGAGATTTTGATGTCTGTGGGAGATTATCTCCCATCCATCTGCAGAACTCTTCTCAATGTCCTCAGCTGCTCAAGCTCTCGATGATCTTGGTGAGGGCGGAGTATGTTCCGAAGACCGCCGAAACGGCCCCCACTACAATGCTCAAGAAACAAAATGCCGCCTGATAGCAAGAGAACATGAATCATCAAGAATTTGCCGAGAAGGCCAGCTTGGAAGCCTTTGCTGTCGACCATAGTGAAATGCATATTGAAATTACAGTACAAAGCTTATGGCAAGTTTCATGTCCTCAAGTCATCCTCGTTTCAGTGACTTCCTTTTAAAAATTTTCCCTTTTAAAAGATTTCACAAATGACAGGAGCATTGTTCAATCTTCATAAGAATCTGTTGTTATATTTCTATAAATTTTGTAAAGCCGCGGTATAGATACTTTCATGAATGAATTGGGATCCAACACAGTAGCAGAAAGACTAGATGACCGATATATGTTGCTATGGTCTTTAGAACTTCTTTTCTCCGAATAACAACGGCTTCATGATCTAGATCTTATGTTGATGCCAAATAATGCACATATAGATACCTGAAAACGTGAGACTTTCCCTCTCATAATGCTTAGAAAACAAGCGCAGGGAAGTATCAAGGTCTGCAATAGACGTAGCTCAGGATCATCAACCAGCAAATATGATTTGAACTCCTCTGAACATAAACGTAAGTCATGAACTTAACCTTACCACAAGCATTGTGAGTAAAGATCCGATGAGTGCCATCACAAGACCTGAAGCAACATCAAAGAAGTCAATCGATGCTGATGTACTAAGATAAAGAGATGCTGCAATTCCTAGAAAATTGACTGTTGATCTCCTAACATATGAACAAATAACGGAAGATGATGAACAATGAACTTACCAAAGAAAGGGATCGATAGGGCCACGATCAAAGTCGAAATTACGAGGGCAGTTCTTATTAAGATAGCGTAAGCATAAGATTTGACATGAGTTGACGGAATTAGTTCTTCCAAACTCATTGCTACTGGAGACATGGTCAATGCATATGTAGTCCCTAGTTAAGGAGAATGCTGAAAACAGGAACATACTGGATCTAAAATAGATAAAAACCCATGATTGAGTTTTCAAGTGCATAAATAACAGCTTCAGAGCATAGAAAAAATGGAGAGCGATTCATTTCTTATGTAAAGGAAGAAAATCAGTAATATAGGACGAAAAATCTCAGGTATAAGAATGAAATTTTGGTGAGAAAGATGGAGAAACATATAGTCTCACATCTACCGAACAATAGTATGGAACTTGTTGTGTGATTTAATTCATTGCTAGACTCTCTTCATAAACCAAATGATACATGAAAAGGATATTTGGTGAAAGGGTTAACCACCTGCCAAAAAACAAAACAGAACACCTCAGTTTAGTATCAAGATTTGTTTAGTGAAAAAGGAAATAGTAACAGTACAGAGCACAATGAACAAATCTCACAAAGAGGGGTTCAAACAGGAAAGATGCCACCAATGTTATATGTTAGTATGACATATAAAATCCTCCTGACGAACAAAGTGAAGTTGTGAGCATACCGTAGTCCAGACAGCTATTTTTGAGGCAACCAAATCTCGGGGCATGTTGAGTGAAAATTGTGACTCTGTAAATTCACCAAACATCAAGTACCCCAGGACTGCTGCTCCCGCATACATCAAAGTGCAAATGCCGAAACTGCAACCATAATACAACGAAATTAAGAAAAAAAAGTTACATGAAGACCACGCAAACTATTTTGTTCTTCAAAGCCTTTCAAATGGAAATATGACGAGCTGTAAATCCAACTTCAGAGCATTGTACTGCTCTTGCACATTTTTCTTAGTTGTGATTTTGAGGCTAAATGTTTGGGCCTTAACTCAAAAAACAATCCTGACGATTGACAGGGCCACAAGATTGACAACTGATGGAGTTTTGGTCTGTAGACTTTTGCGAAATCATCCGAAGGGAAATTTTGCAAATAAGAGGATTAGCTTTACCTGGTCAAAAGGACAGATGGGTATTGGTTTGGCTTAGCCATTGAGGTATAGATGTTCGGAAATACGGCGTGTCCAGAGTAGCAGTAGCCATAAAGACCGATAGCAACAGGAAGAGTGGCAAGGTTCAGCGTCGTCGTGCTCTTGGCATGGAAACCAACTTGATCAACTATTCCGACCCAAAACAAGCATAGGACAACCAATATCGATGCTATAACTCCCCCGGCTACAAAAAGATAAAGCAAGGATCAGTGAGTTGAAAACTTATCCTCAATCAAGATCACTATGCACTTAATATAGCTCATCAAGAATTCCACTCAGTGAAGGACTTTCAACCCAGCTGAGACCGTATGCATGAGAAAGGAATAGAGAGAGGCAAAATTTGGACAGCAAAAAGAATATCATCCACAAATTATTTTAGACTGGACTTAATTGAGTTTCAGAATTCAAATATGCGGTTAAACTACAGAAAATGTCATGCACAGAGCAACCAACATATCAAGACCTTTATGCACCAAAGTGAAATTTGGCTTGATAACTCTCACGCCGTGGGTACCCTCCTAGACACCGTTTTCTCTAGAAGCCATCAAAGTCACCGTACCGCAATGCATTGTTGTGTTTTACATACGCCCTCTTCACAAGTTTCGATAACACTTTAAAACAGTGATCAAGTTCAATCTTTTCGCCAATGTACTTGTTTCGGCCAACACAAGAGTGCCCTTTTAGCCTACTGAAAATGCAGAACATGCCACCAAAAGCTTTCGACAATTTATGCACATGACATATGGATTTGTAGGTAGGCGGGCACAGATTTCCGACGGTGTAACAGAAGCTTTTATGTGAGGTTCCCATGTTGACAATCAAGAAGTGAAGTCGACTCACCAGAGATGTAACTGAGGATACTGAGGTCTCGAAGCCAAACTGTAGGAAGAACAGCGAGCGTGGTCATCAAAGCAAACAAGTGATGCGAGTCCAAATGAAATCCGCCCAAACTGATGTGTGCATTTGGGAACAGCGACGACAAGTTATCACTTTCCAATATAATGTACTCCACACAACATGCCTGCAAACACAACGTATACACTCGTAAGAACAAGCAAACGAAAATCATTTTAAATCACTGTATAAAACAAGATAGGATGATAGAATATCTCGTTAGTCTGCCCAAAAGAAAGATAGGCAAAATGACACAAAATGTTCCTAAGTTTTGGCCAAATGTGCAGTATGATGTCTGAAATTTTAATTTGTTTGATATATTTCCTGAACTTTTTATACATATTCAAATTAGTCTTTGAATTATATGAAAATTTTAATGTGTATGAACTTAAATTAATGGAAGAATGATATAAATAAATAAATAATCATGAGAAATACTCAGCTGACTGTACTTACATATAATTCCGCATAAAGAATAACCTGCACCCACAAAAACAACACACAAGAAAAGAAACCGACGTCAGAGGCCCAATCCAAGTTCTTCTTTCATGACGGAAGAAACATATACTCCTGTGATCTACAGTTGTGTTATAGCCTTTCTGAGTTTACTTTCACTGAAATAAGCATGGGAATGTGACATTTTACCGAGACGGCAATCCGTCCGAGAGTACCGAATGCGGCTTGACCGATGTCCGGGTAAGTCTCGAGCCCGGGCTGGCTGTCCAGACAGTAACGCAGCAGGATTCCGGTGTAGTAGGACAGCACCGCGAACAAGAACAATAAGGATAGTCCGGCCCAACCTCCTTCCTTTGCTGCAAATGGTGTTGACAGTATCCCAACTCCGCATAGGACGTTCATGCCTGTAGAGAAGGTTTTTATGAATTAGACAGAAAGCACACGAGCTCATTGAAACAAGCGTTGCTCGTGTGCAATGTATAATTGCACAGAATTTGAAACGTAGGAATAGTTTGAGATACCTATGAGCTCTAAAGATCGCAATGCAAATTTGAGTAAAGCGATTCCTTAACAAGGTCGTTGCACTTGAACTTTCCACGTCAAACATCTTGCCTATTCCGATACACAAATTGGGCACCAACCAACCGGATTTGAACTCCAATGGGGTTGATTAGGAAAAGTATGCTAGTTTAAGGGTTTGATCAGACAAATCAAAAGTTCGACTTCTTGATTCCAATAATTGCGCGAGTTTGAGGACCGAAAGCGGAATTCCCAGAATAACAAAGAACATATCCAAGTAAGGGAAAGGGCCGATGTTCTTGTCTTATTGATGATTCCAAAGAAAGACAATAAACAGAAGTTGGTGTCAATATTTTTGTCCTTCGTGCATTATTAGTGTATGCTTGTTCGATCATGGTAAGGGCAACATCATATATCTGTTGGGCAGCTGAACAATTCATGTGCACCATGTGCCATCATGCATTAAACAAAGGTTCATTCATTCCGACCGCCTAGACACACAAGCCAAGATTTCACAAACTTAAAAAGTACTCAGAAAAGGAGGGAAAAAGACACACAAAGGAAGACAGAGATCACGAGCAAGGCTGGCGGACCATTTATTTTCTTTTCTCATGAGGATACGGTGTATGTTGGAATCTTTTTCCCTCGAGCAGCCAAAGATCTCATGTAGATATCTCTTAAATTAAGCCGGGGGCTACATGCTACATGCAATATTATATTGTACACTAGCCGACCCAAAATGATAGGAAAAGAAAATTATAGACAAATCCAATGCCGTTGCAATTACGGGACATGTGCTGATGTTGCGTGTCTGTTCTTGTGAAAAGTGAATTACTTGAAAAATATTTTCTCGAAAATAGTATGTAATGCTTACAAAAACGATGAAAAGAATGAATAATGTCTGTCGAACGACAAAAAATAGTTATTTTAGTAAAAAGAAATTTACTTTTTCGAACTGTTTGGACGTGAATTCAGTATATTGTCCAACGAATCTAATGAGCGACAATCAATCTTGATGTGGTCCCCGACAACGGACGGCCCGGGATGAGGATCTGAAAATCATCGGGAGGCTGGAGACAAGTGGCGAGGAAAAGGACACCCCATCATCAGCCGCTCATATCCAACCAGCACATCGCAACGACGAGTTGGGCCTCCGTGGGCCCCAACTCCCCACGGCCCACGTGGAACCCTTCCCCCCTTCCACCACACACATCACATCACGATCATCAAATCGTCGTACGGAATGGTCCCTAAAGCTTCATGTTTTTAAATCCTAGGTCCTTTCATAACGTGTTGGGCCAAAATGGGTTTCTCACTTACGAAAGCACGACGAGTTTTAAAAGTCGGACCACCTTAAAAACTCATTAAGGCTGCTAATAGATTCGTTGAGGAGAGACAACACTTAGACAGGGACAAGCTTTGGGAAGATGGGGGTTAGCTCTCTGTCAAACTCACCCTATCTGCGCTTTTGAACTTTCTACGATCTTAATCAGAATTGGACCTTGGTGCTGTGTCTTTCCTAGTCCCTTTCTAAGTTGATTTGGCTGTGCACAAACATGGGTGTTATACTCTAATTTGGGGACAACATGCTATAGTTGAGACTTTGGCTATTCATTCTGTCCATCCTAGGTAGAAGAAGTAGAGTATTGCGAGCTATGTTGAATATATGAACCGCTTAATTCACATGGTGATTAGTCGAATTATGTCATGAATGAAATATTGGACAACGTGGAGCGTAAACTCGACGTACCATTGAGCACGGCTTGTCCGTAAGAGCTCTGTCGAGACATTGGCAGCTCGTGGGCGGTGGTGGCCCCTTTGGATGGCTTCTCATCCTTCCGGACCGATGCCTTCCGCGGCAGCGGCGGGAGCAGGGCATGAGAGCTCCGCCTCTGTTGCGGTGGCTCCTCCTCCTGCTCTGGGAGGAGCGGCTTCGTGACGGCATCCGACAATATCTCTGGGGTGTGCCTCCGCGTCAGTGCCGACGACGAGAGGAAGGAGCTGCTTAGCTTCGACAGCGGCGTAGTTCCGAGGAATGCGATGCTCGGTGAGGGCACGCTGCTGTAGAGATCGATGGATTGTCTGAAACATAAATTCGGGAGTGATTAATCAATTGCTCCTTGATTGTATCAATTACAAAAAAAAAAAATGTATTCATTAGAATTCAAAGGAATCATTAAATTCCAGCATGGTAACAATTCAATAATCAAATCTGGCAGAAACAGTTGAGAGGAAAAGGAGACCTGTAACTTTGAGGCCAGGAGGTGTTGTAAGAGCTGGGCCTGTTCTGATGGCGGTTCTCCGCCGAGGAAGCAGAGGAATCCGACTCATTCCCGTCGTCGCCGCCGCCGCCTTTGCCAAACCCGTTCTCTTCATCTCTTTCTTCTTCCTCGTCGCTTTCTATGTAGAAACTCTGCTCAGATACTGAATCCTTCATCTTCCTTCTCTCTCTCTCTCTCTCTCTCTCTCTCTCTCTCTCTCTCTCTCTCTCTCTCTCTCTCTATGTCGCCTGTGCAAATACACAAACTCAATCGTTGATGAAAACCGAAAAAGTCACCGAAAACGAATCCCAGACAAGGATATATGGAGATCCAATCACGGAAGCATGGACGGGTGTGAAGGACTCATCACTCCATTCCTATATATTCAAGATTTGCAAGCCTATGTCTCTGCACCAGTAGTGATGCTATTGCCTAAAGTGGAAGTCCACTGATATGGAAACTCCGACGATAATTACTCTCCTAAAATGGTGAGTGAAACTAGACGCCGCTCGAGGGATTGCCAGCTAATGTCAATCTCATGTCCTCGAATTTCAATCTAGTTCGATGCAACTCACGACGTCAGCCAACAGGGTTTTGCAGACATGGAACCTTAATTTCGGCTAACGTGGTTAAAAGCTCAAGAACAGGAAAAAAGGGAGAGAAAAAAACTTCTGATATGAATACATGAAGAAGGGGTTTCTCTTCTTTTCTTTGCTCCTTTTAAGCATGAAAGAAGAGGGTTCCGATGACAGCGGAGAGTTGCTAGCGCTTACCCTTTTTTCCCGAGAAGCAAGAGAGAAAGAGGTGTTCCCGTATCCCTAGTCCGTGGAATCTCTCTTATAACAACAGAAGAGAACTCTGTGCCCGATGAATTCCCCCAGAAATGCCCAGAACTCTGTCAAAACTCTCTCTCTCTCTCTCTCTCTGCACTGAGTTACTACACACTGACTCCGCCGTGTGGACTGCTATATATATATGACCAGTCTGTCATGGATCCCAGCTGAAAGAGCAGACAACAATCATTCTCAGTTCTTTGCCGTTTCCTTTTCACCTTGACTTGATGAATTTTGTGCTCGGTATAATGAGGTAAATACAGAACAATGATGAGGGTCCGGGCCTTTCGATTAGAGTCGAGATCTTTCGGGTTCGTGCGCGTGATTGCTTGCAAGCAGACCTAACCATCCGAGCCACAAGGATTAAAGGCAAAGACAGTCAAAATATTGCTCGCATGGGTTTTATTTTACATTTGCTAGCAATGGACATCTGTCTCTCTCCATTTTTGTGGCTACCCCATCTGAGGAGCAATCAGTTTCAGGATGGTTAAATTCTCGATCTAGAACTAGAAACTGGTCCTATGACATCCGATTCCAAAAGATTGCAATCGAGCACCGAAATCAACCAAGTTTAGAATCGGTGGTTCTCAATTCAACTTGGAAACTGCCCGGCTCTTATGTTTTGGGTAAAAGTCCCCGATTTACTCATTACAAATCATTCCTTGATCAAGAGATTATGTGATCATTTGATTATATTGAAATTCATGATTCATTTATTGATGGTTGCAAAAAATATATATATATATATATATATATTTTATCAAAACCCATTCAACTTAGGACCTGGCTTAGTTGAATCGATTATTAGGCAAAACCGATTGCAGCCTCAAAACAGAGAACTGAACCTGTTCTCCTGATAACCAGCTTCATATCAAATCGACCATACCAATTCCGGCGGATTCCCTGGTCGAAGTAAACCCGGTGCTCATCCTTAACTAGGACGACCTAAAAATTATCAAGGCCGCCATAGCTATTGCTCTTGCTACCCTACCAAGGTCGTCACAACCTCAATTCGAGATCGTCATGACTCACGGTGGACCTTGGCAAGGTCGCCGGGAGAGCCACGACGGCCTTGGCGAACTTGTCGAGGTCACTGCAGGCGATTCTCCACGGGCGTGGCGGCAAGTCCCGCGGCCGCATCGGGGCTCACACTCCTCTTGAGGCGAGGTTACAGACTCAATACTTTCAAGAAATAAACATATCTACGTAATGATAAAGCGATGGAAAGTCCTCCTAATCTTTATCTGTTTTGGTTTTTTTAAGACTTAAGCACAGGTGGAAGCGCAAATTACGTAATACGGATTTGTTAAACGTCCATTCCAACGATTAAAATACTTACGCGCACTGATGATCACGCCTTCAATCATGAACACGAGAGAGAGAGAGAGAGAGGGGGGGGGGGGGGGGGGGCAGCATGAACCACTTGCTCGACAAGTAAACGATGAAAAGAACAGACAGATATTCTTTAGACCTAGGATCAAATATAGGATTCTTTTGCTTACTGTACATATCATTAGTTAAAGATTCAAGACAAGTAAATAATAATCGACTTAGTTGCCAGCAATCTGAGACCACTGTCCTGTTTTAATAAATGACAAAAAAAAAAAAAGACAGTGACGGCATGCAGGCAATGATAATTTTTGGGAGACCTTAAACTATCTTATGTATACGTTGCACATGGTCCACTTTGTGTCCAAGTACTCGACAAAAAGTATTTGAGATCTAGATGGAATGAAGTCGCGAGTTGAGGCATACCTTTGTCCATACTAAACGTAACAGGAAGAATATCCTCTTCTCATTAAAGGAACACAAAAGTGAAAAATAGAAAAAGATTAAGTTTTGCATAATTAGGCGATTTGTACCAACCAAAAATTAAAAAAGTGTGAGTACCGCAAAATTTGTCAAAGCTAAATGCGTGGCGAAATACAATACATGGTCCCTTTTGATGTCTGAACTCATGCATTTTATGAAAACTTATCAGATCCGCGGCTATGGGATCGATCTGTGAATAGGGACCAAAACCTCGTGCATGACGAAGGTACACAACATGGATTGAGACCTCGGGACCCATGGAACATTAGCTGTCTCTTCCACCTCTTCCTGTCCAGTGGCCATCTGCCAATTCCGATCGACCCTCAATCAAGAGTGCAGCATGGGGTCGAGTCATCAATTAGTTTATGGAATGTCTCCTGCAAATTATTGAAGGTTTGTCTCCTTATCAATCAGAATAATTCCCCAGATATAAACAAAAGAAGGGGAGGAGGCGGATGCTTATCTCCCCCCTCCCCGTCACGCTGTATGATTTGGACTCCCACAGTACTAAAACGTGCAATTTCCTTGTTCGACGTCAAGAGATTGGTATTAGCAGCCTGGATAAGGACTGTTTTATCTTATTACAATCATAAACCAACAAAGGATGAGGATTAGGAAAAAAAAAGACTTCTTCAAAGACAATAAGGATCAAGAATGTGACTTCCCCTTTATTTACATAACCCTCAGGGTTTAAGCTCATTACGTGTAAGATTGATCTGATGCACATGATTGCTAAATGTTAGCCATCTTCATAAGTTTATTTAGACATTTGATTGATTTCTGTGGACATTCTAGCGTCATCCTAAGAAGTTTTGGTTCCTTCTCGTATAATTTGTCTCGAGGACCTTTTTTTTTTAAGATAATCTAGAGACACAAGTGCAGATGCCAGTTATATGGAGATCCTTGAAACAGCAAGCTCCATGAAAGTACAAACTTTTTGTCCTATGCATGAGGATATGATTTAGAGCAGCTTGCACACTTTGTGGGATTTTAATGAGTTACCTTAATTTTTTTAGCTGGAAATTTCCTAATATCTCAATCAATTGCATAAAGTTCAAATTATTTTGTTTCAAGATTTTTAATTATAAGGTGATGCAAGCCCTAGATGTTACTGAATTAGTCCTAAACTTGTTGTATATATGTTAACTCGGTCATAAAATTTTCAAATTTATCAATTTATTCCTAAACAATTACACGAAATTCCAATGTATTCCCTTTAGTTAATTTTTACCAAAAATCATCGATGTTGCAGTCTAGTTATTGTGTGTTGCCCTACACAGCACATGACCATGTCAACCATTTCTTGTGAAAATTGGCAGGAATGATTATAGTAGAATTTCATGTAATAATTTAAGACAAATTTATAAAATTGAAAACTTTATAATTAAATCGATGCTTCTTAAAGAGGTTTAGGATCGATTGAATATTTTCTCCTCTATTTGTTTCATTTTTCTTTTCTAGATTTCATGTTGCTATAGACATTTTAACATCTCACTTTTACACATTTACCAAGGTCGATATGGGATCAAAAACTCATTTTTAACTATTTTTAGTGAACCGGGTTGTAAATGAGTCACTAAAATTTTTATTAATTGGTAGAAATTGGTCTAGAACATCTTAGCCTAACTTTATATGGGTCTATATGTTTTACACAAGACCCTTATTTGGGCCATTTAGTTTCTCTGCTCTAACCCATGTATCCAATTTTCTGTCTTTATTTTACTCAGACAGCGCGTAGTTGCATTCACTCAGGGATCCGTAGTTACGTGAGTCGTCAATGAGCAAATGTCCTCCACGGTGCCGGCTTCTGCCTGCTCAAAACTGATGATTTGGTCGCCGTTGTGCTACGAGACGGAGATCGACTGGCTCGGCAAAGTTGGCCGCCAAGGGAGAAGTTGATGGAAGGAGAGAGTTGTGCGAGAGAGTGGACGTCGACGCACGCTGGGGAGGTAGATCTGTGGAAGAAGGAGGTGGAGGTGGCAGCGGAGGAGCGGGATGTGAAGGTGGAGGAGGAGGAGACAGTGAAGGAAGTGGCGGAGGATGGCGGTGCATGAAGCGGTCAGAGGAGGAGAGGGAGCAGAGCACCGGCCCACTCAGGTGGTCATCATTTTGTTGTTGCAATGGAGAGAGAAAGTTGATTTTTTTTTTTTAAAAAAAAAAGGGAGACAGTAACTTATTGAATGGGGAAGAAGATGAAGTCTTTTTTGTTTTTTCGTTTTTCAAGAAATTAGATTTTCAATTTTCAATATTTTTATTTTTTATATTAGTTTTTTGAAAAAGCATGCGATATCACTATGTTGAAACATATTTGAGTAGCAATTAGACCCAATCTTCATCATTATTTATCTGGATTTGTAAATCATCTAAACATTTTTTTTGTTTATATATGAGCCGATTGATTTTAAAGTCATTAATTAACAATATTTTTGAAACACATTGCCCTAGAATCTAAATAGTAAAAAATAAAGATAATTACATAATGAGTTCTTAAATTTGTCAATTTCTTTCATTTAAATCTCAAATTTGTAATATAAATTGGGTTTGGCATGGATTTGGTATAGAGCGGATTGGGTATGGGTCATTAAGTTTACATTAAGTTAAAATGGTTCAAAATGGGTTAAATATGTCAACATGAGTCGGACCTGTAGATCTAACCCACCCATTTAACGACTCTACCAACAGCCTTGATTTGGATGAAAATAGAAAGGCTCGTTACTATAAACCTTTTTCTATCATTTTGATTTCGCTAACTAAATCAATACTTGATACAAAACTAGTCTTTTCACAAACTTAAGTTTCAAGTTAATTTTTTTTATATAAGCCACCCACTAATAACATTTCAAAGAATGCTGAAATTGTCTTAAGAATTTTATATGATCATTAACACTCTAGATATGCCTTTTATTTTCTCAAAACCCTATTGTACGTAAGCTCATGAAGTGGAGCAGAGCTTTTCCTAAAATACATGAATGGAAAGAACCAAAAAAAAAAAACTACTGTTACTAAACATATCCTTTAAATTTATTCATCAACATGACGATTAACAACCATAAAATGGTGCCCTCAGAATTTTGAGCACTAGCTTTACTTGCATTTGCTTGCTGGATTCAAAGTATTTTCATCCCTCACAGGTCGGAAATTTTTCCTTAGACGTATAAGGAGGCAAATGATGAAGTGTCTACTTTCTACTGGATGATAACTTTTTAATGTTTTCCCTGAATTATAGGAGATCCGAATCCACGATAGAACGAATGAGCAAGGCACACGACGACAATGGAAATGGAATCCTAGTCAAAATAGAATCATGATCGAAAAGTATCCATTAATCATGGTTGAAAAAAATATTCCATCGTGGCCACCCAATTAAATTCCATAGGTTCAATGGGGATTCTATTGATGTGCAACTCCTCATGAGCAATGGATAATTCTGACGAATGTTTCCACTAAATTGCAATGTGGGCGTGGTTGAATTTTTCTATCCCTTACGTAATGACCAACCAACAATGTCACCTTCGTCGCGCATTATCTGTCGACCATTGAGTGGAGCATGATGGAATGAAGAGCATAAGAGCATCGACAGCGGATGACGTAGTTTGCGAATTCTCCGGAAGTACCCAACTATCATCGACAGCGCATGACAATGACCTAAGTTTGATAAAAGATTGTATTGCTCTATATTAGGGTAAGTGCATTGGAAATTTTGAAGCTTATCACGAAATTGCAATTAAATCCTAAAACTTATCAAGGAATGACAACTGAGTCGCACAATTTTAAAAAGTGCAATCGAGTCCTGAAATTTACAAATTGATGCAATTAAGTTTGAAACCTTAAGAACATTTTTGTTTGTCAAATTCTATGGATTCAATGAGAGGACTTTATTACAGCAACCTGATAAGTCTTGAGATTTTCACTACATTTGGCCTCTGGGAATTAGTATTTGCAAAACATAGATTCTCTCGAAGAAATTAAGGGCGCGTTTGTTTGTGTTCTTAAACAAGTGTGTGTCCGTTCTTTTCTTCCAAGAAACAAAAAAAAAGAACTAAAAAGTATTTGTTTACACTTTTGTTCTCGGAAACAAAAAATATGTATTTTTGTTCCTAGAACACATTAGGAACAAAAAAAAAAACTTGCTTATTGTTCTTGAACACTTTTTAAGAAACATTTTTTCTTTTTTTCTCTCTCTTGTCATCCAACTGCGATGGCAGCAGCAGTCAGGTGCCCATGAAGAGGAAGAAAAAACGAAAATAACAAAAAATTTGCAAATCATACTATTCCAAAAATACTTTTTACCAAACATTCAGAGAATAGAAATACAAAAAAGTGTTTCAGTTCAAAAATTGTTCTCTGAAACAGAAACATTACCAAATCCCCCGTAAACCACTTTCTGATGGGCGTATCCCAAGTGGCCAATCACGTCATCATCATAGTAAGAATGGTTTTCCTGCGTGTTCCACTAGAAATTGAATCGGTGATCATTGGATCGAACTCGGCCCCATATCGTGGGAAAAGTGGTCCTTCGTTGATTGTGGATATCCGAATGCAAATGCCCGCAAAGGTAAAAAAAAGAAGAAGAAGTTAAAGTTCATGTATCTGTGATCTAAATATTACGAGATTAATGAAAAGAGTAACTTTTCAAGAAAAGGAAAGATGAAAGGAAATAGGCAGAAGAAGGCAAAATGTATATAAAAAAAAAGAAGTTCTAAATATATTACACTTGTATCAAATGAGTCTCGAACTTTTTAACGATTTGTCGATGTAATCTACTAAGTCAATTTTGACAAGAAAGCATTTACATGGATGCTGGTCATCTTACACAGCATGGTCAATGCTACAGCCGGTACTTATATGGATAAATTTTAAAATTTTCTGAATATTTATTACTTTTTTCTTTTTTTCTTTTGCTTTTCTTCTTTTTCCCCAACCGTCACTCGGCGAGGTCGCTTGCCAACCCTTTCTGGCAATAGTCTTGGTCTGGCCAAGGGCATACGCCCCTCACTTGGTGGGTGGCGAGGCTATTGCCGACCAATATGCCCTCGCCTAATCCATGCAAGGACCAACACCCTCACCTAAGGCCAACGAGGGCCAATGGCCCTTGTTTGTAGCCGTCAATTAAATAAAAGAAAATAAAAAAAAATTAAATTTTGTTGACATCAAAATGTCATGTCACATAAGATAGCGGACATTAATTTTTCAGCGATTTTTTTTTAAATTGACCATATGCATTACAGTAATGACTCAATTGATATAATTAAACGGTTTAAGTCTGAAATATCACAAGTATAATAAATTTAGGACTTTTTTGGTATTTTTTTCCCTTAATCTATCAATCAAATAAACTGATTCTAAAACACATTTCGTTAATTTTCTTTAGATAATGTATTGATTTAATTTTTGTAGCTTTTCTTTGTGTCTCAAAGAAAAATTATGAAAGAATCAAATCGGTAAGTAATAAGAGAAGAGTGTTACGAAAGAAGCAAAAGAAAAGCGTTAAGCTTTGTTGAAGGGGAAAAGTTCCAGGAAATTCATAGAGTGTTCCGCTGCAAAAGCCACAAATAGAGGATTAAGGATAATAAAAATTTGATCATGCAACTCTAATAAATTGTTCTCCAAAAACTAGAAAGATCCAATTTTACGTGTTTAACTTGTGAAACATCAAGCTGCCACAAGTTATCATGATTACTAAAGCATTGAATGTGTCCTCTTAAGACATCTAGAATTGCTCCAAATGAAACATAAAGTGTTGTAATTAAGGTGGATTAAAGTATCAACATGCAAAACGATAAACGTATTTTCTATTATTCTATCTCATTAATTCATGTATCTTTTGGATTTTTACATCTGTTTAATATATGTATTTCCTTAGTACCTGAGTTCTTAAAGTCTATAAATAGATTTGAATTTCTTCATTCCATAAATTATCAACACGTCATTACTTTTAACTTTTCTCTCAATGTGTTAATTTAAAAAAAAAAAGTGTTTGACGGAGTTTCGTAATTACTTTTCATCATTACCTGAGTTTTGTTTGTGTAATGCTGATTCGAATGGTGTTGAGGTGTTGTATCTTAGAAGGCATAGTTCATGAATTGTTTAACACTGTTGACAGGAACTAATTTCCTTAAGAAGATTTGGTTGGCAGTAACTTAGATCATATTTAATTTTATTCTAATTGTGTACCAATCTTCCCTAGTCTATTTCAATCATAACCTTGGTGTATTCCTCACTTGTAAAGAAGATCCATTCATTTAGGCACCGTTTGTTTCACGAAAAATATAACATTTCTGAAAAAAAAATTCCGAAAATGTTCTTAGAAAATGACAATATTTTCATGTGTTCATTTGAAACTTATGAAAAATTATTTAAAAAATTGATTTTTAATTTTTTTTCCTCTCATTGTTTTTATTCTAGGTTGACTGGCCGCTGATCACAAACCACTCTTAAAAAAGACGAAAAATGTCTAAAGATAGTGAAAGAATATGGAAAATGTTTTCCACTTTCTAAAAAACAAAAAACATTTTCCTCACTTTTGAAGGTGTTTTTCCGTCTATGGAAAATATTTTCCTTAACCATTTTATTTTCTGTGAAACGAACGCTGAAAAATCTAAAAAATATTTTCTCAGAAGTTATATTTTTCCCGTGAAACGAACGGAGCCTAAATTTACTCTTTGACTTGATCATATTGAAGTTGTTATCGCCTTCTCTGTCTTACTAATTCTCTGGTTACAATAAATAGGGCTGCATATTTATCCCCCAATACGTAATTACGCGAAAATTTTCCAACATAAAGTATGGCTCACCAGAAAATAGAACTCAAAACCCTGATTTGAATCCCCCTCAATCATTCCTCCTTCTTTTGCTCTTTGGATTTCCCCTCTACATTCCCATGTTTCCAAACTCCCTTCATGATTTTCTACAGACCTATGCCGCTCGTGTTGGGCAAGCTGAAATGTCACAACCAATGGATCGGCCCAAACTAAAATCGCATGGCACATGGGCCAGTAAAGATTCACGCCCCGTGCGGACATGTACGTAGAAGAAAGCGATTCGACGGAGCTACCGTATACGCTCCAAAGGCTATACTTCTTTTATTTCCTTATATTTTCCAATAGTTTTCCAGCACTTGTTATTTTCTAGTGTTATCTAACTATTTTTCCAACAATTTATAGGATGATGCCTATGGTTTGCAAAGTGGAACAATTGTTGAAAAAGTCTTAAATCTTTTACAACTTTGTTGATTCAGTCAGAAATCTGTTTTTCTTTTTTTTGCCAATTCAGTTCTGAATCTTTGACAACTTTGATAATTCAGTAATAAACATTTTTTATGCCAATTCAGTTATAAACCTTTTGAAATATTATCAATTTAGAATCGGTAAAGTTGTAAAAGGATTATGACTTTTTCGACAATTGTTCCTTTGCAAAGTTGAAACTATCACCGCCACCACCCTTGCTACCGCTACCACTGACGTTGAAATTGAATGAGGACTCAACTTTTTCGACAAATTTTCTAAGAGAAGAAGTAGTGATGTTTTCTTGTGGAGTTATATGGTGTTCAAGTAGGCATTATAGAACGTGCCCATCTCTTTTAAAGATTCATCTTCAACAAATAAGTTAAGTTTAACATATCGTTCTTTTGATTTTCAGTAATCTTATGTGTGTATATTTCTGGTTTTCACCTACTGTCCATTCTCATTATAGATGCATTTGGCCACTGATACTCATCCGAAACACACTATATTGTTCCTATAGTTGCTTTGCTCAGCAAAACATTTGAAACTGCATTAATATTGTCGTAATTTCTATTTGTGGTTGCTTTTTGCATTTACTATCTTGTGTATGCCATGTAGAATTAAATATTCCCTATTTTCATTACAAAGCAATCGGAAATAGAACTTTGTTGGTGCTATATCACTGGGAGCTCGACCTTGCTAAACTCAGGAGACACTCGAGACTCGTCAAGGCGAGGTCGAGCTCATCGGGATCCGGTGAGTCTTGAGCTAGGCAGCCTTGGGCAAGCTCAACCACGCCGAATCTGGCAAGTCTCAAGCTCGAGGCCTCGAGCAAGCTTGACCTTGCCTCCAGATCCAACAAGATCGAGTTGGCATTTCACACCTCATGACCTAGCATCTTGAGCTTGCCCATGGCAAATATCGAGCCTTGCAGACCAAGGGTGAGCTTGAACTCACTGACCTCAACAAGGCCCGAGCTTGCCAAATTGGCGAGGTCTCGGGCTCCCGGAGTCTGGTGAGCTCGTCCCTCGCCTCTTGATTAGTGATTGGCTGAGAAAGAGGGAAAAGGGGGGGGGGGGGAGGAGGAAAAAATTCAAATAATCAAATATTTATTTTTTTTAAATTAAAAATTATTAGAGAATCATAAATTTTCATAGTTTAAAAATGATTTATTAATTACACTTAAACTAATTAGATAACCCATTTAAAATTTATTTAGTTATAAAGTGACTCATTTAAGACTCATTTAATTTCTAAACTTATACATTTATGACTTACATTATTCAATACAAATTAAAATATGGATTTTTGACTCATTTTTGCCAGGTCTTTTGCCACCTCTAGGGATAACTATGCCATCTTCTATTATGTGCAGCTACTTGAAGTAGACTGGTCAAATCTTCTATGGTTTGCTTCCTACACAATCCAGAAAATGAAAACTGGTGAGATTAGCAAATTTGACGTGTCATTTTAGATGAATGACGAGGCTGCTCTTGGAAATTGCGTCTTGCGGTATATGAGCTTCTGCTTATACAGCCATGGCAAAGATGAGGGAAGGGGAGACTACCTGAACCTGTACAAGCCCATCCTCTTTATCCAGACTTTGAAGCGAAAATGTTCCTTGGACACGAAAATAACTAATTCCACCATCATATTGGAGCTTCACATCGATTTTCTCCTCGACAGTGAGAGTGATGGGATCCATTGGTGGGGGCGGCAGCCAATTTAGACGCCGTAGCTTTTGGCTGGAGATCTTCCAGAATCACTTCACCTTCTGTATTCAAGCTTTCCAAGAACTTAGTTGCCGGCTGGGTCTTAGAAAGATACATGCCCAGACTTATGGGAGGAGCAGTGTCTGATGAAGGTGGATGACCTGCAAAAAATAGTCACGACAAAGTCAGAGTCACGCAGGATACTATCTTCATCACGTCAAAACCAGAAATAGCTGAACAGATTTAAGCGCAGAGGTGAACGTGACAAATTTCTCGTTGAGGGATATTGAAAGATAAACGGAGTAAACGAATGTAATTAAAGTTTTGAAAATTGAGTCTGGAATTTATAAGACTATCAGGCTTGCTGGCTTCTCCTGCAAAATGAATTGGCATCAACACAACATTCTCTTTGGCTATCAACTTAAGTTTGATCGATCTTTCAAACTGCTTTGACGCCATACATTATTCTACATATTTTCCTACTATATCTTTTCAAATTTTCCATAATCTTAAAGAATTGAAGAACCATGCGATTCGATTGACTTTGCTTGAATAATGTCGATTACTAATGATTAAGACTTTCAAATGAACTGTGATTGATGGAATTATTTTCAACCAAAATGTGATCAATGCATAATCAGACTACAGACCGCATGGCAATTAGTCTGGAGAACTAGTTTATTCGAAAACAGTTTTTTTTTTAATAATTAAAACCGTCTAGAGTTGTAAACATCTCTAGGCTAGAAATCTCTGAACTAAATCTAGTGGGAGGAACTTTTTCGAGCAATTGACTATTGTCATGAAAATTAATTTTGAGAGACTCAAGAACTATCGCGATAAGTACTTAAATCTTTTATACAATAGTGAGGAGTGCACTATTTACATGAAATCTTTACATACTTAAAAGGGAGAAATATCCGTTGTTGGATGATTTCGGATTACTGAAATCCTCGAAAATCGGAAACGAATTCCAATTACAAACGCAGCGAAAAATATAGCCATAATCTATTGTATCACCGATTGAATGGTATATCACATAATCGAACGTACCTTGATAGCCAAAGATTAGATGCCTCATTTGCGGCCTGAAAATTCCAAGAAATCCAAGAGAGAGGCGAGAGAAAACGTCTTTTTCTCTCTTAGAGAGGAAAAACAACTTAGAACAACGTACGTTCATCAGTTTTGTGATTATAACGTCTATCACAATGATCACGTTCATAATAGCCATTTATGAGCCCGTGTTAGGCTTGACCCATTTTGACTAGCCCTAGGCACATAGCCCATCTTGGACGGCCCATAATTCCATCATCCGTGAAAGGCACAGAAAAGGGGGTCGAAAAAGGGTAGACCCGATTTTGCCTGGACTGAGTATGGTCAACGAATTTGGTTACGCCACCGAATCGCGACCTGAAGCTAAACCTAATTGAACATGTCTGATGAAAAGTTCTATCTCTAGTCACCACAGAAAGAAATTCGTGGGCTGGACTAGACGTGCATGGCAAGATATCCGAACCTTAGCGATATCAATAATCTACTTGGGGCTTCCAATGGATCCAAACCAAGCCATGACGTGATCCAATATCTTTTTCAGGCCGGAAAGGTGCAGATCCACCTTGGGCCCAACCAAATATGATCCCCAATATGATCAAGTTTCGATATTTGTCAAAGTTGATTCGCGACTGTCATTGCTGAAGGAATGTGCTCCAAGTGAGAAGACCTTTGGCGAGTTCCGCACACAATGCCATACGCGACCATCAGCGACAATACGTCACTCGCAATAAATATCTCCTTCAAGTGCGAAGACATTTGGAACATCGTAATTGGTTGTCGTATCGAACCTTGTGACGAATGTAAAAGGTGGGTCAGCAGCGGCCCTGGCCCTCCCAAACGTGCGGATGTGCAGCATTGTCAGTCTCGAGTGGCTTTCATCGATGGAACATCGTCATTGGTTGTCGCATATATCATGGGAACCGATGAAGCTATCAACAGCACCCGGTGTAATAAAAGTGACCGCCAAGGTGGCTAGCTCCGCCCCTCTCCCCCTTTTTGTTCAGTAAAACCCGCTATTCACCAAAGCTGTCAATTCTACCAAGACCTGCAAACCTTCAATTCTACCATCTACTTAGCATTCGTTTATTAGATTTCATTTTCGGAGGAATCGAGCAACCACGTGACCCGGCAACGTTCCACCCTTGTTAAGATTCAAAGGCAACACATGTTTTTCAAGATATCTCAGTATTTTTAGCTTCTAAAATAGATGTTAGACTAAGATTTTAGGCCCTTCAATTAAAGTACCAAAGATTTCCGGTTGCAAAGTGAGATTAGCGAGGTAGTCCACGGTCCTCCTCATTGCAGAAAGGAAAAAACTACGAAATGTTCCCCTCTCATGGTGACCTTCAAGCTCTTTCTGCCCTGCCCTAAACGAAAGAGAAAGAGGCCTTTAAGCTCTCGTTTCCTTAAACTCTCCGCGGGCTCCGGTTGGGGGACGATGGAACTGCTCTGTCTCGAGCTCTCTCTCGCTATCCCCTGCCCACCTCGCCCACATATCGAAACTTCCTCCTATCAACATCACAGCAAAGCTATGTAAATTCATCTCTGTTGTTTAAACTACTCGAAACATGGTCAGCCCTCGGGAGACAATTATTACGAGATTAATTCATAGCATGGACAACGTGATCCCATCCAATTTTATCGACCTTAAAGGTTTAAATTTCTTCACAGGATGAGACAAATTGTCGCGTGTCTGGTCTGGAGCTACAATGAAGCATTGGCTACTCGAGTACAACCCCCAGAGTGGTGGCAGGAGGCAGTGGCTTGGCCGGTGGCGACAGGTGATGGGTGGGAGAGAAATTAGGGTTTGTATGCAAATTAGAGTTGGAGAAAAATATAAGGACTTAGGTTTTCCTTTTACTTTAGTATTTTCCCTTAAAACTGATTTCAAATGGGGACCCGCCAATCTCAAAAGGGATAACTAGTTATATCCTAGGCTGGGCAAGGACCAAATTATTTATTTAGGCCCTAGTGTAAAAAAGTGTCTGAATTATTCATTCAACATCACGTTCAAAAGATGTTGTAAATACATTTCTTGGGGTAAAGAGTATTATGTTTGGGGCAAAAAGTTGGGTAAGCTCGACCTTACCTAATTTAGGTTGCCCATTGATTAAAAATGTGATGTATAGCAATATGTACTGAGAAAATCATCTAAAAAATCATAATCTTATTGTGCTTTTGCTAATTCAATCTAAAACTTTTTAATTGTGCCAATTGAATCATAAATATTTTCACGTTTTTCCATATATCATTCCTCATAAAAATAAATTAAAAGTAAAAAAACAATTACTTTTTGTGCGTTTTAGTCCTGATCCAACCACTTTGTCCTGGCTACCATTGCCATTGCTACCACCATAATGTCGTCGTTTGTGCTACCAGCAAGTCATGATTCTGGTGATCGCCTAGACCAACATTATCGACCTCATCCCATTCACGCAGAGCCGCTGCCTTCCTTGCCCCTCTCTGCATCATCACCATTGTTGCCTTCATCTACTCCGTCGATGAGGGCAGCCTTGCAAAATTGCATCTCTTCCACTGAAGGAGGAGACGAACAGATTTGGCTCTTTCTGTTTGAGTAATAATCACATCTTACTCTATTAATGAGTTGCAGTTGGATAAGTCCCCAGGATGTTTTGAAAATGACAAAACATTCCAAGCTGTCTAATTTGCATTTTTGAGAGTGCAGATGAATTATCTCTTACATACACATTATCATATACAAATGATGTCAACAAAAGGACATCTGTGTCTATAGAGCCTCTTTGCTCTAAAAAGGCAGAACAATATTGCAAGAAACTCGAAGAACATATTTTCTGTATATTTATCTAATCAAAGTTACATACAAATATATAGCAAAAAGCTAAAGCCATAAAAGGAAACTAAAAAATATGAATATTCACACAGCTAATATGTCTATCTTTACACTCGTCCTCAAATTGAGTATATATGTCTAACATACCTAACTTATTACATATAGTATCAGTCTAAGCTTTGGGAAGAGGCTTGGTTAGAATGTCGGCAAGCTGAAAATCTGTCCAAACATGAATGAGCTGAATACATGGGGGACAAGAAACCCACAGACGACAAGAAGCGCAAGAAGATCAACCACAGCCTGAGCAACGACGGTAACACCTTCACCTCTAAAACCAACCCTAATTCCTTCTCTAGAGGAATCTATTGAAGACTCTAGAAGACCTAGCAAAAATCAACCGAAGACCAGCAAAACCAACCGAAGACCTAGCAAAACAAACAGATCCAATGAAACAAACCTGAAGCAAAGGCGTACGGCTAGGGCTAAGCAGATCAGAGAGCAACAGTGCGTATGAGGATGTGGCGACCAGTGATAGCGTGGCAGCAGATTGGTGACGCCACATCTGTCGGTGCGAAAGTAGAGGGGCGGGGCAGCACCAATTGATAGCCCGGCAACGATTCGTGTGACTGAACACCATCAGAGCAACATCATCAAAATCCAAACCCTAGGTTGGCTCTGATACCGTGTAAGAAACTTGAAGAACGTATTTTCCATATATTTCTCTAATCAAAGTTACATATAAATATATATAAAGGCTAAAGCCAGAAAATGAAACTATAAGATATGAATATTCACATAGCTAGTATGTCTATCTTTACAAATATATTAGATGTGGGACTTATTACATGACTAGAGGAACCTTACGAAAGACAAACAAGTTATTGGAAGATGTCAATGTTTGAAAGGACACTGAGGATAATGAACAAACTAAAGGACATATGATAGTCAAATAGTCACTTGAACTCGATAAACATTTTAAGGTTTCCTATGAATCCCTCTTTTACCTAATTTATCACGAGTTTTGGGATATTTAACGAAATTTACTCAAGGGGAGCCTTTGAGGAGTACTCTATGCGCTTGTGGACAACAGTAACGCGTACAATGCTAAGTCATACAACCACTCGATCTAAAAGCATCATTTAACTTGATGCCACGATATAAAGTTGCGGACGGATACTTACCCATTGTCATATTTGGCCACCCTCGTATAGCACCACTTATAATGCATGTACGTTGTGGGGGACCCTAACATAACTTTTTCTCCTACTCCTTTTCCATAATTTATTACCAGATCACGCGGTTGATGCCCATGGAAGGACAATGTTGCGCGTGAAGGTTTCGAATCTTTCGATCGAACATGTGAAATTCAAATCAAAAGGGGCAGTTGGAAATTTGGTATTCAGAGACTCAGAAAAGTAGTACAATGATGAACGCTAGAGAATTGTACCAACACAGCTGCCACTGTGCAGACAAAGAAAGGCTAATGATGCTGATTGGACGCGGAATAACAGGAGGAGGAGAGAGCTACGTAGTGACAACAGACTCCAAAAATCCATGGAGAAGACCCTCATGAGGAGGACCGGACTGCATATTTTTACTGGAGTAAACATCGAATATGACCCATTCATGTGATCGTTCACTTACATTTGTAGATATAACTTACTTTATTAATCTTATAGATCTACCTTAATATAGTTAGAATCTCCCATGTGTTGATGCAGTTAGAGAAAAACGGCTAATATGGGGCATGTTTTCTACTTTTCGAGAGGATCGCACTTTGTTTGCAATTATAGTGGTAAATTTTGAAAGTCAAAACAACTCGGTTGAATTTACTTATTTTGCTGTCATTGATAAAATAGATGATAGCAAACGTAAAAGCTTTAATAATGTAGAGTCATGTCTTGTGCTGACTCACGTGTGAGGGGTTTGGAGCAAAGATCCTCATTAGAAGGGTGGAGTAAAAGAAGCGATTGATAATATCTAGTTGGATCATACTTTGATGGCTTAAGTATTTTGATGCAGATGGATCGAACAAGATATGTCAACTGATTAAAGTTCTGAGCTCTCTCTCGGATCTCTTAATCATGAAGGTGCTGGACTTCTCCTCCGCTTCCCTCAATAGTTATATCATAGTATAAGATTGATTGAGGAAATCCCTAACATTCGTTGGCGTCTTAACTCAATAAGGAATCTCATGAATCATTGTGATTACCAAGTGAGATTTACCACGATGGTTCCCTTTCATAATAAGAGAATGGTTGAAAACATGTTTGCATCGTTTGGCGATAGTTGGACATTCGAGTTTGACTTCTCTTGTGCAGAAGAATACCCAGCAAGGGGAAGGTGGCCAACGTTGAAGGCTCGCGGTGGACGAGGGAGACTGGTGAGTACATGCGGGGGTGTTAGATAAGAATCCCACAATTGCCCTGCCATGTCCTCGTACAGAGGTAGCCACCCTGAGATGGCCTTAACTTGGCTTTCTAGTGCCTCACAAGCCTTTTGCACTGGGGAGGTATATGGAATTGTGGAATTTACGAGCACTCCATCTTTTCCAGAAGGTGTCTTCTTGGACATACCTGCAGGAACATCAAGCATGTTTTCTGCGAAACTTACACCTTCCAAACTGGCAGAATAGAAGCCTGTGTCATATTGCGACGAGGTCGAATCACCAAGCAGTATTGCCCCTTCCCCTAAAACTAATTCATTCTTACTGTGGGCTGAGAGTTGCTCACTCCTCGGACACAATATAAGAATCTTTTGCTAGTATCATTGCAAGGGATGAAACTTCAGAATTTAACCCTAAAGCTCCTATTATGGCCTTCTCATAGAAGGCATCATTGTCGTAACTGCACCTAAATGTCATATGAGGTACAGTGAGCAATGAAACATTCAGATCGTCAAATCCAGCTGGTCTCAGCTGCAAGATTTCCATTTGATGAAGAGACATCACCATTCTTTAGGTGGTAGAGGCAGCAGTTTTTCAGCACATTCCTTGCTGCATACATCACAGTAGTCAGAAAGGCATGATAGATTTGCACATGAACTGGAGTATGATGTATTTCAAAGTTCCACATTTTAGTCGTACTACAAATTCCAATCTGCTTGTGAGAGGTAGTGTTGGAACACTTTGTATAAAACCAATCACTTAATCTTTTAGAACGGCTCAACATAATCTCATTATTACATCCCACTATCTTTGTTGAAACAAATTGAGCATGATCAAATTATATCAGCCATCATTTTTTTTAAGTTGGTTGACGAATGATTTCTGATAGAGATCACTTGATTAAATCTGAAATCAAAATTAACCAGGTTGAACAATAATTCCAACTGGTTGATGCTATGCAATTTAAAGAGCATCCATCTTTACACTCAGTATGTTTGTGCACAGAGAAGTTTAGCACCAAGAAACTAATGCAAAGGAATAAAGTCATGAGCATCTCAAGCGAATACTTAGTAGTATCAAATGGTCCATTCATTGACAGGCTATCAATTTTACCAAATATGAAGAAAATTTGAAGGCCAAAATGCAAATAAATTATACTCTCATGGTCTATTCAAATGTTAAAACAGAAGTAACCAGCTATACAGAAGGTACAACCCAGATTCCTTCTAGTACCTTCAGCAACTGGGACACTTTCAATCCAGATACAAATCTTACCATAAACAATGTTTTAATTATGTAGAGAATTGACTTACATACGAAAATGTATTAATCCCCAACGAATTCTGTATGTAAATGAAATGACTCTGGTTGATGTACGAGCAGGCATATCATTGCTACATTCGTACAACTTTTCTGTCTCAAGATTCACTTGACCTTAATGGAAAACATCCATCTTCTAGGGTTCTTAGTCTCCATCTGTAGGTGGAAGTAGAGCCCGAGATGCGTTAATTAATTGGTCTCAAGCAAGTACGCGGTCTCCAGTTCGATTTTTGATGTGATGTCTCTTCGAGATCGCTCCACCTTGACCGTATGACTTGAGCTCGACCTTTCAGGAGAACATTGAAAGTGGACTTGATCCAGCACGCGAAAATTAACATGAAATACCACCTGCCAAAAGAGAGAAAATGGCCGTAAACCCATACTAGATACAGTGGACCTTACCATCTCAGAAAGCACATGGGTTGCTCCTCGTTCAGAACAAACCTCGTATCAGATCCTTTTCCCCCGTTGAACGCTCAACTTTTTGTCAGTTTGAGCTCAGTTGTCGTAGGATCACACTGAAAGTCTCACCATAAGCGCACGTATAACTGTATCTTACAAAGCGTACTAAGATTATGAAAATCAATTGCCATAAGAAGCCACTTGTTCTGACACTCGATGAGACATCTTTTTTAGACTCTAGTTTGAGAAGATTGTTCGCATGGGCTGTCTAAAAGTTTTTCCCCGAACAATACTCCTTTTGGGATTCCCTACACAAGCTTTAGAAGGAAAGAAAAGAAACCCTAATTCAATTCTGGCAGTTGACGAAATTTATACCAGAAATACTCTACAAAGCATAAGCCAAGAGGCAATATTTGTATACCCCCCATATCATTTAAGCAGAGAAAAATCCCGGAAAAAAGGGGTGAAAGAAAATTGTCGCTGTTGCTGACATCGGAATATCCCCTTGATCATCCTTCTTACAAGTCCCATCCCCTGTAACTTGAAGAAAATTCAAAGTCTAGCAAACTTCTGGAAGAGAGAGAGAGAGAGAGAGAGAGAGAGAGAGAGAGAGAGAGAGAGAGAGAGAGAGAGAGAGAGAGAGAGAGAGAGTCTCTAGCAAATTCACTACACGAAAGATCCAGTAGTCAATTACACCAGTTAATAACCCTCTGAATTGGATAGGAATCAAAAGACAAAAATTCTGAAAAGGGGGCTTAAGAAGAGCTAACCTCCTCCACCTTCATCAATTACCGAGCAGCTTCTTGAACTTTTAGTCAAGGAAACAGATCAGGTTCTTGAACTGGGGGATGTAGTCATCTATTGCTGATGCAGCATCATCAAGATTCTCATCATCAGCAAACTGCACGAACCGCCAAGAACAAATGATCTACAGACACCACGCCGTGGCGATCGGATCGATGTGAATCTTGGTGATGCTGCATCTGCAAAAAATGACTTTGCTTTCGCGCCTCCTTGTCGCCAGTCGAAATCCAGGCTTCGAGGACCCGGAGAAACGTGTACCTTTTGTTTCCAGAATTAGAACAGGCACAAGCACACGGGCGATGGTCTCCATGGAACAGACTCTAGATTTGCCAATCTTACATGTATGATCTATGGCACAAACTCCCTTTCTTTCTCCTTCCAAAGACATGACATCTAATACTTGGACCATGAGAAAGCGAAGCTTGAGCTAGCCCTAGCCGGAAGCCCGATGCTTCCCCGAAGATAAGAACGAGAAAGAGAGACTATCTTCGAAACGGCTATTGGAATTAGTAGAACCCGGGATGCTCAAAACCGGAGGGAATAGATGAAGATGAAGATAAAGATATTTTCCTCTGGATCGTCAAGGTTGGTGTCCTTTTCCCCTTCCAATGGGGAAAAGTGGAAAAAGAAAGAACGACGAGGAATCTAAGGGAGAGAGAAGAGAGATACATGAAGAGATAAAGTAAAGAAGAGCATAGATGGAGGGTTCTTATATAGACAATACGTCATTCAGTGTTCATCTTTATTTTTTGTGGCAGGTGGGCGGGGATTCTTTGCCGAAGGAACCTACGAAACCCATCCCACTTGCAACTTTTTTTTATCTCTTTTTTGTTTGCTTCCGGTAGTTAGGGCCACAATTCGTGTTCGTACAAGAAGATATGGTAATAGCATGAAGTCGCGTTTCGATATCTAAACATTTTCATGCTCCCGTGAGACTTAAGGCCGGATGTCCTGGAAACGTTGAAATATATAACACAAGCGACGAATAAGGGCTCGGAAATATCATGTGAAATTTCGTGGAATCATTACCAATAATAGAGATGTTTGGCCGTATGGAAACCTCGTGCCCTGATGTCATGTGAAGTTCTAAAAGTTTCAGTTGTTCAATGAAATACCGTGCTTTAATACTTTGAAATCACTGTAAATTGTTCTAAAAATTTCATCCGTTATGCCCTATTTTAAAATTTAAGTATTCTAATGAGACCAAAGCGCAATGAATGACAGTGAATATTGATAATAAGCGAGTGGGTTCATTTTGGAGATGACAACATTGGTTCTGCTTTACAGTGACAACAACGGGTGATTATGGGTCAGAACTCCTATGAAGTTTGGGACAGTAGATCTACATCCTTTTTATTGTTGTAGATATGATTAACGATAAAATAATTATGTATAAAATCGAGTCTTGAAAGGCATTAAAGAGTATGGCAACCCGCTTGAGGCCATACCTAAGACCAATACCACTTGGACAAGTTAAGGATCCGAACTTAACCGATTCACGATGTTGGAATGGTGCCAACCCTCTGGGCACCCAAAAAAAGAACACATAATCAAACTACAAATTTCAACAGAATGAAAATTCATAGTCCTGAAAAGTCGCATCATTGATATGAAGAGACCATAATTCTAATAATTTTCGTGTGAGACCCATTGGGTCCTTTCAATAAGTGATAAGTACCAAGCTTTCATTCGAGGCTTTTCCCGCTTGTTTAATACAGTCGAGTTTTCAAACCGTCGGGATATGAGAATGTTACGTGCTTAATTGAATTTAACTAGGCCAAGATTCCACTATGTATGATTAGAAAGATATTACCGAATAAATCAAAAGTCTAATCACCCGCCGATAAGATGGCATCTTTGAAGATAAGAAGATAAGCCTTCCCCATCCACGGACGGACCTGAAGCGTAATTTAGTTTCCCTCCGCCGCCTCAAACCGCCGTTCCACTCCACGTTCAGCCTTCCTAATTGGCGGTTGTCAACAGACTAATGATTAAAGAAGGCATAGACAAGTTCTCGATCCATCGGAAACTATTCTCTGTTTGCTTCCCATATCACAGTTCTCCTGAAATCTGACATCACGACCTGTTCATAACTTTTCGAAAGAGTTCGATGAGCATAAAATTATTATTGGTAAAAATTTCTTGTCATCATCTGATTTTTTCGATAACTTATTTATTATCTGCTAACGCTTATATGAAATATGCAAATTACCGGCTTTTCTTATCAATTTTTCCCTACCAATTGTTTAAATTTATAAGCTCCTATATATTAATATCTCTATCTTCATTAACTTTCCATATCCCATTTGAGTTGTTTACCGAAACTCGATTTTTTTATCCTTTTCCACGGATTAACTTTTAATTGCCTTATTTTAACAACCCTATTTAAAAGTTATCAACCTTCCTCGGTGTGGTTACCAATTAATCGCGCGTATTAGTTACCGATTTTTATTTGGCTTAATTACGCAATCAACTTCTCTTGTTTGTGACAAAAAAAAAAAAAGAAGACTCATCTGATTTTCTATCAACTTGTACTTAACGTTTTTTTCCCCAAAAATTAAGTTCACCCACTATTTATATGAAATCATGAATGTTTGACTGAGCGACTTCCCACCCTTTCTCCGGTCAAGTTACGAGCTAGTTATCTTGATTCACCAACGCTCGATTGAGTTACTTACCAACGTATCTATAATTGCTTTTTGCCAATCAACTTTTCGATCGAGTTACCATCTTTATTTATCCTACTTGCCAACCTTTTATTTTTCTTTTGAATTACACCGGCGGATTAGGCTAGAATTCGTCAACGACCGAGCTGTTTCCATATATATATATAAAATCTCCTGAGGAAATATGGCAGATTCCTAGTTCTTGCCCTGCTGTTTCTCGATCTTGCGAAGAAAATCACAAATCATAGACAGCTAATACGCGACGGTCCAATGATTAGTCGGGTAATTGATGTCCAGCATTTGTGGCTGAAAGTTGGTGCCTTTAACGTTTGCTCGGCTTGTCCTTTGTTTGTAAATAATTTAAAGTACTTTTTATATTCATGTCAGATCTAGTGATTAGCAGCTATATAATACCCTGAATAGTTAATTGAATCTTGTTTAATCTCACCTACTATGGGAACTAACGAGGGCTTTCAGTAATAGCTTTCAAACGTATTGGTGGTTGCGCATTTAATCTTAAGAGGAATAATTCCCTAAAAAGCCCACAACTTTAGGTTTATTTCTAGCTCGAATTTTTTCTATCTTAAAATAAAAATCTCAAAGTTAGATCCACTCCCGGTTTGCCTCTAACTTTTTTTATTTTTTATTTTTGTTTAAAAAAACCCAAACTTTAGTCTCAGTCCTAAATCCGCCTCCATGGTTGTTAGATGGACATATGATGGGGTAAATTGGGGACTAGAATGAAAGTTTAAAATTTTCTTAGACAAACAAAACTTCAAGATAGATTTCGAATTGAAACTAAGGTTAATTTTTTTTAGAAAAAAAAAAGCTCAAACAAAAACTAGGACAATACCTAGAATTTGGGATTTCTTAAGAGATTAGGCCAAGCTTATGATAACATTGGGAGACTATAAGCTTAGGAAATAACAAGAAATTATTACATGAACTTAGTATACACAAGAACTTATCCGTCAAATCTAGTGAGAGACGCGTGAAACCCATTTAGAACCCATGGTTCTTATTCACTTGAGTATTTATACAACATTCATGTAATAAATTCTTAGAAGCAATCTACTTTAAACCTCCTAAACCATCGAGCACAAGGAATCTCGTATTTACACTATTTATCGGGATTTATGACTGATGTTTTGCTTGACTGACAAAATTTGTAAAAACAATTATCGGGCAAAGATTTATTTATCTTGATGGCTTATGTTGTCATAAAAATTTAAATATGCCTAAGGCACACGTTAGATACTCCTAAGGTTTGAACTTGGCTTTAGTTTGATGTGGCTCTTGAGGTGAGGCGACTTTCACTAAGTCCTAAACCAATGCGACTAGAACCCTGTATCCACATTCTCTTTCTACAAATGCTTCAAGGAAAGCTAAGAGAAAGAAGTAAAAGAGCATGAACACTTTTTCACGTTGAATTGCTTGCTTGTTCTATCACTTCTTACTAGCAGCTCTTCCTTTACACCTGGAAACAACCAATTCTTTTTCACATCAAAGCATGAAGAGTCAAAAGAGTTCATATATGTTGAGAGCTTGCATGTAAAAGAATTACCAGGGGTAAGCATAATAGACCGCCTAATTCGGGAATTGCCAAGACCGAACTGGACAGGCCAGTTGATTCGGTTTTTTAGAGTTTTGGTCTAGTCCATGGTTCCTAAAAATGGAACCATTTCTTGAACGGTTTGATTCTTGGTGCTTAGTAGGGCAGGATCGAACCACTTGGACCAACATTTTGTCTGAGTTGTTTGGTAGTTTAGGGCTGAGAGAGATAAAAAGAAAAGTGACATGTCCCATTCAATTCGAGTCCAATCTTGATGGGCCTAGTAAATATTTTTCTTAAACGTCTCGCACTCAAGGCCCCCAAGTTCTCTGCTCTAGTTCTCGTTCATGCAAAGAGAATAACTCAAACAATCAAAGTCGAGCTTTCTCGTGAATTTCTCTTTCTCGACATGGTTAAAGAACTAAGAGACGATGAAGTGCTTTTGAATCTTTGTGCGTCATTTTTATTTCCCTAATTTATGAGGATATCGATTGTGTGTGCCATGTTGGGACCGAATGTTTTTTTTTATTTGGAATTTTTTTCATTCCCATTAGATCACCCAAGAGCCGAACCAGATCAATTCGTCCTATCCGATCCGATCCTACAATCAGTCAGTCCAATCCTCGATCCTAAAAACTAGGGACCGGTCCCATCGGTTCAGTTTTCGATTCCAGGGGGGAACCGGACTGCCCTAAACCATGCACACCCCTAGGAATGACTAAAAGTTGTTCTATCCAATGCAATCTCAATCGCTACTTGTGAACTTGCAAAAAATTGTGAAAGGAGTCCTACTTTCACTATGCTATTATTAAGTGGGACTACTCCACTACTGGAAGAGACTAACCAACTTACTGATCCAGATAGAGCAAAGAGCAACGGTGAGGCTTCTTTCACCAGTATAGAAAAGCCATGGCAAGTCCTAGGCTATATTTTCTAATCGAACCAGTAACTTCGTCCCAGATCATTAGTCTTAAAACCTGTCATTTACTTCTGACCTCATTTGATTAGGCAATCCAGCAAGAAAGTAAAAGAATCAATTTGCAAGGCAATTCATCAGGCAAGGTAAGGGCCTTTCTGTTCTCCCAATACCCCGTGAAAGAGGAAAACTAGCAAACTTAAACATCTTAATAGCTAGAGGAAAAGGAAACATCTCTTCATAGCTTACAAAGATTTCATTTAAAGGTGAGTATATTTCTTTTTGATAATCTTATATTAGAAAGTACAGTAAATTTTGAATTTTAAAAAGACGTTTAATTTTTGCCGACGTTGACATGAGAAGCCAATTGGTGGGATAGCCCGCCAAAAATATAGCCATCATGGCCACACGTCAGTTTCAATCCTAATCTACCATCAATCATGAGAATCTTTAATCTACCTGATTGTTTAGTAGTTTACCCCTCAATCACATATGCAAACATTCGGGGATATTTCATTCTAAAGGAAAAACCTTCAATTTAAAAATGATTTAACTCTTATGGAGTCAAATACTTAATTTATGAGGTCTGAAACTTTCAATTCATCTAATTTAATTATAATTGTGAACATTCTGATTCTAGAAGAAATTCCCAAAGTTTGAATAAAAAGCTTAGGGCGGTGGTTCATTCCAAAGGAAATTCAAAGAAAGTAGAGGTACAACTGTGGTCCCAACCTTGTAAGGTTTAGAGCTTTTTAAATAATCCAAAATAACTTATAGTTGGTCTAAGATTAACCTTGTGTTTTATTAACGAGAAATTCTTTACTTTATGTGATGTTCGTATACCTCGTCGCACGATGACTAGTCGCCGAAGTCCTCGTCTACAGGTGTGAGAGTTCGAGTCTGTGGTCAATCAATTTGGTTTGATTGAACTTCTTCTCCTTCTGCAGGGTTAGACCAGATGTCTAGGAACCTCTTCCTTCGATAGCCCTGAGTCTAAAAAACACCTCATTTGCTCCTCCTTCTAGCCTTGCTGCTTAAACTCCCACTCTGAGTTTCTATGTTTACCAACTTGGGAAGAGTTTGGTGCGTTCCTGCGTGACCAATAATACAAAAGCATGCACATCCAAAGGCCTGTAGTTATGAATAAGCAAAGCAGCGCCAGAGAATCCTTAACTATATACTCTCTTGCCAAACAAATGAATGGAAATTTAAGATAATCATCCTCGGGTAATTGAGTAGGTTAGTGAAGTGTTACTGTCGAAACATCTAAAGAAAAACCCCCTCACCAAACGATCAGCTCATTGGTCCAAGGAATCAACCAATGAATGGCTGAATGGCAAGACACAAAGGGGGGCATCCAAATAATGGTCAGGAATAATTAGTCTTGTGGGCCTGCCACACCAAATATCTGGCGATCCATTTTCAAAACGCCGTAGCCAATGCCCTATTAATGGCCAGCAACCTAGTACCACACTAACGTCCCTTCGCATGATTTTGGCGCCACCTAGTGTGGGATCTCCTTTTCGTCTGTACTTGGGAACATTCGTGAAATGTTTGTGTTTTCCTTTTACTTCTCCGAAGGAGAAGGGGGGAAAAAAAGAAAAAGAAAAAGGAAGTGGAATGGAGAACCAAAGGAAATTTGCTCAATTAACAAAGTCTAGGGACGCGACAAAATAGGGATATAGGCATACGTAAGTGTATCAATCAACTAATTGGGGTTAAGACCAACCAGTCAATCCGAGGAGTGGTGATTTTACCGATCAGCAAATTAATCCGCCTTCAATCTACCTCGGATTAGTGCTTTCAAATAAATTGTCAATCTCGTTGTAATGATCTCACATGGGCTGTGTGGCGAGTACATCGATAAGCTCATTTGATCATCGGCTTATTGTCGGCCACCACATGATATCGGGGCGCTGATTAGATCCCACGAGATATAATTTGATTCGATTATGATGACCGATCGCTCGAGTGGAGAGGTACGAATATATTATTTGGGGTCGGTAGATGTGTCATAACACCATCTACTATTAGTTTCCCGGATGCTTCATCGATATCCAAGTCACTAATCACCGTTACTTCAGTGAAGAAGTTTATTTCACTTACAGCCAACGAGGATTATACGTTTTTCTTGTTCAAACTTTGTACTTAATCCTACTCCAAACATCGTTAAAAGAGTGGTTTTGTCCTCGAGAATGAGGTTTTGCATCAAAACGATGGGCTGTTTCTAAGCACGATATATTTTAATCATGGTACTTAATCTTAATGATGGTGTGCACGTGCCTTGGATTCGATGCCAAAGGACTTTGGCTGGTTATTCCCTGCATGGCCAATGCATAGTTAACAGCAATATTCCCAAAATTAGAATTTTTTTTTTGAATTTCCAAGATACCGTATCTTCAATTGGATATTAAATAGTAGCATCCAAGAAAATTTACATGTGGTTAGTTTCTCATTTGTGCGTGACATGAAATTTAAATTGGGTTGCTGTTTTTTCCACCATACTTTTTTTATCCTGAGATCGGCATTGGTGGGGATAATATTTTGTTTTCCTTGCATGTGTTTGTGCAAATCATCAAATGTTGCCAACCAAAATTCTTGACGTGTTACGTGCCAATGATAAGAAGAAGAAGAAGAATAGAAACAAATAAAAAATATAAAACTTCAAGCTTATTTTTGCAAATGAACGCAAAAATTATCTACCTTATATCGATCATATTATATAAGATAACCAGTGCTCAGGTTAGTAATTTGCATTAAAAAAAGGATAGAAATGACTATAGTAGCAAATCGTGAAAATGCTTATAACTAAATTGACCAGATTGAAAAGTATGGAATTGTATTAACATTTATATAATATGTTTATAACATCTTCTGTAATTATCTCCACATAAATTAATCAAGCCAAGATCCTTGATTCAAAGCGGTTCACACATACTATTGTGATATAAACGATAAAAAAAAAAAAAAAACTCCAGCGCCTTACCAGGAATCTCCTGCTTCCCCCGAACAAAACTTTGCGGGCGCTTGGATTAATAGAGTATTGCTTGAATTCAACCGGTTTTTTGCGTTCGTTTCTAATTTCCACATGGGAAGATGATGAAGAAGCCTTCTCCTAATGCCTCCGAGTTCCATGCATGTGACGCAGAAGCCAATACTAGGAATCTCTCCCTGCTGCCAAATCCTAAGTAGATCTTCTGCCCTTACATATGTTAAGGTTATCTCTAGTATCATCTGTATGATCTTTTCTTTCGGTGGGGGTTTTAACTTTTCAGATATGGTGTTCACACTCAGTTGGAGGTATTAGAAGATGACTGGTCGGCTGACCCGCTGCACGTGCTGAAACTGAACTGAGCGCTGCATGTTCTGCTTGCACATGCCTGAACTTTGGCTTCCTTTTTTTTTTTTATGGCAATCCGCACGCGCACCGTCTTCACCACATTCGACAGGTCCCTGATGGTCTCTTGCTGGCATTAACCACTTCAATGACATCGACCTCGGCATTCGCCTCCATGGACAACCATGAAAGACCTTAGTTTCGGTCTCTAGCGTTGATTGTCCTCCCTCTCTCTCTCTCTCTCTCTCTCTCTCTCTCTCTCTCTCTCTCTCTCTCTCTCTCTCTCTCTCTCTCTCTCTCTCTCTCTCTCTCTAGGGTAAGATGCTAGGCATTGCCAAGGTACTCGAGGTTGGAGGCATGCCGCGACTTTAGTGAGATATAGAGACAAAGCTAGTGAGTGATTGGAATGGAACTTAGAATAAAATGAGATATTGATGGATGATTAATTATGAACGTTTTTCTTAGTTCATCGTTTTAAGAAGTTTAAATTGAAGATCTCAGTTTTAGCGTACAATGAAGAGGATCTTATGATGTGTTTCTTTCACCAAAAACTCCATGATATATTAATTTTATGAAAATTATTGTCAAAGAAAATGGTTAGATTTATTTTTCTGTCGGTTTAGAAAAGTAATTTCCTTCTTGACACAAGGGAAAGTCATTTTTCTCCAATTTAATCTTGTTGTTTTAGTCCATGAAGAACATTCTCCATAAATCGATTAGTTTTCCATCATCTAAACATCAAAAAGTTGGAAAAATAATTCCTTGAAAATAGTTTTTTTTTTCCAAACAAATGGATCTTTAATTCAGTTCTTATCACAGTATTTCGCCTGTTTCTTCTTATTTCATTAGTCTCCGATTTTCCATTTGTTTAGGGTTAATTTCTTGCATGCAGGAGTGATACCGATTTCTTTAGATTAGCGCCTCAGTGTCTGTTAGTGTGCAAATTACTATAGTTGACCAAATGAAAGGCCACTTCTGTCTCTTGGGGACCCTGAAAGGTCATCTTGGGGTAAACAATTACTTAGAAAATCGAGCTTATATTATACGAGGATCGTTGTGGGATTGACGATGCAGGCTCTGGCGATCCAATCATACCAATGGGAGCTTACTCCCACCTATTTAATCACTCAGATGAGGTGGTTCCTGAACCTCTTTTCACATTAATAGCGTATTGAAATTACCTTTTGCCTTTGAAAATCATAAATGTAAGCAGTAAAAATCTGTGTTCATTGTAATATCATGCATATCACGGTAAAAGTACACGCTTTGCTCCTTTCTTCCCTTTCTCCTCGTGTCAAGATTTTAACGAGGACACCTTTCGTCCCGACACTTACTAACCTGGCTGTCCGCCTGGTGTATCGAGCGAAATATAAACTTCTTGAGGGACGTCAACCCTTTGTTACAAAATGGTGCTTCGACGGGATCCGGATTCCATGATCTTAGAGCAGGGAATGGAGGGCGGAGATGGATGGAGATGAGGGTTTTGTCCTTTTTTTTAGAGGGGAAAAATTAAATGAACTGTGAGATGGGGGTAGAGCACCCATGCTCTAAGAGCAGGAAATCCACACCCGCTTCAATGGGCCATTGAAACACTGACGAAGAATCACGCAAAGTATAGCATCTTCATCCATCGTCGAGTTAGATCAATGGTCTCCTTCTGGGTATAAGCCGGAGAGCAACTTCAATGGGCCAATGATAGAGCTGGCCCAGATAAAACCTTATTGGGCTACATTGAGTTTCAAGACCTCTTCCTCCATCTAATCAAATACAAGGACATAGCTTGTTGTTGGGTTTTTATTATGGAGTGGGCCGCCCAAGATGGGCCGAACCCGGCCCATAACCCAATGTAGTTTAAATCTTCTTTTGTAGAAGATTTGGTAACCACCAAATTATTCCCTCCTAGAATTTCTCTCTCTCTTTCTCTCAAAGAAGAAGAACGAACGACGTTCTTGACTTCCTCCGAGAGGCGCTTCGTCGGGCAATTTGTGATACCCTCGTCTTGAGCGACAGATCTTCCGTGGACTACAAGTACGATTCGTGAGTCGTGATCGTATCTAGATCAGTGATGCAAGTTTTGGGTGTTTGTTGTTATTTTTCCACTGTGTTCTTCGGATTTGTCCGAAGTGAATAAAAGGAATTATGTATTCCGTCATTGGTATCAGAGCCTAAATTACTTGTATTCCTGATGATTATACTCGTTTCATCATATATGCATGTTGTTTTAGAAGGAATTTTTCTGATTAAGGCATGTTTAGGAGAGGTCAGTAGGTTCTAGGCCTTTTCTGGAATTTTTGGTTCGGAAAAATTGGACTTTTATTGCATGATTGCGTAGTACTCGAAGAGACGAGTGTTTCAAGTGGTCGCACGCCCCGAACGGAGGCCGGGAAGGCCACCGGAATGGCCTCGCCGCCGTCGTCGGCGAACTGCCAATGGGCAGTTTATTTGCGCGAAAATGGGCCGATTTTTGCGGACGTGGGCTAGACGTGGGCGACGTGGGCTGGAGGTGCGGACGGGCTAGACGTGCGGATGTGGGCTGGACATGTAGTAGGCCCAATTCGTGGGCCAAAGTTATTAATAAAAAAAAAAGGAAAGAAGGGCTGGCCGAGTGGGCCGTCGCGCGCGGCCCATGGCCCGCGGGCCAAGGGCGCGCGCGGCCCGCCCGACTCGGTCCGCCTGACCCGTTGACCGTTGACCCATTGACCATTGACCGTTGACCAAAAAAAAATTTTAAACCTTGAATTTTTGTAATCCATTGATTGACTGTGTGTCATATTTGATTGTTTTATGAATTTGTGTAATCCTTTGGTCAACTAGTGATCATGAGTGCTATAGATATATGGATTTGTGAATCCCTAATCTTTTCTGCATGTGTTGGAGGAACGATGCCTCTGATAATGAATTCACCCCATGTTGTACGCACTCTAATGCAAGAAAAGATCTTGCAAGAGCATAAAGACAAGCTTAAGAAAGCTCGCTGGAGAAAAGGTACAATGGTGGACTATATAATTAAGATCAATGGGTTGATTCAATGGGTCATTTGGAAAGGTGATCGGTCAATGGCTGAGGACGATAAGAAGGCAACGGTGCTCTGTTCTAAACTTCCACCTGTGTGGAGGAAGGTCCCTGATAAAGTCAAGGAGGAGGTCTGGGACACGACTGAAGACAAATATGAAACGCTGGTCATTTATTTTCTGACTGAGTATGAAAAGCAAGAGGATAAGACTCTTTACACAAAGTCCACACGGCATGGACCATACCCAAAGAGGGTTCCTTCGTGTCCGTTATATAGTTATACTCGACTTAGGAATTCCTTTCCTGTTCTCTTCAAGTTGACTCGCATTTGATGACATAGTTTGCACAGTTGATACTGGTTGTCAGTTATTTCATTTCCTTTGTTAGTTGGAAGTTTTTTTGTTATTCATGGACAAAATTTTTGTCATTCATGGCATTGTTAATATCAGTTATTATTTATCATGTTTTATGGATGTTTTAAATTGTGTTGTGACACAATTATGTGGTATGTTCTCCTAGTTATAAGTAGTTAGATAGAACTGGAAATCTTGCCTAGATGATTATATTAGTGATAGTTTCAAGTTAGGATTTTGTAATGATGATTGGATACAAAAGTGTCCTTTCGAGTTCTAAACCTAAAGTGAAATTGTTACTAATATAGTTAACTAGTGTGAGATAATTGCATAAACGAAGACAATAAAATACTTGTGCTTATGTGTCTACTGAATTTCGTGTTCAGATAATGGCTTCAGTATCAAAGAACATAGTTGCTGAACTGAACGAGGGAGAAAAATTAAACGGCGATAATTTTGAGATTTGGAAGATAAAGATCCAATATGTGCTGGAAGAGCATGAAGTCTTAGAGGCTTTAAACCTGATCATGCAAGAACCTGAAGACGGAAATACTGCCCAACATAAAAGGGATAAGGATGCATTTGCTGCTTGGAAAATGCTGCTTGGAAAAAGAAGAATTTCACGGCTCGCATCACGCTGTTAAGTAGCATGGAGAATGATCTGATGCGAGAATTTGGGCGTTTTGATAACGCTAAGGATGTGTGGAGTGCATTGGCACAGAGGTTTGGTCAGACATCGGTCACCAGACTCAGGCAGCTCACTGTACGATTCGACTCGTACAAGATGTCACATGGTCTGTCCATAAAGCAACATCTGAGGCGTATGGCCAATATGATATGTGAGCTGAAAGATGCAGGCCACGTCCTGACCGACGAGCAGCAAGTGCAGGCAGTAATTCGTTCACTTCCTCGTAGCCTGGAGCACATGAAGGTGCACCTGACCCACAATGAGAGCATAAAGACTTTTGAGGATGATATGCACCATCTAGAGCTGGAAGAGGACCGCCTCTTGGCAGCCAAACCCGAATCCGATATTTACTATGCTGGATCAAGCTCAGTGGGAGCTTTGGGTTTCAAGCGCAAGCGTCAAGGTGGGTTCAGAGGGTGGCCGAGGAAGAAGACGAATCCGTCAGAGAAGAAACCAAGAGAGGACCAACAGAAAGATGGGAAGCGTCCCAAGAAGAAGCTGAACATTTCAAGGGTGAAGTGTTTCAACTGTGGCAAAAACCGTCACTTTGCTCACGACTGCGCAGAGCCCAAGAAGATAACCCCTGATACATGTGAAAGTGTCACTTATGTATCTAGTTCTGTCTTTCTGTCTGAATCTCATCCTTTGTGGACTGTAGATTCGGGAGCCACAGACCATGTAGCGAAGGAAAGAGGGGCCTTTGTGGAGTTCCGACGACTCCCACATGGAGCGAAGTACATATATGTAGGAAACAACTCCAGAGCTGAGGTGAAAGGGATTGGCACCTGTCAACTACAAATGCGTGGTGGTCGCATTTTGTTTCTACATGATGTATTGTATGCTCCTGAGATACGTCGGAATTTGGTTTCTGTGTTGGTTTTGGTTAAACTTGGTTTCAGTATGAATTTTCATGATCGTGGTGTGAATTTGTTCTTAGGAACAAACATGTATGGCTCTGGATATTTTCTCAATGGCTTTATCATTTTGGATGTTGAACACCATAGTGTGAATGTGTGTTATTCATTATTCACGTCCCCTAACTCTAGTGTTGACGACGTGAATGTGTGGCATGCTAGGCTTGGTCACATTGGCCAGCAAAGAATGAACAAATTAGCCAAAGAAGGCTTATTAGGTAATATTGAAAATGTCGATTTGTCTATTTATGAGTATTGCATGTCTGGAAAAACAACACGTAAGCCATTTGGAAAAGGAACTAGAGATGAACTTCCATTGTAATTAATCTATTCAGACATCTATGGTCCTATGAATGTTAGGGCAAGGCATGGGGCTGTTTATTTCATCACATTTATAGATGACTATACCCGATTTGGATATGTCTATTTGATTGCCCATAAGTCCGAAGCTTTTGGTTGCTTTGTGAAATTCTTGAATTTGGTAGAAAATCAATTAGACAAGAAGGTGAAGGCCTTAAGATTCGATCGAGGACGAGAATACTTATCTGATGAGTTCAGAAAGTTCTGTGATGAAAAAGGGATAGATAGACAGTTGTCTATTCCCTATACTCCGCAGCAGAATGGTGTTGTAGAAAGGATAAACAAAACCCTTTTAGAGATGGATAGGTCTATGATGGCACAGGCTAAGCTCCCGATCACCTTTTGGGGTGATGCTTTGCTGACTGCTGCCTTTATACTTAACCGAGTGCCTTCAAAATCAGTTGCTTCCACTCCATATGAGTTATGGACAGGACAGAAACCCAACTTAGGTTTTATGAAATCATGGGGTTGTGCCGCTTATATTCACGAGCCATCTCATAAATATGACAAATTGGGTCCTAGAGGAAAGAATGGTATCTTTATAAGATACTCAAAGCACTCAAAAGGATATGTGTTTATATGCGAGCAAGAAAGTGGGAGTGTAACTGAGATCGAATCAAGGGACGTCACATTCTTAGAGAATGATTTTCCTAAAAATGGCGAAATAGGTAAAAATGTTTCCCTATTTGAGACCTTGGATATTGATGACAGAAACATAGGTACTATTCCAAGTGGGAGTGAAATGAGCATAAGGGAATTAGTTCCTGAACAATCTCAGATGGAACCACTTGATATGACAGTGCCACTATCATCTGATCCGAGTGGGAGCAACACGACATTGAGGGATTCGCCCCCAATAAGACGAACGAGTCGTCGGAGAGTTCCCTGTCGACGTTTTGACGTTGAGGGAGAAGCTTTCATGGTTGCTCCACAAGATGAAATAGAGCCAATGAATGTAAATAAGGCTCTAAATGGCCTTGACAAGGATGAATGGATGAAAGCAATGGAAGAGGAGATGAAGTTTATGAGATCAAACCAAGTGTGGGAATTGGTTGATCTCCCTAAAGGACGAAAGGCTGTTGAGAACAAATGGGTTCTCAAGATAAAACGAACAGCTGATGGCTCAATTGAGAGGTATAAGGCCCGCTTTGTGGCAAAAGGGTTTACTCAACAGGAAAGAATAAATTACGATAAGACCTTTTCCCCTATAGTGAGATTTACCTCTATTCGCCTTATATTAGCGATAGTGGCAAGTATGGATCTCGAATTACATTAGATAGATGTAAAGATTGCTTTTCTCAATGGAGAATTGAAAGAAAAAATATATATGAAACAACCTACTGGTTTCATATCAGAAGGCCAAGAACAAAAAGCATGTTGACTTTTGAGATCGATATATGGCCTTAAGTAGTCATCGAGACAGTGGTATATACGGTTTCATAATGCCATCACGGCATATGATTTTTCAATGATAGATGAGGATCATTGCGTATATATCAAGAGATCCAATGATCAATTTGTGATCATATCATTATACGTTGATGATATACTACTTGTCTGAAGCAATTTGGAGTTGTTAAAACGGTCAAAGATTGGTTGAGCACCAACTTTGAGATGAAAGATATGGGTGAAGCTGCGTACATTCTTGGAGTTAAGATTTCAAGAGATCGTTCGAAGAGATTGTTGTCTCTTTCGCAAGAGACTTACATAAAGAAAGTTCTTGAACGATTCCGCATGCAAGATTGCAAACCCATAGACACTTCTATTGCAAAAGGCGTTGAATTGAGCAAGTGGCTTTGTCCTGAGATTTCTGAAGAGATGGAACGAATGATGAAGGTCCCATACAGACCTGATGTCGGAAGTTTTATGTACGCTATGACGTGTACAAGGTCCGACATTTGTCATGCGGTTGGAATGGTTAGTAGATACCAATCCAATCCAGGTCAAGCACATTGGATCGCCATCAAGAGGATTCTCCGATATCTAAAGGGTACTGTGGACTACTCACTGTTCTATCAAGGAAGAGATCTGCACTTTGAAGGCTATAGTGATGCTGATTGAGGAGGAGACTTGGATGCAAGAATGTCTATCTCTGGATACGCATTCTTATTGAACAATGGCGCCATATCATGGAGTAGTAAAAAACAGACATGCGTAGCCCAATCCACGATGGAGGCAGAGTTCGTGGCTTTATCAGCAACAGTACAAGAGGGTGTTTGGTTAAGGAGATTCTTGGATCATCTGGGAGTTAGTAAGAGAGCTGCAGAGCCATTGTTGGTTCATTGTGATAACCAAGCAGCGATCTCCTACTTAAAGGATCCCAAGTATCATGGAAAAACCAAACACATAGATATCAAATATAACTTTGTTAAAGACATGGTAGCACAAGGGATTGTGAATGTACAGTACATATCTACGCATAGAATGGTTGCGGATCCATTGACAAAGCCGACGACTATAGATGTTTTCAGTGGTCATGTAAAATCTCTAGGTCTGCGTAGAGGCTGATGTACTGAGTTATGTATTTCCCAGAATATTCACAATGAATGAGAATGTTGTCTTCATTACTAATCTCAATGTGATTGGTACGATGTTTATGCAAGTTAACACTTTGTGTGTTAAAGAAAGTATGTCGGACAGATGAGATCGACCTACTCACACGGGTGATTGCCTCTATTTAAATACGTTGAATAGAGATGAGACAGTTTAAACTTGTTATCTAAGTGATAAATGAGAACCCAAGCTTAAACCAGATTGTCGCCTTAACAAAAGGGTTAAGATGAGGTCACATTTCATTTGTGACTGAAAGTGACATCGACCACGTGGTTCACTTTATCTGTCTTTATGCCAGATGTGAGTTCAGATGGAAGTTTTTGAAAGAGTAGAAAGTGAACATATCTAAAATATCATCTATACGGTATTATAAGAAAAGACATACGCTCCATGGGAAATGAGAGAATACCGTAATACGTTTTTCATATGACGTATGCATAGTCGACCAAAAAGAGATGGCAGAAGTTTTGATCTCAATTTCTTGTGCCGTGCGAGATTCTGATGGAAAACGTTCCTTAACTAGTCCCCTTAAGACTCTAACCCATTCTCAAGATTCCTGTTCAATGGTCGCTATCTTAGAATGTTACCAATGGTCATGTGTGATATGATCTAATGGGACATCTCTAGAAAAGCGAGTTGGATTGGAATTAAGAGGTTTGGGGAAAGAGGAAGATCAACTTAGTGTCGCATTAAAGAGATTGTGTTCACAGACCGGTCAGTTATGATTGATGAGTTAATCATAATTGTGAATACAATACAGCATTAATAAGAGATCGTGAGAGAGCAATGCAAATGCGGCTGTCTTTGATCTAGGGTACTGCATACTATATCTACTCTAAGCCCGAATTTCTGAGGGGCTGTACACTCCCAACGATAGCAAATTAGAGCTCTCAGAGTATGCTGGTCGCACGAATTATCTGTCAATATGAAAGTCGACGAGATGTTAATGAAGCGTTCAGTCCATCGTGGGCGAGTGGGAGATTGTTGGGTTTTTATTATGGAGTGGGCCGCCCAAGATGGGCCGAACCCGGCCCATAACCCAAGGTAGTTTAAATCTTCTTTTGTAGAAGATTTGGTAACCACCAAATTATTCCCTCCTAGAATTTCTCTCTCTCTTTCTCTCAAAGAAGAAGAACGAACGACGTTCTTGACTTCCTCCGAGAGGCGCTACGTCGGGCAATTTGCGATACCCTCGTCTTGAGCGACAGATCTTCTGTGGACTACAGGTACGATTCGTGAGTCGTGATCGTATCTAGATTAGTGATGCAAGTTTTGGGTGTTTGTTGTTATTTTTCCGCTGCATTCTTCGGATTTGTCCGAAGTGAATAAAAGGAATTATGTATTCTGTCACTTGTAAACCATGTTTATCAATCAAGTTAAGCAACTGCTTGTAGAAAGCCCATACTCCCTTCTATTGGCAAAGAACTCAAGTGTTATGCTTCTCTTTTTGTAGAACAGACTCATGAGCTACGTGCTTTGGAATCTCTGTATATTGGAAAGGGTCACTATGTTCATTGTTGCCTAAAAATATATGGCTAGAAAGGTTTGTGTAAGGAACAATCCAGAAGAGAAGTACTGCGGGCATATATAAGGGATAAATATGTGAAATGCTTGCTTTGGTCGATGTGCATTCACTTAAGATAAGGTAATTATGCGACCCAATTGAAGGTCTCATCGCAAATTATTCACTGAAAATTGGGAGACAAAGTTGTTATATCAAACTTTCTGATATTTTCTTCTAATTCGAAAAAGTATAACCGTTAGAACTCAATGCAGTTAACCATTTAATTCGAAGAAGTATATACCTCATATCTTGAGATGGGTTCTTTAGATGGCAAGCATGTTTGCTATCGCCTTGTGCGAACTTCTAAATCTTTAATCATTTTGTTATTGGAGATGTGGTGATGTCTGCTTGTTCGTTGCTGTGCTGTCTCAATGTGAACAAACCAGACAATTGAAACCATGATGAACTCAATCAAACGACTTGTGACAAACCCATGATCTATGACTAAATGTATGCCCGAGTAGAGACAGAAAACGTTTGAAGCTCTCCTCGGCAAGTTACTCTCGATGGATGAAATAGCACATGGATATAGTCACCCAAGGTGTTCTTCCATATAAGATTGAAAATTCTTCGTGGCTTCCTAATAAATGTTCGAAGATGAAGCGGAACAGTTTGGGACGACTAACTTAATCACAACCCCGTCTCGACAACTTTCAAGTATCTCTCAGAACTCCTCCCAAACTTGTCATAAGTTTGACATAATACTTTAAACCCGCTTTACTAAAGCAGTCAGGTATCAGCCGGATACGCGCAACTCAATAGCTTTTCATAAACAAATTCTCTCAAGACAGACCTAGGTACACACCTTAGGTTTACAAAAACAGCCTGTTGTCTAAAACCTTCGTACTGTAAACCTTCCAAAAGTATAATTAAGATCAAAAAGCTGGAAATTCTATAACTTAACCATCTTATGATAAATAAGTTAAGCTCGGAATGTTAGGTGTCATGCAAAAAAGATTAGATTATAATCATTTCTATGTAGGAATTTATAGCCTGACATTTTTTTTTGGGTTAAAACAAAGTATGAATATTTCTCAAAATCATTTATTGGGGTTGAGGTTTATGTTATCCAGTAGATATCCAAACACATCGCAAACCCCATTTTAAGTCCTCTTAGGACTGGGACGAGATCATATGATACCGAAACGCAATAAAAATTGACTAAACATGAATTAGAATTGATAGAGAAATAAATCGCTCTCTCAAGTGTAATTATCAAACTTATTGTATCAAAAAGTCTCTATAGAATGCCTCTCCAAAACCCTAAAATATCGTTACATATATGGTGTTAAAATAAGAAACCTAATTACAATAGGAAACGTAATTATGATAGAAAACTTGCATATAATAGGAAACCTAGTTACAATAGCAAATCTAATTATAATAGGAAACCAAATTTCAACTCATTCCGAATACACCAATCTTGAGTGCATTAAGCTCTCCTGCTAGAAAAAGATTTGCCCTATAGTCTACTTCATTGTTATTGATATCAATTTCCTCATGTGACAATCCAGGTAACATTTCCTTTTATTATCAGCAAATTCCTCAAGTAAGAACCGAACTTGAGTAGGAATTTCCGAACTACAGTTGGAATTTTAGTCCATCACTACAGTGGTAAAAAATTCAAGCGCATCCACTTCTGATAATTTTGCAGTTGCAAAAGTTTTGACTAATGCCACTCATGAACTTCTATGGCAAACTCCTCTGATCAAATCACATCGACTTCAACCAATTTATCATCCTCATTATTCTATGTCTGAATTATTAGACTAGCAAAAGACATTAATAGATCAAACTTAATGTTTTCTTCTTGATTAGCATGAGCGCTGTCCCGAATTTCCAATCGGTTGGACATGAAAATTTCTACATCAAAATCATTGTTCCTAGCTGGCTCCTGAATATCATCGTAGTGAGGGACTAATCGATCTGAGTTGGTTGTGATATGAGGAACTAATTGATCCGAATAATTTGAGGTATAAATGATTGTTTTCGAGACTAGAGAGCCCTCATAATTTCTCTGCACATCTTGGGAGAGTTCTACCCTATGATCTCAACTTCCTTCAATGTTGGTTCGTCATCCGTCGTTACAACATTTCAAATTCTTCAAACTACTAAGGACTCACCAAAATTAGCATAAATAATCTCTTCTTATTCTAGATCCACATCCTTTTCTTCGACTTCACTTTCATCATAGACTGGGCCCTCGTCATTGATGGGATTATCAACAAGCGTCACAATTTATTGGTTCGAACAATCAGAAGCAAAATGCCAAAGTCCCTGACACTTGAAATATCGTTTGCTTACAACTCCTCCCTGCTAGTCCCACTGCTACTCTGCCCTTCCTTAAACACAGGTTTAGAATTCACACCTCTAATTGTGGTTGGTGTACATAACTGTATGAAGACACTCCCACTTTTCCTCGGGATTCTCTTTTGGAATTTGAAATTGATGTCCTTGCTTTTACATTGACCTTCCACTTTCAAGGCCAACCTACACACATCTTCATATGTCCAATATGATTGTAATTGAATAATATCAGAAGTTTCATACCGTAGTCCCGCCAAATATCAAGCAATCGTTTGCTCGTCTTCCTCAACCACATCACAATGTATTCGCAATCGATCAAACTTTTCGGTATACTACTCAGTTGTTAAATCTCGTTGCTTAACATTGTGATACTCAATAAAGGCCTCTAGTGAGTGGGTAAAAATTTATTTTACAACAATTTTTTTATCATTATCCTAGGGGTTCACTGTTTATTTAGCATGCTACTTTTTCACATGCTCTCACCATATCGAGGCAAGGTTTTGTAGTTTAATAGCCACTAATATGACTTTCTACTCCTCAGTTAGATCCTTAATATCAAAGATCTGCTCAACTGTATATAAATAATCAATAAATTCATCAGGATAAGTCTTACCATGAAACTCATGAATCTTGATCTTTCCTGAGATTACGCAAAAAGAATTGATTTCCAAAACGTACTCCTCAATTCCATCTCTGGTCTAAAATCTTGAAAGGGTTGATATCCTCCTCCTCATTGAATGAATCAGCATATTGCACTTCTTTCTTTGGATTGAACATCCAACTTTGCCTCCGCAAGTTATTACTCCAAATCTTGGATTCGCCTTCTCTATTCTTCAATTTCTATGTTTCACAAGTCTCTTAGATGCGGCTATTCATTTGCTTCAAGAACAACTGCACATCCCTAGCCTCCACAAGATCGCCGTCCATGACCAACGTAATTCCGTTTATCCATTGATTCAAACATCATGTGCTATGATACCAATTGATGTTGAAATGCAATAGCAAATTCGTTAAGTAGCAAATTGATTAAGTGTGATTATCAAAATCATTGTATCAAAAGTCTCAATAGAATGCCTCTTGAAATCCCAAAACACCGTTGCATAAATTGTGTTAAAATAATAAACCTAATTATAATAGAAAACCAAATGATAATAGGAAACCAAATTTCAGCTCATTTTGAATACGTCAATCTTGAGTGCATCAACAGAACTCTGTTATGTGTAAGTCCACCCTGCTTTCATCCCTGCACAATTATTGCTCTCTTGTATCACGTCGCAGTGAAAAGCTTGATTTGGTTGTTCAGACGACTAGTACTAAAACTCATGGCTCTGATATGTTTTGAATGAGAACATAGTTGTGGTTGGTTCAAAGCCCGAATCTATATCACTCAAAACTTCTCCTATTCTCATGATTCCTAAATTGTCATAGGCAAGTTCATCTAAGATCTGTCTAAACCCATGTGGAATGACTGCCCCTTTCAAAACTCTCTCCACATAATCTGGTTTTATCGGCTAATGAACAAAATGCATCTGAACAGCCAGATTTGATGTAATGGTTCTCACGTGGACGATCAGGTCTTCATGGGACTTAATAATCCCACTGGCCGTATGCAATTTCAACAAGCACGCCAAAATGCATTTGCTAGTGTATGAGCTTAGACGGGTTAACTGAGTAAACTTATTTTGTGTATCTGATTAGAGAATCCTAGTCGGTGCTTTCAAGTTTCAAAAGTAATAAAAACATTTGATCAGACGGGGGATCATTTCATGTTACAGGAAGCTCCAAGGACTAAATCATAATTTCATCTATAGCGCGTTCTAAGATTTCCATCTACACTTTTGAGAAATATAAGTGAAATCAAGGATAACATGCTCCATCAAGAGGACTTGACAACCTATCCTTATCAAGGATTTCTTAACCGCACTTATGAAAAGCCTTTGAGAGCGTTGATCTGTCGTTATAAATCAGAACTAAAATCTCTCTCTCTCTCTCTCTCTCTCTCTCTCTCTCTCTCTCTCTCTCTCTCTCTCTCTCTCTCTCTCTCTCTCTCTCTGTGGCAATCAATCGGAAAGGGATCAAGGAGTAATTAGTAGGTGCACAAAGATGGAGGAGGAGAACGAGGAGGGGCCAAGCTTTTGCCAAAGGCGCATGATGAGTGCGTGGAGTTCATTCTGCCGGAGATGCAGCAGGCAGGTGAGGGAGCAGAAGGCAAGGTTTTACATTTTCTGGCGATGTCTCACCATCCTCCTTTGCTGGCAACGACACGAGCTCAATGACTCTTAGTCCATATAGAAGACATCAGCCTCTCCATTTGTGTCGTAGTTAGCTTTGGCTCATAAGTGTAGTATTCCTTCTCAACGTTTCATGCCGTGTGTATGTGTATGCATATGCCAGCCTATCATATGTATCAGATGATAAGCTGTGGAAATGTATGATCCAGCAGTAACTAGTTGTAGCTTGCTATTGTACCATATAAAGAGAGCAACTTTACAAATGTTGCAAGGCTGTAGCATTGGAACAGAATAATAATTCCCTCTAAATCACGGAATATCTTCAGTTTGTTTTGCCGCGATGAATTATCATCTCTGATTTATATATCCAATGCAAGACTTTTTGGAGAATACCTTCGCAGGTGTGAACAATGACATTTCTCCATTTTCTTGTGTAATCCCAAAAGATGGTATAGTTGCATGGGAGGTTAAGGGATTTTTCAGCTTAGGAATTGAAGGTAACTTGTTCAAACTTATGAACTGTGTATTACATAGCCAAATTTAACAAGTTCATGGGATTTTGAGGTGTTTCATGAACCTCCAAATAGCCAAACTTCTAGGCTCATGCATGTCATTTATTGAAAAGAACGTCAGAGACAAGGAGTCGGAGGAGACCTTTACCCGGATTATGTCCATGAAAATGAATTTACTGGCTAACATGAAGTCATGCTGAGTTGACCATCTATTATCTCAATTCTATCAATCACCGGAAGGCAAACTAAAATTTAACGTTGGCCATCAGAAAGAGGAGAAAGAGGAAAAATAGGCACTAGTTCATTTTTCTTTCTTCTTTTTGGCCAACAACTGGATTGATTCATCTTGAAAACGTCAAAAAAAAATTTGACAAGAAAATAGTTGGCAGCGGCTGAGACTAAGCTTCAGTCAGCTTCATCCGATGGTTGTCCCAGACATGGCATTGCACTATAAAAGGAAGGCTTGGGAAGGTAAGATTATGGGAAAAGCTTTTCTCTACCCTTTCAGCAACATGAGTTCAAGCAGACACAAACACACAGACAAACATAAGAACCATATCCTCACATTGCGCGTATGTCTCAAGTATCTTCCAAAGAGGAAAGCTGTGGACCTGCACGAAGCAAATAGCAAATTCTCAACGTTGAAACGACGTCCCAAGATGCTCTGGGAGTAAATAATGGAGGTCAGAGACTAAGATGTCTGTTAATGGTGTCAAACTCAACAAAAGAAGACCGATGCACAATGGACCACGTTGATGAGAATTTGAGGCATCAGGTGATGTTCAGGTGGGACTGTCTCCCGAGAAGTCCCTTAGTACAATCGAGAGTCCAAACTCCTAGTTGCATCCAGACATGTCAACTTTTTCTAGACCTTATTTTTTCCCTGTAGGGTCTTTTGTTTTCTTGTTGGGTTCTGCATGTGTGTCTTCATTTATGTGACGTCTCGTGTCTTATGTGTCATATAGAAATAAGGCACCGCAGACAATGAAATCAGTAGCACATTATTAGCGGAATCAAAATGAGCTACGGCCAACAATTCTGAGGGAGAGTTCTGTAAGATAAACTAAGTTTAGTAGTAATCGGGAATTATATTAGTTAAATATTGGGGAGGATAGAAATGTGCAATTTTTGTATATCTCAATAGTAAGAAAGGCAAGAGAATTCTTAGTCTCTGTCAAGAGACTATATAACAAAATTACATAATCAAAATGTCCCGCTAGTACACAAAAACATCAATGATCCTACCCTTATATATAAAGTAAGTATTGATCAAGACAAAATGCCTAACACGTTGTCACAATATCTCTAATATGCTCCTTGAACTCTAATGCTACGTTTGGTCGACAGGATAAAAACCAGGATAGGATAATATCCTATCCTATGTTTGGTAGCTACATAGGATATGATAAGGTGAGATATAGAGGGGATATAGCCCGGATAAAAAAATCCGAGAGAAGGGATGGGATAAGGTCGGATAGGATTTCTCTTATCTGAAGTAGAAAACCCTACGACTTTTTTCTTTTTTCTTTCTCCATCGTTCACCCATAGACGACTTCCACTCTTCCGTTTCCAAAGCATCAACGTCGAATCCTTCTCCTCGAGAACTCTTTGATTCAGATCGCAATTTTACAAAATTGGCAAATTTTCGAAGGTAAATAATCATGTTTTATCTCTCTTTCTCTCTATCTTACGAAAAGCGACGAATTTTCAACGGATATGAGGTTAGTAACTATTGGATTGTATTATTGCTACGTAATTTTTTTTTCTGCTGGTTGGTTATATATTATCTCTTCTAAACGTTTAAAAAATAGCCGAAGCAAATATACGAGATCAACACAAGAAATTGCAAAATGATGTCATTAACGTAGATAAACTTGTTCATCAACACGAAAAATCTGTTAGAAATAACCAATTCAGTAAGTTAAAAAGTTCGTTAACGTGATTTTATATCGTTCTTAATTTTAACTGCGTCAACGTAATTTTATATCATTCCTAATTTAACTTAGACCAAGTGAATTTGGAGCTTTTTGTAAGTTAAAAAGTTCGTTAACGTGATTTTATATTGTTCCTAATTTAACTTTGCAGTAAATCAAACGACATATTTGATAAGATACGAGGATATCCCACTTTAAATCCGTAGTCCACCAAACAGTAGATTTGATAGGATATGAGGATATTCGACTTTAAATCCGAAGGCCATCAAACATCGGATGAGATATGAAGAAATCTGGGATTTGTTATCCTATTCTATCCAGTCCTATCCCGTTCAGAAATCCGGACGACTAAACGCAGCCTAAGTGACTCGGTAGCTATCAAATAAGGTTTGGAAACATCCCATTTAATGCGTCTTCAGTGAAGTTGTTTGGTAACCTAATCGCTATATGGCACAAAATCAAGACGAACAGTTCTAGGGAGTAGATGATGTTACACAGGTTTATCTAAATGTGATTAGTGCGCTTATGGAAATTATCATTACGTGCTATTTGGACCTACTCTCCTTTTGTTACAAAGAGATGACAATTGCATCGGAATGAGGAACTCCGACACATGTCATGTAGTTACCATGATGACTATAATAGTAGGAAGCCATATTAGAAAGAGCATATTACATGAGTGAGGTGCAAGGCTTTGCTTAATGCTACCCAACAGATAGAGAGAATCGTTATGAAAGAGGCAATAACCTACATTTGAGCGACGATCCTAAGGATTAGCAGCCCAGTATCCATGAGATTACGCCTGTAGTTGTAGCGCAGATCGAGTAGAGAAATGAAAACCATGAAATGAGGTACCATGTGGTAACAAGAACACTGAGAACTACACAAAACGCATCGCATGTGGTGTGTTTATGAACTGGCTGATAAAGTTTAAAAAATGCACTGTTAGGATGAATAACAATGAGATACATAAGACTAACAACTTGGGAATACGTTGTCCATCCATGGTATTGACTACGACATTGGTCTCAATGGAGGTAACAAGAATATTGCTATTAGTGGATTTCAATGGGGAGAGATTTTTTTTCATTGAACTACTTGGCTCAGAAAAGATAGTAACTAGTCGAATCATAAGTACTCATCGGAACCTATTGATAACTGAGTCTCCTCCATGATCCTTCAACTTAAACTATTTATTAAGATTTAGGGATGAAGCTCAATATGCCAATATGTTTATTGCCAATAATGATAATTCCTCCCTGGACAGAAGCAATAGAGTACATTCACAAGGTGCTTGCCAAACAAAGAGCTAAATACTGAGCTAAACTAGAGGAACCACGCACGAGGAGATCATTTGAACCGGTAAAATGCTGGTTTTAATTAACCCGCTTTGTTGTTAAATGCAAGTATATATCCAGGAGGAGCTCAATATGGACTTCTACCGTGAGATTGCTGTTTAGACACCAACTTTTGACATCCATTTGATGCAAGCTCCATTAATTGATATGGTAGAAACAACACGAAGACTACGGACAAAATTACTGGGGCATGCCATTGGGAGAGCAAAAGTCTCATTGTACACACATCATGTTTTATCTATGATCTTTCAAGCTTGGCCAATTTTGACCCAAGGTCATACCACATCGAAATCCTAATCAGGTGGTGAAATTGGATGGTATTCGTCAAAAGTTTTCTGGCGATACCCAATTTGCCCCAATCTAAAAATCGGATCGTAAGATATTGCGTTTTCGGAGATAGGTCATCCAATCGCAACTATGCTAGCTAATTCCATGATAGTTCCCAATCCGAGGTGATTTCTATAAAATTTGAGTCATAAACTTTCCAACGCATCAAAGAATATTTTAGTCAGGTTTAAAATGATGGATAAATCACGCATCTAGTTTTTCTTAAAACAAACCATGAAAAGACGAATTAGAAGTAAATTTAATAAAGAGATGAGGAAGCAGGCTGCTTTTAACCAAAATTCCGAACGCAGCCGGAACTTCAAGAGATAGAATACGCTCCGTATGAGTTAAGCAATGAGTAAATCCATCAAACAATTAGGGGACATAGCAAATTCAAAAGAACTATGAAAAGATGGCATCAAAGCACCAACTATGATAAAGATGGGAGGGTAATCCGTGATCTTTTCCTGTTCCAGGGGAAAAAGAAGAGAACAGTTTGTTGAATAAAAATAAGATAAGAAAGAAATGTAAAACACGCGGACACCCCTGTGCATACAACTTTGTGATTGAGAATTGCACAGAGAGAGAGAGAGAGAGAGAGAGATGTGAAAAGTCGAAAGCAGGATTGAAATTTCGTATTCTGATGCCCTGTTTTAGATTGATGAAGAATATGATCCAGAGGCAGTTTGAAACTTCCTTGGACTGTCACTTTTGTCTTCATACGCCGATGTTGACAAGTACTCGAGTTGATAAACTCATCAGGAGAAGTCGTCTCGACTACTGTTCATGCAAGCGAGACTCGCCCAAGTTGACCATAACCATGACCAAGACCAGAAGTCTCCGTCAAATGAACATCATCAGTCTCGCCATCTACTACATCGAATGGCAAAAACGGCATGGTCAGCACAAATGGTCAGGAAAGTCAGTGAAAGAACTACAACAGTCATTGCATATCAGAACTCTGTTATTGATGAAGAAGAGAAGAATATATGATTAGAAGCAAAAATTGTCGCAATGGATAAATCAAATTTGCCCTTATCAGTTCCCATTACACCTAATCACACGATACAAATTTCAGGTGCTAGGCACCATTTACCACTTTCACAAAACAGGTCTCTAGGATGATAGGATCAACTTGTGTCGTCTACAAATTTCAGCTTCTGGGCCCAGCATCTCCAAAGTTCGGATCTTTCCCCCTACTTATGGGCACTCCCTATGCTTTTGCTGCCATGACAAAAGAGTTGGATCGGGCGAGTCATTACATATTGCCAATTGAACACTGTAACTGCTCAACTCGGACTCACTTTCCCACTTGAGACCACAGGGTAGTAGTTTTAGCCGCTTAACAGAACAGTTGATACAATTCCAGCCAAGATAGAGGGAAAAGCATGACAAGTAATTTGTAGTAACATGCACCGCGGTAGTTTCAGATGTTAGAAGAACACTGTAAAAACTTTCTTGGCAACTTGTCCAGGCATTCCCTTTGTCTGACATTCCGTGACTTGCATTTTGCTTTGCAATCTGCTGTTCTCTTTTTTTACCACCATAATAATAGTCTAAGAGATGGACAGCAGACGAGTCACAAAGTTGACCCAGAATTGTCTATCCAAAACTTGATACTTCAATGCAGCAACTTGTTTGGGATTCAACATTCAACTTGTGCATTGTCTGTTTTGATACGGATCATCACTATGCTGAAAAAAGCGTTGTTGGATCTGTCCAAGCAGCAGCTGCAGTTTCCAGCAGGCAAAACTTGTCATGAAACCTTCATCCCCACCAGAGAAAAGCTTAGATACCAGTACTTCAGGCAGCATGATATATGCTAGGGACAAATTTGTCTACCACAGGTTCCAGCATCAGATTTCTGAAACAATGATGCAGGAGTAAATTAAGTTATAAAAGAGCTTCCATTAAGTTATAAAAGAGCTGGAAGCTCCATGTGAACTGCTAAGTCACAAATGGATGGTGAAAAAGAGACCTGAAATGACAATAAAAACAAAAGTACCAGTTCTGCAATGAACAAACAGATTTTAATGAATCACTCTGTCAGTACTTCAGAAATGTTTTTCTTAGATGATATGTAATCACAATGAATGGAATTTTTTGCAAAGGAATTGGCAATAACCAATCATTATAATCAATTAATCAATTTAAGTGAAACTTAAAAGTTACAATCACGGGAACATCAACAGGATGGTATGCCTACCAATCGAAGAGACATTTTAACTGAAAAAAAATACACATTGCTAATGGTTATATCAGATCTTACTTGACTGAGAGAGAGAGAAAAGGCCAACAGATTGAGTTGCAAGCCAAAGTCCCTTAGTTTGGCTTCACCAAGTAGGAAGCCCACACTTCATCTGCTGGAGGTGGTGGTTGAACCCAGTGCCCAGGTATGCGGCTACAGTAAATACAATATTTCTGTGAGGAAATGACAGAATTTTCCGAAACTACTACCAACGCACTAAGTTTTCTTGAGCTCAGTGATTCAGAAGAGAACTATATATGATACTTGAACTTTGAAGCTGATGGAGGAATAATGATTGAGACACAGACTCAAATGGTATTAAATGCATGCCACAAATATACATTCCTATGAAGCATCATGATGGAAGTAGCGAAGACGATGACCAATATATAGAGATCAGCAGGACACAGAAATTTTTTTCTTTTTATTGACTGAACAAACAGGCAAATGTCTCAATCGAGGAATATAGCATCACAAAATTCAAAACAGAGATTCTAGCCCCAGGCTCTCTATTCTTTTTCATACATAGAAGTTGTTTTCTTTTTTCATAGGCAAATGGAGAGGGGAAGATAGGAATCAATCCCAAGGCCTCTTGGAACTTCCAAAGGTGACTGGTCATTAGGCTAAACCTCATCTTGCTCAGAGTTACCCTGATTATTCCTCTCATTTTAGTTGGTTGATCTCAAAAGTATGTCAATATCAACATATCCAAAATGCACAAAGTCAATTAACAGGCAGGATACATAACCTTGTAAAATAAAGGTAGCAGAAATAATGTGTTTCCTCACCTTCCTCCCCTTCTTAGATATGCATCCCATGTTCTTCTGACCTGCATGATATATAAGGAAACATCAACTTTCCCTCAGTGATTCACATAAAGCAGATAACCATCACTTAATTATGCTGCTACACAAGGATGGCCTTGACAAATTATGATATGTTATGCATAGGGGCTATCAAGGAAACTCAGAACACCCACATTTTTGTTATTTACATCTGCAGTGATGTAAGGCCAACCAGACTATCATTGTTAGGTCAGAAAACTCAACCTTGATACTGATCTATTAATTCGGAGTAAGGAATAAACCAAAGCCACAGGCAATCTAACCTCTATAAGAGTCCCCATATCAGTGTTACTGCCATGATAGTAATGATAGAACTCAATTGGAAGATTTGCCAAGGCATCATAAGATCCAATATGAACTTTTCCTTCCGGTGCTTCTTTCTTGGATTCGCTATGACCACCCGTCAAAGAGCTAATGTTGCCTTCCCCATCAGCAATTTCATCCTTGTTTTCAAGCTTTTGATGTGTGACATCATTTTGATCTTTCAGGTCAGACTCAGCAGTATCAGATATTTTGCGAGATTCTTCGGCAGTTGCAATGGCATCTCTTGCAGCATCTGCATCAGCCGCAATCCGAGCCTGACTCTCCTCTTCCTCAACAGCAACTCGAACTCTCTCGAGAAACTCATTATCCTCCTCTGGGAGAAAATGTCCTGGCAAAATAGACCACGTGTTCATACTTCCAGGGGAGCTTGTAATAAGAACATTTGCCACAAATATAACAAACAGTTGCTCTTTTCAGCAAATGAAGAGCACAAAAATTGCAATCTCTGGTGAAGCAGAAAGATTAAAGGAAATGAGTTCTGGTAATAGTCACAACACTCACACAATTCGTTCACCTATTCACGGGTAGACTTACTAATTACAATCAAGGACATAAATGTCCAATAAACCCGTGGGAAAATTCAAAAAGTTCACATCAAGGACAGATTAATCTGACTGAGAAATGAAAAAGTCGATGCCTCCATAGTTGATAATATGCGCAATTCATTTCCACCAGTGGAATGTTGCAGATTACGGAAACAAAACACGGAATATCACAAAAGTCATAAGCTGGTAGAAACTGCAACATGTATTGTGGAATTCGCATGGGTAAGAACTAAGCATGAAAGTTTACCTTGCTTCTTCAATTTTCTAACCCTCATTGACCGTAGCTCCTGCAATTTCTCCACAATCAAGACAAGCTCTAGCTGGAAAGCAAAAGAAAAATAAGTTCATTAAACAAGTGCAACAGGAGCCAAGAAAACGCGTAGCAGGAAGCAGCAACACAGTACAAAGAATCAATCTCCAATAATGTCTTTAGATGGAATTGCTGCATGATGCACATGCTGCTATTGCTGCTTAGAGCTTCTCTACTCTAGATGCTCATTTTAAACATAAAAATCAGGTTCTGTGCTCTAAAATAATAATAATATTCAAGGAAATCTAGTCAATATAAGCAAAACCAATCGATACCGTCTCACAATTGGATAAAGAGAGCATTCACTGGGAAAGAGGCATATTTATTTCATCATCCCACAAAGCAATTAACAGGACCAGAGACGAAAATTTCAAACTGACAATAATTCTGGATTCTTCATGCTAGTTATCAGCACCATTTTCAAAACTTGTTTGATTTACCAGGAGCAAAACTAATGAATAAGTAAAACAAGAATTGAGCACATTGGTGATCAGTAAAATCTCGGTCATCCATAAAATAAAGCAATAACTGGAGCCCATTGACGTGTTACATATCCAAAACATCACCATGAAGAATCTAAAGTAGTACATTCAATATAAGCAAATGAAAGAGGACTGCAAAGCGAATTCAGGAAAGGACATGGGAATCTTTTTCTTTGAAAATAAAGCACAAGGATCCAAACAAGGGGAGGGGACAGACTAGCAGTGCTCACCTCTGATTCTAACCTCCTCTTTTCCTCTTTTGCTTTAAGCTTTGCTATTTCCTTCATCTTTTCTATCTAAAGATCATCAGGTCACAATTATTTAAAACTCCAAAACATGGATAATAAAGGAACAATCATCACAACCATAGTAATCCAAGTACATTCCCATTTAGAAAGTTAGTGCATCCAAGAGGCCTCGCATCAATGTATTAAGGAGCATCTGTTTAAATTTTTTCAACTCATCAGCATGCTAAAAAATACTTCCTTTTATTCTCAAGTTATCATGCTTTATATAGATGATTACAACATTTAAGCAGTCAAAGCTTTTCCCCTATTTGGAACTGATATTTGGAACATAAATGAATTTAATGAGGCCAATGCTCCCCTTCAAAGATCATGTGACAAGCGATGAGAAGACTTGAGACACGATCAATGCCTAGTAAACAAATGGACTCACAACCTTTGCATCTCATTACACATATGCCACAATACCTTGCGTCTTGCGATATCCTTGGCAATCTCCCTTGCTCTCCACTCGTCGGCATCCTGATCAGCTTTGTCAAACCGTTCGCACTCCTAAATCATTGACAGAAGAGCAACTTTCAGACAAAACGAGCAATCCAGTCCAACACTAACCAAATACCAAGAGATAACAAGAATCAAACGGCCATTTTAATCAACAACTAGCCTTCATTTGCTGCTCCGCAACGTGCCGTCTCTTTCTCTTCCTCCAAAGCTTATTTCGCCTTGACTTGGATAGCTTGCTCGACAATCTAAACACCGCAGATTTCTCCTCCCAAGGGCTCGCCTCATCCACAACGACTTCGAACGGCCCGAGCTGGGCTCTCAATTTCAAAATCAGAGAGCTCGCAGCTTCCAGCGAGCGCATCTCCTGCAGCTCCACATCAGTGCCCTCATCCTCCACATGTTTCAAGAACTCGCGCACAGAACCACTGCCAGTCCCATTTTTTACGTCTCCACCGCACGCGTCAGAGTCTTTCATCCTCCCTACCAACTCAAGCTCCCTCCGCCTGTCGATGTGCTTATTTGCTTAACGCAGTGCTAAGAACAATTCGAATCGAAGCGAGATCAAAAGAGAGAGTCAAGTGGCGACAACCATACATTGCTTTAACTTGCGTGAGCGTCTCCTGCAACTCTCGAAGGCGATCGCGGACGTTCGCGCTGCTCCAGAACGCGCTCGACTGTGGCGGATTGGGTGGTACCATCGGGTACCAGTTCGGCGCCATCGCCGACGGCGGAGGCGCAAGGTTCATGGTCGGCGGCTCCTCTCTCCCTTCCTCCTCCCTCTGTTTTGAGATGTCAGGAGTATTGAAATCAAAAGATGTAAAAATTAGGGATCAAATTGAAATTCTGCAAAAAGGCTCGTGCTAAATATTAATTCTTTCAGCTTTTGAGAGATTGATATCGCAATTCTAAAGTGGATCTCTTTTCCTCTTTACCCAAAATATGTGAGTTAAAATAGCAGAAATAATCTATATAAATTAGTTAAATATGTAATTTAGTCCATAAACTTTTAATTTGAGATAAATAGTTCTAAATTTTAACTCAATATGCAATCCGGTTCTTGAATTTTCGATTTGTTTAATATGATCATTAAATTTTTAATGAATATTCAAATTAATTTTTGAATTATTTAAAAAAATTCAATATGATTGTTCCATTAAATTTAAGTTCAGAAACTATGTTGAACAAATATGTTCCAAAAGCTCATGTCATTTAACAAATTGAAAATTAGACGACTAGATCGTATATTAAGCTAAAATTTATAAATCATTTTATATCAAATTAGATTATATATTTGGCTAGAAGTCAGAAATCATTTGTATTATTATCCCTTATTAATATTACCCAACTAAAAGTACAAGAGATAACTCCCCAAAAATTACAAGAGGTATTGACATTAGGATTGTTGTCCTGATAAATCTTATATTCAACGGAAATGGTACGTCGTCCTTAGGGGTGATCGGTTCCCAGGCGGTTCCCGGTTCCAACGTTCAAGATGAGGATTGGTTTGATATCACTTGTAAGACTTCGATCATGGCGGAAAGAGAGCTTAGGGACAACGTTCAAGATGTCTGCAGGGGAGACATGGAATGGATTCCATTGGCGATGTTGGTCCTGTGCTTTTGCTCCCACTTAGGAATTTTCCTCTTATACATCTTTAACATGCAAAGAGCAACATACTGCAAGCAACATGAAAGCGTGAAATGGAAATGCCTGCTGATATGATTTGCTGGAAACCTTTGCAAGGGCTTAAGGTTCGAACTCGACAAGAATAACTGGGGACATCGAAAGTTATCCCGCAAGCAGAAATGAAGTCGGATGAAGCCTAATTATCCAAGTTGACTTGGACTACCACAGCTGAAAGGGTCCTCCAATTTGATTGTTACCTGCTGGAGGTTTGATCGACACCCGAAGGAGGGAGATGGCAACGGTTATGAGGCCTGACCAAAGGTACACTATCGTCGGTGTCCTCCCTCTCTTTCCCATGAGCCCCTTGGCGAAAGGATAGAGATGAGCGAGGACCCAGAAGCTGAAGAACACGCCTCCCATCAGTCGACTCCGCTGAGGTATAACGCTGTATATCGTCCAACAGACCGCCACCGCGATCGCGATCAAGTTGGTCAGCATGATCGTGATCGGAAGTATCATCAGTGACATCCATTTGAATAAGTAGAGCTCTGCGTACTCATTGTCGTTCTCGTCACGGGCTGATTTTGAAGTCAGTGAGAGAGAGAGAGTGAAATTGTGAGGGAAAAAAGAAAAAAAATTATTTATAATTTTTTTAAGTGAACAGTATCGATCCGGTTCCGGGCGGGCGGTTCCACCTCCGGAACCGGGAACCGGACCGAAAATTCCCGGTTCCAAAATGGAACCGGGAACCGGACCAATTGGCTTTAGAACCGCCCGAAACCGACCGGTCCGGGCGGTTCCGGGCGGTTCCCGGGTGGGCGGTTCCGCTTGCTCGCCCCTAATCATCCTTTTCTACTTAAACCTTAGCTCCACTTGATCAAGGAGGAAATAAAAGCAACGGTATGAAATACTTGATTTTCCCGTTCAGCCAAATTTGTGTCCAACGGCATGGGATTGCCTTCGAGTGGCAAGCATACCTCATCCTCCTCGCTTGATGTTGAAGTTCAAGTTACCTTAATTTCTCAAGTCAATTTTAAAGGTCAAGACATATGTATTTATAGTGACTTCTCGAAATATATGAGACATGAGAATTGTCGTATCGTAAAAACTTAGCCGCATACTCAAAGAGTCTCAAACACTCCAAGTTAATATGAAAAAAAAAAAAAACTCTGGCCGATTAGATCAAGAAATTACTGTAGCCTTTTATGACAAGAGTACTTCCATCTTATAACTTATCTTGAGGATTAGGTCAGATGGGTAAGCAAAATAAGACGTTATAACCTTTGACTCCCCTTACAAACGAGAATACAAATTTAAAATTGTCCATAAGACAAACACATTCCACTTATGTTTTTGGCAATGTCTTTGCCAAAAGAACAGAAAGATCCAACAATGCAAGACAAATTCCACATGCAGACAAATAGCAAGACATCAACGTAGGAGACAACAACCAGAGGAAGAGGAAAACTGAACTGGAAAGGACACAGATGGTGAGCGCAAGATGTTCATCTTTCTTTTTCTTTCTTTGTATTAACTAAAGCATCTACGTTAGTCCACAACCATCGCAGTGAAAGAGATTATGGGAGTGCATGATAAGGTACGCAACCCCATTTGAAAGCACAAAGTATTGGTCGTATCGGGTTCTATTCTTGATATAAAACCCTAATGTCCTCAATCCCTCGAACAAGCAAATTGGAGACAGCTGAAAGATTGTTTCGAGTGAAGAAAGTATACAATTTGGCATCTGGTTTGCAGCAAGATGAAGCGGGAATCTGCAGTAGATTTAGCAATCCTCTGCTCATGCATTCTTATGTCAGTTGTTGGCAGTGATGCAGGAGGAATTGCGATATACTGGGGCCAGAATGGAAACGAAGGCACCTTGGAAGCGACTTGTGCCACCGGCAACTACAACTTCGTCAACATAGCATTTCTCCCGACATTCGGCGATGGCCAACCGCCCATGATCAATCTCGCCGGGCACTGCAATCCGACCGCCAACGGTTGCGTGGGTTTGAGCTCTGATATCAAGTCCTGCCAAGCCAGAGGCGTAAAGGTGATGCTTTCTCTCCGAGGAGACACGGGCAGTCCCCCAATGACCTCTAAACAAGACGCCGCGCAAGTCGCGGAGTATCTCTGGAACAACTTCTTGGGGGGCCATTCCTTGTCTCGCCCTCTCGGTGACGCGGTACTCGACGGCATCGACTTCGATATCGAAGGAGGGTCCAATGCGCACTTCGACGACCTCGCGACCTACTTATCCGAATACAGTAAAAGAGCTAGCAAGGTCTATCTAACCGCAGCTCCTCAGTGCCCTTACCCCGATGCTTGGCTCGGAGGCGCTCTTAAAACCGGGTTGTTCGATTACGTCTGGGTCCAGTTTTACAACAACCCTTCATGCCAGTACGATCCCTCCGCCACTGACAATCTCGAAGATGCTTGGAAGCAGTGGATCACCGTGCCCGCGAAGCAGATCTTCTTGGGCCTGCCCGCGTCCCCTGATGCAGCTGGTAGAGGCTTCGTCACCGTCAGCGATCTTTTGTCGAAAGTTCTCCCAAGCATTCAACAATATCCTGAATATGGAGGCGTGATGCTGTGGTCAAGGTACTACGATGATCAATCTGGATACAGTCGTGCCATCCGGAAATATGTTTGACTTCTAAACATCCCGCTCTTGACCTGTAACAAACAAGATTTGTCTATTTCAATCTATGTCGGTAGGACCATTATTATACAGTCGCCGTAGATTATACTTCCCTTCTTTGGTAACTCCAAGATTGCACTTCATGGGAAAACGATAATGTATGTTCGTATGAAGTCTGTATTATCATTTGTCCAATGTCAAAATTTGTACCGATGATTCCTCTCGACAGAGGAAACGGATTCCCTGCAGTATTGTAGGAGTACCATTTTCCATCCAATGGTCCGGGAAAAAAAAAGTCATGACCCCTCAATAACGATGCCGTCTATTCCCCAAGTCAATCCACATTACTCCCCCAAAGTCAAACGATCCGAATTCTCCGACAGAAGCACTCAAATGTCAAGTAGGACTTCGCCCAAACGCCCGACGTGGTACTCTAGAACAATGTTTCGGGACATGGGATACAGTGCATATTGAGCTTTTTTTGGACCAATTTCCTTCCTATCCTCACATGTTAGAGAAAGCGACTGATCGCCCCAATTGGAAAAAAAAATTAGAGAAGTATCTGATGCATCAGTTACACAATCAATGTGACTATCAACTAATTATGTCACCTATGCAACGTGCATTACAATTTATCTGTTGTTAAAAGATGGAAAGGCTAAGGTCTAATAGCCTAAAAAAAAATTTGAACTTTAAGTTCATTCCCAATTCTATTCTAAACTTTTTTTTTATTTTGTTAAAAACCTTCAACTTTAAAGGTATGATTAATTTTATTTTAATTTTTTTGTCCCGTAAAAATTACAAACTTAATATTTCGTCTCGTTTTACCTTAAACTTTTTTTGTCTTATGAAAAATCATCAACTTTTACATAAGTTTTAGATCCGTCATTTTATTGATCCTCTTTGTTCAAAATTTCTCACGACAATCAAGAGGTGGAAAACTCTCGAGCAAGACATTTAAGTGTCCCGAGCTGAGTGTCTCGAACACAAGCCTTTTCCAACCGTAAGAGATGGAAGGCTCCTTAGCTCGAGAGATTGAAGATTGAATGTAAAATTGAAGATTTTTAAATAAGATGGAAAGAATACTCTATCTTAAAAGAAAAGGTTTCAAAGAAAGCCGGCCCTAATTTTCTCTAACTTCTATCTAAATTTCAGATCCAACAAGATGTTATTTGGATAAACAGGAAAATTCATTTTCTTAAAATAAGAAATTCAAGAATTTTTCTTTTCGGGCAATATTGATGTGAAAATGTTAAATAATCAAGATCGGATTTGGACGAAAGATTCAACTAAAAAAGTTAATTCTTTTACGAGACAAAAAAGTTTAAAAATAAAATTGAGATCGAATCAAAAGCTGGAGAGATTGTGACGAGATGGAATTGAGATTGGAGCTAGACTTATAGATTTTTCTTGTACTTAGGTTAATTATAGGTTAATATGTCCTTGTTAGAGATGGGCTTGATGCAGCAGAAGCGCTTCTGTTCCGCGCGTGCGAAAGGAACGCGGGTTCTGGTTCGTGGGATCCACGTTGCGCCAGCAGACAAATGAAGAGGTGGGGCGTTACCTCGTTGTCCTGTCCGTCGCTTAAAGCAGCGCCCTTTTCGAATTTTCGAAGAAGATCGATGGGCGAAATTCCGTAACGCCATGCTCGATAGTCCCTCTGTCTGTCTCTCTGTCTCTCTGTCCCTCTCTCTCGTCGTGCCGGCCTCAATCTCCATCTCTCCGCGACCGGGTCAGAATTCGTTGAAGAGCCACGACAAAGGCCGTCGCGCACGAACCCGGGGTCTGTTCGTCATTGGAGCCCCGCCATTTTCCGTCCGTCCCCATCTTGCTCTCCGCGAGATGAGCGTGTCTTGAAGGAAGGCGTCTCCCGATTGCGGAAGCGATGGCGACGAGCTTCGGTTCGAGAGCGGCCCATAGTCAGAGAGCAAGCAACGGCTCTCATGGCTCTTCTTCTTCGTCGTCGTCGACGACGGCGAGAGGCAACGGCAACGCGAGCCAGGGACAGAGCCATCGCCCCAAAGCTGCGGGCTCCAGGCGCCCCGTCACCCCTACCTATCGAGCGCACTCCAATGCCAGCGCCGACGAAGGTTAAGTTTTTCCTCTCTCCGAGATTTTGGGTTAATGCATTTCTGGCTTCTGGCTTGACGTGCATGGGGCGGGTCGATGCTCTGACTAGGTTGGAACTGGGTTTTGCTTGAGCTCGACTGGATCAAGTGTTCCGTCGCTCGAGTTCGGCTTTGGGTCGGCTTTGAAGTTGAAATTCCGTTTTCTCTTTAGAAAGGATAGTAGATATTTTCGTCGTGCGATACTACATGACCGTGGATGCTTCGAAGAAGGTCTTGTGCTAAAATGTAACTGGAGTTAAGATACGGAGAAGAATAAAGCTGACAACTTGATTGATTTCGTGGCTTATATAGTACTGCTCTTTAAACTCAATTTCAAAAAGAATGCATACTCATCCAGTCATGTTGTCTATTGACTCTACTTCTCTAGGGTGGCATCACATTTTAATCAGCCATAGAGTTGTCTCTATGGGTTTCGAATCTCAATTTGAAATGACCTTCGTATCTTGTATTTACAGAAATGCGACTGCAGAATGATTTGCTGATTAAAGCTCACTTTTTATCACGATTTCCATAATTAAGTGATTACTCAGGTGGCATGGCAATAATCCATTAATTAAAAACTTTGTGCAACAAATAGTTTGTGATGCTTGGAACATCAGTTTTTATGATTTGGGTCACCAATGCAAGGTGCAGATCCCTTTGCTGCCACGTTTTAGTTCCCATTACATTTATTGCCTTTCTTGGACCATGAAGCTGCTGATAATAATATCAATGTCACCAAACATTTGCATTTCAACTGGTCCGTGCATATATTATCAATATTTTCATTTCGTTTTATTTGATTATGAAGCTTGGTGAACAGTTAATAGCAGTTCTCCCACAGCTGAGAGAAATTGATGCATTTCATCTGTAGCCTTTAGCTTTTCAAGTTCTCAAGCTAACGCTTGTCGAAATTTACAGATTCAGGCAGGGTTAGAGTCGCTGTCAGACTTAGACCAAGAAACTCAGAGGATCTAGTCTTGGATGCTGACTATGCTGATTGTGTCGAATTGCAGCCTGAGGTTGGTTATCTAATTTGAAAACCCTGATATATGGCTTTTCTGAGTTGGCACTGAATATCTTTACTGCAGGCTTACAATGTGAACATGTTTTGTAAGGAACACCAATACAGCCTTTGAGCTAAGTTAAGTTTTTGTGCTTTCATGTAGTTGAAGCGGTTAAAGTTGAGAAAAAATAATTGGAATTCTGAATCATATAGATTCGATGAAGTCTTCACGGATACTGCCTCCCAAAGACGTGTTTATGACGTGGTAGCAAAACCTGTTGTTGAGGTAAGTAATTTAAGTGTGTAAGCAGCTTCACTGGTATGTGGTATGTATATGCAACTTCAAAGTGTGTACAGGGCACTAGCCTACTGTCACAGAAACTCTATTATGAGCGAACTTTATTTGTTGTTTCATTTTGTCACGTCAGTGTGGAGCAATTTTGGTGGAGGGCAGTTTGTCTTGGAATTTGTAACTGACCAAGCCATAAGATGGCCATAAAATCATGCTCGAATGCCAAGTATCTCATCATATTCACGGCCAACCTATGTATATTTAAACTACGTAATCTATAGGTGAGGGGCTGTTATTCTCTGTTTACAGAGGAAAAAGTGATGGATGTATTAACTTAGATAATGAACTTGCCAATAACATGATCCCGCTATCTTTTGGAAGTATTTTCAAGAAAGACCCATAGAACACTCTAAATATACTCGGACCCTACGCTTCATAAAAAGCAGATTTAATTGATTGATGACAATAGATTTATTGCTAGAGCAAAACCAGTACAAGTGTGTAACCGGGTGTCATTTACTAAGTTTGAATTAAATCTAAGATGTTCTTACACTGTCCATCCTGGATTAATATGCCATTCAAAACAATGAATATCAGATTTTTAAATCTTGTATGACAAGAGTGCACTTAGAAGTTTTTGGGAATATATGGTTTGTCTAAGTGTGCTATCAGAATTTTTCTCTGTTTTCTTTTTTTGTCCCCAGGGAGTTTTTTTTTTTTTTTGGGGGGGGGGGGGGGGTTGTGATGTAATGAAAGGCTTAGATCTGTGAGTGATTTTTGCTTTTCCTTGCAGAGCGTATTGAATGGCTATAATGGGACAATTATGGCTTATGGTCAAACAGGCACTGGCAAGACGTACACAGTTGGGCAATTAGGCAAAGATGCTGCATCAGATCGTGGTATAATGGTTAGAGCTTTAGAGGACATCATTTCTAATATTTCTCATGCGTCAGATTGCGTGGAAGTATCTTATCTGCAGGTAATAAAGTAGACATCTCATGCACTAACTGTGTCATGTTTTTGTCAGCTAGAACGGAGCTTACTGCCTAGTAAGATCAACTGACTTATCAGCAATGTGCGATCTTATTAAGTGTATAAGCTAAATGGACTGTGGAAGTTCTCAGTCTCCTAAATCAAATAACTCTTCGACTTTTGGTTGACTAGGGTCAGCCTTATGAGGATTATGTCTCGGAACTCCATTTGTGATAATTATCTAAAGCACAAATTTGTGACATGAACTGCTTTATATGCCAGCCACATCACTATGCTTTGTACTGAAAATAAGGTCCTGTCACCAAGAATAGATACACAAGTAGCTTCTGTTTGTTTCTTATCTTTCCAGCATGCTTCTCTGTTTGATTATGCAATACTTGGTGGGCTTATTCGTGAAATAGACATAAAGGATTTAGTTGTAAATTACCTCCACTGAAATCTTGTTTTTTATTTTTTACTATTGCTTCTCAGTTATATATGGAATCCATACAAGATTTGCTCTCCCCAGAAAAGATAAACATTCCCATTACTGAGGACCCCAAAACTGGGGAATTGTCACTGCCTGGAGCCACAGTAGTTAATGTTCATGGTGTTGATCATTTCCAAGAGTTGTTGCAAATTGGTGAGGCAAATCGTCATGCAGCTAATACAAAGTTAAATACTGAATCTTCACGCAGTCATGCAATTCTCATGGTGGGCATTTTTTTTTATAAATAGATTTTATAGAATTGTTGTGCCTTAATTTGTAAATGACCTTTTTGTTCTTTTGATTGATGTGATGTTAACCCTGAAAGAACGATTTTTAATCCTAGGTCAATGTTCGAAGATATGTCGATGGTCAAGATAAAGATGAGACCAATCTCCAGGACAGGGATCAGACTGATTTACCTCTTAGCAAGCCCATTCCCATAGTTCGCAAAAGCAAATTGTTAATCGTGGATCTTGCTGGATCAGAAAGACTAGATAAATCTGGTTTGTGACTATCCTGTAATATGTTATAGGGAGCCATGACACTCACATTTAACAATCAACATATCTATTATTTGTAGTCGTAGAGTTTTTTTCTTGAAGTTTCCATGGCAGGTCCACTGTGTTGCAAGTTATACACTTTTTCCTACCTTTTATGCCTGTCCTAAGGAATTTTGGTGTCCTGGGAATGGTACTTTGTGGAATTTATTGTTGTTAATGATGCAGGCAGTGAGGGCCACTTGCTTGAAGAGGCTAAGTTTATTAATCTTTCTCTCACATCTCTCGGCAAATGCATAAATGCCTTGGCTGAGAACAGTGCACATATACCTTTTAGGGACTCCAAGCTGACAAGATTGCTTCGCGATTCATTTGGAGGTGCATGAATACTACTTTAGTTATCTGTTCTTAACTGAGTACTAGCTTCTTAGAGAATGTGAAGAACTTTGAAAAGTTTATTTGTGACACCAACCTTCTAGTTACTAAACTAAGATCCAAATTATTTAATTTAGGGCATTGTCTTACTTCAATCTTCAAATTTCAAATATGCATTTACTGCCAGACTTAGTTGCAAGACATACCATATCCTCCATCTGTGGACATGTTTTCTGTAAAGACCGCTGATGGTAGTACATATGTACTTACATATTTTATACGTATATACTGGTCGTGCATGTAGCAACAGCTTCTCGGTAGTTTTCCATGGGCAAAATAAGAGCTTCACCCGATTACATGCTATGGTTCTTTCATTAGTGTTCTTTTACTCTTTTAAGATTTGAGTGTGCTATAACCATCCTAGATGAATGATTTAGTTAAGAATTAATATTTTAAGCATATCTCTGCGTTTTTATGTGATAGGTTCAGCAAGGACCTCGCTTATCATAACGATTGGGCCATCCGCACGACATTATGCTGAGACCACTAGCACGATAATGTTTGGGCAGCGGGTGAGATAGACAAGAATTCATTATGCCAAAATACTGCAAATCATTGTGCAATACGCATTAGTAGTTGATAATCTATAGCTTCTGAAGTTGAATTCCGATATTAATTATGATATTGAGTTCAGCGTCACGCCTGTATCGCTATGAGTTTGTCTGTTGGACAGAGAACAATCAGAACCCCTTTACTCTAAAGTTCTGATTTGCTTTTCCTATCTTGAATCCTGATTTATTTCGGTTGAGAAGTTGTTATCTTTGTCAATTTAAGTTTGATTGAATTAATTAGAAGATACAAACAGCACTTTGTACACATCTGAGAAGATAATGATTATGGCCTAACTGCTTTTATCTGCCATACAGAGTTGATCTCTTAGAATGTTTATTTTGTTTTTACCTTTGTTGAGAAGATTATGACAGCAGCTGTAAAACGACATAACTACAAGCGACTTATATAAAATGATAAGAATGGTGATGATTGTAAAGGATGTTCTGAAGGATTACTGCTCTAGAAAGTCAAGCTGAACCTGCATAGTGCTGAAGAAAAGAGGGAAAGAAAAGAATGCACAAGAGAACAACCGAAATACATGGACATCCTTTTTGTGTGTGTGTGTGTGTGTGAGAGAGAGAGAGAGCAGGTGGGCGCATTCATGCACACAGGTGTTGGATAGATGCATGCCAACATACATTTATAACTGCATGTATGTCTCTGTATTAATGCTCATGGATTTGTATATGTGTATGCATAAATCATCTGCCAATCTTTTTGAGAAAATGCCATTGGAGCTTGATTATAAGTTGCTTTTGCAGGCAATGAAAATTGTTAATATGATGAAACTCAAAGAGGAATTTGATTATGAAAGCTTATGCCGGAAGTTGGAGAGTCAGGTAGACCACCTTACTGCAGAAGTTGAGAGGCTGGAAAATTTGAGAGAGAATGACAAGGGCAAATTGGAGAGACAGCTTAAGGAGTGTGAAGACTCTTTTTCTGGTGCAGAAAAAAGTCTAATGAAAAGGTCCGAGGTAGTTGACTCTATTGCTAGTGTTACAGCTTCATTTAATACCTTTTTATTGCTGGTTCAGATTAGTTTCCCCTCTCCCTGTCCAGTTTGTTTGGTTGAATGAATACAGTTTTCTTATACTTTCTTCAAATGTCCCTTCGGTGATGCTTCTTGATCTCCTTTCAGTTCTTAGAAAAGGAAAACAATCGGCTGGAGTCGGAGAGGAAAGGCATTTTAATTGAATTAAACCACCAAAAAGATCAGAACATTCTGATGCATAACAAGATTTCAGAGCTCCAAACAAACATAAATTACTTCCAGGTACCTCCTCTTTCTTTACTATGTTTTTGGTTCCTTTTTGCTGAACATTTTATATCATGGTAGCTCTCTGTAATAAAATTCGGGACAATGTGGCAGCTTGATTGAACTTGCTATCAGTTTTTTTAAATTGACTGGCATTATGCTCTGAGAAGTCAGTGTGATTTTCCTGCAAAATTAGTGCTAATGCAATTAACTTTTGTTCTTGTGTAACCTGCAGTAAAATCACAGGTCGAAAATGCTCGACTAATTTGACTTTTGAAAGCCACAGTTTCTTAATTATTATTATTTTTTGTATTGGAACCAAGCCGAGTTAGGTAATGATTGTTTTCTGCGACTGTTCTTCTGATTAAAGCCACTGAGCTGTGGATTGAGTTAGTCAGTCATATAAATTACAATTACCTCCTTTCCTAAAGCAAATTTGCATGCAGCCAGGGGAAGTGCACCAGGCTGCATGATTACATGCTAAGTAGATGGCTGTTGAATCGCCATCTGAAGTGTTAATCGAAACATCACATGACTAAGACCTAGTGACCTATGCCTCCATATGTTTGACAGAGGACCAACATAACCTGAACTTCTATCCCCAGTAGGCATAGGCAACCTCTTTACAAGTGCAGTTACAACTAGTCTCCTTTTGAGATTTTAAAGCTTAAAACTCAGCTATTAATCTCTGCTGTAAAGCTTGCAATTTTTATCTGTTCTTAATTGCTGATATTAGCTCAATGGGTTCCAATCAACCCCAGAGCATAGGCTTGATGTCAGGCAGGGCTTCTCCACATCTATACCCATACACTTTTGCAATTTAAAGCCCACTTAATCAACTGAAAGGTGAAGCTCAGTGCAAAAGATACTAAAAGGGGAAAAAAGGGATTTAGGCAGGCTAAGTAAGCTGAATTTTTGAAGGCCCAGGCCAGGCCTGCCCATTGCAAACTCTGTATTCTGGATTTGGCTATACTCAATCCAAATGGCAAAAGCTCAAGACTAAGCTTAATAAGGAGATTGGCAGGGGGGTCAAACCTCAAGGTGGCCAATGCTGTGGTGGAAGTGGACAGATTGGGTGAACCCCATTTAACCCGATTTGACTGTTCAATCCAGCTGCAGTAGCCATCTTTTGTGTTTTCCCCTTAATTTTATGTCTTTTTATGGTTTGCAGTGGGTATGGTGCTGAAAATATTGTCATTAATGTGTGATGGAGGCTGGGTCTTGAAAAATAACCCTTGTAAATTCCCGCTAATTTCATAGTGTGGTCTGTATATTGAGAATCAGCGACTTAGTGCTTTTCTCTGCATTAATGCCTTGTAGGTGGTCATACTTCTATAGGTAATGGTTTTAGTTGCTAAGATCAAATGGGAAGAATGTGGTTACAATGCTAATTCCTCATCTTGAAACCCATTCTTTCAAGGGTTAGTGTCCTACTTTTTAATTAGGTTTTTGGAAGTAAAAAAAGATATAACATGAAAAGGGGAGCAAACCCCGACATGAAATTTAAGAATGTTTACATCTCTTGATTTTATAGAGATATACAGAGAGGCATGTGCTAATGAAATCACCAAAACTAGTCATCCATAACCATTAATTCTTCTGTGAAAAAGTGAGACTAACCAATGACGTAACTTCCGTTGTTACCTTTGTCTCGGGTTATCTTGGTAGACCATCATATGGCTTGGCCAGCACATCAGTTACTTGAACCAAATGGAGGTCCGGAAGGAAGCTTGACTGTTATCTCTCCCATTTTACAGCAGTAACATTGGAGGACCAGGAGGAAGCTTGACAGCTTTCTCTCCCATTCTACACGCATTTTACATCATGATTTTATGTTCTTGTTTCATTTATTATACATGCTTGGGCTTGGTATCAAACATAAAGGTTACATGCTTCTTACTGTAAATCAGCCCCTTACTCTAAAGAATTTTTTTTTTGGCTCTTAGGAGCAGCAGCGGCTGGAAGCATCTACCTATCAGAGTGTACTAGCAGAAACCACACAGATGTACGAGAAGAAAATAGCAGAGTTAATTAAGCAATCAGAAGAAGACCATACCCGTGCCACAAATGCTGAGGAACAATTAGACCGTATGAAGGAGCTTTTGAGTCATCATCAGATAAAAATTCAGGTTGGTGAAGAAAAACATGTATTATTTGCAGTATCTTTAATTAGGCATGCTGTCATGATTTTTAGTATGCATAGAAGTGGCAAAATGAAATGAGATGTTACGGGATGATACTAGAAAGTATACTATAATTTTACATCAAGTTAGCTCAGAAATTAATATTGGGGAATTTACGAATTTGCTAGGCATGTTTTGGATGGTCTTTTTATTTAATTATTTATAGTTATTTTGTAACTTTTGCAACATTCTGAAGGCGTTTTTTCCCCAATATTAGCAGCATGAGATGGAACATTGTTCTTATCAGAAGACACTTGATGAAACTACACAGATGTATGAGAAGAAAATTGCTGACCTAATGAAGCAATTAGAGGATGAACATGGCCGTTTGGAAGCCGTCGAAGAGCAATTCAATTTGGCAAACAAGCTTTTAAGTGATTATCAGAGCTCCATGCAGGTTTATATCTTGACTAGCCTTTTCTCCTTTATAGTGGCACTCAATTGAGTCGAGTGGAGATTAGAGGTGCACTACTTTAATAATTTGCGCTTAATGTAACAATTCTGGGTGAATGTCACTTTAGTTAGCAATTTGCCTTGGGATGGCCAAAATACAAAGCGCTGCAGATGACGTGTTCCAGTATATAAAATTCTAGGGATTTAATATTCTTAGTTGTTGTTAAATAGTACATGGTGTTTCATTGTAAGATTCTCTCTATCTGCATAAGATTTATGTTGTCAAGTTACTGAAAAATGTTAAAAGGAGAACAGGATTATTAATTTGGCACCCACAAGTCGTCAAAACATGCACAGACCTTTTTGTTATGTTGAAGGCAATATGTAGCTTAACCAGTTCCTGAAGGGAACTCACTAGCATTTCTTCAGTCATAAATATCCTGTTGCTTGCTCCAGACTGGCATCTTTAAGTATTTGGTCATGCCTGAACAATGAGGGAAGGGGATGAGAGAGAATTTTCTACATGAGTCTTGACAAATACCTGGAAAAATATGTAGTTTTCAAATTTATTTAATACATCAGTTAATATTTGAACTAGGATATCTCTGTCAAGTTGCATAATTGCATTTTCCTTTGCAGTCTACTGTTACTTCATCGTCACATATGCATAATGATTCTATTTTATCTTGATATTTGTATATCAATTTGATTCTTTTGGAAATGATGTTGCTGATGTTTTAAGTCTTGTAACTTCATGGGGAACTTTTTAATCCCTTATGTTATTATTCTCATGTTTAGGGGCAAAAGGAGTTCAACGAACTCAACATTAAGTTAGAAAAAATGCACAAGCTTCATGAGGAAGGTGCAGATGAACTTCAATTCATAAAAGTGGAATACAAAGTTCTTTTGCATGAGAAGGTATGATGGACAAATTTACTAACAAATTTTCCCTATTTAAGTATTACTTTAGTGCAATTTGAGCCAACCCATGACAGCTTAGATTCACATGAAAGATAAATCCAAGACTTTAAATGATTTGTTACGTGTTTATTGCAATGAAAGGCAAAGTTAATGGAAGACCTTCATACAACGAGGGAAAGACTTCTGCAAGAAGAAAAGCACCGGAAGAATATTGAAGACGAGCTAATTAAGGTAAAGAAGCTTGTAGCGGATAACGAGAAAGATCACAAGGTAAGTTGAGTTGGAATTCAATATCCATAGAGAAAGTACACTCTTTTGCTTCTGGACTGATATGGGCAACTCTTGTACAGGAGAAGCAACTAGACATGAAAGAAAATGTTGGAAAAGGGTCTTCACCAAATGGTTCTATGGGGCTTCTCCATAAGTCAAACCCATTGAAGGAGACACAATCAAGTCAGAGGACCACGATCGCGAAAATATGTGAAGAAGGCAAGATAGATCCCAATATAGCTCATAGCTTACACCTATGATTTGCTGTTAATCTCAAGGCTCATCGCAAGTTACCATTTGTTTCTTTGATGAAGTTGGTCTGGAAAAAATATTAACATTGTTAGCATCTGAAGATATCGATGTCCAAATTCATGCCGTGAAAGTGGTGGCTAATCTTGCTGCTGAAGGTATGTAAAGTATTGCCAATAGTTTCTAACTTCCAGTGATTGTGTGCATCAGTCGCACCTGTCTAACGCTAGTGATACCCTCACTTGGGATTTCTCCAGTTCTTTTTGAAGATTACATTTGATTTCCTCAATAAGGCTTGTAATGATAACTGCTGAGAAAAAAACGAATTATAATGACAGAAACATTCTCCTGTTGGTTGACTTTTCTAAGTGAATACATAGATTATGCCGTGGTTGAGTAACTCAAGAAAGAGAGTACAGGAGAGGAAGTGGTCTAACAATCACCTAATGATGTTTGGGATTTGTCTATCTTAATGACTTGCTAGGTTAAATGTGGTTAAAAGAATGTGAAATGGAAGTTGTGAGTTATTTGTATTAGCTAGGCACATGAAGATTTATTGTTTGTAATTAATGTTGGAATTTCAATTTCTTAAGTGATTTTCAATAGCAGCCCAAGTCTGTCTTTCCGGTAAGTCTTCATGTCCACTAAACTGACATGGTGGTGTATCTAAGATTCCAGAGTTCATGACTATGGTTACAAGGGAAAGGAGTCTAACCTATTTTCTAAGAAATTCCCAAGAATTGCGTCCATCACTATTGTTTCCCAAATTGGGAGTACTCAAATTTTTACTATCTATCTGCCAGACCATCTAGCATCTAGTTGATGTACCTGATTTGATGATCCGACCTCGATGTTATTTGTACTTCCAGACATTCATCAGGAAAAAATTGTGGAAGAAGGAGGCTTGGATGCACTGCTAATGTTGTTACAGTCATCACGAAATGCAACTGTGCTTAGAGTGGCCTCTGGTGCCATTGCTAATTTGGCAATGAACGGTACTTGAAGTCCTTCACATATCTTTATTTCAACATTGAGGCTTCTACTTAACATGTTGCTAATTGAGCCCTTTTTTTAAGACAAGCATCAGGTCTTATGCAGTTTCTTTGATTGAAATGATGCTTTGTTGTTGCTGGTAAAAGCTTGCAGAAGACAATGTATTTATCTACTGTTATTGACTCTATGTAGTATAAAGTTACTTTATAATGAAAGCTAACCAATAGAAGGCAGTGTACATCTCCCGGTGGTGTCCCGAGCTTGCTAGTGATTTTTGGTGAGATAACCGATTAAAAGAACTTAGAGAGCACCTAAACAGTGAAGTAGACTAGCTTATATACATTGAAGACTTTAAGAGCAACGAACGAAGGTTAGCTGATAATTACCAAAAAAAAAAAAAAACAAAGGTTAGCTGATAGTAACATTCACTTTGAATTTCAGCAGAGCTAAAAGTCTCTACTGTGCTTCCCTGAGCAGTATTGAAGGGGTAACAATCGGGAATGTTTTTGAGTTACTACATCAAAGTCCCATGTCCATTCCATTCTATGCTGTATCAGCGATCTGACCTCTCACGTTCTCACTATGTATAGCCATTTACTAGTCAAAAGATAGGAAAATACCTTTTAGAAGCTTGAAAATCGTTGTGTGAACTTTCTGGTGCATCTTACTTTTTAGAAGCTTGAAAGTTGTGTGGACTTTCTGGTACATCGTGCTTTGACCTATATGTTTTGCATTTTGAGAACCATGTTTATCATGACAATCTTAGTCGAGGAAATAGGTAAAAAAATCTTTACATTGTACTATGTATTTTTTCTAATTTCTTTCTGATTTTTTCTTGAATTTTTTTCATCACTTCCGAGGTAAAGTTAAATTTGGTCATCATGATAATGTTATTAGTTTTAATTGAAGCCATCAAATCAGTTTGTTCAACATTCCCACATTTGAAAGTTTTGGTGCTAAGTTGTCCATCCCACTGGAGTATTGTTCTAATGGCATTTCATTAACTCGACTCATTATCTTATTAACTTCAATGATTGTGCTTGTCCATGTTAGAGTTGAACCAAGGTTTGATAATGAGCAAAGGAGGTGCTCGGTTACTTGCAAATGTAGCATCTACCGATGATCCACAGACTCAAAGAATGGTAGCTGGTGCAATTGCTAACTTATGTGGAAATGGTGAGCTGAAGTTGTCTCTGACATGAGTCCTATGCTTTAGTCTAATCATGTGTTCACTAGTACACACATGGATAGAGAGTGTCATGCCACAACATATTTTTTTTGCCCATTCTTTCAAAGGAAAAACGAAACTTAACTTTCTGGATCAAATAATTTATAACATAAACGCTAGAGGGAAAATGACATAAATAGTCCATAAACTTTAGCTAGACACGTAATGTGGTGCTTGAATTTTCAATTTGTTCATTGTGATCATAAACTTTGATTTAAGGTATAATGTGATTCATGGACTTTCAATTTGTTCAATGTAGTTTCTAAACTTTTGGTACATGGTTAAACTAGTTTTTGAACTATATGAAAATGTTCAATGTCGTCGTTCCATTAATTTAAGTTCAAGGACCATATTGAATATTTTTATATAGTTTAGAGACTAGTTTAAAATATGTACTAAAAGTTCAGGGATCAGATTGAGCAAATTGAAAGTTCAGGTACTAGATTGCATATTGAGCTAAAGTTCAGGAACCTCATTAAACAAATTGAAAGTTCAAGGACCACATTGCATATTAGACCAAAGTTAAGGGATCATTTGTGTCATTATAAACTAGCAAAGAGTTTCTAATTTGGTTTGCCAAAAGCTCCTACACATTCTTTGTAATTCAATTATGCTGGCTTCTTCATCCTATCTAGTTTATCTTCCTGTGGTGAGAAACCCAGCATTTGGTCTTCAACCTATACAACCTCATTTGAAGGACGTGAATTGAGGAGAATCGGGATTATAATAACACATAGTTTCTGCATATGATAAATTGCTTTTGCTTTCTCTATGATGAAGCGTGTTTATCTAATGGACTGATGCCCTGAAGTTTGCATGTGACAGAAAAGTTGCATGCGATGTTGAAGGAAGATGGAGGCCTGGAAGCACTTCTGGGTATGGTTAGATCTGGAACCAATGATGTCACAGCACAGGTTGCTAGAGGAATTGCTAATTTTGCCAAATGCGAATCCCGAGCGGTTATTCAAGGTTAGTCACTGCTTCTCTTCAGCATGTTATTTGATAACACTAGGTAAACCGATGGCCTTCTTTTTCTTTCAAAATCTGAGTCAACTTCCTGTAGGACATCGGAAAGGCCGTTCACTTCTCATGGAAGATGGTGCCCTTGAGTGGTTACTTGCAAACTCCGAATGTGCTTCTACTTCAATCAAGCGCCACATCGAGCTCGCTCTGTGCCACTTGGCCCAAAACAGTAAGCTACTTGTCTATCATGTGTACATTCAACGTTGGTTGAATAAATGATACGGCTGAAATTACTTTACTGGCATGAGGGTTTGGCAAGCATCATACATTCTTGCTTTTTATATGTTTTTAATGGAGTGGCGTCACTCTTGCAGAGGATAATTGGAGGGATTTCATGTCCAGTGGGGCGGTGAAACGAATACATAGAATTTCACTTGAATCCAGTAGAGAAGACATCCGAAACCTAGCGAAGAAGACTTTGAAGCTCTTCCCTACGCATCAAACCGACCTGTATCCTACACATCAATCTGATTTGTCCGGAGAGTAGCGACTTCCTGAATATGTTACAGTGCATATACTGTATATTGACGTGTAACTCCCGTTTATGTTCTTAATTAGTAGAATTGTATTAAACTAGAAACCTCTCTCTCATTATATAGACGATGCATTTTTATAAGCTAAGATTGTTTGAGCCATGTTATAGACTTCCAGTGGATTTTTCTTACGTGCTTTGCCCCTATTTAACCTGGACGCTGTAAAGGACTTAAGATTTGAGAGGAAAGATCAAAGTAGCGATTGTTGTCGCGCATGATTCGTACGCATTTCTATCAAAAGCATTTACTAAGAATAACCGTCTCTAAATTTATTTTATTTTGGAGTAAAAATAGTTATTTATCTCCGGTAGAAAAATCAATTCGTCTAAAGTTCTGTGTCTTGTTGAATTTAGACCATTTAGCCTAGACAACCCTTTTAGACCAACAAGGTGATATTGCCAAACAGCCTGCATATGGTGGACTCGGTTCGTTGGTCACGATTGATGCTATTAACCTTAGAGGATCTGATCCTATAGAAATCGCAGAAACTTCGTTGCACAGATCTTTAGTGCCGAAGAAATCTCCCAATTTTCATTAATCATAAGTTTCACAATGGTGCTTGTCATCAGTTGCCGCGCGGGCTGATTGTTTAGAACTTTGTGACGTGATAACATCAGATTGGCGTCTCTCTGTTGGGCTCATTAAGTTGGATAGTATGTCAGTATGCTTAGAGTCAGCATTCCACATTGACTTGGTTACTAGTCCTACAGAACACGACTTATTTCTAAATCATCCAAACTCCCATTCATTGCTCGCAGCCAACCATGCACCTGCTAGGGCGCTCACCGGTCTCATTAGAGCCGGCGTCTACTTCTAGCCACCACCACGCCAGCCTCACCTCCTTGTCTCTGGCCGAATCCATGAGTCGTGTAGACGCCCTCTATTCCGAGTCACCTCATTCCCAAGGTCAGTGATGGTGCTCAAAATAGCAAGTCCAGAGATTCGTGTGAAGAGGGTGGTTGGTGATGGCAGTGGTGGATGTCGCCAGGGCTGGTGACGACCGTGACAACGACGGTATAGTGAAAGACGGGGGCAAGTATGATTTCAGAAACAATGAATATTGAGATGCCTCCATACGAGGAAAAGGGAAGAAGGATAAAGAAATTATACTAGAAAAAAATAGAAAAAGAAACGAGTACAAACGCGCTGACTATAATGTTGTTCACACGCAAATTAACAGTTAACCTTTTCTGCAACGATAGGCTAACATCTTCCATGACAACAGTTCATCGTGATAGGAAGTCTGAGAAAGCTTTCAAACATGGTTCTAAGGATCTCTAGGATTAGCTTTGCGTATCGGTTTCTCTGTGAACAGCAAACCATACGAGACTGTCAAGAAATATATCATTAGAGCCACTCCGACTGCTCCCGCCAGCACCGTCACCGTCCGGACCGCATAATCGCTACCGCATGAGAGCTGCCCGAGCTTGATCTGGACGACGTCAACCATCGCCAGCAGCAAGAACAGGCACCCGGTCCCTGTCCCATATATTGCCAAGTAGAATGTCACGAGACTGAAGGTCTGCCTGTGAGGGTTCGCGTACTTCTTCTTCTCGTAGATGTAGAGGACGATCTTCACGGTCTTCCCAAGGAAGCCAGAGAAGACGAAGAAGCTGAAGGACGCGATCTCGTAGAAGATGAGCCGCTTGCGGATCTTCGTGTCGGGGTCGCACTCAGGGCGGTCCTCCTCAAGGCTGTGGACCTGGCCGGGGTTCGCCAGCGAGAGGCCCACGAACATGGCCACCGTGAACCACGAGTTGAGCCCCACGATGTCGTCCAGCACTTTCTGGAAGTACTTCCTCTCGTCCACTTCGTCCACTTCTACTTTCACGTCGTTTCTAGGAAATGAAAAGGAAGACGTCAACAATCAAAGCATGAGGATTCATGGGTGCGTCGGGAAAACAAGAGATACATCGAAAAATCACGGTAGTGTACGAGATAAAAAGAGAGATACCCGTTTCCGGGAGTCTCCATGAAGAGATATCCTCTCTCTCTGCTCCTGTATCGTGTCCCGTTTAAGCCTTTAGACTAGAGGATGCAGTCATGCGCCGAGTTTTAAAGATGGGAGAGAATTTCCACATTTTTCCCTCCTTTAAATTGAACCCTGGCGCAATCCTGACCACACACGAATAATGTAAAGGGACAACGTAAACGTGCCGCATGCATGTGACTATTTGGTCTTTCGGACTAATTCACGTTCGCCTGAACTCCCTTTATTAAATGGAGCTGATTGAACCACGAGAATCCATCGGACTCATAGATCTAAAAAGGGATAACTTCTAAGTTATTCTATATAGCTAAATCGATGTGGATGAGTCTATCCATCGCACCATTTACAAAATGGGCATACCTAACATATAATCGGGACTCCGTTAGACGAAATACGGAGTCCAGGATCGATGAAATAGCATTGCCAAATACTGATTTCGGTCCATAATCGCAAAATGTCATGAGTACGGAGACAGCAACCCGCAGAAGCACCGAGGCCACCATTTTTACGCAGAAAGTTGGTCAGCGACCGAAGTTAATGTTCATCTTCTGTTCAATATCCTCGGACTGGATGTTCGTTAGTTGTTGCTACCAACAGCTATATTGGTAGCTAGGTTTACATGCGGAGTATGTCCAAAACATCACGCCAGCCACAGGGATGACAATTTTATCCGTCCTTCTTCTCTTCTTTCCTCTTAGCCATCTTCAATGGCTATACGCATTGTATAATGAATTATCCATACCTGCCGTTTAAGGGTGTGTCTAGAATGACTTTGATGCCGGAACGCGATAGAAAATTGACTAAACAGGAATTAGAATTGATAAAGAAATATCTCGTTCTCTCAAACTTTATAATCAATATTAAAGCGTCAAAAGTCTGAATAATAATAATACATCTTGAAACTCTAAAACACCTTATATATGATGTTAAATAAGAGACCTAATCACAATTGGAAATCTAATGATAATAGGAAACTTAATTAGAATAGAAATCCTAGTTATAAGAGGAAACAAATTTTAACTTAAAGAAATAATTATACTCTTGATTGCATCATCCTCCCCTGCTAGAAAAAAGATTTGCTCTCGAATCCGATTTGTTGTTGTCGATATCAATCTTCTTAGGTGGCAACCCAGGTAGCATATCCTTTGGTACAATTTTCGCAAACTCCTCAAGCAAGAGTCGAACTTGAATAGAAATTTCAAAACTGTTGTCGGAATTTTGCTCCATCAAGACTTCCTTGGGAAACTTTTCTAATTCAATAGGAAAATGCTCATATGCATTCGTTATCTCTTCTTGAAATTCTCACTTACTCAGCAGATTAATTCTAGTCTCCTTTCTCCAATCTGAAGGAGCTAGATTGATGGTTCGACCATCCCTCTTGAAGGTGTAAGTATTTTTGAAGCCATCATGCCGAGTTTTCCAATAAATTGACAGGGTCTCCCCGATAGAATATGGCAGGCATCCATTGGGATTAAGTTTTCCCAATCGAAAAATGCACAAGACACCTCTTGTTCACCTTCACATCATTTCCATTCTTAAGTCACGATAACTTGTATGGTTAAGGATGATCTTCAATTTTCAACCCCAACTTCTCAACCATGGTAGTGGACACTTCATTCTCGCAATTTCTTCCATCTATTATCACGCTGCATACTTTTTCTCTACTAGTACACTTAGTATGAAAAATATTATTTCTAAGCCACGACTTATCATCCACTGCAACATTCAAAATTCTTCAAATAACTAAGGACTCACCAGAATCAGCATAAATAATCTCTTCATGTTTTGGATCCGCATCATTTTCTTCGTCTTCGCCTTCATCATAGACCAAGTCGTCATCGTAGACTGGGCCTTCATCATAGATGCAATTATTAACAAGCGTCACAATCTATTAGTTTGGACAATCGGAAGCAAAGTGTCCAAGTCTTTAACACTTGAAACATTGCTTGCTTACAGTTCCCCTGCTAGTTCCAGCACTACTCTACCCTTCTTTAGATGCAGATTTAGAACTTGCACCCTTAGCTATGGCTAGCACATCATTAGATGAAGACACCTCGGCTTGTCCTTGGGATTTGCTGCTTGACCATTGATCATGGAATTTGGAATCAATGTTATTCATTTTACATTAATCTTTCACTTTCAAGGCCAACCTGCACACATCTTCATATGTTCAATATTGTTGTAATTAGACAACATCGGAAATTTCATACCGTAACCTTGCTAAATATCGAGCAATTGTTTGCTCATCTTCCTCGGCCACACCACAATGCATCCGCAATCGATCAAACTCCTCAGTGTATTGTTCGACTGCTAAATCCCGTTGATTAACATTATGATATTCAATAAAAGCTTCCTGTCTATAATGAGTAGGCAAGAATTTATTCTACAACAATTTCCTCATTTTATCCCATCATTTTACTTTCGATTTTCCTTCTCTAGCACGTAGTTTTTTAACATGCTCCCACCATATTGAGGCATGTTTTCGTAATCTAATAGCTACTAATTTAACTTTCTACTCTTCACTCAAATCTTTAATATCAAAATCCATTATACTGTCAATAACCAATCAATAAACTTATCATGATGAGTTTTACCATGAAACTCGGGAATCTCGATCTTCATCCCGAGATTCTGCGAAGAGGGTGGATTTCCAAGACATACTGCTCGATTCCGTCTCTGGTCTATAACCTCAAAAAGGTTGACATCTTCCTCTTCATCATCATCGGATGGATCGGCAGATTCCACTTGTTCTTCGGACTGAATGTCCAACCTTGCCTCCGCAAGTTATCGCTCCAAATATTGGATTCACCTGCTCTATTATTCAATTTGTATGTCTCGCAAGTCTCTTAGATGCAGCTGTCCATCTGCTTCAAGAACGACTCCATGTCCCCAGCCTCCACGAGCTCACCATCCATGACCAACACGATTATGTTCAGCTATTGATTCAAGCGACTTGACTCTGATACTAATTGATGCTGGAATGCGATAGAAAATTGATTAAGCAGGACTTAGAATTAATATATGAACATCTCCTTCTCTCAAACTTAATAATCAATATTAAAGTGTCAAAAGTCTAAATAATAATAATGACTCTCAAAACCCTAAAACACCTTATATATGTTATTAAAATAAAAAGCCCAATCAAAATAAGAAATCTAATAATAATAGAAAACATAATGAAAATAAGAAACCTTATTAGAATAGGAGTTCTAGTTACAATAAGAAACTAAATTAAAGATAGAAAACTAAACTTTAACTTAAAGAAATAATGCTACTCTTGATTGCATCAGACTTCTTCTCTTCTTTCCTATTTCTTAACCGTCTTCAACAGCTATACGCATTGTATAAAAAATTGTCCAGACCATTCAGGATTTCTTCTCTTCTTTCATATTTCTTGGCCGTATTCAACGGCTATACGCATTGTATAAGAAATTATCCATACCTACCACAGAAGGGTGTGTCTAAAATGACTTCTTCTCTTCTTTCATATTTCTTAGCGGTCTTCAACAGCTATACGCATAAGGAATTGTCCAGACCATTCAAGTATAGAAAATATCTTTCGAAAAATTTATTGATGGGAATAAACCATGTGGAAAACCGAAAATACCCTTCCAAACAATATATAGTATAAAACCTCCATTGTACACTATGTGTTCCCCCCTTCGATCAATACCTTAATCCCTCGGTTGTTGATCTGATCCTTCGCCAACCATGGTGCGTCGCAAAGATGAGGAAGATTACGATATGGAGCCCAAAAAGGAGGAAGACTATGAGGACAGGGAGGTCTTGAAGGAAGAGGAGGACTATGGCAAAACTGGCGACGGCAAGGAGTAGAGGAGATCAGACTTCATAGGTGAAGTCACGGATGATGACAAAGAGAAGGAGGAGGAGGACGACGATAATGACGAGGATTTTGGCAAAGGTGGCAGGAAGAGGTAGCGTGTGAAAGGGAGATCAAGGTTAGAGTTTTTCAATCTTGAGGCTCAAGTTGATAGCGAACAGGAAAAGGATGATGACAACGGTAAAGACAGTACGAGAAAGAGTACTTTGCTCAACCCCTTCAGTTTCTTCCTTGTTGTGGCGATATTCCTTTTGTGCTGGCAATTAGGTTTCAGATGTGTTCAATGGTGAATTTAGGTCACTCGTCTCAATTTGCCTATCTAGCTTGCCATATTGAAGTTTTGTTTTAGGAGACGAGCAGGAAAGTAGTGGATTTTCTTGATGCAAATTAGGGTTCCATTTAATTGAGTTCATGTGGGTTGGATGCCAAGAAGTGAACTCTAAGGTCAGGCTTGGTTAGGTTTTTGTTCGATTGTTAACCTTGGTGAATGGTGATATTCTACGTGGAGTGTGAGGTGTTGGGTGATGTTTTCGATTTAGTTAGTTTGAACTTTGCCTAAATCTAGAAAGTATCAACCTTGCTTAACTCGGATAGGCAATTGCATATGCCTAATTTTACTTACATCATATATATAATGAAGCTATCAGTATGAGTATTTAAGATAATATGTCATGAATAATGGTTCTTGAGACCATGGCTATTCCATTTGATGGTAAGATATCTAACCAACTGGTAATTTGATGGATGCTGGGCCATTCTATAGTGGATCATGGCAGACTGATGTGATTGACGGCTATACGCATTGTATAAGAAATTATCCATACATGTCGTTTAAGGGTGTGTCTAGAATGACTTCTTCTTTTTTTCATTTTTTTTAGCCGTCTTCAATAGCTATACGCATTATGTAAGGAATTGTTTAACTTTTTCTCTTCTTTTCTATTTCTCAGCTGTCTTCAATGGCTATACGCATTGTTTAAGGAATTGTCCATACCTGCCATCTAAGGGTGTGTCTAGAATGACTTTTTGTCTTCTTTCATATTTCTTAACCATCTTCAATAGATATACGCATTGTATAATGAATTGCCCAAACCATTCATGACTTCTTCTCTTCTTTTTTATTTCTTAGCTGTCTTCAACGACTATACGCATTGTATAAGAAATTACTCATACCTGCCGCTTAAAGGTGTGTCTAGAATGACTTCTTCTCTTCTTTCCTATTTATTAGCCGTCTTCAACAGCTATATGCATCGTATAAGGAATTGTCCAGACCATTTAGGTATGGCAAATATCTTTTGAAAAATTTATTGATGGGAATAAACCATGTGAAAAATCGAAAACACCCTTCCAAACGATATATATTATAAAAAGCTCAAGCCCAAGAAACTCTGTTGTGCATTAAGCCTGATAACAACCTCTTCTAATAAATAAATAAAAAGCCCAACACCAGAACACATACTTTATTCCTGAATTTTTACGAAGATGGGATGAATTTATCAGTTCTAAGGTTCATAAAAATCCGACAAATTCTTCCACCGGAGGGACACCCTTCAGACCCTATACCCTATATATTTGATTGAATCACTCTGCATTCCCCTCAATCGATACCTTAATCCCCAGTTATTGATCCAATCCTTCGCCAACCATGGTGTGTTGTAGAGACGAGAAAGATTATGATATGGAGCCAGAACAGGAGGAAGACAAGAAGGTCCTAAAGGAGGATGAAGAGGACTGCAGCAAAGCTGGCGGCAACAAGAAGCGGAGGAGATCATACTTGATGGATGACGTCATGAATGAGGACAAAGAGCAGGAGGAGGAAGATGACAATGATGACGAGGATTTCGACGGCAGCGATGGGAAGAGGCGGCATGCAAAGAGGAGATTGGGGTCGAAGTTTTTCAAACTTGAGGCTCAAGTTGATAGCGACGAGGAAGAGGACAAGGACGACAGTGAGGACAGTACCTAAAAGAGTGTTTCTCTCACCCTCTTCGGTTTCTTCTATGTTGTGGCGGTATTCCTTTTGTGATGGCAATTGGGTTTTGAATGTGTTCAATGGTGAATTTAGGTCACTCGTCTCAATTTGCCTATCTAGCTTGCCATGTTGAAGTTTTGTTTTCGGGGACAAGCAGGAAAGCAGTGGATTTTCTTGCTATAAATTGGGATTCCATTTAATTGAGTTCGTGTGGGTTTGGTGCCAAGAAGTGGACTCTGAGGTCAGGCTTGGTTAGGTTTTTGTTCGGTTGTTAACCATGGTGAATGGTGATATTCTACATGGAGTGTGAGGTACTGTGTGGTGTTTTCAATTTAGTTAGTTCAAATTTTGCCTAAATCTAGAAAGTATCAACATTGCTTACCTCGGCTAGGTAATTGCTTATGCCTAATTTTACTTACATCCTATATATATAATGAAGCTATCAATAGGAGTATTTAAGATAATATGTCCTGAATAATTGTTCCTAGGACCATGGCTGTTCCATTTTTTGGTAGGATGTCTAGCTGACTGATAATTTGATGGATGTTGGGCCACTTTGTGGTGGATCATGGTAGACTGATGTGATCAACGTCTATACACATTGTCTATGGAATTATAAGGGTGTATTTAGAATGACTTCTTCTCTTCTTTCCTATTTTTTAGCTGTCTTCAACAGTTATACGCATTATAGAAAGAATTGTCTAGACTATCCGTGTTTAGAATGACTTCTTCTCTTCTTTCATATTTCTTAGCCATCTTCAACGGCTATACGCATTGTATAAGGAATTGTTCATACCTACCATTTAAGAGTGTCTAGAATGACTTTTTCTCTTCTTTCATATTTTTTTAGCCGTATTCAACAGGTATACGCATTGTATAAGGAATTGTCCAAACCATTCATTGACTTCTTTCCTAATCGCTGATAATTTGCTTGACTAAATGGATTGCATGATCGTTTGAATGCCAAAATCGATACCCATTGGATTATGGCTTGTGATAATGACGAGGAGGTGGCTTAGTTAGAGACGAGGTCATTAGGTCGATGTCCATTCTAGTCTTAGTCTTGTAAAGGTTCATAAAGAAACCTTGTATTCTTAATTACCCGACGAGTTGCGGGTTTCTAAATTCTCGTAATCACATTTAATTATTTGAGTGTTTATTTATCACGTTGTATTTCAATACCTTGATTGTTTACTTCTCGCACTGTCTTTTAATAAATTGGTGTGTTAATTTCTCTTATAGACTAGTCTAGCCTTAGTATAGACTTGCATGAAGATGACTCCATAAGAATAATTGCATGAACATTTAATGGTTTTGGATGGCGTTTTAGGTCCTTAAAATGATTAGAAAGAGGGCATGACCACCTTAGGTTAAACAACCAATTAGTTAGATACCAAAAGGGCGCTATTAGAAATGTCAATGTAAACAAGTCCTCGAGCTTTGAATCTCTAATTCCGTAGGGATTGAGACGACACTCTCATATCTCGATCAGTTTCGAGCTAACCCCAATAAGCTAGTGGTGACTCCTTGAAATATTTTAAGTTGTGAAAAAACTTTAAAAATTGAAATGCATATACATCACGCGAGATATGGACTTGGAAAAGTCCGAGCTTGAAAATGAGAAATTGAAAACAAATATCTCTAAACTTACCTTAGTGCCGCCTCACTGGGGGGTTCGAGTAGGTCGCGACACTATTGAACTAGTTGATTTTGTGGGGTTCCGTGTTGCTTTTCGAGCTCCGTGATTCATTTGTGTTTAATCACATAACCCAAAACCTCCTACGTATTAGTCCCAGAAAAAGAACTCTGTCTTTAAATTTTTAAAATTCTTTTGGTAATTTCTACGTGTGTTCAAATGTTCAGTGATCTAATAAACCTAGGCAATATAGACATTGTGATCATTGGTAGTGCAATGATATTGTAATCTTTTGGCCCCTTTTCTTTGATATGTGTGATGTTTATATCATGACGAGTGAGACTTAACTTGCCCACCACCTTTTCAATGGTTATATCTTTGATGTATCTAACATTAGACTAGTCTGGAGCTCATATCTTTGTTACTTTCCGGTGCAGGAGGATGCTGACGAATTGGATACACTCTTTAAGAAATATCTGAGAGGTGATGGTGCTAATTTAGAGGTTTTGCTAGGTTGTGATTAGACTAAGTTTCATACCAAGTTGTTTGTTTTCTGTGTCTTGAAGAATTTCCTATTATTGCAGGCTTTGCAAGACAAAAGAAAAATGAGGGTTCAACTTACTGTTAGAGAAAAGTTACATGGAAACTCTGCAGAAGCAGCTGCCAAGGCAGAGAAGGTAAAATACCCATGCTGAAAATCCTTGTGATGTAGTTGTGTATGTTGAACTAATTGGCTTGAGGAACTACCTAGAAATACCTTTAAGGTGCTGCTTTGCATGACGTTGGAGCTTGGAGATACTTGCCAAGGATGTTGTAAAAGTTGAAACACCTTATTTTGCGGTTGCAGTTACTATATTGAAGCTTCATTGAACACCATGTTGGTGTGGATAGGTGTGATTGACTTACGGGGTTTATCTGATCTGATAAAGTTTTAGCTGAAATGAATCTTTCACTATACTTTTGGATTTTAATATATTATTTGATTTTCCATGCTAGTATTTGATTCTCCGCGCGTCCTTCAAGCATTTCAATAAATGGTTCTCTTTTTTAGTGGCTTATGCCCAGTGAGGGAGGCTATCTGGAGGCTGAAAATAAAAATAAAAAAAAATAAAAAAAAACTTGGAAAGTCAGGCAAGAATCAATTGCTCGTGAAGTTGATATATCTAGCTCAAGAAATCAGTATGACATCGTCTTACCTGGTTTGTATTACTAGCCTGCCAGACAACAATACTGGTAGATATTGTTGCCTGGAAAGCATATTCTAAGAGAAACCTTCTGTAACCTTTAGAATGTACACCGCACTCCTTGATTGCCTGCAAACACAGTCTAAGTTGGCTCTGTTATTTTCAAAGATGAAGCTCTCTCTCTCTCACAGGCGCGCGCACGCACGCACACAAATTTGACCTTTTACATTGACAACCATATCTTGTATTCACTATTTTGGTAATATAATCTGTGACAACCCAAGCGACGGTGCGTGGGAAGGAGGGGTGGTGGTGTGTCCGCGCCTCGGTCCTAGACGCACGCAAAGGGGGCATTTCTCTTGTTCCACGTCACCTAGAGGGGAGTCCTAGGGTCAACTTATAAGGCATTGAACCCCTTTAATAGTATAGACGCGTTTTTTCGGAAATACCGATGAGAAGAAAACCATAATAACTCAGTTCCAAAGCAGATAATATCCGTATTATGGGTAACGTCAGGGCGTTACAAGTGGTATAAGAGCCAACTCCGACTACGTGTGGGGCCACAGCAAGGACGTTGTGCTCCTAGGGGGGAGGGGGATGTGACGACCCAAGCAGCAGTGCGCAAGGAGGAGGGATGGCGGTGCGTCTGCACCTCGGTCCCCGAACATGCGCAAAAGGGGCACTTCTCTTGCCCCACGTCGCCTAGGGAAAGCATGGGGCCAACTTATAAGGTATTGAGCCTCCAAAATAGTATGGACGCATTTTATTGGATGGACTGATGAGAACAAAACCATAAGGATTCAATGTCCAAAGCAGATAATATCCGTACTATTATTAACGCCGGGGCGTTATAGGGCATGTTGATTGCTTTCTCACAATGACTCTTACTCAATTGTCTCTCAACAGCAAAGAAGCTTGGTGTGACTGAATTCGTGAACCCGAAAGACCACCACAAACCTGTTCAAGAGGTTTGTACTGAACTGCTCGAGGAAATGGAATCCATTCCTATGGTCTATATCATTCTTAAGATACCCTCAAAATCTGATTGCTTACCAGGTGATTTCTCAGATGACAAATGGAGGAGTAGATAGGAGTGTCGAGTGCGATGGAAACGTCGATGCCATGATCTCTGTGTTCGAATGTGTACACGACGTATGCGTTCTTCTTATGGCCGTGCATTCAATTTGTGCACAAGAAATATACAGGCTCTGACCTAATTATACATCGCGGATTCTGATGAAGTGAGTTAACTCTTGACAGGGTTGGGGAGTTGCCGTTCTTGTGGGAGTGCCCCATAAAGGCGCTGTCTTCAAGACTCATCCTATTAATCTACTGAACGAGAGGACTCCGAAGGCACGTTCTTCGGAGACTACAAGCCACGTTCAGACATCCCCCCTGTCGTAGAGAGATACATGAGCAAAGTAAGATACCCTCGAACTATCGCAATCGAAAGCATCAATTTATTTCTCTGTTCTTCGCTTTTTGCCCCGTATGAAATATGATCTCCTACTCTTGAATGTTCCAGGAGCTTGAAGTGGAGAAGTTCATCACTCATCAGGTCCCTTTCTCGGAGATGAACAAGGCCTTCGACTACATGCTTAAAGGCGAAGGCCTTCGATGCATCATTCGCATGGAGGAGTAGAGGAGCAGATGAACAACCCCATAGAACCGAAAATAAACATAAGTACCGTGTAACAGGATTCGTCGAAATAGTGTGTTCAAGGGTCCAATTCAGGGTTTGATTGTGCTAATACCATCGTCCATGTACTCCCTGAGTGTTCAAAATTATCAACTTGGACTTTTCCGTCGTTTATGAACACTATACCGAAGTGACGATTGGATTCGAAACATTCCCAGTATCGGAACTGAAGGATGACTCATCCGGCAGCCATAAATGAAAATTCCAGCCTTCATCAAAGACACAACTTCCTAGAGTTTTCGTCATACGTTCCCTCTCAGACGACAAAGACGACAAAAATCCAAGCCCTCATTAAGTCAATGTAAAACTTCCTACATTCCCTCTCAGACAACAAAAATTCGAGCCTTCATCAAGTCAAATGTAAAACTTCCTAGAATATTTGTCACGCGTTCCCTGTGAGACGAGAGGACTCGAGAGAGAACATTTAAGCTATGAATGTGGAATTTTCCATGGATTAATGCAAGAGCTGAATATCCAACCTAAGGAATCTTTTAAGTGGTATCGGCACGCACAATAAGAATCTCAGGTTAGAGTTTTCATTTTCTAAATTTGATTTGAATTTCGAAATATGTAATGTATATGTTGGATTGAATTAGATAGTAGATGTAAAAAAAAAGACATATATGACGCAATAAACTAAAATGCTCGATCCTCAAATTCCTACTTGACCTCTGACTGGCATCTACTAATTCATCAACTCTTCAATCTGAAACGCCGTCATCACATCTGCCCTGAAAGTTTCACGTGAATACAGCCCTCCAGTCTCCTCAGCTACAAAACCGAGTCAGGTGCCCCACCCCATCATCAAGTTTCACATCTACACAGCTGGTTCATGGAAAGAAATGCAAACACCCAACCTTCCATCAATGAAGCACCTCGGAACAAAGGGCATATCATTTTCCAATTGGTTCCGCCAACTTTCACAAGATGCACGCATCGCCTCCCCATGACCCCAACTCATCTATAAATCTACAAAGGGTAAACAACAATTTCGTGCAAAAAGTTCCGTAACATTAAGCACAAATTATGTACATCACGAGCCCCCAAAGATCTAGACCCGTACGGGAATCATAGTTACGCTAGCTTTGCTAGAATTCCCAAATCCAATATCTTGACATCAAGATTGTCCAGTTTCACGATGCCATCCTCCCCATCCACACCCATCAATTTGCCATTGCGACCACGTAATTGGCCACCGACGATCTTGATCTTGTCCGATTTCCTAGGCACCACCATCTCCATTTCATTAGGAAGAAGTGTCACCATCTCCCCATTGCCACTAGGCCCAAGGGCCACCCGACAGGAGCCATCCTGGTTCAAAAAGATGATATTGAAATTAGTATAACCAACAGTCAATATGCCAAATAACGAAATAGCTTCGACACAATAACCACTTGTCATGGGTTTTCAGCAAGCTGCAATCTACTCTTAAGCTTCACTAACAAAATCCCCCAAAGAATCCCAATAAGAACTCCGCAATCACTTTTGATTACGAAGTTTTTCAAAGTATTTCTTCAGATAAAAAATCCAAAATAAAATCACAAATTTTCATTGCAACAGCTTGCTACAATAATTTGATCGCGTATCCATATGCGCATATTCAATTAGTCAACGACACGAAACTGGTGCTGTTTTTAGAGTTTCAGGGCTCAGAACAAATTTAATGATCAGATAGAATTGTTGCACCATACAAAGCACGCAGACTTTAAAGGACAACCATGCAAACATCCCAAAGATAAGAGAGGCAACAGTTTCAAGTAACGGAACTATCACGTAATCTAAAAAAAAGCCCCATCGAATCATATTTTTTTTCAACTGGCTTACCGGATCAAAGCATGCCAAGATTTTTGGCAAGTATATAAGATTTTTCTTCTGTTTTCTGCTCGTACTAGAACAGTGTTTCTTTTAATGAATCTTATTTTTTGAACACGCAAGCACATAAATTGAAAAGGAACAAAGGAACAAACTTACAGGAAGAACCTCTCTGATAACTCCAACACTCTCTTCTCCTGGTCTGGACACGTTAACCAGAATTTCTGGCATAAACCATGGTCCTTCATTTTCCCCACCTGTAATGATAGAGCTGAGTAGAGGTGGCAAAATGGGTTAAAAACCCATATTTTAAATCATACTAAATAATGTTCGTCATTAATTGATTAGCTTAAAAGGTTAAATAAGTCATAAATGGGTTAACTTAATAACCTAACGAGTCTTAAATAGATTTTAAATAGGTCATAAATGGATTACCTAATTAATTTTAAGTAATATTAAAATGTTATTAACAAATTATCTTTAGACTATGAAAATTATGATATTCTAATTATTTTATTTTTAATTGATTATTTTTATTTTCCCTTATTTTTCCTTCTTTTTTTTTCTCATTTTCCCCTTTTTCTAAGTTGGTCACCAGCCAAGAGATGAGGGATGAGCTCACTAGATTCCAGTGGCTGGAAGAGGAAAAAGCAAAAACATGAAAATATATTTTTTAAAAAGAAAAATAAATAAAATTTTGAAAAAATTAGAAAAATTATCAAATAAATCGTACTGCATAAAATTATTTTAACAATACATTTTTAAAAAAAAATCACAAAGTAAATTTTCCTAAACTTGGTTAAATATAAAAGTATTTTAACAATACAAGTCGGGTCGGATCAAGTATGAGTTACCAAAATTATATTGTATGAAAATGGATCAAAATGGGTTAAATCGTTCAATACGGGTCGAACCATTTTTGACCCAACCCACCTATTTGACAGCCCTAGAGCTGAGTAATGAGAACTCTGGAAGTACCATCAAAAAGGAGCATCTTCAATAAGATCATGACCACGAAAAATATTTAAACACAAAAAAATCCAACTTTCATATATCTTAAATCAGCTTCATGAATAAGAAGCATGCCAACCAGCCCAAAGGGTTCCTCGAACTAGTTATCTAAAATTTAACATGATCCCAACAACTTTGTTCAGCCAAAAACCAGAAAACCACATTCGATGAACTGCCCTAGCTCGTCCAGCTTTCCCATAGGAATAAATTAATGATCATTGGAGTAACTAAGTCGAGTATAACGAACAAAACAATATTAAAAATTCACCCTCTTGCATACAATGATACGTCACTAATACTTAAATGCACAATACAATCATTAATAGGAAGATTAAAACTCCGAGACTCCAAACAAATTCCCTACGGCTATAACTTGCATAATATAGACCACAAAATATATGAAGGTGAACCACAATAAGAAACATTCTTGCCCCATTAGTACGCATATAACAGAGCAACCACCCCCTTAATATCTCTCATAACGAGTTCCACACTGTTGAAAACTAGGCCCACATGTGTAATGCATAGCTAACAAAGCACCAGTCACAATCTGAATGCCAAAACAAATACCAGCTAACAAACCGAACCCCCACATATAACTAAGATTGCTCGGCGTTGGATAATCTATCAAATGCTGAATAATTGTGGAGGATATAGGTTTGCTTAAGAAGAGAGAATCATTAGTTCCTTATACTGATTTTTCCTCTTTTATATCGTCGCAACTCTTGTTCCCCCACCTTTTAACGTTCTAGAGCCCTAGAACATAGAAAGCAAGAGAAGATTAAACATGAAAAAGGTCACTAGAGCACCAAATCTTTGATGGACAGTTCTTAGTAGGATTTGTAGGTACTTTCAGCCCTCATAAACGTCACAATAATACAATAGCAGAGAAATTCCAACCTATAACAGGAGACATGACGTCTAGTCCACCAGTTCCAGGTGTCATTGGTTGCCCTCCTGGAGTGCCAGGCAGATAAGATGCTGAACTTGGTGTCATAGGTTGACCGGGAGTCGATGGCAAGTAAGGGCTAGGAGCATTTGCTGCAATAAGACAAATACTAGATGACAACAAATGGGAAATAACAACAAACAGATGCAATACTAGGCACAGTTAACTACCATAGGCAGAATTGCTATCCCTTGGAGTACCAGCTTCACTATAACTACCACCAGGTGTAGTTGCCCAACCAGAACCAGGTGTGGGTGCATCATATGTTCGTGAAGGAGGACTTCCTGGCTGAAAATAGGGATACCATAAGGAATCATAAGATAACATCCATATGCAGTAAAAGATCCATTTGAGCCAAACATGCCACCTCACCTGATACCGTGGACTACTTCCCCAGGAAGCAGGATTCCCATCTTCATAATCATCCCTTAATTTAGCATAAAAAATATTAGGAACACTGCTTGTCAGAAAAGCTCCATACCAGAAAATGGTAAATTGAAGAGCAACTGGTAGAATCCCACGTATGAAATGCTCACTTAGTGCAAAAGGCAAATAAAGAGGAATCGGGGCAAAATGTTTTCTTAAACATGCGTCTCTCATGAGATCCAAGCAGTTCATGTCAGAGTGTCAACATTACATTTTGCAATAGTAGATTTTTTATTTAACTGGAATATTCCATACACAGACTTCACAACGCCTTCTCTAGAAATGCATATGTACTGGTGGAGCATACTTGACTCTCTCATTCAGCTCAGTTTGCTAAGAGGATGGTCGGTTGTAACTTCAAGCGACATCAAAAGAAACCCAAACTTTCAATGAATTCCAGCTCGCTTCAAAGCATAAAGAAGTCACACTAGATTATGGGAAATTCACTGTACGGGGAGCAGTACTACAAGAGAGCCGTAACACAAAGAAGTCGATTGCTGCCATTCCGGAAATCAGGTTGAGAAGTCTTTCATCCAGGATGGTATGTCTTCCCATTGAATTCTATTCCATGACCACATTGAATAGGCTAGTAAAAGAATGCAATCTTCGCATGGACAAAGAGAAAAGAGAGGGCTAGGTCAACCTTAAGGATAGCATTGCGTAAGGACAATATAGCATGGTTAAGGGGTTTGTCGTATAACCAGATCTCGCTTTTTATGCCCAAAAACATGGTTTTCCTTAAAGTTGTCCCTAAAAGGAGTCTGTTCTAGATATCCATGCCAAAAATCCCGGGTTCTTAGTTTTTTCAGATTTCAAGTGCCATCCAAGAAATCAAGCACAAAATCACGGTGTTTTATTGTATTAGACTGACAGCAAGACACAACTCTAGAAGAAGATCGAGGCCTAATAGAATGTCTTTTCTATGACAGGGAAAGGACACCGAAGCTAGGCAAGTGAGCTAGACAAGATCTTGGATCTGTAAAATAGTGTTAGCTGCCGGACTCTCTATACCTACTGGAACAAAGATCTTGCTCGATAGAGTATGATTGTTGTTTGTGTGAAAATCAAAATTTCTCGGAAAGTATTGTTTTCAAAAAAGCCACGCCCAGTAGTGCTCTTTGAGCTTGATTACTCTGAGCCAGTCTCCGGAGGTCTAAGAAAGGACTGCCTTGTAGGGATATTGCTTCACTGGACAACAAACACATACTCAATTTGCGGGTCGTTTCAAAATCAAACTCAATATTCACGCCCTTACCACTACACAGCATCTAGAACTATAATTATACCGTACATGCTCAGTAATATAATACACTTAATGGATGAAAGATGAAGATGTCAACAGCATCTGAACCACGACATATATGGTCTTATGTCCAGCATATCATCAGATCACTTAATAGTCAAAAACACAAGGTAAAGAGGTATGCACATCAGAACATGCACCCTTCCACATTAGAAAAGAAAGACTCCATCATCAGAGCAGTACAGCGACACAGATTCCAGTGATAAGCGCTGGATAGGCCACTCTGATCCTCAACAACTAAAATTCAGAACGCGAGTTTCAGAAGCAAACCTTGGTGGACTCATTGGAAGCCATGCTCTGTCACGCATAGGTGTTCTCATTCCATCATGAATAGGCGTTGCTGAAAACAAATTGACATCAAATCAATCACATATAAACTCGAGATGGCAGCCAGAAAATTGTCAATTGCTTAAAAAAAGATCATAAAAAGCACGGAACAATTCTCAAGCTATCTAATGGGCACTGAAGAGACCTTTAGCATGGATCACTGATGGATTTAGGAAATTTAGTCACAAACGTAAGAAGGTTATGATTCCACTACAAGAAAAGTCAAAAAATAAAAAACTAGAATAGCCCTTGAGGGAGGAAAATCGAACCTCCAGGATCTCTCATCGGAGTCATAAATGGATGCAAAGGAGTTCGAGAAGGATGCATGGGAGTCTCACTGCCCATACTATATCTTGAATCTCTGCAATACATTGTCCAAGATTATCAGCTCAGGTATTTGCAGGAGGGAGGGAAGGGGGAATTACATTGATCAAGTCATGAATGGCAAACATATTCCTTACCGGTAAGGAGTTGAAATGACGACATTGTCAGAAATTATACTGCGGTCCACTGCACATAAAATAAAAAACCTATTATAGTAAGATAATACCCATAGAAATTCTCAAAAAGGTGTGTTCCACCGATTGTCCGAAACTTGCCTGTAACAACCTTCATCTGTGACTCCAGCTCGACTCTAACAGATTGGCCTTTCACTTCCACAACACGCCCACGGCATCCCTTATAATGACCTTGGCGAATCTTCACCGTAGTACCTACCAAAGCATCATGGCCCCTCCCACCACCATGCCTTCCTCCATCTAGATAAAGATGTAAAAAGAGAAAAGCTTAGCCCATGTATTGTATCTAAGGAAAATAAAATTTTTATCTCTTAGCAACATACAGCCGATTGGAGGTCTGCCTCCAGAGAATCTCCTTGGCGATGGGGGTATCTGAGATGTTCTCAAATTGGAAAATCTTGACAATGAATCACCCTAAAAAGTTTGTCACAAACGAGCAAAGCATCAATCAGAAAAAGTTCGGCGATTGCCATCTGACTAAATCAAAAAAACAAGCAGGACTTACATATCTATCACCATTTGCTCGTGATCCTCCCACAACAGAACATGAAGCAGATTTACAACAGATAAAACCAGCATGCTCAAGATGGTGGCGATCATAAATAAACACAATTCCTCTATATATGTGCTCAGCAGGTCCTTGTTTCCCCTATTGAAGGAAAAGAAGAGAAAATCATAAACAAATTTCAAGATTTCAAGCTTATGAAAAAGAAAAAACCAGAAAACTGGATCTCACTTTGAATGGACCCTCCATAATCCTCACAACATCCTTCACAGATATAGTGTTCTTGTAGCAATCCTGGACACTAAATTTCTTATCGATCTTGGACTTTATCTCTCTCAATCTAACAGTGATGACTTCAGGTCTATCTGGAACTCCCTTAAGAACCTGAAAGAAAGTGAAACATCTGTGAATATGGAAAGAGAAAATCATCTTTTTTACTAGCTTTTCACATCAAATATGACTCACAAAAGCTCAAATTTCTAAAGGGCATGTCCAAGAGACTTGCCTCATTGCCTGTCACCTACCTGAAAAGCTTCACTTTCAACACGAATTATGACACCAAAGTTGCTATTACTGCAAAACATGGCAAAAAAAGCAGTTAGACCAAAAGATGGTAGCAGCAAACTACAAACTAGAATGTCTTTAATTAAACACGAAACTCACTCCAGCAGCACAAGATCGTGAAGCTCATAGTCTCCAATCCTTGTTACTCCAGATGTTACCTCTGAGCTCTCAACAACATCATCTGCAAAAACACTAATCTGAAAGACAACAGAAGTTATATCTTCACTCAAAGTACCAGATTTAAAGAGGCGTTCCAAGAACTCATAAATCACAGAAGTTAAAACTCACATGTTCCTTTGTTGTATCCGACAAAAGGATGAGTGCGTGATGGTCCACCTTTACAACCATACCAGTAGCACCTTCGTGGGTACCGGAAACGACCTTAACATGATTCCCAGGTTCAAAGTACTTGCACAGTTCTTTCTCGTTAACCGCCAGCGTTTTCTGTATGAAGAGATATACTCAGGACAGTATTTAATGCTAAAAGCAATTAATTCCAAAACAATAGCCTTGAGTTATTTCTTACAGGAAGGTCTTTCATTTCTGGTCGAATATGTACATTCTCTTCCTCGACTTTCTCAACCCAACCCTTCAAATCTTTAAGATCACCCTTCACAACAATTACAGCATCGCCCTTCATGAAATGACCCTTTTTCCTGTTCGCAAATAGAGTTGACAGACTACCTATATCACCATCCCCACTCTCACAGGGCTTCCTGAACTTCTCAAGTTCATCAAACGAGGGCTTTATATTATTAGAGCTTATTGACTTCATGGATACAGTTTTGAACAAAAAACCATCTTTAAACATCATCCCAGCAACATTCTCAAAATAATCACCCGTCGTCGGATCTCGCCTACGTTCCACACGGATATTCAGTTCCCTGAAAAAAAATCACACTCTCAGAGTCAGTGACCCAAAAACCCCAAAGCTAAAACTAAGGAGAAGCAGAAAGAAGAATACCTGGCCTCTTCTACATTCATAAATCGTGGAGGGGGAACAAATGCTTTCTTCTTCACTACTTCTCGACCTTCCTGGTGACGAAATAAACTATGCATAAAAATCCACATGGAAACTAACAAATCAATTACAACAAGTACAAGAATAGCAAATGCGTTCGTAGAAGACAATCCCTTTCATTTTCTATACTTTGAACAAATGCAAAATACTCTGTTTATATATTTAAACTGATATGAACAGTTACATCTGCTTATGCATAAGTAGTACTTCAAGTATGGTAATAAAACAAATGAATGCTCCATTACCAACTTATTTGCAACAGCTTGCAAATCGATCCTCGGTATTAATTTCACTGTGACTCGTTGGCGGACATTGTCCACATCTACCACCTGCCAAATCCAAAGTTGCATGTAACATAAGCAACAAACTAAGTCGGAACACTTCTTTTGCCCTCAAAAGGAGGAGAGAGCTGCAGGAGAGGGGGGCAGGAGCAGGATAAGGGGAGGTCATAGAGGAAAATGGGTAGATTGACATGAGCAAAAAAACCTTGACATACTTTGGCAAGGTCTCCTTTATACTTCCCTATCTTCATTCGAACCCACGTGTCTCTAGAAAGATCAATTGCCTTACTTTCAACTGAAAGGACATCCGTCATTTCTCTAATTGGGACAAGCATTACTTTTTGCGAGTATATATTCCGCAGACCTTTGCATGCCTGAAAAAACGAAGGTATCCAGATCATTTACAATATACGACAATCACTGGCCTACACCTCTGAAGTTCAGCAGGTCCTGCAAAATCAACATACTCATACAAACTTACCTCCCTCACATGGGCCTCTTTGTCTGCTTCAATGTATATGTAATTTTTCAGATGGTCAAGTGCAATGGCTGACCTAATTTGCAACTCAGGTCCTTTATCAATGGCTTTCTGCATTAGGCACACAGCTGCCTCTCGCTCACGACCAATCTGTAACGTGCCATAGGAGAATCATGTAATTCTCACCACAAGAACACCAACTACTTAAAAGGAATTAAGGGAAAAAGGCTTCATTACAATATACAAACAACAGAGAACTTACTGCACATTTCACCATCCATAGCTTTGGATCCCTGACAGAAGGCAACAGAGCCTGCTGGTCTACATCTGTCGTCTCCTCATCATATTCAGTATGAGCAGACCTAGCATATCTGGCCTGTATCCTTCTCTCAAGATCATCAACATCCTCCTGATCATCCTCACGTGGAAGCAATGGTCGCCGATGGATCTGCCTATTATCATCATCATCAGGTAGGTCGGCCCCATTATCGATAAAATCTGCATGTCCAGGTTCATGCCAATTCCATCATTAATGCAAACAAAAGGTCCACCATATAGCGACGGTGCATGAGAATTTGGTTTTGTGTAGGAATAAAAAAGACCCCTTCAAGATCAACAACGCCTTGGCAGTGACAGCAGGTACCCAAATCTTTTGTGCAGCAATTGATATTAAGTAGTAGAATAGTGTACTTGAGGTCCTTGACACTTTAACCATCTTTCTTCTATTTAAAAACTAAAATAGGTATGCACCATGTCTTCCAGGGTTCTCCCAAAAAAATAAAATACAGACAAGACAAACTTTTAAGTGTCCCCAACACTCTTTTTTGTGTTTCCATTACACAACTGAATAATTCAGAAACCACAATAAAATTCTATTTAAAGGAACTGTTACACATTTGTTAAAAGATCAATTCTTCAATGCTTCAACTGCAAACTCCGGCATAGTATGACCACAGAAGTTACCCTCCCTCATACAGAAAAACCCAGCAGTCAGTCAACAAACCAACCTTATATGGCTTACACTACCAATTGATCAGCCCCATTATCCTCTCCTAGAAAAATTTCAGAAGACTGAAAAGAGTTGGTAGAGCACCCTTTTAATACCAACCATATGTAACAATTGCCCGGTGACCCAATTTTATCAGAAGAAGTACTCTAGAACCAATAAAGCCAACAGAGACTACACGAAGAAATTAAAATCATTTAAAAGAAAAAGAACCTCCTCAATCTATATGACAAGAATTTACTGACAGTCACTAATTGAAAAGTACCTTCATTCACAATTTCCCCATACAATAGGAAAAAGTCTACATTCCTAATGACAAGAGATATGATGAAAACAGTACTCTCCTAACATATACTAATACAACAAAGATAAATGCCAACAATGTCTACAATCTGTTATTAAGATTTTTCATAAACCTGCAAATGTCCAATTCCCTCTGCAGAAAACCATCATCCACCCCATATTAATACAAGATTATTCATTGTTCCTTCCGTTATCTTATTGGGACTTCCATCACACGCTAAAAGGCCATTACACCATATGTATTGCTCACTGGGCAAGTGAGCAAAACGATGCTTTAACAGTTGAGCCGAAATGGGGGATAGAGACAAAATACAATTTTTCTTTTTCTGGAAGGGGGGTGGTTGGGGTTCTGGGCGGGGATGGTGGAGCAAAGTCTCTCCAAACCTAGTAGTGTTTCCGGTCATGTACATACACTAAATAGCAGACCAGCTAATTCTTTGTCCAATGTTAACCCAAGAACAAATGTGGGAGATTTAAGGTGATCATCAAATTCTACAAACCAAGTTCTGATCACTCATAAGCAGCCAAACTTTCCAATGATCACATCAGTCTACCATGATCCACCACAGAGTGGCTCAGCATCCATCAAATTACCAGTCAGCTAGACATCTTACCATCAAATGGAACAGCCATGGTCCCAAGAACCATTATTCAGAACATATTATCTTAAATACTCCTACCAATAGCTTCATTATATATAGGATGTAAGTAAAATTAGGCATAAGCAATTGTCTAGCTGAGGTAAGCAAGGTTGATACTTTCTAGATTTAGGCAAAGTTTTTTTTTTTGGTAAATTAGATTTAGGCAAAGTTCAAACTAACCAAAATCAAAAACACCACCCAGCACCTCACACTCCCCGTAGAATATCACCATTCACCAAGGTTAACAACCGAACAAAAACCTAACAAAGCCTAACCTCAGAGTCCACTTACCCAACCCACACGAACTCAATTAAACGGAACCCTAATTTGCAGCAAGAAAATCCACTACTTCCCTGCTCGTCTTCCAAAACAAAACTTTAACATGGCAAGCCGGATAGGCAAATTGAGACGAGTGACCTAAATTCACCATTGAACACATTCGAAGCCCAATTGCCAGCACAAAAGGAATACCGCCACAACACAGAAGAAACCAAAGGGGGTGAGAGAAACACTCTTTCACGTACCATCCTCGCCGTCATCCTCGTCCTCTTCCTCGTCGCTATCAACCTGAGCCTCAAGATCGAAAAACTCCGACCCCGATCTCCTCTTCGCACGCTGCCTCTTCCCTCCGCCGCCGCCGAAATCCTCATCGTCGTCATCGTCTTCCTCCTCCTCCTCTTCATCCTCATCCGCGACGTCATCTATGAAGTCTGATCTCCTCCGCTTCTTGCCACCGCCAGTTTTGCCGTAGTCGTCCTCCTCCTCCTCATCCTCCAGGGCCTCCTCGTAGTCTTCCTCCTCTTCGGGCTCCATATCGTAATCTTCCTCAGAAGCACGTAGCACGCACACAGTTAATTAACGAAACAATAAATTCTTGCTGAAATTCCAACACAGAAGCTGCAAAGCCAGCTGAAACAAGAACTCCATAAATTTAATGATCTAGCTACTACCAAGATTCCCTCTTTCAGTTTCATCAAACGGAAGAACTTGTCTCTCCTCTTTAGTTAAGAACCAAGCACCTAAGTCGACCATGCTTCCTTAATCCACCATCCACACACGAGATTCGTTTGGCACAAGCCTGCCCTTAACAATTACCAAAATCTCATACATGCGTCTCTAACTACAACGAGAGATTGAAATTGAATCCGATACTATGTTAATTAAAGAAACATGCTTCTTCGACTACTCTTGAGCACAATCACCGCAGAAGCACTTAGCACGCACGCAGTTAATTAACGAAACAAGAAATTCTTGCTGAAATTCCACCCCTCCAATTCTCCCAGACACGGAACCATCCAAGAATCACCAAGAACCCCATCACAGCCGTTCACAAAGACGACCCTTGCTTTCGATTCTTTGTCAGGAACGCCACAGGTCGGGCGACGAGGAGAAACGTCTCTCCCCTCGGCAAGCAATGACCCCACCCGACCAAAGCCGATTGATACCCACAAGACGTCAAAACACAGAGTAGGGAGAGCGAAGGGAAGTACCGAGATCGGCGAGAGAGAAACGCTGGATGTCGAGAAACGCTGGATGCCGAGAGACGATCGAAACCCTAGAGATGGCGAGTTCCGCAGACGAGGGTCGAAGAAGGGGGAGAGGAGATAACCGAAGTTTTCTGAAGATCTTATACCAGGGCTTGTTTTTGAAAAGGGGCAAAGTTGGGATTTTAATAAAATCTTATCCGGGCCAGGCCTCGATGGAGCCTAATGGGGGCATCGGTGTCTCGAGCCCAATCTTGGTGGAGGCGGGTGCAGGCACCAGGGAAACGGGTACGGTTACATTAGGCGTCAACATTTTCTCAACGGCTTTTTCCAAATATCGAACCAAACTCACCCGATGTCCGGGGATCGGACGATCTCCATAGAATCGAAAAATATGTACACATAATAAACCAAGACCTAAAATTATTGACTTTCAAAAACCCCGATACAATGTTAGAAAATTCAATCCAAAAGCTTAAATCGATAATTGGAGGGGGATAACATGAATATAAAGAGCACATACGACACGTCATTAAGCGACATGGGACAATATATTACAGTGGTAATAAACAATCCCGATGCTCTTGGGCAACATGTAGTAATCAGAAAACGAAATTGATGTTCGCCTCTTTTTCCACTTATGAAAGACCACGACCTTATTTTTTTCTCAGTCGTGCAAAGTCGCTTTAAGGATGGTTCGAGAAAGTCGGTACCAAAGATGGGACAGCTGTGGACTCATTCAAAAATTAAATTGGTAGATTTCCGTTTTTAATTTTTAAACGACGTTAATCCTCGCTCTAATTGCCTTTAATTGAGATCTGGTGTAAGAATCCAAGTATTGGGAATTGGTCGTAACTGATAAAGCCATTCAGGGAGAGAATTTGAGCATCAGTTACGACCAATTGGTCGTCATGATAAAGTCATGATTGAATGTATAATCAAATACAGAATTTTCGTTGTTCTTTTGAGATTTTATTTATCCTTTCTAGATCTCTGCCGAATTTCAGTCCTACATCTCTTAGCAAGATTCACGAGGATTTGTGACTAACGCTACATGCTTCCATTGTGCATTATTTCGGATGGTTAATTGGCAGGTGATCTGCAACGGAGATCGGGGCTTGATGAAATTTCTCTAGAAAGTAATACGTGCCTGCGGCAGATTGCTGTCAAGGTTGCCTGTGTGGAAGAGAGTATGGCCAGAGACGGCGAGGTTGTATAGCAGCAGCAGCAGCAGCAACGAAACGATTCATTCAGATTGAATCTCAACACTCACTAAAATAGATGAACGAAACTGAAGTACACTAGTACAAAAGGAGATCTGGAATAGGGTAGAGCACGCCTGATGAAGCTGCTGTGTCAGGTGTGAAAATTTTCATGCGATTCAAAATCATCGATGCCGCACATCGCCACTGCACCAAACCCGCAACCTATGCGATTATACAACAGAGGAGATACTCAAGAAGTGTAAACAGAGAGAGATGAGTAAGAGGCTCAGCCTGATGCTTGAGTCACGACGGCAGAAACCATGGTGTTCATTCCACACATGCCGTGCCCGCGGCAGAGCCGGTAATAGCCGTGCTCCCCCCAGCGCTTCCCCCACGAGTTCTTTATGATCCAATACGGCCGGTTGCCGAACCTGATGATGGAGAACCCCTCCGCCCCGTAGCCGACGAGGAGCACCCCGTGATTGACCCATCTCTTGCCGCAAATGATCGGACAGGAGACTCCCCCGATGTAGGTTTGCATGAAGACGGCGTTTAGCCCCACTGAGATCAGAACCAAGAACTCGTCAATGAAGCTGTTTACGCGCCACTTCCACAAGGTGCGCAGCAGATTTGTAGCAGGGTTTTCACACGACCGCCGCTAGAGCATACTCACAAGTCAGAAGCCTAGCTGAGTTCATTCGAAACAAACATAGAACAGAGACAATCTCTAGTCTTATACCAGAAAGATTATCTTAGTAAATTTGAAGACCTTCCAGGAAATCCTAGTAGAACCTTGTTAGTCATGTAAAAACCTACCAGTACCATCAAATTCCATCGCCCGTGCAGTTAGATTTGACTAATGTGAAAACCTATAGTTTTGCCTGCACGTAAGCCATGCCATCCGGAGGCCTTGCATCTCTCACCAAACAGGGCCAGACGTTTGGAGCGAGAACGTGAATGCTAATGTATAAAGGAAGGAATAAGGACGAAAGACAGATTCTTGATCGGAATTCCGAACCTGCAAGGGGACCGTGCTTAACCAAATGTGCCGCTATCTGGTCCTCATTGACGGGTACGGTGGTGAAATTCACCACCCGGACGGCTATCTTATCCGATTCAAACTTGCACTCCCCGCGTTTCCCAGTGTAAGGATACGAGCTCTCCTCTTCCAAACCGCCTGCCTCAATCAAGTACCTGTATGCATTCGTCATGAGACCTCCGTGGCAGCCGCTGTCACATGCCGTCTTCTCCGACAAATCGCACTTTGAAACCAAAAAAAAACAAAAAGAAAAACCCAACAAAAGATACGAGTTGAAGTAAGGATTTCAGCAGCAATTCTGACTATATAACAGCATTTGGATCCTTGAATTGGGGTTAGGAGCTAACCGTGCTATCACAGTCGACGAGCTGCTGCTCACTAAGATTGAGAAGCTTCCCGGTGGCAATGAAGTTGGCTCCCTCAACAGCTCCTGCAGTGCTAAAGGCCCAGCATGCACCACAGGAACCCTACAATTCCCACATTACATATGGTTATGATCAGTACACAGTATAAAAGGGATAACAAAATGAAAAGAGTGATCACGAGAGATTCAACAAAAAAAAAGGGCATCGCAAGCAAAATGTTTACAGGAGTGATGTTGCTGCCCAGGATCGAACTGGAGACCTTTAGTGTGTAAGACTAACGTGATAACCACTACACCACAGCAACTCCTCTCGTCAACTCTACATCAACTGAATAACTTTTTGCCAGCACTCAACCAAATCTACCGAGAAGATATGAAGAGTCACCATAGTCATACCAGTTACAATATGGCCGGTGGGTCTAAAAAGAATGATTCCGCTCCATATAAATCAGGATGATTGAACCGGAATATAAATTCTGATAGATTTGATATAAACTTGCAAAAGATTACGGCATCAATTGGCTATAATATCAATCCAATTTTGAATCTACAATAACATGAATCTGAAAATTGCCTTTTAATCCCACACACTCTGATGGGTCAGCGTTTTCATGGACAAACGAATTAAGGGGCAAAATTGGACGAATATTTTCTATCTTAGTACTACACACAAGACCAATTGATAATTTCTTAAGTGTGCTTTCACAAAGCTTTCTCCAACGCAGTATGTCAATTAATTGTACAATAGCCATACTTATTAAAAAATATTTGAGGGGTTATATAACACGTGTATTTATCGGGAGGAAACGCACTCACTTGCATCTTGACCTCGGTGACAGCTCCCTTCTCTCGCCAGTCGAAGTTCTCCGGCAATCCATTCACCTCCTCCTCCGTCGCCACCACCTGGGCGACGCCGTTCAAGGAGCCCAGGCCACCTCCGCCACCCCTGACGCCGGTGTAGAGCCTCTCAAACTCCTCGGGGGAGAGGTCGGAGAAGGGGGTGACGCCGTGGACGGCGGTGGGGTCGAGGGCCTGGTGCTCCGCGGCCCGCGCCAGGTTGGCAGCGAAGACTCCGAGGCGGCGTGAGTACTCCTCCCTGTTGGAGTAGCTCTTGTCGTACTTGCGCATGAAGATCTGGAACCTGCGCTCGGTGGTGAGGAGAGGGTTGTGCTCCGTGACTTGGAGGATGGCCGGCGACGACGAGCAGAGGCTGAATGAGAGCGCCAGTACAATGATGGCGATGGTGCGTGATGGACGTAGGCCGGGTTTGAGCACCGACATGGTTACTGACCTCTTTCTGGCTCTCTGTTAGCTGGGTCGATAGAGAAGAGGCCAAGAAGAAGGAAGGAGCGAGAGAGAGAGGCGTTTACTTTCACTTCTCAGTCACCAGAAAGGTCGGGGCAAGGCCAACTTCAATCGCTGGTTGCTCTCAGCATTTGATCTTTGAGCAATACAAAAGCAAATAAAAAAAACTTGCAGCAACCTCATCTGTTTCCACTCCTTTCTAAAACCCTTTTCCCATCGCTCAGCGAGTCCTTCAGCCGCGCTTCGGTGACGAGGACACGCGGCACCCATGCAGGAGGGGAGCCACCTCAGCAGAGTCGACGTGGCCGCGCCGCTGTTGCTCCACACATCTAGACGGCGGGCGAGCGGCGGTTCAGGCCCTGACGTTTTTCTCAGAGGAGCGAAGCGAGTCAGAAGCGGATAACGAGAGACTCCCAACTCATTCGCATCCTCGCCGGAAGACGTGGCTCAGTCTCGTGACGCGCGACTCACCCTCGAATGATTCATGATCCTCTGGCCCGGTCACAGCTTCGAATTCCGCAATCTTCCATCGATCCTCGGATGCCCCGAGCTCGTTTTGCGATGCGAGCCGGGCCGGAGTCATGGGGGAGGTGATCCCGATCCTACTCCTATTTATTATATTGAAATGAAGCAATAGCGATTCTAAACGAACAGTTATTGAAATATCCTGCGGTATTTACTAAATAGATCACAATTAAAATGTCCCATATTATGGAGTACTGAGTATAGTACCTTCTTGGTGTACCTGTATCACTATTTCAAGATAAGGATGCAAATTGTCCTTAAATTTTGGCTCAATATGTAAAGTGATACATAAATTTTGAATTTGTTCAATACCGTCATTGAATTTTTACCCGATATATAATTTCGTTCTCAAAGTTTTAATTTATTCAAAGTGATTCATGAACTTTTGGTAAAAAATCAAATCCAAATCTCGGACTTTATGAAAGCATCAAATACTATATTTACATTAATTTAAGTTCATAGACAACATCGAATAAATTCATAAAATATAATGGTTAGTATGAATATGTGGCAAAATTTCAAAAATCGCATTGAATATAAATAAAAAAATTCAAATAAAATACTGCACATTAAACTAAACTTTATAGATTACATTAAATTAATTAAAATCTTAGTTTAAGGAGGATACGAGCCATCCTTCCCATTATTTCCTTTCCCTTTTTACACCGGCTTCTCTTTGGAATGGGAGGTCTAAGCAGCTACGGTGATGAAGACACGTGGCACCAGTCCACGAGGGCAGCGACTCCAGCAAAAGCCTCCGCGGAGATCCACTGAGCTTAGAAAATGGAGGAAGATGGGGCGGCTCCGTGTTGACTTTTTAGGATTAAAGTCAATTAGAATAAAAACACTCTTCGACTGTAATTTCGTTAAGAATGAACTAAGCTTAATCAATGAGCCTAATTTCCTTAAGAAGAACCTCCGAGTCTTAGGGTCCGTTCATTTCACAAAAAATATTCTTCCGGAAAAAGTTTTCGAAAATTGTAGTGTTCGACAGACGAAAAATATTTTATCATGGAAAATATTTTCTAATCAAGGAGAAATTTATGTGTAAAACTAAGGAAAATATTTTCCTCTTTTCAAAAAGAGGTAAACATTTTCCGAAAGTCAACCAATTTTCGATGTCAATACCAGCGGCCAGTCCACCGTTAGGGTGGCGGTCGGACGGCTGCGGCGGTAGTCAAGCATCCATGAATAAGAAAAAAAGGAAAGAAAAAAATTTGTGAAAACATTTTCTGAAAAATTTAAGTTTCAAACAAACACCAGAAAATATTGTCATTTTTCAAAAAAAATGACTTCCTGAAAAATATTTTTCGGAGATACTTTATTTTCCACGAAACGAACGGACCCTTAATCTCGCCTCCAACTATATTTGACTAAAAAAAAACTCTAAATTTTATATCCAATTCGAAATCCACTTCAGACTTTTTCTTTTTCTTTTTTGTCTTGAAAAAGTCCTTAACTTTCAATTTAGCTTCAAATCTATCCAAATGACGCTTTGTTCATTAGTTATCTAATAAGACACTTTTACGTCAGTTGCAAATCCACATCAACAATAGGTGAAAAATTACGTCCAAAACAAAAACATTCTTCAATAAGAAAATTAGAGATAAATCATGGAGATTTTCGGGCGGATGACTGACAAGAGTATATTCAGAGTTAGAGTTATCGTTAGTGATTTTTTTTTTTTGGACAAAGAAGTTCATACTTGATTTGAAATTGAACCAAAAGTGGGGAGCTATTTTTAGATTTGAAAGAGAGTCCGGGTTCAGAATTAGACGGAAAAGTTGGAATTTCGACGCAATGGACTTCAACACCACACTGATCACCCTTGAACAGTGAGAGAGTCTTCAGCAGCTTGAGCACCGATGCTCAGGATAACCCTGTCATTCGAGGTCATGTCCTCGCGTATTCTAGGACGAGATTCGCACCCGAGACCTCCTGCTTCGCGAGCTCGACTGCTGTGCACGTGGATCGCGACGCCACAAGAAATCAGAAACCACTGCTAGTAGGGCCTTCAAATCCTCACACATGAATGTGGATCAGGACAACCACGAGAAGTCTGCTGGCGATGCTTTGGTCAAGAATTATACACCAGTGAAATGCGAATGGTGGTGTTCTGATTGGAAAGTGTAGCCTTAGTTGGGGGTAAGCGCCTAGCTATGACCTGTCTCCCACCCCCAAGCTTCTCATGATATACAGTGGAATGCCTTGTTAGATGACCTAGATGTCACTTGTATGCTAAAACCAAAAGCAATTTGCTGTTCAGCAATGCGATGAGAGAACTGAAAAACTGACTCACATCGACGTATCAACCTACTCCCACCCCATCAATTTGTTAATCACGCCTTCCTTGATCTTCTTTCGGGGCACACGCAAGCTATCGGCCTCGTCGATCAAGATTCTGTACACTTCCCACTCCCGGTTGTGCACCATGTATCTCCCAATTTCAACCTGGAAAAGGACATGGCGTTGGGTAAGCATACTTTTGAATAGAATGGATGATACCTTGAGTCATTCCTCAAGAGTGCTGACAAGGGAATCGGGGAGTACCGAAAAGATCCGAATATTGAGGGTCTCTAGAGCAAGCGTAATGTCGTGAAACACGAGTGGTCGACCTCTTCCGGACAATTCAACGGGATTAGCAACTAGCAGCTCAGTGTCTGGACCCCGGTTCACGACTGCCACTCTAAGAGGGCGCCAGAGCTCCATTCTAAGACGAGAACATAATGCATTCCTTTTGTTCGGATCAACTATCTTATTGCCATCCACTTGCATGATTAACAACTCCACCTCGTAGTTCCCGTTGTCTTTCGTACGGAACCGTCCGTGAGAAACCTGCAGGAAAAGCATCGAATCAAGTTCATCAGAGCACTAGGACTAGTGCGGAATTGCATTCACAAACTCTTTTGAGTGTTTTAAATATGACTTCTAAAATGCACAGTTTCTATCTGGAAATGTATATATTTCTACCTGAATGTTATAATCCTTCAATGTTCTCATAATATCATAGATCAGGCCTTTATGGTCCCAACAAAGGACCCAAACGACCGTATGCCGCGGGCTAAGGGAGTTGTCCATGACAACAGATAGGTTGTTAGAGGAAAGAGAGCCGGTTGGGTTTTCGCTCGATCGTTCTAAGCTGAACATGTCTTCAGTAACTGCAGATGGCAGAAACAACGATCCCTGTGAACAGATGGTGACTTCAGGGCCAGCCATTTCAATCTCACAACTAAGAATGGAGTCCCCTAATACATCTCTGAGACAACGGATCGTCTCCTCCTGTCTCTGCTCAGTATGAAGAAGTGCTCTGCCCAAGGAAGTAGACAAGCAATTCATAAGTACAGAAGGGAAAAGGCAACCTGATCTTGCATCAAATTATCATTGTCAAATAAAGGTCAATCCATTTGAAGCCCACCCAGCACATAATGATAGGGAAAGCATTTCAAAGCTTAGTACATAATCTCAGACAAGAGAGAGACACAAGTTGAATCCGTCAAGCTCATGGTTCACTGTCCTTGATTTAGTGAGGAAAGTTGATCCAACTATCAGTGTTTTCTATCAAGAGGGGTCTCACTATTCATGATAATTCCAGGTCATAGAGTACACAAAAGAAGAGCCTAACAAAGATATATATGCTTTCAAGTCGAATTGCATATATCAGACAATACTAAGCATAAAACCAATAAAAAGTGAACCCCTGGTTAATGGAGCTTTACCACTCCGCATAGTTGACTTTTGACTGCTTACCACATAGTGATGCGGCAGCAAACTTGGACAATGGAAATGGCCAGAACTTAGGCGCAGAAAGTCACTTATATTTGGCCATATGGCTGATTGTATATATCCATTTGATTACATTAAGAAGACCATAGTACTACATTAAGTTGCTAATATCTGGCTTTGTAGTTGACATTTGAACCTCCAATTCTACGGTTGGGTGGCTTATCCATCCACTCATCGAAGACAGCCAAACTTAATCAACCAATCATTCAGGTTAAAACCCCTAAAACTTAGGTCAGATATAGGATTCCTGAGTACTTTCAGCAAGTAGTTAGATTGGTTCAAGCTCTCATAGTATGGGAATTCCTGATTCCCGTTAATAGATTCAAATTTCTTCAGATGTTCTTCATACACAAATAGGCATTTGAGGTCTTTCAGAAAGTGACTGGGCAAAAGCAAGCAGCATTGGAAATGGAAGTTATGGAGCTTCTCTATAACAGGACATGAAAAAGGACAGAAGATCTAAAGAAAATAATATAGTCAAACCTGGTGTCTGTCACAAAGAAGAGGTCCATCACCCTCCCATCTGGAGCAGTGGACACCTTCACTCTCTTTATTGTTAGCTCCAATTCACAGAGGACCTTTGTTACATCTAATATTGGAAACAGAAAATACAGAAACTGAATCATTTGTCGGAGGATATGGGAAGAAAAGTGAAGTAGACGTATAATTGAGAAGACTAATTACTAATGTTTTTGAGGGGAAACATTAGTTCAGAATGCTAATTTTGTCATGTAAAAGTAGGCCATTTCTCTAGGAGGTTGAAATGGCAAAGTAAGTTACATAGTCTGTGAAGTTGAGTTTAACATAAATTAGCATGTGAATATGTTAACCCGCTAGCCAAAAGGAATGTGAAGATAGCAAAGACAAGAAGCATTTACTTCATTGTACCGCAGGAGCCAAATGCTGGACAGAAACAGCGTCATTACCGCCTATGGTCGCGAAACAACTTCAACAGACCAAATGTTATACTACCGTGCATTTAGTTTCTCGATCAGACTCGCACCTTGATTAACATTTCAAGCCTAATTTATAGCGGGACATACACCAAGGTTCTTATCATATGCATTATAAACAAATGTGGATCATACTATAATTTGCTTTGTCAAACTAATGGAGAGAAGCTCTCTAATTAAAATGCAAATTAAGAGTACCCATGTGGAAATAGAAGCGCACTTTAAGAGCTGGCGTTCTTTTCAGCAGAAACAGAATCTGATAATGAAATAGAAAGTGGGTGACTAATTAGACCTAAAGTATAATTTATATTAAGCAAGGAGAAACCAGGGGACGAGAAATCTGACCATGTAATAGACTTCTACGGTCACAAGAGCACCAGAATTTCAAGAGGAAGACATCATGGGGCTTTGGCTGATCCATCTCTGGTCTGTAATAATCAATTCCTGACATAGGAATATAGGAAGGGCACACCTCCAACAGTCTCTTCTTCAACAAACTCCACCTCGTCGTTGGTTTCCCCACCACCCAAAACACAACGAAGCACCACTTCCCATCCGTTGAGATATCTGCAAAACAAGAATATGCAACAGAAAATAGAAGTCAAAAAACGACAGAATCACTCTTGGTGCTGCAAAAATCAGATCTTTTTTCCTCTAAACCGGACATGAGAGTTTCTTCTCATCCGGCTCCTCACGAATGAAACGATTCGAATTTTTTCATTTTATGATATTGCCTTAGTCCTACAAATGGAAATCTGGAAACTCAATACAGAAGTAAAGAGCTTTTATACTCATCGCCTTGGATTACTAGAGGTCTCCAAAAAAGTTTGATACAAATTTCACAGTGGCATGCATTCATTCTACTTCCGACCCAAAAATCCAATATTTCAGAAAAACCAGAACTTCGAGAGAGAATCGTGAAATCTCTGAATAACCCTTTTTTCCTTTTTTAAAGGAACAACAAGACCCGGATAAATATAACGAACCAAATAGGAGAAACGCAAATAGAGCATGACCCATGACTCACGAACACACAGATCTATCCCCCATAAGAACAACACTGCAGGGAACACAGAACCCACAAGATGACAACACAGGGCTCACCTGCACTGTTAATGCTCAACCCAAAGAGCAAGATGATGCGGCACAAATCGCATCCCAGTCCAGTCCTGTCAAGACCACTCACAGTGATCTTGGTCGTGCCGTTTGCGTTCTCCGACTCACTGATCTGAACTGCATCCTCATCGGCATGGAAGATTCCCATTCTCTCTCTCTCTCTCTCTCTCTCTCTCTCTCTCTCTCTCTCTGAATAATGAACTTTTTCCTCTGTTTCTTCTGGTGTCCCAGCTCAAAGGGTTAGAAACAAGAACATTATAAAAGAAGCAGCTGGGAAGAGAAGGATCACACTCTGTTTTATTTTTGGAAGCTTTTTTTTTAGGACATAGCAGATTCCGACGGGCTATCAAGATGGGAAAACGAAAGAGGGACGAAACGAAATAAATTATACTCCGCAAGGGAAAGAGATCAGACACAAACGCAGGCCTCTGCTTTCCTTATCTCCCTCTGCCTCTCTCCCCCACTCGCTATTCTCAAAGTCCTCCTCGTTGCCCGTATAATTTGTTGACGTTAGTGCCTGGTATGGAGAGTCCAACGAGGTGATATCTCCCGGAGCCAAGATTCAACATAAAAAAACTACAGTCGATGCGATAAAGTCGTGAGGCGGCGAAAAGGGGATTCTCTTTCCTCTTCCTATTATTTTATGGCAGGGGTTGATTCGTCTGCTGTTTCCTTCCCATGAATATGCAGGATTCTTGCAAATTTGCTCTGAGAATATTTTTGTTCTTGTTGAGTATCTTGCAAACAAAAAGGGTCATTCCTCTTTGGCACCATTACTTATGATAATTGTGGATCGAAGCCTTCATCTTTAAAGTCGTTCAATTTAGTCCTTTAATTTGTATGATTTTGAGTAGTTAGGTTTTTTTATTATTGACATAATTTAATTGACTGCAAACAAAGATAACGTCTAAAGAAGTTTAAAAATCACAATAAAATTCAGAACATTTGAGAATTAAAAAAAAAACACACTCACACCAGAGAGAGAAGAAGAAGAAGAAGTGAAGGAGTTGGCTATTGGAAGTCCCATCGAGGACGGTCCACGCCACCATTGATGTTCAGCCCCTAGCTAACATTGGCAAGGTCACGCAACCCAAATGGATGAGGATCTCACGTGGTTAAGTCTCACAAGACCTTTGGATCGAAGCATGAATTATCCTTCAAATCTTTGAGTCCCTTTGATTGCCATTGAAATTTAGAGAATCGTCTCATTTGCGTAACCTGATGTGATCATTGAGCAAATACAAACGTACCAAAAAATAACATATCGGAGAGATTTACAAATATAAAATTCGAAATCTTTAATTTTGTTGGTATTTTAAATGACAATCCTTAGTTTAATTGAAATTTGCAGACCTCCACTACCTCTACCATAAGTCATCCGAGGTGAGATTTGGCCTTGTTTAACCTTTGCTTGGGTTGTGTGGTCTTGACGAGGGCTCGCCAAGGCTCAATTGGGTAGGTGGTGCAAACCATACCGCAATCAATAGTGGTCGACGACCTCTTCCCTCCCTCAAACTCACTCCCTCTGTATCTTTTTGAAATTTTTGTTCCTCAACTCATTAGAATTGTACATTGATCATAAAACATAAGTACCCTTTTTTTTTCCTTCGTAATTTTTCAACATGTCGTGTCAATTGCCATGCCGGTATGATTAAGCATGTCGATAATCAAAATGCTCGATTGCACAAATCACCAAAAAAAAAACCAAAATATTTCATTTACCACAAAAGATTAAAGGACTCGACGGCCCAATTGACATAAGTTTATAAGATCACAAAAAAAAAAAAAAGAATTATCCCAAAACAAGACCAGCTAGAATATTCAAACCAGAACATTAGTATTAATGAAAAAAAAATCATGCTGAGGCCATTCCATCTTTGACTTGTTCCCCCACCAGTTTGTTGGGTCAGAACTTCCTTTTTGATCTTACTTTCTTCCCAACTTTCTTACCAATGACAAACTGCCCCTCCCTGGCCTTCGATGCTTTTGATTTTTGCCGACATGAGAAAGTAGTAGAAGTCGGTCGATGGTGACTGGTGATGGTGCTTGCCTTGGTGGTGGAACTCCTTGGCCCTTAATTCCTTATCAATTTGGCTTCTTGTGGAGGGGGAGAGTTGCTTGTTCATTAAGAAGTGTCGATTTCGAAGTTGGAACCACCCTCTTTTTTTTCCTCACTCTTTCCTTCCTGTTAAGGAAATTATACCAAATTTTATTAAATTGCTTAGGCCAGGAAGAGAAAAAAAGAAAAGAAAAAGTTCAAATCGCCACTTTATTCACCCCCCCTTCGTTCCCTTCTTCCCCCCCCCCCCCCCTTTTCTTATTTATTGGAAATAGGTACATGGAAGAATTACAGAAATTGCCCATGAACTTTAGGCAAACTTGCAATTTGACATAAAATGGACTATAAACTTTAACTCAATGAGTAATGTGATCCTTGAACTTTCAGTTTGTTCAATATAATCCTTGAATTTTTCATAAATATTATTTGGAAATTTTCAATTTAAATTCAAATACCATATTGAGAATTTTCAAATAGTTCAGGTATTAGTATAAAAATGTACCAAAAGTTCAGGACCACGCTAAACAAATTGTATATATTGAGCTAAAATTTAGAGACCATTTTGTGTCAGATTGAAAGGTCATGGATCAGATTGCACATTTCGTCAAAGCTTGGAGATCGTTTATTTCTAGATACATCTTAATATCTTGGCTGTCATAATTAATTTGGTGATCCTTCACGTGCTTTTTAAGATGCGCCACGTGTTCCCTTCAAGGAATTAAAATCCTGCCAACGTTCAAAGGACGGCTTGAGAAGGTTGGGCTAACCTATGCATGATAACAATATAAAATCCACATATTTATTCACCAAAAATAGATGTTTATTTAAGGGATGTTGTCATTCGCTAATCAATCGTGCGCAAAACAGGGGATTATTGCCTTTATGTCATTTGAGGTCTTAACTTAAAAAAAATGTGTGATTTTATATTTAATAACTCGGATAGAGCAATAATTTATGATGATTCTCAATGGATTAGATTAGCTGATTGGATGGCACTCTTCACTTTTTTTTTTCCTTGGTATTGGGATTAGCCCAATAAACTAAATTTACCTCTTCAATCTAGTCAAAGACAATTAATCAAAAATCGGGCTCGGACTGTTGTAATGGTGGATTTGGAGCCCTTGCCATAATGGCAGGGGTTACATAATGGCACCATAGCCGTCCCATCTGAATCGGATAGTTGTGGTTACAAAAAACAAAAAAGAAAATTAAAAAAATAGCGTCAAAATTCAAAAATTCAAAAAATTGAATCTCAACCGTCAGATAAAAAATGCGACGGCTGGGATGAGACGATTAGCTAACTTAATATTAAGTTAGCATATCCAAATCCGTTGTAATGCTTGGTACCATCTTACATTTTAAATCATTATGTTCCAAGACTTGATATACGTGGCAAGAACAGTAGATAAAACTAAGTTTTTTTTTTTTTAAAGGCAAATGATCAGGCATCTAGCTCATATATAAAAAACATATGTGAAAGATAAAAAAAAAATAGTTCGAATTTAGGGACTCGCCTTTATCACTATCTTAATTGTACACAAATTGTGATTTCGTCATTCATTTAACGCTTCGCAAATTGTGATTTTCTTTCGCCAATGTATGTTTTCTTGGACTTTATTGATAAAAAGTATGAGATGAGAATTACTTCCGGGTTCACCTTATAACAATAGAAAGAAAGAACCCTGCATATGCAAAATTCCCAGCTGATTTTAATACTATATTAAATTGAGACAGAGCTTTATTAAAATAGTCTCATAAACTCACATATATTCGCTTGTAATTCAATCATTATTATTTTTTTGGTAAGTTTGTAATTCAATCATTATTGATCCTTAATGCGTTGATTAATGAAGTTGAACGAAGCAAATTACTCTGCCAAATAATTTTGTACTTAAGTTATTAATGATGTCATATGTTTCATTAATTTAAAGGGAAATTCCAAATAATTACTTGAAGTATCTTCATTTTTTTCAAATGAAAATATAAAATTTTGTTTCAAATAAGGATCCGAAATACCCTCATTTTATCAAATAATGGATTGAAGTGATTTTTTTTTTGTAAACATAGGTCTAAAATGATTATACCAATCTCAAAGAAAATTTGACCTCACTGAATAGGAAACGGCTATAGCAATCTCAAAGAAAACTTGACCTCACTGAACAGGAAGTGCCTAGTTAGAGGCATTTCCGTCCTTTTATTTTTTTTCCTATTTTCTATATTATGTTTTGTTTTTCGTTTTTCATATTTTCCAGAAAAAAAGACAAAGTGAAAAAAATTTTAAAAATATATATAGGTGGGAGGAATAAAACATAAAAAAGGAATAAATAAATAAATGATAGAAATGCCCCTGATTAGCTAGTTAAGTCAAGCCCTTCTTTGAGATGATCGTGATTTTTTCGGAAATTTATTTAAAATAAAGTCCACTTTAGTAATTTATTTGAGAAAATGAAGACACTTCTGGATCTTGTTTGAAACAAAGTTCACTCTATGTCTTTAGTTGAAATAATGACAGCACTTCAAATCTTTATTTAAAAATTTTCCTAAATTATAATTTTTGCAAATGGGGTTTGAACATAATAAGATTTGCCTTTTCTCATTGCAATATCTATCCTCGATGCTAGGAGTGAGCATGATAGACCGCCCAACCCATGAATCGCTCGAACTGAACCAGCCAGGTGAGTCCAGTTCTTCATATTTATAGTTTGGTCCTCAATTCCAGAAAATGAAATCAGTTTCGAATGGTCCGGTTCCTGATTCCTAAAAAGGTGGAACTAGATCGGACCACCGAGACCAACCGACCCAGCTCCCTTTCGCGAGAGGAGGAAGGTGGTGGTGAGAGGGAGTGTGAAGATGGAGGACATGACCATCTCTGAGAGCTTCAGGCTGAGAATAGTGAAGAATACTAATGATGTTGGGAACCCAGCAGCTCTGAAGAGAGCTTGGAAGTGATTGTGGAGCTGTCGCGGAAGAAGGCTCGATGAGGAAGATGAAGGAATGAAGGCGGCTCGTGAGACAAGGAATAAGGCTCGGAATGGCAATGCAATAGAAGCAGAAATTGTGATGAAGTATTGATAGTTTCGGAGGAATGTGTTAACTGATCTTCTCAGAATCTTGCTTGTTCCCTCCATGATCTTATTACTGAAAATCAGAAGAGTGATTCGTGAAGGCCAAGGGAGACGGGGAAGAAAAGGGTGCTGATTCTTTTGAATCTTTCTCTCCGTGGGGGTTGATAAAGAGGGGGAGTGGGAGAGTTGGTGATCTTTGGTTAACTGTATGGAAAGGACTGAATAATGCTAACTAACAACTACAAATGGAATTGGAGTTGTCTGAGCAATGTTTTCGGTCCTATTGGATTGCTCGAGAACCGGACCGAAGTCCAGTTTGGTCCTAGATTTAGTTGGTCCGTTCCCCGATTCCAAAGAGAATCGGACCGCCCGAGAAACCGATCACCCTTACTCAACGCGCTCCCTCTTCACCCAATCACCGTCACAATCTCCCGCAACAAATCGCAGGTCGACAAGAGATTTAAGGCGAAGTGGATCGCCCAACCGACGCGCCTCCCCACGACAATCCTCCTCCTCCATTCAATCAGGTGTCGCCACCTGTGATTTGTTACGGTCGTTGCTTCTTTTTGAATTCCTTGGGATTTCTCTAACTTGAACTAGGACTTTTATGAAAAGAGAGGAGAAAAGAACGAGGAAAAAGAAAAATTGGACTGCCTGGAAGCATCTCAGCCGATGGAGAACGCCGACTTTGTTCGGACTCTCCAACGTTGGACCGGACAACACGCTCGGGATTTCCGAAACTCGTGAAGCCAAGCGCTCCTGTCGACTCATAACAGGGCATTGCTTAAGTGACCGAAAGCGAGATAGCAATGCTAATCCCGACATCATTATATCGTAACGAGCAAACATATCGCTCGATTGTGCAAGTCCAGAAAGATTAGAGGGTTCAATAGCACAATTTAAAATGCCGAAGGACTATATTGGGGGAACGCCGAAATACAAAGAACGAAGTTTCATATCGATATATGATGTCATTTCTCTCAAGTTCTCGTTATAGTTCTCTTAATGTTGCAAGTGATGCGAATGGGTCGGGCAAAGAGCAAACCATGCATGGCGCCGAACATTAGTCCTTCGGCGAATGAGAAACCGTGGAAGCTGTACATGATATTTGTTTGATTCACTCGTGATCGCGTCGTTGACCCTCTTTACACATGCCCACCTGAGAGTCGAGCTAGTTTTACCATAGCCTTCACAGCGATTCTCGACCCAGCCCCGCTGAGGCAATCCCCCACCGAGCAATTCGAGCTGGCCCAATCCCCATCACGGCCCACTTGAGCCGTCCTCGGTGAGCACGGCGAAGGGGCGGTCGGGTCGGGCATGGTGGCGGCAGTGGCGGCAGTTGGGTCATTGAGGTGGCGCGTGACTCTGCCTGAGGACGACTTCGAGGTAAGTCATTTAAGGCATCATGGGTCGCAACTGGATATGGACCTTAAACCACGACGTTTCCTGTGCTCGAGGTGGGCCTGAAGAAAGATAGGATAAGAGACGGGAGCCATAAATCCATGTCTAAGCATCATCGCCCTCGTCTGCCTTTGACCTCTTGACTTTCAGTCCCCCACCTCGAGCAAAGCAAGGATGGCCGGCCAGCATGGGGATCTTGATCCAGTTCCGGCTGTCGATGCCCACGACTACCTCAAAATCGTCATTAATCCCGACGGCACGGTCACGCGCCGCCTCCAAGATCCAAAGGCCCCCGCTGTGCCCGATCCCGACCAGCCCTCTGCCGTCCGCACCAAGGACGTCCCACTCAATCTGGCCCTCAACACGTGGGCGAGGATCTTCTTGCCTCGCCCATCCCCGGCCCCCGACAAGAAGTCACCGCTCATCGTGTACTATCACGGCGGCGGATTCGTGCTCTGCTCTCCATCGTCCGCGTCCAGCCACAATTTTTGCTCCCTCATGGCGGCGAAGCTCGGCGCCGTCGTTGTCTCCCCCAGCTACCGCCTCTGTCCAGAGCACCGCCTCCCCGCGGCCTACGACGATGCCATGGAGGCCCTCCGCTGGGTCAGGACCGCCGAGGAGGAGTGGCTTCGCGAGGGCGTTGACTTCTCGCGGTGCTTCCTGATGGGCACGAGCGCGGGGGGGAACATCGCGTACCACGTGGGGCTGCGCACCTGCGCCGCCGCGGCCGATCTGGAGCCGTTGGTGATTAGGGGCCTGATCCTGCACCACCCCTTCTTCGGTGGATCGCGGAGGACCGACTCGGAAGTGAGGCTGTTCAACAACCCGACCCTGCCGATGAACGGGGCGGACCTATTGTGGGAGTTGTCACTGCCGGTCGGCGCCGACCGGGACCACGAGTATTGCAATCCGAGGACTGGAGAGAGATCCGACGAGTGGGAGAGGATGAAAACTATGGGGTGGCGAGTGGTGGTGGCGGCCGGTGGCGGAGACCCGATGATAGATCGGCAGAGGGAGCTGAAGGCGGAGCTAGAGGCGAAGGGCGTGGAGGTGGTGGGTATTTTCGGGGGCGAAGAAGAGTATCATGGAGTGGAGGTGTTGGAGCCGGCCAAGGCAGAGCTGTTTCTCGAGAAACTGAAATGTATCCTCTGAGCCGGCGGCTCAGCCATGCCGGCAGCCCAGGACCGGCAAGATGAACGGCGGTTGAAGACGGATGCGCATCTATCGAATAAAGACTACACGTCATATATTGTAAGGGAGTGGTGATGAGTAGCATGAACGTGTTCATGCATCATCATCTTCATCTCCGCCGTATAATAAGTGGACCAACTTCCGACCGCCATGAATGTGATGTTGATGGGCATAAGCTTTTCTTTGCACTCTTTCACCCTTCCTTTTCCAATCCGGATCCAGACCCGGATTTTTGCATTGCTGTTCAATTCTAGGAGCCGAGAAGGAGGTCCTTCATGTGTTGCATTAATAAATTCTGCGTCTTGGGACATTTCCGAATATAGATGGGTCGTGTATATTGTGGTGATCATTGTTTTCTTCTAGAATTGCTCTAATTATTAAACTGACAAAGTGACGATCAATGATGTCTTCTTGAATAAATCGGGTTTGATTGTCGCAAAAATCTCTCCCCCTTCGCTTTCTTATGTCTTCTAATGATTGGTTTCTCGCAAAAATACCTCTTCATTGCCTAAGTGCGGACGGGAACATCACGTACCATGCGGGCCTGCGCCGGAGCGCCACCGCAGCCGATCTCGACCTGTTGGTGATCGGAGGATGGATCTTGTCCCGCCCGCTCTTTGGTGACCGAGTTGGACGGCGAGGCTGTTCGACAACCTGGTCCTGCTGGTTAACTTGATGGACCTGATGTGGGAGCTGGCGTTGCCGGCCGGTGCCGACTGAGGACACCATTATTGCAATCCAGTGGCAGGGAAGAGATTGAAGGAATGGGGGAGGATAAGAACGAAAGGGGTGGCGAGTGGCGATAGCAGGCGGCGGTGGCGGCGATCCATCGATAGATCGACAGAGGGAGCTGATGGCTGAGCCGGAGGCGAAGGGCGTGCAAGTGGTGGGGTTCTTGGGGCCACGAAGGCGATGGTCATGCAGTGGAGGTGATGCAGCCGCCTAAGCAAGTGTAGTTTTCTCGCGAAAACGAAAGGGATCGTCCGAAATGGCGGCTGGGCTAGGCCGGTGGCCGGAGACTGGAAGATGAGCGACGGTCAAAGACGGAGGGCATGGGGGGCGTGACGATTCTTCACATGCCTCGTTTTTCTTTCCCGCTGTCCTTTTCTTTTCTTGTGAATAGACGAACTCTTTGCGAAAAGGAAGCAACGTGCAAATTTGACAGAAGGAAGGACTAGGGTCAGAAGAAAGGTTGAGAAAGCAAATCCGAAGTTTGGTTTATTTATTGAGATTCCGTTCTTTTTATGAAAAATAACTTTTAGAAAAATATTTTCCGAATTCTCCAGCATTCGTTTCATGGAAAACAAAATAGTTGATGAAAATATTTTCCACCAATGGAAAAGAAAACCTTCAAAACTGAGGAAAATGTTTTTCATTTTTTTAAGTGGAAAACATTTTCCGTATTCTTTGTTTAACTTAAATATCGTGGCCTCTACTAACGTGTTTCGGCCTTACCTGAGACTAGTGAGCTTGTAGCCTTTGATAGTGAGTTCAAGACTTGCCTTGGATTGGCAAGTTTATGACTTTTGTCGGTGGAGCCTGGCGAGACTTATGGCCAGCGATAATGTATAAAAAAAAGGAAAAATTTTTAAAATCTATTTTTTATATTTTTTTTTCAAATTTCAAATGAATACTTAAAAATATTATTAATTTTCTAGAAAAATACTTTCCTACCTGTAGAGTTACTTTTTTCAGCTTGAGAACTCATAGCATGAATATAATATATATATATATATATATATATATATATATATATTGGTCATAAAGTTGGGAAATAAGATTCTTGAACTCAAAGAAAGGAAAACACTATTCGCCCCCCCTCCCAAAAAAAAAAACAATCTGCAATTACAAATTAATGTTAACGCTCATTACTCTTGCTTGAAGTATTGAAAATAGCAAACTTTCTTCCCCGGGGGAAAGTATCTTGATGTGCAATTCATTAAAAAATGGGTAATTTGAAAATTATTTTGTTTTAAATGATCGAGAAAGTTGTATTGCTTAAAGAAAAAGTAGTACATATAAATTTTTTCATCTTCCAAAAAAATATTGAAATATAAATTGTTATTGATTATAAATGATCAACTAATTATTTAAAACTATATAAGTGACTAGTTAAAAAAATATGATTATCTTTTGCAAAATAATCCGAGCTTATGATAGTCGATAATTTTTGGAACATAAGCTATTATAAAGACAAAAACATCTGGCAATTTATAACAAGCATTAGATGTATTTTCAAGAGAGTAAAGGGGAAGCCATGCTATATCAATCTATCTCAAGAGCTGGTTTTCCAATGCTATAATTTCACATTCCTCAACCCTCCTCGAAAAACAAAATTACACAATCTAATTCTGAGTATAGAAAAGATTAGGATTTTGTAATTTTAGCATGAGGGCTCTTGTTCGTGTTTCAATTCGACACAGTTCTTTGGATCGATCATATCATAAAAAGGTGATTTGTCGCATTCTGTCCATAATATTAATAAACTATTTCGTTATATGATTAGATGGGTAAAGTTGTTATTTCTATTTGAAAATTGGCTTTGGATATCATCCGATTTATTAAAAGAAATTGAAAAAATTCGCATGCATTTTGAGCCTTATTTATGCTAAACAAAAGTTTTCTTTTTTCCTGATTTTGTCTTCTTGTCGGGTGATCAAAAATCAAGATGGCCAATGAAGGCTGTCCTGGTCTTCCGTGAAGGCTTCAAGAATCCCATTCCAAGTGATCACGCCTCCATGGACATGGCAAATCCCCAGCCGGCGAGCAGCCGCCACGTGGCTCGACCTTTTGTGCTTCCACGGTCGTGAGCACTTTGTCTCCTTCCGTCGACTCGTGGGTGGCTCCCACTTCTTCTCCGATCCCAGAGGAGATCCCTTCGAATCTTCTACTTCTTCTCGTTCTTTCCCCCTTCCTCCTCCATCCTCAATATCTCTCCTCCTCTCTTTCTCCCTCTCCTCAAATCCCAAATAAAAGCACCAACAAGTGAGACCCAGATTGCAGAGCACAGCAAAGTTTAGTGCTTGAGCAAGGATGAGAGCGTTGTGTTCAGAATTTCTGCTCATTGATCTCAAGACCTCATGGAACTCGGCTAACCAGATCCCTTCCTCCACCCTCACGTATCTCCGGGGCTCGAGTTTGATCTCTGCGGTCTCTTCGTCATTCCGTCGAACGGGTCGTGGGCGTAGAGGGATCGCACCGTCGAAATCACAGGCCCCGTCGGTTCGGTCCCCGGAAATCCGGCGGCCGTCGGACCGGCTCTTCGGAGGAAATGGGTCGGCGTCAAATCCGTCGTCGAGCGCAGCTTCGACGTCGCAGTCCGTGGTGGACTCGGAGCTGGAGATGTTTCTTGACCTAGTGCCTTTGAGGATGAGGAGGGAGCTGTACAAGCATGAGGAGATCGGGGCGTTGATTGAGGTCGTGATGGATTTGGGTAGGAAGCCGCTCGCCAGGTTCCCATCAGGTGATTGGGTCATATCAGAGCATCCGATTAAGTTGGATGATTTGACGCATGCTATATCCAAGGTGATCTTTTAAAGTGGATTGTGTTAGATAGATATTGTGAATGGCTATATTTGTTTGGCTTGAGGAAAAAAGTCTCTGAGATCAAGCTAGTGGATTGTAGTCTTATATTTTGAAGCCTAATCCCCTTATATGTACCATGAACAGGATTGATCCTAAGTTTGTAATCTGTTGCTAAATTGTATTTTGCAGTAACAGTTTTCCATCGTGAGAATCGAAATGTGTATTGCGGTTAGAGGGTGTCACAATTGATGAATAGGGTAGATAATGTGATTGTGGTGCTTGAAAATCCTTTCTATTTGACTTGTGAGCTATAAGAGGTTGGGCATTGTATTGATCACTTTTTGTATGAAGACCTTCATGATTTGTATGTTTAGGATGTGATGTTTACACCATGTTCCTTACTGTGATACTAGATAGTCAAGCAATTTTGCCTGGTCTCTGATAATTCTGATCATCTGGACATAAGAAAGGAAATTCGTGATGACATGGTAATTAGTTGGCTTGACCTTATGTTGGCTTCTCTCTCTTTAGGTTGGAGAGTTTTCAGATGACAACAGATCGGGCATCAATAGTTCCTTGCATCGTATAAGTGCCATCCGAAACCGTAAGATGCAAGTTATTGGCCTAACTTGCCGAGTTGGGAGAGCTATATCTGGAAGTGCTGAGACAATTCGTGACTTGATTGAGGGGGGAGGCTCAATCTTGGTCATTGGTCCACCAGGAGTTGGAAAAACTACTGTAATTAGGTATTTCTTTCCTTAATGATAGCTTCCAACTGAGATTGTTTTAGCTTAAAGTATGTTAAGATATTTTCAGTTGCTATTTTGCTCATTAATATTTCTGATTTTTCTCAGTGGTAGAATGGCTGCTTTATCTGAAAAAAGTCTGTTTTGACAGAGAAATTGCTAGAATGTTGGCAGATGAGCACCAGAAGCGTGTCATCATAGTAGACACATCTAACGAGATTGGAGGTGATGGAGATGTCCCTCATTCAGGAATAGGCCGGGCAAGGAGAATGCAAGTGCCCAATGTCCATATGCAACATAATGTAGGTTTCAAGTTTATTAAAGCTTTTCACCACTGCTTTGACTCTAACTATGTTGTCAGCTATTATAGTTTCTACTCAGACGTGCTATAAACCATGTCTCTTCTATACAGGTTATGATAGAAGCTGTTGAAAATCACATGCCTGAGACAATCATAATTGATGAAATTGGAACTGAACTTGAAGCGCTAGCTGCCAGTACTATTGCTCAAAGAGGAGTTCAACTTGTCGGCACAGCACATGGAATGACAATAGATAACATAATAAAAAACCCTTCCTTGCAGATCCTTGTTGGTGGCATAGAGGTGAGATGCAGTTATCAAATTATTTGTAGTGATCTACTGCTGCCTATCGCTTTTCCCCTTTCTTCATATCATCTTGGCAAATAAACCTGCAATCAGCCAGGCATAAACCTGCATAATCCCCGCCTAATGATAGTGGAGAGAGAAGGTGCTTTTTGGCACCATTGGCTGCTGATGTGGGTTGATATCTGTGTATCTTGGGGTTTTGTTATTCTAATGTCGCGTATTCATCCAAGGATATAGGCAGAAGTATATGTGAAATTTTTCCTAGTTTGCTTGAGAGCTGAAAAGTGGCCCATCTATAGTCGTATTTCTTAGGACTCTATGGTGGATTGAGCCTGAAAAATTACCTTATTCACAGAGTGTGACACTCGGTGATGAGGAAGCAAGGAAAAGGAAAGTGCAGAAGACGATTCTTGAGAGGAAAGGCCCCTCTACATTTACTTGTGCTATTGAGATGATATCTAAAACCGAGTGTCGTGTTCATCACCGATTGGATGCGAGTGTTGATGCTATACTGGCAGGTACTTATGCCTTCTCAATTTGAAGATTGAAGTAGGAGCTTGTCATTATATTTACCTTTCAGCATGTCCGAGGACTATGTCTCTCAATATGATTTTCAGAACATGAGCTTCTCTAAGGAAAAACATTTCTGTGTTATAGGAAAATCTCCCCTGTTTGAAATCCGTCATATGCAATTTGAGGCCCATGATCGTCTGAAATCTACTCTGTCATTTGATGAGGAAAGCACAGAAGATCACAGTTCGCCTGATAATATAGGCTTAAGTAACGATATAGAGTCTGATGAGGAGGATATAGATCGTCATTCCAGTAAGGCTAACAATTGTAGCGCTAATCGCTCTGCCAGAAAGAGAAGCTCGCCCGTCTCTGTTTACACTTACAAGGTATATATTCTGACTGATCATTCTGGTATAATACACTTTTCATCATTCTACCCCATTGCACCAGGGCACTTCCGTCAAATACCAGATCAATATTTTTCTCTTGTTTGATCTTAATTAGTCCTATGAACTTTTCATGGTGCCACTGATGGTTTTGGAACATTTATACCCGAGTTTTGGCGTGATCCAGATTCTTGAAGCTGATCTACTACAAGTGGCCATGGTGATGGGGCTTGAAGATGAGATAGATGTAACTGATGACATTGGAACGGCAGATGCTATTCTTGCCTGCAGTGCTGAAATGAAGGAAAACCCTTGGATCCGTAGTGTAGCTAAATTTCACCAGTTGCCGGTATTTGTTATCAAGGTATATAATAACCCATTCTCTCCTCCAGTAACATTTTTGCTGCATGCTTCTAAATAAAATGTTATTACACTGGAATTGCAGTCAAATACCATGGCCCAGATGGTCAAGGCAGTCCGAGTGATCCTTGGAATGGAGTCATGTAGCTCTTCATGGAAGCAGCCTATAAAAAATTATGTGGATGTTGAAATTGAAGATGATGCGCCAACAACAAGACCATCCATTGAGGAGATCGATGCACTGGAGGTAAATTTTTTTCTTCCTCAGATAGGTAATGAGGATAAAGCATTGGATTGAATCCTTGATTCAGAAACATCCCATCTGCTATTTGAAAGAAGTAACAGAAAGATCCGGTCATTTGTGTGTTGTATCGGTTAAGAAAAAGATTTCTCCTGCATTGACACATTAAACATACGCTTGCGCATTCTTTAAGAGAGATGGAGAAATTTCTGGTCAATTTTTGCTCATCATGCATTATTCTTTACAGAACTTGAGGTCTCTTGCCTTTTACGCATCTACTTTAGATTAGTCAAAAGCCCAGACCAGGCTTTTGAATTCACACCAGGGAATATGTATTACATGTTCTATGCAATATGGCTTATTCTTTAGGAGATCCAAGAAAGTAAAAAAGATGCAAGTCTCTAACATGTTTTGATTTGTTTCAAAAGAACCATTCCTCTGGAGAAATATGCTCTTGGCAAAATATCTTCTGTTCCTGGCAGAATGATCAACTCATGATAACCTAACTTCATGGACAGGATTCTCCAAAAAGTGATTTGACATTGCATTTTTGTCTGTCTCTTGCACTATTAGCTTAGTTCTCCCATCATCTGGTCATCATCATTAGCTTAGATTTGCAATAGTGGTCAGTTACTTGCAGCACCCTGAAAAGACATTCTCATACCTAAGTATCTTTTATCTCTGCTCTAAGTGGCAGAAGAAACTATTGTCGTTTCGCATGATCTTTCCTGTTAACTTTCTTTAATGGATGATAGGAGGTCCGTCTTGCGATTGAGTACATCGTCATTCCTGGCGGAGAGGCAGTAGAACTTCTCCCTAGACGCTCCGAGATAGTCGCTCGACAGCTTGAGCTAGTGGAAAGCTATCAGCTAGCTGCAGAAAATTCTGGCACCGAGCTGAACCCCAGATTGCAGATTCTTCCGCTCAAGATAAACAACAAAACTTCTAAGCTCTTGAAGTCGGGTTTGAGTGGCCGAAAGGAAACGAGCTCAAAATCACCGGCTAACGGCGGCGGCACAAGTGTAGCCAAGCTGCCTCTTTTACCCGAGTAACCCGGACCCGCGTCTCTGACCGTGCGTCTCTGACCGTATATATGGTGGCAGTTATTTGGGAATTCGACGTGTCTTTGTACAGTCATGTACATTAGTGTATCTTAGGGGGTCTAATTGTTTGGCTACGAGGAAAGGCTAATATATTAATGATCATTCATTCATTGGAATGACTGAGTCTTCATATGAAGAGACTCAGCGGGAAAAAAAGAGAGCCTCTTGACGAAGGTCACCTTCCTTCCATGAAAGCCTTCGCCGTCCTAACCGATCGAGTGCACGCATATTACTACTTAAGGCTTAATTTGTTATGTAAAGATTGAATGGTTTAGAAAATGTTTTCCTGAAAAGTGATTGCTCCTAAATAACAGCAGAGGAGTTGCCGCTAATCTTACGAAAAAATTCTTAAGCCTCATTTTCAGAAAATATTTTCACATTCAATTCAATCCTATTGATGGTATATGGAGCACTTTACAGAATAGCCTAAGTCTTTATTCTCTCCCATATCTCTTCACTCCAAGCACAATAATGTTTATTACACAAAATCCAAGCTAACAAACACAGAAATTGGATTTTAGAATTGGTAACATGACTTAAAGCAATCCGTTCTTATAATTTTGAAATTTGAGAGGAATTGTAAAAAGAAGTTACAAATTAAAAAAGGTAATAAGCCATCACGGTTCGATTATTGAGGTATTTTTAATGAAGCATATAATGTCATGAAAAATATGAGTTGCGAATATTCCATGGTACAATGTCACAACGTACGATATTACAAGCACTTTTTTTCATGATTAACCATGAGATATCCTTAAATATAATTTATTTTTGAAGACATAATGACGTGATATTCGAGTGGTAAAAAATTAGGATAATGACATAAATGATAAAATGATCTCTAAACTTTATTTCAATGGTAGTATGTTCCTCATACTTTTTAATTTGTTTAGTATGATCATCGAATTTTTTTGTACATATTCAATTTGGTCTATTAATCATATGAAAATGTTTAATATAATTTATCTATTGATTAAAAATTAAAATTAAAAATAGAGAATACATTCTACCACGAATTTTTTTTTTCTTTATGCTAATGAAAACGTACACGTGGCCACGAGACAAATAACCTTTGCAAACGTCGGGACGGTTCGGCTCCCCCGACGTGGGACGAGTCACTGAGTTATTTATACCCTCGCAAGAGGTAACCGAGGAAGCGCTTTCGTCTTGTTTCTGGAAGTCTGTCCGCTAGGGTTTTTCAAAAAGTTCGCCCCTTTTCGCAGTTTCCATCGACCGAGGGAGGCACCCGAGGAGGAGGAGCTAGGTATGGAGTAGCTTCGCAATATCCTCTCGTCATTTCCGTTTGCGGTGTCTGCACGGTCTTTCTAGGGCTGTTCGTTATCTCGTCTGGTCTTGGCTTCAGGCAATTTGAGCGAGGGCTCGGAGGAGATGGTGAAGGAAGATTATCGCATATTCGTGGGCGGCTTGTCGTGGGACATCACCGAGCGTCAGCTCGAGAGAGCTTTCGGCCGCTTCGGCAAGGTTATCGGGTCTCAGGTAAAATCATTCTCTGGGCTTCGAGACCTCTGTTTTGCTTTCCGAGAGGAACTGGGACGTGTTGAGGTGTTTTCTCTCTCCCGAGTTCGTGATTTTCGTATCGGTAAGCATGCGTCTAGGACTGGAAATCGGGGCACTCAATGATGTTCTGCTTAACATTTAATTTTTGGTTAATGTGAAGCACATTTGAAATAATTTTCAGTTGCTGGAGAAGAAAGCTAGGGTTATGTTACCGAAAGTAGAGTCTGTTGGTCCTTAGCTCTTCCCGTTCTTCTACTTAATTATGTTTTTAATTAGATCTGCATTCACAAGGCCAGTTAATAGCAAAAATTTATGATGAGTTGGCAAATAATAAAGAAAGGGCTCAGGAGCATCGGCTATAGTTGGATGTTACCCCCTTTAGTTTCATGATATGGTTATTGCATTTCTAATTATAGTTCTACAGAATGACTATGTGGGGAAAAGTGGAGTTCACGACACAGTGAAAGGACAAATGGTCAAAATTTTGATGGTTAATTTTTTTTTTGAATAATGAGTTGATGTTATTTGGACATGTTTGTTTGGTTATTGGTTATGTGTGTTTTCAAATGCATTAGTTCTATATTGATCATGGTTCATTTCTTGTGCTGCTGGATGCTGGTTTGGTTTTTTGAGTTGCTGTAGATTGGTCTAGAAAAGCTATTGCTCAGTTTAATTGCAGAATCTCAGAATCTTCTGGAGGCTCGTTTAGTAGAGTATATCAGAAGGCCATTTCAATGAACTAAGAAAAGACTGATGTATGTAATCGAATCTTCTCTAGATTTCAGTGGATGATTGGTGACTCTGTGGAAGGAATCTCTATAATTTTTACTAAGCATGAAAGTACCTTCGTGAAGGGGTCCATACTTGGGTACAGTGGCTCATGATGCTCATATATTTGGAATGAGAGTAGCATGTAGAATTGGGTGAATTAATTGAGAAGTGAATAGAGGTTCTGTTTTAGCAGAAGAAGAGGTTTGTTGGTAGCTTGCTTCCCCAGTCTCTGCGTAAAGACAGTGTGAAGTTGCTTTCACAGTGGAAGTGCAATTTTTTGTTTGGAATGAAGAAGCAATGCCTTGGTCCCTAGAAGTTACTTGATGCGAAAGGCTAAGAATCCATGCTTTGTGGAAATGGGATGCGGTTCCCTCCTTTTAGTAGTTCAGTGCTTCCGATCTCTGTTTGAAGTTTTCACGTCATATTTGGAGATGTCCGACGGGCAGTGGGTGTATGATTTTGTCGATTTTAACTCCGCAGCTGGAAGAATTACACCGACTTTAACCATTCTTTTTTGGAAGATATGTTGATAAAATTCCTGGTTGCTAGGGGGATATGTTTGAGCCTAGCTTGAGATATCTGCTGGCTTGTGATATCAACCGTTCCCTTTTTGGCCTAATTTGCTCCTTGTTGCCTTTTTCCGTTGATTTATATATAAGCAGTGGTACAGAACCAAAGGACGTGAGAAGTTCAGTTGAATTAAGAGTAAATCAACAGTTTCCTCGCTCATCTTGAGAAAGTCCTTTGCTTTTTCTTTAGTGTCCCAAGAATCTAAAGAATCAGTTATTTTGTTGCACCGTTCAGTATTCAGAGTAAAGCAGGAGGGTTTGCTGTTCCTTGATCTGTTACTCTGTGGAAAATATGTTGTAGGCAGAGTCAAATGGCTTCACTTGTCCAGCCTTGAGGAGGGAGAGAAGATCCATCTTAAGCTCCATGGAGATCAAACATTGATTGCTAATGCTATTCACATATGACTTTTTAATATCAAACTTTTAATTGATAAGGAAACTTAAAATTAGACCCTGATGAATTGGTTACTCTATTAAAGGCTGTGGATCTAATAAGAAATCTTCCTGCATGGGCTGGTGGACAAGGCTACTAATGCAACCCAGTATATGTTCATCAACCGCAGTCCATGTTAGGTTTATATCCAGCTGCTTGATAGCCACATTGAGACTCATCAGATCTGTTTTGTCCGTCCAAGTGGAGAATCAGCTCTGCCTCAGGGATCAGCTCTCACGAGTTTGGGTTATCAGTTTGGAGTGGTTCCATTCATGACTTAGTATTTGAGTTTGCTCGATTGGGTCAGCTTTTGGCAGTTTCAAGTGCTGATTTGACTGAGAAACCTTTTGTTCCTGTCATCTCTTGAGATACACCCTGTCCACATAGTATAATTTGAGAAAACCCTAATCAAAGAGATTGGTGGTATGATGTGCAATTTTCCGATGGCAGATCAGTGACTTTCATATAACAAGGGCAACATAAAGCTTGGACACCTACAGTTGTATCTGTGTGCTAATTCTGAGAGATTGTAGATATTCCTTTGATTACTATCTCTGTTCTCTTTCTTTCCCCGTTTGATTTTCTGGAAACAAGATATTTCCCTGTGCTATTGTTGGCTTCCTATCAGAATGTTGTAGTGCCAAGAATGCAGCAGAATTGTGAACCAAATTTTCCGATACAAATTTGAGGAAACATACAGTGATGAGCCATTAGTATTGAGTAATTACAGTATTCAATGACAAAAATACTGGATCGCCGTATTGGGTAATGCCTATTCACTAACGGTTGAGGGGACTTTTAAGAAAATCAATGCTGTCAGAACCCTTGACATGAGTCTGATCTTTACAGTGTTCATTGCTGGTATGAGCTGTTTGAGTTTAAGTCTCTTGGCGGCAAGATCATCTTGTAGAGAAAATGAAGAAAATCAGATTTGATGGACACTTCTAGTGCATTCAAAAGTTGTCAGTTGTATGGTCTATGATGCGATTGGCTAATGCCAGAGTTGGTTTCTCAATCTTGTGGGGATGCTGAGAACGAATTCCCGTTTCAGCTAATTTTGGACTGTGCAATGGACCGTCTTGTGTTAGGTATATTGCATTTGTTTGACTCCTTGCCATGCCTTTCTTGTTATACAAAACAAGTAAGTTCAGCTTCTTTATTACTGATTAGCCCTCTACTTACTGCCTACATAACTATGAAGCTTAATTAAATTATAAGTTAATCTCTACTTCTGAATTTTTTATGAAAGTGCAGAAGAGGTAGGGGCCCTTGAACGTGGTATTGATAAAACCATGAACAGAGCATTTTTCAACTTGTTTACTTTCTTTCCAATATTTTCGTATGACCTACCATGCGAATGTTGTTCCTTTGTCATTTAACCATTGTGCGAAAATTCTGTATGGTCTGTTTATTCCTTCAGTCCTTCAGAATAACATCAGATATTAGTTTTTATCTGGATTCTTGCTACGGTCATAAAGAAGCATTGTGGCTGATTATCTGTCAAAATGATGTGGTGGATGAGGAAAGTTGCATCCCTTTTTCTTGTATCTACTCTCCAGGCTGTTGCATTTAGCCTGTTACTTTTTCTCAGTGTAGTTGAACTTGGCCGTTTATGAATGTGAAGGAATTTTATGTTCTTCTGGATTTATTTCTTGTGATTAAGAGTATATGTTTCTGGTATCAGTTAGCTAGTGGATGATTTATTTTACCTCGTTGTTTTTGTGAATTTGGCCTTCATAAGAGCTTCTATCCATCTTCTTTCCTCCCTCTTTTGAGATTAATATTGTCTTGTGTGTTTACCTCGAGCTAGGTTTTTTTTCAATGTACCAATTTTTTGTGGTAAATATAGGCAGGAGTGACCGCCAACTTGAGTGAATAAATATCTCACAGCTGCTTTCTGTTGCATGTGATTTTTTTTTTCTTTTCTGTGTCCGAAGTTTGCATATGATGTTTGGCCTTTGCTCCAGTGCAGCTTGTGCTTTAAGTTCGGTACTGTTTACAAACAATTTCTCAAATGCTTGATTGTGCAGTTTCTCTAACGTTGTTCTTCTGTAGATTATGCTGGAAAGAGACACAGGCCGTCCTCGTGGATTTGGGTTTATAACCTTTGCAGATCGTCGTGGTATGGAAGATGCTATCAGAGAGATGCATGGACGTGAATTTGGTGACCGTATTATCTCAGTGAACAAAGCTCAACCCAAAATGGCAGATGATGTAGTAGACCATGCCTATCGTGGAGGCTACTCATCCGGGGGCCGGGGAAATTATGGAGGAGACAGGCCTGCTGCACAAGATGAATGCTTTAAATGTGGGCGCCTTGGTCATTGGGCTCGTGATTGCCCTTCAGCAGGTGGTGGACGAGGTGGGGGTGGACCTCCACTCTCCTCGCATTCTCGTTATGGTGGGGCTGGTGGTGGCGGAGATCGCTTCGGAGGAGAACGTGATCGTTACATTGATGACCGCTATGATGGAGGCCGTTATGGGGATAGGGACCGCTTTGAGAGCAGAGATCTCAAACATGCTGGCCGTGATCGCTATGTTAGCGACAGGTACTCAAAACTTCTTTCTTTTTACTTCAGCTATATAAAAAGGGTCGAGTTCAACTTGACATTTGTTTACTGAGAGGTGCATATTGTGGTTCCTGTTTGGTTTTTGGAACCGAATTCAGTCTCTAGCACTACTTAATTTGTCATGTTTATCACACTTTTACGGAATAGTATAGAGCTGAGTACAAAGTTCCTCCTTGTTCTATATTATACCCATCTCCCTAGACAGCAAAGAGCACTTCTTTTTGTCTGGATGACAATTCAAATGAGATATGTGGTTGTGATGCGATAGCAATGCCGTCACTTGTAGTTGAGATATGTTCTGGTAATTGTTCAGGTACCCATCTGGTGATCGCTTTGCTGGCGACAGATATGGTGGATCAGATCGATATCCTCAGAATGGTTTCAACAAAGATAGAGGCTATGACAGAGATGCTGGCCCGCGAGGAGGTGGTGACAGGTATGGAAGTGGAGGGCCGGCGCGGAACGAGGACCGGAGCTACCGAAGTAGGGCCGGTCCTTATGACCGTCCAAGCCGGGGAGGGCGCCCATCTTCATTTGAGCGCTATTGAACCCTTGGGGGTGCACTCCGACCATCCTTCTTTCAGTCTTGTTGAGGCTTATATGCCCAACCGTCAATGCCCCCACTTATCATTGTCTAGGATGTTTAAGCTGCGACGACTAGCATGTCTTGGGAACCTCGTTTCATTTGGTTTTTTTTTTTTTTATCTATGTCTGTTCATCTCCCTACCAACTAAGCTTGTTCTGTGAGAACTCAGGTCATGTTTTTTCATGTACGTGCTGTTTCCATATAGAATATGATGGCACTGATCTACTTGGCGCTCTGATAATTGCTTCCACAATCTCCCATTCGCTGAGCACCGTCAGTTTGGCTTGTGGACCCAAAAACAGGAGGGGAAATAAGCCGAAGTCATTGCTAACATTATAAGTTTCGACCCTTATATATTACCATTAGCGACATGCAGTATATGATTTAAAAAATAATAACAATTCACACCTCGTGTCATTTAAGTAGATGATAAGTTCGATTTTGGACATCAATTTCATAGGGCAACCTTATACAGCATCACTTTTAAATTTTCAAAACCTTAAATTTTTTGACCTATTTGAATCCATTGGAAATTGTCTTCGTAGGTAGTCTTGATCGTCGGGGGGCGACTAGGGGGGCATCTGGCGAGCGAGGGTCCATGCGATTCCTTTTTCTCATGCCCAATCTAATCCACTCAATTCTTTCTTTTTCAAACTCGTGAGCAAGCCTGAATTATGACTTTTAGGTTCAACAAGAGATTGGGAGATAACGCGTCAAAGTTCGTTTCATGAATTTAGTAAAATACCGCAAGGTTATCTTTGTATTTATGTATGATTATATTTTAACAAGCAAATGAATGATCGAATACCTCTGATAGTAGAAGGGGATAATCGCCCTAAATGGTTTTCGAACTTTAGTACAATGTGTAACGTCATTCGTTCAAAATGACTGCTGGATTTTAGTCCAATTAAGAAAAAAGCAGTCTCTAATTTTTTTTAAATTTATTCAATGCATCCATCGAAATTTTTGCTAGAAATAATGGGAGATGTGCTCTAATAAACCCTTTATTTATGCACAATTTTCTATGTCATATGCCATGAGACTCCACTCAAGAGTTACATAGAATAAAGGAAGAAGAAAATAATCGCCCGGAAAAATAATACTAGAGTGATGGATTATGTTATTTTAAAGTTACATCCGATTAGATTACATTCTAAATTTAATCGATTAAACAATTTATCAAATTTTAAATAGAGCTGAATTTCTTATATGGGCGTGCATATTTAATGCTATTTTTTTAAATCCACCGTTCAAATTTGTCAATCGACACAAAGGGTCCGTTCGTTTAGCGAAAAATATTATTTCGGAAAGCATTTTCTAGAAACTGGGTTGTTTGGGGGGCGGAAAACATTTTCCTAAGAAAAATGTTTTCCAATCAACCAAAGATTTCCTTCTAAAACTAAGGAAAAAGCGGAAAACATTTTCCGGATCTCCTTTCTTTCTCTCTCGTCGTGAGTCTATGAGCAATTTAATTGCCGGCCGTTGCCGGCGGTCGTCGCTGTCACTCGCCGCCGCCGCCACCCGACGACTGCCGCCCCCCACCCGATCCCACCCCCGGCCGTCGCCCGCCCGCCCGCCACCATCGCTCTTGTCGGCCGCCACCTCCCGCCCGCTGCTGCCGCCACCTGTCGACTGCCACCCCAGACTGACCGCTGCCCACGGCCATCGCCCGCCTGCCGCCATCGCCTTCGTCAGCCACCACCCCCCGCTTGCCGCCACCGTTGCCGCCACCCGCTGACCGCCGCCCCCCCGGGTCGCCAGTCACTAGATAATTTCTCAAAAAAAGAATTTCGGAAAAAAAATTTTGGAAAATTTTTAATTTCAAACGAACACTGGAAAATGTGTCGTCAGAGTTTCAAACGAATACCGAAAAATGTGTCATTTTCCAGGAAAATGACTTTTTAGAAAATATTTTTCGGAAGCGCTTAATTTTCCGCCAAACAAACGGACCCAAAATTGGAAAACTCTGTAGGTCTGAATTGATTGAATGACATTAACCATGATGATCATAATCTTGTAAAGGCAGGAGTTAGATCGACCATTCCTAAAAAAAATTAAAAAAAAGAAAAATTCGAGGATGACGTGTCATTTTTCTTCTAGGTGCGCGTTCCAGGCAGAGGTCGATGACGTGGTAAAATCAAGAGGTTTTACTTTACAGTGCCAGCCTCTCTCTCTCTCTCTCTCTCTTCAGAAGTTCTACAGGTTCCCTAACAAAATAAAAAAGCCATCTCTTTCTGTCTCTTTCTCTGAGCATTTCAGTGTGAGAGCGTGCGGGCGTTTGTCCCGGAAAATGGCGAGGAAGAAGGGCAAGGAAGTCGCCGGCAAAGGATCGTCCGACAAGCGGAAGGCCGCCAATGACGACGACAAGACCGGCGGCGGCCGGAAGCGGAGGAACCGCGGCGTCCTCCAGTTCTTCGAGGACGCCGCCGACGAGATCGGCGGCGGCGACTCCAGCGACGACAGCATTTTCGACGATGAATGTTCGTAACTCTCGCTCCCTCCCCGACGCCCGCGTCTGGGTCTACATTTCAGCTTTGCCTTTCCGTGTTTCGGCACGGATTCCGGGCGTTCGAGTTTCTGGGAGGGTTTGGGGGTAATTGTGGTGAATATATGGGGTTTGGCATGTTGTGTTCTTCTTACGGTGTTTTCATGTCCGTCCGCGGGTTGTGCGTGTGCGCGCTGAAGAATGTCGCGGATTGTGAGTTGTGGCGATGGTTAATGATGTTGAGCTCGTGTCCTGTAATTTCTGGACATTTGAGGTGATGCAGTTGAACATGCTGGAATGGTCGAAATCTAGGGTTTCAGGGTAAGAGGAGGGCTTTGAGGGTTTTTTTTTTTTTGATCTCTTTGAACTTTTTTTTTTTGGGGACCGCGTGTTTTGCTTGTTGCTGGTGCTTAATGCAAGTTCTGTGTGAATCATTGCTACTGGGGATCTTGATCAGTGATTGCATGTTGGTTTTTCTTTTGAATTAGTTAGTCACCAAGTCAAAGGTGTTGGGGTCGGAAGTTTGTTTCTTCATTATATTCTTATTCAAGTGGCTCAGAGTTGAATGTCATCATCTTTGCTTAATGCTGGTGAGTGTGGATATGTTGTGATCATGTAGTTTTGTGGGGTATTTTATGATGTAAGTAGGGCAGTGAGGGTTGTTAATGGCTTGCTACGAAGAAATACCATCATCTTAAAACTGGTGGAGCCATTCACCTTTCTCAGTAAGATAATTTAGCTGCTCTAAAGTTGATAGGAGGGTGGAGAAGGAATACCCACTTGACAGACTAGAAACATTTGGAGTGAAAGAGAAAATGCATGCTGTTTAGAGTCCTGCGGGAAACCTTGCTTGATGTTTTTCTATTAAGCTTAAATTTGATTTGTCAATTAGCTTCTCCTTTGTTTATACTTTTTGTGTCTATATGGTGTGTCTCCCATTCAGACAATGACCTATCTTTGCCTAGAATGCGTTGTATTAGTTGTTTGACTTAGATTTGGCTTGATTATGTGTCGGAGAATAAGTGTGTTTCTCATGTCCTCTCCCACCATCTGCACTCACAATTACAAAGAATTGCATAACTTAAAGTTGCTTGTACAGTAGTTAATTTTTTCCTCTCCCTTGTACTAGGTTTGGGAAGAGATTTTTTTTTGTTTTTTTTTTGGGGGGGGGGGGGGGGGGCTGAATAAGATTTCAAAATTTTCCCTCTCTTTTCTTCTCATGAAATTTTTTACAATTTTCATCACTTCCTGTCCATCTTAGTCACCTCCCCCTTCTTCCCAGAGAAAGCATTGACGGTCAATTTTAACTTTGTGTTGCAGGATATTGTAACATGCTGTAGTCAATTTCTGTCTTCTCTTTCCTAGTTCATATGCTCTGGGGATGTTGATTTTTAAACTTTGGTGGAATTGATTATCTGTTACAGGTTCATGGTCAGTTCTGGTGGTCAATATTTGTGACTCTGCAATCCGTAGGACTGACTAGTCTCTGGAAAATCTCGTGGTATTTAACAGTGAAGATTAGTTGTGGTCCATAGGAAGCAGTGACGATTTTATGTTGAGTTGTAAGCATGATTCAGTGTTGAATTGCACATACAGGTTGCAAGTTTAAAGCCTCTTCAGGTGTAATGATGAGTTGTAAAATGACTAATCGTTATTTTTGTCCATTATGCCGTTTATGGCGTGGTAACAGGTTTTATGGAAGAAGTTGATGCTGTGCAAAATCTCAAGAATGACGCATTTAAAGCACATAACCTTCCAGTTTTCCCCAAAGAAGAGCAGTTTGAGGATGAATTTGATAAAATTATGGAGGCACGTTACAGAGATGGTTCGGCCTTTGTAAGATTTGCTGGTGAATATGATGCCAAGGACTCAGTTGATGGAGGTTCTGGTATGCCTTCTGTTAAGGATCCAATGGTCTGGAAAGTTAAATGCACGGTAGATGTTAATTTTCTTCTATTCTGTGACATAAAGCCAAATTTTTTTTTATATATCTTTTCTGGTTTCTTTTCTTCTTCTTCCTGCCTAATAGGTTTCCCCCCATTGACTAAATTTTCAGGTTGGTCGAGAGAGAAATTCAGCCTTTTGTCTTATGCAGAAGTATGTTGACTTAATGTCACTGGGTACCAAGATTCAGATTATATCTGCATTTGCTATTGACCATGTTAAAGGTTACATTTACGTCGAAGCAGACCGTCAGTCTGATGTGATTGAGGTAACTGATTTGTTTATGGTTGTTGGTACACGAAAATTTGTATATTCTTTGTCTACTTATTTGATTAATGGATCTATTTAGAAGAAGTCGTTGGTACTACTTTCATTTACTTTCAAAGGTTTAATTATGGTGTTGACTGATCAATGGTTATTTCATTCTTATACCAGTCATGTAGGGGCATCTGTAGTATCTATACTAGTCGAATAGTCCCAGTTCCAAGAAACGAAGTTTCCCACTTGCTTTCTGTGAGAAGCAAGCGCAATGAAGTCTCTGTGGGCATGTGGGCCCGTGTGAAGAATGGTAAATACAAAGGGGACCTTGCACAGGTATGATTTCAGGGGTTAGGTTCCTATTGGTAATCAAATTTAGCTATAACTTATTGAAACCTATGTTTTGCAGGTTGTTGCGGTAAATGATGAGCGAAGAAGGGCTACAGTGAAGTTGATTCCCCGAATTGACTTGCAGGCGATGGCTGAGAAATATGTAATTACTTCACTTAGTTCTGATATTTCTTTTCGTTTATAGATATCTTTCGCTCCATAATTCACAATCAGCTATTGGATCCTGAATTTTGTAACTTGATGTGGCTTTGTGATTATGTTCTGCTACTTCTTGTGGGTTTTTTGTACTCAGTTGTGTTGTTTCAGAACAGCATGACATCTCAAGCTCTTTTGTCCTCATCAAATGTGAAGGAGCATTTTGATATGTTCTTTTTGTTTTGGTTGACATTGTGCTTTGTCTTGTTACTGTTTATGAGAATTCTGGCCACTAATGGCTGGCTTTACATGAAAGTTTTAGTGGAAGCTGTTTTAAGCACAAAATTTGCTGCTTTATGAAGTCAGATGGTATTATGATTTTTTTCATGAGTTTGTAATCATGATTTGTGATAAGCATATTTTCCTTTTCCCAGGGTGCGGGCATTTCTAGTAAGAGAACAGCTGTACCAGCGCCCAAATTAATCAGCGCAAGTGAACTTGAGTAAGTGTAAGATAGAAATCTTTGTCAATATAATTTATCAGCTCTGTTTTATGAAACATATCTTTCCATCTTGCGTACAGGGAGTTTCGTCCTATGATGCAGTATCGGCGCGATCGTGATACTGGAAAACATTTTGAGGTTCTTGATGGATTGATGCTCAAGGACGGATATTTATACAAAAGAATGTCATTAGAAGCTTTAAGCTTATGGAGTGTCATGCCTTCAGAAGAGGAATTATTGAAGTTTGAGCCTTCTGGGAATAATGAATCTGGAGATGTAGAATGGCTTTCACAACTTTATGGCGATAAAAAGAAAAAGCAAACAGTAGAGTGTGATAAAGGGGGTGAAAAAGGAGATGGCTCATCGAGCACCAGTTCCGCAAAGAAATATGAACTATATGAACTTGTCAGTCTTGGGTGAGTCTTTGTTTACTTATGCGGTGATAATTGGTCATTATGCATCAATCAATTAAATTTACTTAACCTTTGCTTCTTTTGCTCCTTTTTTTCGAAATATAATTTGAATACTTACATCCATAATGCTTATAGGGGAAAAGACTTTGGTCTTATTGTTGGCATTGACAAAGATGATAGTTACAAGGTAAACTTTTCATGTCTTTTTTATCGTCTCATTTCATAGATGGACTTTAAACCTTGTATGTGCAGTTGTTGTTTCTTATTTCCCTGTTACTGGTTTATCATTATTCCAGATCCTTCAAGAGGGCTTAGAAGGAAATAAAGTATTGAATGTGGGTGTTCATGATATAAAGAATGGACCTTTTGAGGGAAAGTTTACAGCATTTGATCAGCACAAGAAAGTCATTTCAGTTAATGACTTAGTTCGGGTGCTGGAAGGTCCATCAAAGGTTGGTAGCAGTTGCTACACAGTTGGAGACTAACTAAATTTACTCTTGATTAATGTGTGCACAGACTTCAATGTTGGCATTCTGATACATCCTTTTGCAGGATAAGGAAGGGATTGTCAAGCAAATCTACAGAGGGATTATCTTTCTATACAATGAGAATGAAGAGGAAAATGGGGGTTATACCTGTTGCAAAGCTCAATGTTGTGAGAAAATGAAAGCTCCAGTTAATGCGTGCTCTGAAAAGGTTATCTTTTTCTGCAATCTCTTGAAAATCTGAAGGTGTCGAGTGTCTTTGCTTTGCTCCTTTCTGATACACAAGGTTTTCTCCTTCCTTTTCTCTGTTTTAAACTCTCCCACTTTCAGGGTGCTGAGTTGGGTTCTTTCGGATTTGATGATTCACCATCTTCTCCCAAATCCCCTTTGTCACCTAAGAAGTCCTGGCTAGCAAGGGAAAACGACTGTAAGTATCTGACTACTTAGTGTAATGGTCGATACATGTCATGTGGTTAGGTAATTAACATATATGTGAAGTTACTCGAGGTGATAAAGATGGACCATTCTCGGTTGGGCAAGCATTGAGAATCAGGGTAGGCCCTTTGAAGGGATATCTTTGCCGTGTCCTAGCTGTAAGGCGTTCTGACATCACAGTGAAGCTTGACTCTCAACAAAAAGTTCTTACAGGTTTCTTTATCATTTTGAACTTCTTCTGATTAGGTCAGTCAGCATGGTGACATTTTCACATGCCCTCTTATTGCTGCAGTTAAATCGGAGCATCTTGCTGAGCTTCGTGGAAGGAGCACTGCTATATCGAATGGGTAAGTTTTTTATATCCCATGATATGTGAGTATCTCTTACTCTGAGATGCGCCTGTACTTTACTCTTATGTAACTTCTGTGGGTTTTTATAGGGTGGACCCTGACTCCAGTACTTCAAAACCTTTTGATCTTTTTGGAAATGAGGGATGTTCTACAGGTGAATGTCTTAGATTGCCCAATTGGTACTGTTCATGTAACAAATGTTTGTTTTTCATGTATTGTTAACTTCTTTGACTCATTGTGTTAGGAGGTTCCATTTGCATCTCCAAATTCATTTGGCTTGGAAATTTTCTCCGATTCTTTGTTATCTAGTGCTCTGCTCTGAACTGATAGCTTTGATGTCCTTCCTTTCTTAATTTCTCATTGGTTTAGTTTTTTGAGTGACTTATAAAAAGAGATGCTCCTAATGATTTAGATTAGGTGTCATAAAATATTTTTTGTTCTTTCATATATGTAGATTGGATAGGTGGAGCTGGAGCTTCAGCAGGTGGCAGTGGCTGGAATGCTGGAGGATCATCTGCTACGGGGTACTGTCATGGTTTATGTAGCTATTTATTTGTAGCATATTCAAACCGCAAAAGAAAACAGATAAGCCACCATTTGCAAGAAGTATGCCCCGAATTTGAGAACTTCCGTTGCTTTATCTTGTGCTTGAAATGAATGTTCTCAGCATGGAACTTGATGTTTCTGTGGACCAAGTCAACTAAAGTCACATGACTGGTCATATAGCCAAACAGTGGCCTCTGAGATCTACTTTACTTATTCAAAAGAGTGGCCTCTAAGATCTGCTTTACTTATTCACTAGTTTGTCATTGAAAATGTTGTCATGAAACATTGTGACTGCATGCCTTTGATATGATTTTGCTTGATATCTTTCACTCGATTCTTGGCTTTTTGTACTATTAATACTTGCCTGAGTTTTCTTTCATTACCAAACATCAACTCTGTGATTAGAATATCTGATTCTGCACCTCTTGATCTGCGTGCAATATTGTAACTTTGCTATCTGTTATTGGAATTCAGAGCTCAGACAAAGCCTAGTTGCCTATGTGAGCTCAAAGAATAGGTGAAACTTTGTGTATCAAATGCATAAGTCCAAGTCTTAATCCAGTATTGGGTTGTTACTGGAGGCATTTCATGTGGTTGCATGACTATTTTACCAGTGGAGATTGTCTATTGGTTATTGATGTCTTACATGCTCCATATTTTATACAAAGATTGAGATTGTTTCTTGCTTTATGCACAAAATGGTAGCTGTGACAACCCTTCATTTCCTCTGCTTCATTGTAGGAGCTCCTGGCCAAGTTTTTCGGCATCAGGATTTTCGGTTAGTAAACTGGCTCTTGTTACTTTATATTTTGCTCACTTTTCTAATTCTTTTTTTAAATGCAAATATCTGAAGTGTCATACAAAAAATGGCTTGGCTATGCAGGTTCCAACTGAACATGATTCTGCAGATCCGTCCTGCTCTGCAGGTTTTGATTCTAAAAAGGGTCAGCAGTGATTTCATATGTTTGGTCTTTGTTTTATCTATCTGTTGTCCTGTTTGAAGCATCTTATATCCCTTTGTTTACAATTATGTTGATGTAGAGGACAATGGATGGGAGAAAAAAGTGGCTCTAGAACAGCACTCCACCTGGGGTAAAGCTGCATCTGATGATAAAGTGGCCTCTAATAATGATCAAATAGGTGGGTGGGGAAAAGGCGATGACATGTGGAACAAAGTTAGCACAAAAAGTAGTTTTGGTGGCAGTTCATCAGCCAGCTGGGGTAAAGGAGTGCAACAAACTGGAGATGCTGTAGAATCTTCTCGAAATGATTCATTCAATTGGGGCAATGCAACAGTGGGTGCTGGGAATGAAAAGGATAAAAACGCTACCAACAAAAGTGCATGGAAGGATTCAGATGACTCCTGGGGCAGAGGGAAGGAGGATAATGCTGTTGGTTGGGATAAAGACAGTTGGAACAAACCAAAGGCTTCTAGCACTCATAGAGGTTCTTCTTGGAATAATTGGAATAATCAAGATGCTAGTTCATCATGGGGAAAGGCAGAAGACCCTTCAAAAGATTCTCGAAGTTGGGGTGATGCGAACCATATGACAAGAAGTCATCTTGATTCCTCTAGCGGGGCTGCAGTTTTTGGAGAAAATAATAAGGATTTAAGTGATAGTTGGGGCAAACAAGCTGGAGGTTCTTGGAAGAGAACAGATGGAAGTTCTTGGAATGCAGCTGGTGAGGTCTCATCAGTAAAGAGAGATGAAGGGGTTTCTTTGTGGAATAAACAAGATGGAGTTTCTTCATGGAGCAAATTAGATGGTGGTAATGAGAAAGATGGCTCTTCTACATGGGGCAAACAAGCTAGCGGTTCTTGCGATAAAGCAAGGAAGGAACTTTCTTGGAGTGAATCACCAGGTGGGTCTAAAAGAGATGGAGGATCTTGGGAGAGAGATAGCAAGAATTCTTCTTGGGGTGTACAAGGTGCTGGTTCTTCATGGGATAGGTTAGCTGATGAGTGTAAACAGGTCAGAGCTTCTTCTTGGACCAAGGATGTTGGAATCTCTTGCAAAAAAGCAGATGGGGTTTCATCATGGAGTAAGCAAGCTGAAGCACATAAAGAAGATGGAGGTTCTTGGGGAAAAGGAGATGGAAGTTCTTCTTGGGGTAAGCAAACTGATGAGTCATCGTGGGGCAAACAAGGAAATGAGGACCGAAGTGACAGATGGAGTGCACCTCAAACTTTTGGTGGGGATCTAGGGCGCAGAGATTGGGGGAAGGAAAAGAAAGATGATTCAAATAATCAAGACTCATGGGAAAGGCAGAAAACATCTGATGGAGGTCCTGGATCAGGTGGGAGAAGAGGAAGAGGTGGTCAAGGAGGTGGTGCTTGTTTTGGAAGGGGAAGATCATATGGTCAGGATTCGTCATCTGGATGGAAAAATGAAGGTCTGCTGCAAATACTATTAGCTTATGTAGATGGTCTATTTACTGCTAATCACAGTACTTCTATTATACGTTATAGAATCTTGATGGGGCATTTTTTACATTACGTATGTATGAAGAGTCGTGAGTTTATTCAGTGAACAGATAATACACCAGACACTAGTTTACTATGATACAGCGAAAATAAAGAGAAAAGAGGAAAGTTTATGACCAAGTTGAGGATTGCATAGAACAACTGACGTTCGGTCAAGTATATTGAAGTTGAAGAAACAATAAATGTAATAAGCTGACAAGATTTACAATTTTTCCTGAAAATTGGATGATTAAGTATTATGTACTTATTTTGCTTGGTTAAATCAAAGTCAGTTGTTAGGGGATACATGTTTACTTGCTTATTTGATAGTTTAATTGTATTTTTTGAGATTATCCTGTCTTATAAATTGTCATCATTTATGTGCACCGCACGGCATTTGATTTACTTTCACTGTGGTATAGTACCATTTCTCTATGTATACTCGAATAGGTTTCATCAATAAATAAATTATTGCACATATTTCATTATGTAATGTTAGTTTGTTGGATACACATGCTTAAATTTTCTTAGGATAAGCAAAAAGAAAACTTCTTGGATGAAATATTTTGTAGTAAATTTGGGGACAATGAGAATAAAAAAACTCAAAAACATTTACATTTCTTTAATATCTGTAACCTGTTGTAGATATTGAAGATCTTTCACCTTCAATCTTTACTAGTTTCTAATGTCAGGTGAACCTCTGCATTTTTTCAATGTGCGTTTGTCTTTTTCTTCCCCCTTTTCACCATAGACTTTCCTTGTCATATTTATTAAGTCAAAAATCAGTTGGCTAGGTATTGCTCAGGAAGTCTGATATTTGCTCTGCAGGTGATGGTGCTGCATCTTGGGTTAAAGAAAAAGGTTCGGGCAATGGTCGGGGAACCTCAGAGGGATCCTGGGGCAACAGAAAGGTGGATTCTTCTGGGGTCTGGGGCCAAGGTGGATACGAGAGCCGCGATCAAAGGGGCAGTTGGAACAAACCCGATTCTTTCAGTGCTGATGGAGGATCTTGGAATAGACAAGATGAAGGATCATCCTGGAGTAAACCAGTTAGAGGATCTTGGAGTGATGCTGAAGGTAACTCTGGTGATCACGAACCGAAAGCTGATTTTGCATCTTCCTGGGGGAAAAACGAAGGTTCAAAGAGTGGCTGGGCTAAACCCAAGGACTCCTGGGAGAAAGAGAAGGGGGATTCAGGAGCTGGTGGGTGGAGCAAAGGTAAATTTGGTGGCAACGATCAAACTGAGAGCTGGAACAAGCCAAATATTTCTTCTGGAGTGTCTTCATGGAACAAACGAGGTGAACATGCTGCATGGAATGAACAAGCAGGAGACACTTCAAGAGCTGGGGATGATAAGTGGGATGATATGATTGGAAAAATGAATAAATCTTCTTCGGGTGCTGCACAATGGGGAAAGAACAAATTCACAAGCAACCCTGAGAGTGACAGGAAAATATCTGAGGAATCTTGCAACAATGAAAATGCTGCTTCTGGTGCAGATGCATTGAATAAAGGTGGATCCACTGGCCAGGAGATGGAGCAGTGGAGCAAGCCAAAGGCTTCTGATGCTGTTGGAGGGTCATGGAACAAAAGTGGGGGCTCTTGGAATAAACAAGATAAAGATTCTTCCTATGGTAAACAAGATGGAAGCTCTTCTTGGTGTGGCTTGGGAAGTGGGAAAAATGTTGATGGGTGGAAGAAAACTGACTGTTCTGATGAGGGAGAAGGGTCTGGTGGTTGGAACAAGGGATGGTCTGGAAACAAATCAGGCGGGTCATGGAATAAAAATGGAGGCTCTCTTGGTAAAGAAAGTGGAGAATCTGCATGGGCTAAACAAGGAGGTGGGTCCACCTGGGCTGGGCAGGGAAGTGGAAACAATGGTGATGGTTGGAAGAAAACTGAGAATTCCGGTGGAGAAGGATTCAGTGGTGGGAAGAAGGGATGGTCGGGAAACAATGATGACTGTGGTGGAGGGTCGTGGAATAAAGATGGAGGCTCTTGGAAGAAAGAAAGTGGAGATTCTTTACGGGGCAAACAAGGTGGTTGCTCCTCCTGGGATGGGCAGGGAAGTGGAAACAATGATGGTAGTTGGAAGAAAACTGAGAGTTCCGGTGGAGAAGGATCTGGTGGTTGGAATAAGGGTTGGTCTGGAAACAGAGATGATGCTGATGGGGGGTCTTGGAACAAAAATGGAGGCTCTTTGAATAAAGAAAGTGCAGATTCTTCATGGAGCAAACAAGGTGGTGGATCCTCCTGGGCTGGGCATGGAAGTGGAACCAGTGGTGATGGTTGGAAGAAAACTGAGAGTTCTGATGGAGGGGGTTCTGGTGGTTGGAAGAAAGGATGGTCAGAGAATAATGGATGATGCAGATGGGAGCAGTCGGGAGAGGCTGAGACCATATGATGGGGGTCAAGCATGGTCAGGTGGGAGGAGGAGGAGGGGAGGCAGCCTAGGTGGTGCTTTAGATCAATTTGCTGGCAGAAGATAATTTAATCATGGTCAGTCTTCAGGATGAACAGCTGATGTTTCTAAGAGTGGGATTTCCTAAACCTTTTGGGACACATAACTTGCCAGCCTTTGTTAATACTCTGGTAAGTACTACTTTGCAGTGACAGTTATTTCTTGGGATGGTGGACAAATGTGTAGAAAATATTAGCTATGGGAACAGTGGAAATGTTCGAAATGTTATGTTGTTGCTGTTGTTGGCCTTCTGTTATATCTGCTCCTCAATTGATGTGTTGTTTGCTTTGGTTCTAGACTGATAACTTTAGTGCAGAGTGATTAAAATCAAACTTTAGTGACCTAGTTGCAAACTTCACAAAAATTTGAGTGACAGAGGATAAAATTTACCCAATTTTATGTTTAGTTTACGGAACTTGTTACTCTGGTAGTTGGCCAAGTAGTACAAGTTGCATTCTTTGCGCCCAAATAGCATGAAGAAGCCTTGGTCCTAGGTTCAAATACCAATTCTCCTTGGTTACTCTGTGGATGACCCTTGTGCTAGGTTGACCATTGATCCTTTTGCATTCTACACGATTGCATTCTGGTGGGCAGCACAAATTCTTGTAGTAACGCTTAGGGGATTACCAATTCTAGTTGCCCCTTTCAGCTTTTTATGAATCCCCCTGTTAAGTAGTCATGCATTACGATAGGAACTCCCAATTCTCTGGCAAATACAGCCCTTTTGAGATGAAGATTTTTTTTTTGAATACTATAGTGCAATCGGTGCTTTGAATAATCTTTAAGTAGGCCCAGTGGTTGTCTACTTTTTTTTTCCCCCTCATCTATCTGGCAGTGAGAAACCCATACCAATGTTTTTCTTGCTGCTCAAATCATCAGTTTGAGTCTTCTTGCATAGAAATTTTGAGTTTTGCATGTTCGAGGAGAAGATTTCTGTCACTGTTACAACTTCATGTTACACATATTTTAATGTATAACGGTAGTTTTTTCTAGTGGACCCGAGGTGTGGAGGGTAATTCTTTGGTTTAAGATGCTGGGTACAAAAGGACTGACTGATGAACAAGAGGATATCTGTGTTATTTCGAAAGAGAGACGGACTATGCCGTAGTTTGTCGCTCTGGACAATATGATGCTTGGTTTTTTTATGGTAAAAAATCAGCCTTTTGTGTGGGAAAAAATGGAGTGGAAATTGCTATTATACTCAAGTATCGATCAACCATATTCTCTTGCAGTGGCAGGAGTTTTCTGCAAATTGAAAACAACTCCTTGCACGAACAACGAGAGATTGTACTTTAGGATTTAACCAAATTCGTCAAGACATATGTATGATAACTAGAAGACGGAAAACGTCCTAGGTACTTTCTCTGCTTGATGATCTGATCTTTCTTATCCTAAACTCAGAAGTCGGGTTATCCTAAGGATTCTATATCGAATGCAGATGTTAATTAGGAGCTTAGTCCAAAATTGGGGGTTCCTGTCAAACCCGACCTGGAAATACCCCATCGGAACCGAAATATTTTTTCATAGGCTTTTAACATGAATTGAAACGATATGATGACTCAATTCGATGAGTGTTGACAAATTCAATTTTGTGGCCGAGTCAAAAGACTGGGCAAATTGGTGTCTTGATGACCTAATTTGTGACCCAATCTTCTTGACCTCAACCAAGTTTGTGTTTGACCAGTGAATTACCATAGTACGTAGCAATTGTGCGCTCAGCTCCAAATGAAGGTGAACATCTTCACTCAGCCGAATTCGTGCTGTTATGTCACCGTCCTCTTTTGATTTCGTCTCCATTAGTTGAGGAGATTCAACTAACCGAGGCTCCGAAGCAGAAATTTCACTCCAAACGGGCTTTGATCTCGTGTTATTACCATCACGGAAATGCCGTGCCGTGTGTATTGCGGAAATAAACCTGACATGTATGTGCAAATCCAGTGTTGCCTTGCAGCGCAGGTATCCGTCAATGCAGAAGACTTGTCACGTAGACCGTCTCTGATTGATGGGAACGGGAATAGTTCCCTTTGACGAGGTAATCCACAAAGAGACATCGAGTGTCTTACCTTTTGGATATACTGCCCAGACCACACGTAAGAAAAATATTAAAGAACTGCCCAATTGTGTCTGCTTATGTATAGAAGTTCCTAGGTGCTTACGTTGTGATCATAACCAGTTGGAGTCCTTATTCACTTCTAGTTTTTGGGTCGATATGAACAACGTTTGCCTGCAAAGGTAATGTCACAATCAATCCAATGCATAGAGCTTGGCCAGTTCCTCCTTGTCCATTTCTCAAGTCCGGCAGAAGATAGATTCGTGAAGACCTCTTATAAAAATCAAGCCATTTGATAATCGGGCTAGTTCGATTGAAAAACGGACCGTTTCCGATTGACCGAGGAAGGCATGGGCATGCCAGAAAGTTTACGAGGCCGGAAGAAGTCATCGTCCCGAGGCCACCATAAGTTTGTCGGAGTGAGGCAGCGGCCGTCGGGCCGGTGGGTGGCGGAGATCAAAGACTCATTGCAAAAGGTTAGGCTTTGGCTAGGGACTTTTGACACGGCCGAGGATGCGGCGCGGGCCTATGATGAGGCCGCCAGGACCTTGCGTGGTGTCAACGCTCGGACCAACTTCGAGCCGCCTGAGTCCGAGCCGAACTTGAGCGGCGGGGACGGCAGTGGAGGCAGCTGCATCACGGATAACTTGGTGCCGTTCTCGTTTGACGAGATGTGCGGGAACGAGAACGAGGCCGAAGGGCTTGTGGGCGCATTGAAAGCGAGGCTCTTTGAGGGGAAGTCGCCGAACATGCTTCCACCCCTGAGCAACTGGCCTGCCCAGCCGAAGGTTGTGGCGGACTCATCTCGCAGGACCAGCACGAACAAACTCCGAGTCACGTCCGCCTCGCGCGCTCCTGCCTCCTATAGGTTCGCCAATCCGGCACAGGGTAATCTGAGCAGCTCGACATCACTCCAGAGTGAGAGACAAAATCCCGAACGCATCACTAGCTACGACGATCAAGAGCCGCTCGAGGTCGCACCGGTTCATGCTCAGACCCAAATTCAGTACCCTGGCCAAAGCGCGACGATCACGAGCACTTCTATGTGGTCTAGCGAGCCATCCTTTGAAATGCCCTGGGACACCAACATGAACCCAGTCCTGGAAAGCGGGCTATTCGATCCCGTCACCGTCAGCGACAACATCTTCACGCCCCAGGCATGGCCGACTTCCGAGGCTGCCGGGACGAACATCAGCGTGCCCTACACGGATCAGTGCTCCGCCGAATTGTCAGCGAGTAGGAGCTGGAAAGTGAGCTCCACGAGCATGCCAATGTGTCAAAATGATCATCAGACGGGCATGGAATGTGCTTGGCCCACCGAGCAGCAGATGCTTCAGTATGAAAACAACTTCCCGGGTGGCGCCAACGCCTCCTGGGATCCTCTCGTCCATGCCTTCTCTGTGCTTCACTGAGTTTCACACCAAGTCGGAGCACGAACATCGTTCGCGACCGCCGACCGATGGAATTCTTTTTTCTCGCCGACAGGTTAAAATTTTGTCTTAACAGCTAATTATTCTTTGTCCCCCTCGGAGAAAAAGCAAAAAAGAAGAAGAAGAGAGAACGAATGATTCTCGCCTCCCCACATCGTATGGCTAAGAGTCCGCTTTGACATCGATGCACACTTTTTCAGTTGTAGTTCCAGCAGGGTTAACTAAAAGCATCTGTAAGTTCTCCTTCTGTAGCAGCATGGTGCCATGTAAAAGGAGACTTCAGTGTCATCTTCACTGTATAAATAAAGCACAGTCGCTTCCCTTTGTAAGCTTAATTCAACCAGTAGCATTATGATGTCTCCCAGCATCTACCTTGTTGCCAAATCAAGATGACCAAGAATTTAGGTCTCGAAATCAGGATTGCGCAACAATGACTATGATCTACCCGAATTCGTTTCATTGCATAATATTCATTAATACGACCGGGCAATGATAGAGAAGAATTACAGGAACCTTAGTAACCTGCAAACCATCAATCACTCATTACGCAAAATTTTCCTCAATTTTTGGCGACCGCCTAAAATTCTCATACCGAGGTAGTGTAGGCGAGGCATTTTATGTTATTTAATATAGATAATCAAAGGATTTTTGAGAATTAATCCATTTCTTTTTTGAAGATATTTTTCAAGTATGACGTGATGTTTAATTAATCTCTCTTTGTTGAAATTTAAACCAATTAGAATTCAAAAACTTAAGAGGGAGGAGCAATTCAAAGGGCGATTCTGTTCTTCTCACCAAAAATTAAATATCACTCCAGAAACAAAGAATATTTCTATCTAAAAGAATACGTAGACACAGATTTTTTTAATAATTAAATTATTTTCTCTTGAATCGTTTTCCCAAGCGATATAAATTTTGCCATAATTAAGAAAATACTTTCCGAATTACTTATCTTTTGCGAAACAAGTGGATCCTAAAAGAAAGTGAAGCGATAAGACCGATTCTTCAAAACAATACATATGTCGATAACGGATTTTTTTTATTAAGCAAGAATACTTAACATGAGAATACCGAACGCCATTATCACAAGAACCCGGATTTTATTCCTAATGCCATAGATGTTTACGAGCAAATTACTCTTGTTCTTGACCATACGTGTGAATATGACAGAACATATGCTCACAGGACAAAAGTGTAATTTAGACATTAATTTCACCGAAACTTTGCGATGAGGACACGAGGTTCTCGTAATTAGCAATAGCACCCTGGTATTTATTTATTTTTTAATTTTCTTGTAGGTTGCCGGGGGAGCAGGGGCAAAACATCATCAATAATTTAACATTAAGCTCTGCCTCGCCAGAATCGAGTACTACAAAACCGTCACCCTCGGAAAGAACAACGACAAACACTAGAATTTAGAGAAAACAAACAAATATTTTGGTCGAACATTTGTTCTGTTAGAGAAAAAAAAAGATTGAATGTGAAGTATCATCACTTATGACATCTCTAGTTTATATTAAGAGAAAGTACAAGACGTGTTAGGAATCGCTTTATTACTAGATCAATGACTATCAAATTGCCATTTTGTCCATCGCTTAACGTTTTTAACGACGATTCATTTTAATAACATTACGCATTGTCTGTACAAGGATTATTGGTACAAGTGAAAGATGGGGTTATCTTTGGATATGCTTTATAAACAATTGCTAGATGCTGGAGAGATAGGTATCTTTGATCGAGTTGCCTCGATTTTGACCATGCTTTGGATTTGTACTATCTGAATGTAACAACAAATTAACCAGTAAAAGAAAACGAATCTGCGCAAGAACATTAAAAATCTCAGAACAGCCTATCCGTTGGCAACGCTACCAATAATTTCACGATTTTCGTGGGAAGAGGGGCTGTTTTGATTTGACAAGATTTTGATCGAACGGTCCAAGAGATCTCGACATTTTCCAACGAGTGCTGCAGCAAAAGATTGCGTGGCCATAGTTGATTAGTTTGTGCTTATGAGCATTACAGCATACCAATGGTTCGATCATCGCGTAACAGAGTACTCAAATCCCATTACCAGTGAATTAATCCCCAGCAAAGCTGTTGTTAATCATATTTTCCATGTAGTTCAGTCTCAAAACGAAGCTGCGATGCCAAACTTTTGGAACTCTGATCATCTTATCATGAAATTTCTACGAGACATTTCTCCAAAAACTTTGTTTAAATTGAGACTATTTCATTCATGGTCCAGTTGCCTTAACTTATCAACAAATTGAGTTTATCCGGTTAATCATGTGAGGGAAGGATTGTAGTGTTCAATGTACTCTCTTGAAACGAATTAGGGCATATGCTTGGTAACATCATATGGATAGGGAAGTCCAAGGAGCTTTTTCTTTGTGGAGGTTTCACATCACATTAGTCATTCCATTCCTTCCGGAAAACCTAAAAGGTGCGGGCCTACCTAAGAATAGAGAGGATACTTTCTTATTTTAACATTAGGTTCTATTACGATGTATATGATGGAATATAGTTTCAGAATCAAACTGATTTTTCTCTTGATCCAATTTTGTTTGATTGATCTTGCCACTTAGAACTGGTGGGTAGGTCTATCTTTTTAAGAAGTTACAAAAATCGTCTAGGAGAGCATCGGTCATGTCGCATAGGATAGACAACATTAACAATCCCATCTAAAAGCTACAAGGAAAAAGAGCAAAACCTCGTTTGACACCATGAAATGTGAGATGACCGGCACCGCCTCAGGATTTCGAGTATAATCGCTTTATCCGCCCTCAGCTTTTCTCGTGCTCCTTTTGTAAGAGTTTTTCTAATGTGGGATTCTATACCGTATTACATACTTGGTCTAATAAGAGACTTCTTTGTAATTTGAAGTGTAATGCTCATAATAGACCATTTAAGGTTTTAAATTTGGTACTCTTAGTAATAGAGCCGGACATACCACACATATATCGACATCTTTTTTTAACTAGAAGTTTATTATTTACTAGAGCTTGCACAACGATAAGCATCCTACCATTCAATCAATATGGAGATCCACAGTTGACTAATCTGATGATTTTTTTTATTCCTCGGGTTAGAGCAAAAAACAAGAAATCTGTTTCCCATGTTAGTTATTTTTTTCTTATTCATCGAAATAGATCATTAAGTGAATATATTTAAAATAAAAATTATGAAATAAAATATATATGCTCTTTTTTTTTCTCAAGAACAAAAAGAGAAATGATTTCATTTTTTTTCATCCATATTTCTTCCACCTCTAGCCTAGCCAATTGCTGAGCGTTGACGTGATTGCGATGGTTAATGAGGCTCAACCTTTGCTAGCCACTAGGAGATCAGCCTTGCCATGGCCAGGTGAGGTTGAGCCTCACCAATGGTTGGGCAAGGGTCGAGCCTCATGTACCCACGGTGAGGCTGGCTAGCTCAAGATCGTCGACAAGGTTGACCTCGTTGGCTCTTGTCTCTAGTAGAGGCTCTGCAACTGGCTAGAAGAGAAAGAAGAAGAGAGGAAAAAAAAGAAAAGAAAAGAATCGAAAAAATCCAAAATTTTCATCATGGTTGGAGCAGAATTTTTGGAGTAAGTGTGTAGCTTTTTTTGCAATGAAGAAACATGTCAATTTTCTAGATAACTTTTTTTCCCTTTGAATCCGGTACAAGTAATTTGGTTTATACACAGAGGAAATCATTAAAGCTTCATTTATGAGTAACTCGACGTTAAAGTTGATCATGCACTTCTCTAATCGTGGTCAAATGGGATCCTCCACTTTCTGAGTGGATTAAACTAATTATTGATGGGGCCTCAGAGGAAACCCAAGACTTGTTGGTTCAGGGGATTTATTTAGAAATGAAGCGAGTGACTAGCTTGGTCATTATATTGATCTATAGGCATATATTCATCGTCGCAAGCAAAGGGATATATATTGTCCTCTACATCAACATAATTGTAAACAAAGGGATATAAGATGCTTCAAACAGGACAACAGATAGATAAAACAAAGACCAAACATATGAAATCACTGCTGACCCTTTTTGGAATCAAAACCTGCGGAGCTGGACGGATCTGCAGAATCATGTTCAGTCGGAACCTGCATAGCCAAGCCATTTTTTGTATGACACTTCAGATATTTGCATTAAAAAAAGAATTAGAAAAGTGAGCAAAATATAAAGTAATAAGAGTCAGTTTACTAACCGAAAATCCTGATGCCGAAAAACTTGGCCAGGAGCTCCTACTATTAAGCAGAGGAAATGAAGGGTTGTCACAGCTACCATTTTGTGGATAAAGCAAGAAACAATCTCAATCTTTGTATAAAATATGGAGCATGTAAGACAACAATAACCAATAGACAATCTCCACCGGTAAAATAGTCATGCAACCACATGAAATGCCTCCAGTAACAACCCAATACTGGATTAAGACTTGGACTTACGCATTTGATACACTAAAAGTTTCACCTATTCTTTGAGCTCACGTAGGCAACTAGGCTTTGTCTGAGCTCTGAATTCCTATAACAGATAGCGAAGTTACAATATTGCACGCAGATCAAGAGGTGCAGAATCAGATATTCTAATCACAGAGTTGATGTTTAGTAATGAAAGAAAACTCAGGCAAGTACTAATAGTACAAAAAGCCAAGAATCGAGTGAAAGATATCAAGCAAAATCATATCAAAGGCATGCAGTCACAATGTTTCGTGACAACATTTTCATTGACAAACTAGTGAATAAGTAAAGTAGATCTTAGAGGCCACTCTTTTGAATAAGTAAAGTAGATCTCAGAGGCCACTGTTTGGCTATATGACCAGTCATGTGACTTTAGTTGACTTGGTCCACAGAAACATCAAGTTCCATGCTGAGAACATTCATTTCAAGCACAAGATAAAGCAACGGAAGTTCTAAAATTCTGGGCATACTTCTTGCAAATGGTGGCTTATCTGTTTTCTTTTGTGGTTTGAATATGCTACAAATAAATAGCTACATAAACCATGACAGTACCCCGTAGCAGATGATCCTCCAGCATTCCAGCCACTGCCACCTGCTGAAGCTCCAGCTCCACCTATCCAATCTACATATATGAAAGAACAAAAATATTTTATGACACCTATCCTATAAGTTCGATAAACTAATTAAGCCCGAACTTTTGACATGTATAGATGGTCGCAATCTAGAGTAGTTCCTATGCAGTCGCTGAGATCAAACAAGTGACCTTCGATATGCAAGCTGGTGTATTCATTGGCTCCCCAATTGACTGTGCATATGGCTCTAATCCTGACTGCTCTTTCTTGTCACCGCACACCCATTGCATGAGTAAAGGATAGTGCCAAAAAAAAAAGTACCTAGAAAAAATCTAAATGATTGAAGATTTAATATACTTAGGAAAAAGTGCATATCGATTGTTATGAGATCTAAAATGTAAGGGTTAGTGACTTGTTGCTTGTTACCATGTGGACTACTGTATTCATATATCTTTTATGCTATCACTGAAGAATGTTACTTTCATCTAACTTTGATATTTGCTGAAATACTATCTATTTACATCCTAAAATTATAATCAATCTCTAGGAACCAGTCACTTCATACATAACCACTCATTTCTTATTATCCATAATCACCCAATAATGCCCGCGAGTGTAGCGTCCGCCTCGTCCTAATTGGCTTTTTACGCGACATGATCAACATAACCATATAAGAAGCCATGGGATTGGCTTAGTAATTCAATACAACAGGTGCTTAAGGCCTCACAACACCATTAATGCAGACAACTTCGCCAATGAGTTGACGCATTTAAAATTCTGCTCACGTTTTCCCTTGTTCATGAGACGGAGCTAACAAGAGGGGCGTCGGCACATCAGGGCCCTTTTGTGCAGAGTTGGAAGGACGTATCTTCGATCGCGCTGCCCCAACTGTGGATCATAGTCTTGTACTTCTAAATGAGAAACAAATTATTCTTTCAGGCAAAGAAAGCTGGTTGTTCATGGTCATTGGGAGACAAGGGACCGTCTTAAGTCGATGAAATTAATAAAATGCTCGAAGAGATTCTGAGATTGCCATGCTTTTCATTACAATAACCGAAGACAACACGAAAGGAAGAGAAACCCTGCTGCGGAGCCTGGCACGCCATGCCAGCAGCCAAGCAAAGTGAAAGGAGAAAACCGCAAAGGCTTAACGAGGAACAGAAGTGGTGGCGATTCTTTGGGCCTATTGTGATAAAGCTCAGTCTATTTTATGGGCTATGGTACACACTGATTATGGATCCTTCTAATGATGCCAGAGCCCGTTTCCGATGAAATTTGCAGTTCGAGCAAGTTACCTATGATTACTGTTTTTTTTTTTTGGTAAATGTAAGTATTATATAGATTTTACCATGCAAAGCTGTACAAGGCGTATGTCTTAGTACCACAAAACTCGCTCTCAACACTATAAATATGATTACTGTTTTTGCAGTTGTTGTAATCAAGTAATTTTTACATGTTTGTCTTGTGATCCCATCTTTTAAATTCAGTTTTTAAAGACCATGAAGATGAAAAAAACGGTAGAACTTTCGTGATCTTTTATCAGCGTTAGTTCATCAACTAGATAGACTAGCCAATTTATACTCTTAATCACAATCACCGCATGCTCAGAACAATGCACTTATTTCATCTCTAATTGAGAGTATGCATAATAATGATTTTTTTTTCCTTTCTACTAATCAATTTCCTGAACGACAACCTCAAAGCTCTCTTGAATAAAATTCTGCATTTTGTGAACTGTACTTGTTTATAATTTGACTAATTCTATCCAGAAGTCAACTCAAGTGATTCAGTAGCTGCAAGGATCTGGTGAAATGACCATCCACTGCCAGCGTACACGTCGCCAGTGGTTTCCATTTCTTTGAAAGTGCGGGAAAGAGCGATATAACAAAGAAAGACTTCTGCACGTTGACTCCTACCAAATCCCAATGATTACATAATTTCTTTTTACTAATGCCCACCATCAAATTTTGTGGCTTGGCACTAATGCAACTATGCGAGAAGAAGATCCATTGAAGGGGGTCATGTCCGAGTAAGTTTCGAGATTGTTGGATAATTCCAGGGTTTCTCACAAGATCACGAGCTCTAATTACTTTGTAATGTTTGTCGCCAAGAATGAATTGAGTGATGATTACCAAGGTCGATCATGAATGATTTGAAAGATTGAGACTGAGATAATGATAGGTTTTGTGAATGTTGAGATGTCTATTATCGCAAGAAACAGATTCCCACTTGCAATCGAATGCGATAAGTGAAGCAAGGGACATCTTGTCTTTTCTCTAGATCTAACCGAGAAAAGGAGCACAAGGACTGTTTCGGTGAAGTGCGTCTCTTAGATCTGCGAAAGAACGGGTGCGTGGATCATGCATCCAGTTCTAATACAATTCACCACCATACCATCTACGTGTATAATTTGACGCCATTTATCTTTGACAAGTGCTGGTCATACGTAAATACCACTGTTGGTGTCACAATATACGCATCACGTCCGTATAGATATACATTATCAAGTACCAAATGATTTTTCAAATCCTATTTCTGGCGATGGATAGAGCAAATCGTGCGATGGTTGACTTGAAGGCGGCTCGAGCCAGAATTATGTAGGTCAGATGAATTATTCGGTACGTTCTGTCTTATGGATTATTATATTGGAGACTGAAGTTGCTTACTTGCACTGAACATGTTCTCTTGAGTGGCACCGAAGCTACTCTCTCTCTCTCTCTCTCTCTCTCTCACGGATGACTTGTGAAGAAGAAATAGTATAATGGGCGGGGCTTAAAGTATACGAAAGGGGAGGAGGTTACATTCGCTGGAATACTTGCCAAAGTATGTAAGTCGCCAGCAGTTTTCTCGAAACTCTCTGGACCTTGCTCTTCTCATCACACTTTAGGTCACTTGGCAAATCCAAGTAAGTACTTGAGAAAATAATTAAGTAAAATACATACATGACGCCCTAAGAACTTGGTTTGGGCAACTAGAGAGCTCATTTTTCCGAAGCAGCGAATTATGTGTTCAGTAACCCTAATTTACATTTGCTTCTCGACGGAATCGACACTAAAATCACGATCACGAGCATGCAGATTGAAGAGTAAATGGGTATACAGCATCATCTTCTGGGCCTTGCCAGTTATCCCGCAAAGGAGGTATTGGTGGATGCAAGTGGTGGAAACGATTTGTGCACATCTTGGAAAGCAGAAGGGTTTCGCCGACCTAATGTTTTATTAATGCAAAACAAATGCATAAATGAACAAAAAGGTATGCGATCTTCCATCTATTGTGGCTGAGATAATGGGGTAGAGAGAGAGAGAGAGAGAGAGAGAGAGAGAGAGAGAGAGAGAGAGGTAGTAGAGGTTTCCATGATGTTGAGCAAGAAAAGATGCTTTGCTTCCCTCAAAATAAGCAGCTTCGACAAATGGCGTTTCCTTCTCGGGCCGAATAACGTGCCCCCCACCATCCCCTTCAATCTCTCTTCTTCACGCCAAGAACTCGTCGTCTGCAGACTTCGCCTCCCATTATATTATATTATGTACATAAAGCAAAGCAACAATTATTGGATTTGCATGCATCATGCTGGGCCCAAGGTACGAAGCACAACGTATGCTGCCATGAGATTATATATATGTATCTTTTGTAAATCACAAACCCTAGGCCAAAGCTCTATAGAAAGTTAAACTTCTTTTCACATATTTCTTATGATCGTTTGGTTGGCAAGATTCAACTTGCAAATTAGGGCTTCTCTAATCGCAGAGTTCGATTAGAATTGCACTAGCGCATAAAAGTTACTAGCCTAGTCTTGGGCAGACCTGTCATTGATCAGACAAGGGAATAGAGTGAACATGATATTCTTGTAGATATTAATTCTCTTTATTGTACATTATAACTGAAGTAACAATATGTTCTCAGAAACTTCTGATTAGTCAAGTCAAGGAATGTTAGTCATTGGGAAGCGGTCGCTAAAATCGCGATCCTACTCACTAGCCAAGCAATTGACTGGTTGATGCAATTGACCGAGCCAGGGTTTCACACTCGCATATACACATAGAGTCCCATATGGTTTACTTGTCTTAATTAGCAAAACTTAACAAAAGGGATATTATTTAATAAAAAAACCCCTCAGCTTTTTCTCCCCATTTTAGATATGAAAGAGGGCTAAATTCAAATACAAAAAAAAAAAGTAATGTCCAAAATCTACCATCCTTAATTTACCATCTAGTAAAACATAAAGTAATTTTCTAGGGGGCAGCGAAATTAACCTAATATCCCCACGCTTATTGATTCTAAGATTAAAAAGCCAACCAGTAGGATGGTTTTCGACCGGAAAGTTATGTTGCATTTTGAACTCAAATTGAGAGTTTCATAATCTTCCAACATCACCAAATGAATTGAGGCCAGCATGATCAACCATAGACCTTAAAGAAACAAGATTAATGATGGCTGTAGAGTCAATCTCTATGAAGGCCACAAGTTGTTTCGTGAAGTTGATTCCCAACCGCAATGTCCAAAGTTTTGCTTGCATCGACCAATAAATTCCAAAGAAGATGGCAAAACCAACAAGCTAGTCAACTCATTCGTTTTCGAATAATCCCTCTACACATGCTAGTCCTGAACCGCCATAAGAATCCTCATTAGTATTCGGTTTAATCCACTCTTAAGGTGGAAGATCCCAACTAATTAAAATCGGATAAGTACGTGATCCACTTAATATCAAGTTATTCACAAATGAAGGAGTAAATATCCAAAAAGTCTTAAACCTTTTGTAACTTTGCCGATTCAGTCTTAAATCATTTTTTTTCCTAATTCAATCTTAAACATTTTGGAACGTTGCTATTTCAATCGTTTAGCCGACTTATGTTGGAAAATGCCTACGTGGATGTTTGGTCTCTGAAGTGGTAAGACATTTACGTCGGCATTTCCCGGCAGAAAGTCATCGAAAGGACTGACATTTCAATCGTTTCGGCGACTTGTGTTGGAAAATACCTACGTGGATGTTTGGTATCTGACGTGGCAGAATATCCACGTCGGCATTTTCTAGCACAAAATCACCAAAAGGACTAAAATGGTACGTTCAAAAAGGTTTATGACTGAATTGACAAAATAAAGAAGAAGTTTATGATTGAATCAGCAAAGTTCCAAAAGGTTTATGACTTCTTGGACAATTATTTCCACAAATGAAGATTTGATAATTTTGTTCATGTGTGACCGAATTGCTTGTGCCGAATTAGAAGGGAAAACAAAAGTGTCCTGGAAAAATGGCTTCCTTCTCCATTGCCAGAAAAGCCACACTCATGCCAAAAGTTGTGCTCCAATCATAATGAAAATTCGATCACCATCACCATCCATAGAGACAAACTCATTGAGAAGAATGTTTCCAAATATTTTTGTAGGACAAAGTCTAGCCATTTCCAACGGACAATTGGACAATCCCTTATGGGTGCACAGTCTTTTTCCACAGACTCACATCCCAAGCAATATGGGTTTCATTCATTAGCCAATAGTCCCTTACGAGCGACTAACAAGAGGAAAGTTTTAATACATTAAACTCCCTTCCGCTTCCAAATAATAGACCATATACTATCATGCTCTTAATTATGTACCACACCGACGACCTCGCACACCAAACTAACAAAGAAAGACTTGCTCCCACTACCCTCCCACAAAGACTATCTTCGCCGGCGAAAGCTAAAAGAGCTTCCCTGGCCCGAATATAAGTAATAGGATTAGCGGCGGAACCTGAGATCTAATGTCACGAACTACGCCGACGGGGGCATTGTGCGGTGAGAAGACATAGATTGTGGGTATGCTCGAGCATGCTCTGTTTCGTGTGTATGTGTGTATGAATGTGTGAACGTTCGGGAAGAGATGGGCAAACAATGAAAAATTAGCGCACATCTTTATTTGGTTCTCGATCCGTTATATAATAGCAATATGGGGGACTGCACCGAACGTCTGGATCTCTCTTTGTTTGTATGAAGGAGTTGGAGTCAACGATGGAAGACTGCCCCTATTTTTATCTACGCTCCGATAGCTAAATTCAATTCGTCGGTATTGATTTCATGTCCAAAAGTCACTTCGTCTTATGTTTGCAATTCAAGCAAACAGTCGATCTCAATCAGCGTCTTTAGTTGAAGCTTTTGCGCTTTTGAGAATTTCATCTCTCGAAGCAACAAAATGTAAACAAGGCACTTCTTCTTCTTCTTCTTCTTTTAATTCTCGGGGAGCACGAGCACATAGATTTGGTATCTAAAGGATCATTGAACACCATATAAGTCTTATGAACCGGTTAAGTTTAGATGTTTGACTTGTTCAAATAATTTTAGCTTATAACTGTTTGCATGCAGTTGATGAGATCTGAACAAGCGATTACCAATATTTAAACTAGAAATCCGATAACGTCACAATCAATTGCGCTAACCCTAGGGTGTTCAAATAAAAATGAAAATCCACGCTAACCCTTATGGATATCGAGTGTACATAGAGATAGGAATCTAGTAATTTCACTTATCTATATGCTTATGCATGTATATGAAAAGGGAAGTTTCTTTTTTGTACAAAAAATAAAAAATTTCAATGTGTCAAGCAAGTAGCCACACCCATGATGTTGTCATGAAAATGGAAAGGGTCGGGGGGACTAAAAAAAAGAAGAGAAATTGTGTTCTCGAAAGACTTGGAAAGTTAATGGAAAGCATGGCAGCGAACATAAATCCGAGGGGAGTGAAGAAAGGGAAAAGCATTAGAAAAGGAGTGGAGGGAGGTGCACCGCAGATTCCGTGCTTCCAGGCTTGCACTCCAATCATTCCCTCTTCTCTCTCTCTCTCTCTCTCTCTCTCTCTCTCTCTGGGTGTCACACAATCGTTGAGGCAAAGACATGGCCTTCCCCCCCACTCTCTCTCTCTCTCTCTCTCTAGAAACATTCATTGCAGATCCATTTCATTACTCGTATTAATTGCACAGTCATAATAAATCATAACATTGAAACTTTATGCAGTTCATACTTTGGCAATAAATAAGACTTTCAACTTTTCTTCATACCCACGAAAAGCCGCTAAGCTCAAAGCCTTCGTCATCCTACCGGTCTTCGCTTGTCGTGATATGGAATATCACGCTCTCGTCGCTCCCGGTATTCTTTTAGAGAGTGTGTGATTGCTTTGGCATGTGAGAGAAGCCATTCGGTTAGAATCCCCGTCGTTGTTGGGACATGTTTTTTAGTGCAGTCTCTCTGTCTCTCTGTCTCTCTCTCTCGTTTCTGGGTGCACTTTTTTTAAGGATGTTGGGTTGATGAAGACGTGTGAGCAACTGTGGACAGCAACATGAAAATGGCCAACGCGTAGCATTGTTACCAACAGTCACGAGGGAACACACTCAGGCTCTCTCTCTCTCTCTCTCTCAAAAGAAGAAGATTGGCCTTAGCTTGGCTTTCTAGACCAGCATTTACGGTTCATGTATGTTTTAACTGCATCACTAATTACACTCTATGACATGTTCCCTGCACAGCTAAGACTCCACTAGGTCAGTCATTGCTCACGGAAAGTTGCAACCACCGGCAAAAAAAAAAAAAGAGAGAGCGAGAACGAAATTTAGCTACATGCAGAGACAAAGAGGCCCGGATGAATTTGGCAGGAGAATTGACGAACCACTCAACGAGGGGACAATGTGAATGAGTTGGTGGCGGGTAGACTCTCTCTCTCTCTCGTCCCTCAATTTGTTAAGGTGGTGCCCTTAGCACTAGGGCTAAATTTAGGACAGCTGAAGTGAAATTAAGGCAAAGTTGCTGAGGTAGTGGTTGTGATGAGGTGGTGGTGGAGAGTGTTGGATGGTGCATCTGGAGTCTGGCCAAATTGAGGAAAGGGCAAGAGAGCATGCTTATACCGTGGAATGAAGAAGCGCGCACAGACACAAAAACCAAAAACTGGTGGAGTCGTTTTGCATCTGCCTCAAGTGCGTTGGCAAAGTGTGAGAAAGAGAGTGTGAAACGGACTTTACGTTCCCAGCCCTCCCCTCCCAACTATTTTTACTCTCCCTCTCTCTCATTTTGCATATTTTCAGTTACACCAGTCTCTTGATTTCCTCTCTCTCTCTCTCTCTCTCTCTCTCTGTTAATCATTATTAAACTCTTCTATATATAACTTGCTGAGGGTTGGGAAATCAAGAAAGATTGGCATACACTAACGAGTGTGTGTTCCATCCATTGGGGTTTGTCTTTTTTTACTCCTTCTCAAAGCTACCTTCTTCGCCTTACAATCCCTCCTCCCCACTATTTATATACCCACCACACTCCTCCACAATTTGCTTACCCCTCTCTCACCTCCATCTCTCATCAATGGAAGTCGCAAGCCAAGAAGCCTTCTCTGGGCCCAGGGACTACGCCGGCCGCATCGCCAAGCGCAAGCGGACGAAGAGGCAGAGAGTGCAATCCCCGTACCCTTTTGGGATCGCCAGTTCGCCGAGCGATGACGACAGCAGCCGCGACCACATCGTCAACAGCAACCACGCCATCGTCGGCACCGACAACCAGAACTTCTCTCCGACATCCTCAACCGAAGTAGAAGGGATGAGCACCTTGGAGGAGGAGGAAGACATGGCCAATTGCCTAATCCTCCTAGCCCAAGGTCGTTCTAAATTGCCCCAAAAGCAAGCGATATTGCAGCAAGATGTTGTCGACCTCAAATTCAATAGCAAGAAGTATTTGGAAGCATCCACAGGCACAGGGAACAAGATTGGTTATTATGTGTACGAGTGCAAGACTTGTAGCCGCACTTTCCCTTCCTTCCAAGCTCTAGGAGGCCACCGTGCGAGCCACAAGAAGCCTAACAAGGCTGCCGCCGAAGACAAGAAGCATCACCATCAATTCAGGACATCGTCGTCGGACGATGAGGAGTCGGCACAATTGAAGGGCCAAAACGTCACGTCATCAGCTCTCTCTCTTCAATTGAGCGGCCGAAACGTGTTATTTGGGAGCAGCTTCAGTAGTAAGCACCCAAAGGTCCATGAGTGCGCAATTTGTGGGGCCGAGTTCGCTTCAGGCCAAGCCCTAGGAGGTCACATGAGACGGCACCGAACTCCGGCAGGGACAAACATGGGGTTGTCCCTCAATCCGATGACTTCTGAGTCCGAGGAATCGCCAGCAAGGGCTAGGAACAATGTCGTGTCCTTGGATTTGGATCTCAATCTACCAGCACCCGACGAAGATGACCTCAATGATCACAAAGAGACACAGTTTTCCTTAAGCTCAAAGAAACAAAAGCAACCAGAAGAACAGCAAGAAAACCGATCGAGGGTTGTGTTTTCGGTCCAAGCTTTGGTGGATTGTCACTATTAAGAAGGTTCGACAATGCATCTTTCCTTCTCCCCCAATGTTATAAATTCTTTTTGGACATGCCGCATTCAAAATCGAAACTAGAATTCAATGTGATCTTCACAGTTTCTTCTGGAATTACAGATTCTTTCAATTCTTTCCCTTTTTTGATCCAATAGTATACTGATTATTGCAAGTTTATATAAAGAATTCTTCCTTTTCTTGTCAAAACAATTAGTCCATGATTTGCAAGCCTTGAATTCATGGGAATTGCATGTAGCTCAAGCAAGTCCTCATGTTTTTCTCTATTGCTTTTCCAGTGGGACGTCATGGGCAAGGCCTTGTTGTGAGAGAGAGAGAGAGAGAGAGAGAGAGAGAGAGAGAGAGAGAGAGAGAGAGGGAGAGCTTTCTTGTGAATGTAAAAGATTGAAAAAACAAATTGAAAACTAAGCCACGACTTTAGGTTCGTGGTGGCGGTGACAAGCGAAGCAACAAGTTTCATTAATTTCTCTCTCTCTCTCTCTCTCTCTCTCTCTCTCTCTCTCTCTCTCTCTAAAATATAAAGTTATTACAGAGTCAGAAACGTACTCAACATACAAGTGCACGTCCTGTCCGTTTTCTCTGCAGCAAGCGAAAACCTACGGTATGTTTTAATGCCCCAGTTTTGGTTCTTTTCCATCTTCATATGATTGCCAATCTAATAGCTATAGCCGCCGGAGCGAGTGAATTACATTGTAATCCCACTAAATTATGATGCGTGCGTGCTGTCATTAGCTTTAGATAACTCAAACCACAACAAGTTATGATGAAGTTAAGACGGAAGTACTATGCTTTGGCTGAGAAATTAAGCTACACACATGCTGTTCAAAGTGACTACATTAACCGAACATTAATCGGGTCAAAGTAGCTAGATTAATTAGCCATTAAGCTCGCTATTATTCTCTGAGTTAGATTAAACGAGCATCGCTCATCATCGACTTCCTACACAGCACGCAGCATACGTTATGTATTCCAAGTGGTGGAGGATTATTTAATTTGGTAATTAAGTTCCGTAACATCCTCTCTCTCTCTCTCTCTCCTTTTTTTTTTTTGGCTATGTGAAAGTATACTTCGAAGATTTTCCTCAATGCCAAGTTTCAAGTCAACAATTTATCTCCTAAGTACTATTTCTAGAGTCGTTGTTAATTAAAATGAAAAAAAAATTCAATTACCATCCTCATCTTTATCTCTATATATCGATTTGCATCTCACTTTTGAGAGCTTATATTTTGCATCTTGTTGTTTGTTTGCTTTTTTGCTTTTTTGGTCGATAAAGAACATACTTCATTATAAACTCATAGTGATAGGAGTTTGATACAACAAATTAGTGACTTCAGAACATATAGCATCTCCAATAGAATAAGAAGGGGTTATTTGAGTTTAGATTCATCGGATACAATTTGACTTTGGGTACGAATTGTTGATTTTCTTAGTTGGGTCAGGATTCGGGATAGCCTAGTCGGGTTTTCAGGTCAGTTCGATTGTGCCGCCTCTGCCCGAAATTTGTACCATCATCCTCTGATTAAATCTTTAGATGCATGCAATGATCAGTCAACTTCCTAAGTGTCTAGGGACTCCCCGCACTCCCAAAAAAAAAAAGTCATGGAAAAGCCCACAGAGTATGTTCGATTTGGCCCAAGGTTATCTCCCTTGAGCCATTCATAAGGCCATGGCCCAAGCCCCCTTCCCCCAATCTGATATGCTTTATATCTGCCCTTCTCTCTCTACTCTATTCTCACATGACTCGGCATCTAATTCTGCTCCTCTCCTCTCCTCCTTTTTCGTGCTCTCCACCAAACCAGGGTCTCTCTCTCTCTCTCTCTCTCTCTCTCTCTCTCTCTCTCCACTAAGCAGTCAATTTTAATTTTTCTTGCCGTCTTAACCTTGATGTGGCGATATACCATGTAGAACGATCAAGAAGATAACTAAATCATCATGTTAGAATTTCTGCATTAAATTGATCGGAGAGACTACATCATAATTTCGCAAAAAACATCAAGATCTAAATTGACAAAAATAAGAAATCTAGGATTCAATTATTCGCATCCGATATAATAGGTTTATGATCGATCTGATAATTTTATAATATTCCAGAATTTTGTGTTAATTTATTGTCAATATTTTGATAATTTTGTTTTGAACTTGCGAGTATATTGTTTTCGCTGATTATTAAAGAGTATCTGAATAAAAAAGAATCATGAAACACGCATACAAAGATACTTAAGAGTAAGTATTAGTATGACTTTCGGAATCCAACATATAATGCTGGTAGCTTTTCTCAGCAAAATTCCCAGCAACCAAAAAAAAGGAGAGTAGAAATATAATTACTTAACCCTAATAAACATAAAAAGGCTATTAATATCTGCACAGCATCCTGTGGTCTTTCCATGGTTCACGTACATAATTTACATCTCAGCTTGCTAAGAGAATACCAATCGCCAGTCGTATATTCTTAGATAATCATGGCAAGAAAGATCACGACGATTCGAAACCTACAACAGAAAGAGAGAGAGAGTGAAAATCATTTAGACGAATGAGGAATTTAACTAGTAATTTTTAAATCATTTATGATAACCAAACACTAAAATCAGAAATAAACTCTTATGGCTCTTGACTTACCATGTATAGCGAAGAAGCGGTGCGCTATCTGCCTTAGGGGGCGGTGCGGCCGTTGGCATTGGCACCGGCGCCGGAGGCGGCGGTTGAAATTTCCCTTAAACAAATGGACGGTGGATAATCAATTATACATCAATGAGGCATACTCAACTAAAAGAAACTGCTAGAGGTACACAAATCGGCCCACGCAAATCGATTTACAAAGTTCGCGTATCGGGTGCTGAATATAGTCAACCCTTTCTTGAAATACCCATGTACAAGAGCGCATCACATCACCTTGTAATATATCAATTTCATCGATTCGCCTTAACATCCGTTTTCGACATAATTCCAGAATCGCACGAAACGAAAACTGCTCACTAACCACATCGGAGGAGATTTTCTGGGGGTGGCCTCTCCTTGGCAGGATTGGGGTCGGCATCATGAACCCTAATGTAGAGCTCTTGTCCGAGGTACCAATGCTTCGAGTGTTGGGACCTCAAGTTCCACATCCCCGGGTTGTCAAGGTAAGCATAGACCGCCGTCCATTTCCCAGGATAAACCTGTGTGGGAATGAAGCATGTTACTGCAATACCAACAATGCAATTTCTCTGTGGAGACATGTTTCGATCCGAAGGGAGAGTCGAACGAACCTGAACTGTAGATCGGACGACCGGATCATGTATGTTGTACGTGGATCGCGAACTGGGCGTCCAATCTCCGTCTCCGAACCTGTAAATTAGCGTGAAATAGAATGCGTCGGCCCGTTTCTCTTTCATTTTTCTCTGCGATTTTTAACATTAACCGGTTTCGAGATGATCACCATCTAACGGGGACGTGAAAGCATTTAGGGGGATGCATCTAGGAAAAGAGAGAGATAAAAAGATGCCCTATGTAGAGTCGCAAGACATTTGACATCATCACAACCATTGCTTAGGAAAAAAGAATCACACTAAGACCCGAATTGGACCTAAATCCAGCAACAATAGTTAAAGAAAATATCATGGATGGAGAATAATTCACTAGAAGAAAAACTACTAACCCGACCACGTAAAACCCGAACCCGTCCAAGTGCCAGGAGTCCATGACGTCGAGGCTGTTCTTGAAGACGAGCTCTATCCAACCCTTGTGCAGGCCGGACGCGACGAAGACGCCAGGTTCCGCCACCGGGTTCACGGACCCAACCGGGAACGAGTCGAGCTGATACACGCCCGACCCGTTCACGTAGTAATCCGCCAGCTTGAGTGGGGTGTCCGGGGTGCGGTAGGAGATGTTGTTCACCGTGTAGCGAGGTGCTCCGTCGATCTCGGCCGTCGACCCGTGGAGGAGGAACGTCTGGTTCGGCGTCACGTGGGAGACGTTGAATGTCCCCTGGGGGTTGGGCCTCGCGGCACCGGCGGTCATGTTCCACCTTTACAAGAAAGGAATAATAATTTTTGGTTATTTATTATTGTTATTTAAAACGATCGAAATAAACTCTCAAACCATCCAACAAATTCCTAATATTTCGAATTTGAATTCGAAGCTTACCCATTCGAAACTATTCAAATTCATTACTCAAGATTTTAAATTTAAGAATGATTCTTCATGAATTTCGAGCTTTAAACTTACTCGTCCTAAACAATTTAAATTTGTTACCTGAAGTTATCGATAATTCAAACCTCTTCTTATCGTTTCTTTTGTTAATATCGAATGAACGGAACCAATCGGTGCAGGTTAATCGGTGCAGGTTAAGGACAATTCGTTCATTTCGTTAATCGAGTAATCAGCTGGTCAAATCAAGTTTAGGAATTGACTTTCCATTACCTGATGGACTTCGCTTGGTTGACGGAGAACTCAATGTCAAATGGACTAGGACCCGAAGGGATGGGGTAACTTGGGGGTCCAGTGGAGTTCTCATAGTGAAGAACTCCCAAGGCAATCAGCTTGCCGGACTGCTTCGCATCGACCAGCTTCGGGGTTGCTGTGATGAAGTAATCGGCCTCGGCTCGGTCCGCCGTCACGAGAACTGAGTACGACTGGCCGACATGGATGTCGAGCGAGTCGACGGTGATCTGGGCGGTGTACGACCCTTCGGTCTCCACCACCACCATCTTGTGCCCCTGGATCCTGAAATTTAAGCTCAGTGCATTGCCCACGTTTGATATCCTGATCCAGTAAGTCTTGCCTGCAGAGAATGCACATTTTGGTGCCAAAAAAGAGCAACGAAGAACGGTTCAAATTGATTTTGAATTGTAGAGGTCGCCGAAAATTGGTTGATTTCATTCTCTTTACCTTTGGTCACATTGAATGTCACAGGATCTTCTGCAAATCCATATCGGAGTTTGCCGTTCATCAGTAGCACGTCAGGGTTTCCGCCGTAGGCATTTTGCTTGTCCGTCAACGACGATCTAATCGTCTTTTACGACGAGCAGCGCAAGAAATCGAAGTGGCAAAATCAAGTTATTAGTGGGGTGGAATCGTCCGAAAGATGAGAATCGAACAGCTTCTCAGCATTGTTAAACGACATCATAATGCCTCTAACTAATCAAGGACTCATTGAATCTCCCACTTTAGGAGTTCCGAATCGATTAGTTTTTCTCCAAAGTTTTGAGGGCAGAAAGAACTATTCGAATACCTTGTAACTTTGATTGTACCAATCTCCAATCAGAAGGTCATACTCGGCCTCTGGTGTCGGGAACGGGGTGGCGATGACCTTGCGGTTGTTGACGCGGATGGGGCCGAAGCCGCCAGCGGCTTTATGGAAGTTGATGGAGGGGAAGTAGAAGAAGGTGCCGATCTGGTCCTTGGCCTGGAACGCGTAGGTCCAGTTGGTGCCGGGTCGGATAGGGCAATTCGTGCCGGAGACTCCATCTTCCCATGAGTTCAGCCTATGCTGCAGGCCATTCCTTCAGCCCCACAGGACAAAAGAAAAGCAGCATAAATTTTATTTTTACGGTTATTTTGAGGAAATACCGTGTAAAAAGACCAAAAAAGAATTAAATACTTTTTCTTTATCCCCCAAAATACCGAATGTCATTAGGAAATTGAATTGAGACAACGACTTGACACCAAGTTCTCTTAGAAATACACGCCAAAGTCTAGGAATCATCTGTTGGGTAAGTCCTCTTCTTCTTTTTTTTTCCCTAGTTTTGATGTACTTCGATTATACAAGTATTGTTGACGAGAACAAGGAAATTTACAGGAGAAAACCCATTAAAGATGTGATCTTTCGTTTTATATTTTGATCTAATTGAGCGTATTAAAAGTTCCAAGAATAAGAGAATCTTGAGATAAAGTGCATGCGGTTGAGCATGTAATAGGCAAAGATAGGTCTTTGAGACATGTACCAAGTGAAAAGCAAAGGCTCGTCCAGATTGTTGAACACGTTCACGTAAGCGACGTCGTTCGTCGACATGTTTATGAGAGGCCCTGGAAACATTCCATTGATGGTGATAACCTGCGTCCACAATTTACACTCTCACGCATCAACCTCTTCAAAGAAGCAAAACCCCAATACAAACTGTGAAGCAACAAGTGATTATATCTTTGAAGAATTCGTAAAAGCCAAAAGAAGCGACTGATAACGCACGGGTTGTTCTTGAGACGAGAAAGCGGAGCTCGGCTGGAATTCGACGTTCCAATCGTAGAAGTGATCGGCACAGTGCATGACCCTCGTCATGAAAGCAGCACAAACGGCGAACCACAAGATCACGCTCCGCTGACAAAGGATGGTGGAGGCCGCCATTGTTGCACCAGGTCGTGTTATGCCGAGCAGGTTTCTAACCTCTAACCTCCTAGGATGCGTGAGGCGTTTGGAGCTGACTGTCCAGGAAAGGGATCTTATATAAGACCCTCTCTGATGTGGTTCCTAGGGTTTGAGAAGTGATGATCGCTCCAAAGGAACAAGCTCGCTTGAGTGAAAGGGACTCCAGTTTGCATGAAACGGGACGGTGACTTACCTCGTCATACAAGATTCGGATATTACTTCTAACTTCCCCACCTCTCTATCGAAGAGTTTGACCCTTACACGAACTCTTTTCAGTTGTCTAGGACTTATCTCATACGAGATTCTCTAGGACTAGGGTTTTGCCTTGTACAATGGTCACACGAGTTGATTCCAACGGGGCTTGCAACTATTTAATGGAGCTCGATTGAGGGAAATAAAACAATGAGAGGGTGAACAGCATATGGATTCTAGAAAAATAGCTAGAAAGACAAGCGGTACATTTGTTAATACCCCTTTTCCTTTTCATTTCCGAAGGCTCAATTTGACTCTTATATAGTCTTGTCCTCTAGAATGAAGTGGTAGAGACCGGGGAGAGGTGCTCAAAAACCCCTAAGCCTTATGCACAAACGCAATCGGATGTTAAATACTTTTGTTAGTGCAATCCAAGTTCTTCATACTTATAGAAAAAATCTCGAACCTATTGAATTATTATCAATTCGATTGAAAAGATTTTAATTGTGTCAATTGATTTCTAAACATTTTCGTGTTTTTCCAATCGAGTTGATTTAGCCAATTCTGGAAAAAAAATTTATTAACATGGATTTTGATTATCCTGCATAGTATAGTTGGTGCTGACGTAGACATATTTTAATAATGTTTTGTATTTTTTATGATTTCTTTTTTCTTCTTCTTCTTCTTCTTCTTTTTTTAAATCATTTTCTTGTTGGGCAAGGGTAATGTTCTCATCTCGCCACATTTAGGTTGAGATTAAATATAGTTCTCCGAAGTTAAAATCCCTCGGGTAATGTTCTCATCTCGCCACATTTTTGCCTATTTTTAAAGTACCCCAAAATAGCAAGCTAAAGTTTTCGCAACTAAATTAATTTATTGAACATGTGAGAGATTAAAAAAATGAACTCAAAAAGAAAATATGGTAGACGAACTAAAGTTATCTCAACCTAATTTTCATCAAAGTCTCGGACAGTTGGAATTGATAATTCCACTGTATTATGTTCTGATTTACTTTTGAGACAAATTATCAACTATTGAATCAAACACAATTGGTATGAAAAAAAATTGAGAGAGAGAGACTATATTGTTGCACGCACAGGTGCGACTATACATCCAATAGCCCAAGAACATAATAAAAACCCTAATATGGTTGCATAACTTACATTAATAAAATCTCTATGACTTCTATTTTGGGGTCTAAATCTCTATGACTTTATAAAAGTCTAAGTTATTATCATATGTCGTTTGAACAGGAATATAAGATTTCATACATTAGATAGTTTCATTAAAAATTAATATCGCTTGATAGCTACTTTTGAAATATTTCGTAAAGTCCATTGAGACCATATAGAAATTGCAAATATATCAGTTGACAATCAACAAACGGACAGCGGAAAAGCCTTCATAAATGAATAAATCTGATTTGAAAATTGAACAACGGAAGTTGGAGGCATGTATTTGAAAAGCATAAGCTTAATATTTTACTTAAATGAATGGAGAAAAGCAAAGAAGGATGATGACCAATCTTACAAAGTTACAAATAACGAATCTAGCGATACTGATCCTCAAGTAATTGCAAGAAAGACGTTGTGTTTAGATTTTTGATTTGTTTATAAGGATTTGGTGACGATTGGATCAAATTACCTACTTATCTTAGGAATTGCTAGGGATAAAGTCCCGAGACGATTTTTTTTTTTTTGAAAGGAGGCCTTCAGTAGTGCGACCATGAAGACTCTTTAATTTTTGAATTTTTTCAGAAACCCAAAATAAAAATGGAATAAATTAAATGATAAATAGATTAGAAAAGAAAAAAGGTCCGGACTTGTTCGGCCAAAGTCAGAATTCTTCCCTATGTTTCTTTTATTATTTATAAAAGAAATCGATTATGAAATCGAATATGTTACTCATGTTACTCATGAGTAACATGAGTAAATAGATTATGAAATCGAACATGTTACTCATCCTTGCTCAAATAGTATTTAAAAACAATTTACGTTTCTTCACCATGTACCTTTGGTTATTGATCGAATCAATTTTTGTTTACCGGTTTTATAAGTTGGAGAAGATCAATTGGTTAGTGTCAATTGTATTGATTATTCTAAAAATTGCATTTTTGTGCTAAGTTGTTCCTTATGGCCAAAACATTTAATTTGGTTTTGGGTTGATTTGTCTAAAAATATTTGGGGCTAATTTTTGCTTGCTTAGTAAAACCCACTTTAAATGTTCAAAAGTCGGTTTTACGTCAGCCTAAATTTCTAAAAAAAAAAACTGAACTTTATGTCCAACCAAGAATATGGCATAAACTTTCTTTTGTTAAAAAAAAATCGCCATCTTTCGCTCTAATCCAATTCTAGTCATGCATCCAAAAATTGCTACAAGTTCCCTTAAAATTATTAGCATGAAAGCTACTTAGATGTTCATTATCAAAATTCATAGTTTCCTTAACATCATCACTTGTGTACAAAACAATAGTGGTATCTTAATGTTAATAATCTTAAAAAAATTAATTGCGATTTTTGGATCCTAAAGTGAAAATTAGTGATTCTTCTTTTAGACAAAAAAGGGCTCAAGGCATAGTTGACATTGGATTTAAAGTTAAGACTTTTTTAGGGAATTAGACCGTTCTACATGATGTACAAGTTCTAATAAAATGCGTTGACTAAGCATAAAGTGAGGGTGCAAATTTTATATTTTTTTAAAATAGAGGATGCAAAGAAGTTTGATCAAAGCTCGAATGGTTTTTGACATTTTTCGAAAAGGAATCGTCACTAGCAAAGTTAAATCCCAAGATAATTATATATATTTTAACTAGTTAAATTACATTACCATATCTAGGCAATTAAAATGAAAAAAAAAAGAATTCCAAATGTCTTGTGTCACAAGAAGAACCCATTCTCGATCTAACAAAGTTTCTTCGCAGGTGAGACACCCATCAAAACGGGCAATTCTTCAACCAATTAGAAAAACAAAAAACAAGACAATTATTCCCTAAATTTTGACTAAATATGCAATTTAATTCTTAAATTTTCAATTTATTTAATATAATACTTGAACTTTAACCTAATTTATACTATGATCCATGAATTTTCAATTTATTTAATATGATCATTTACTTTTTGTACATCTTCAAACTAATATCTGAACTATGTGAAAATATTCAATACGACTCTGAACTTAAAATAATGGAGGCAATAAACATTTTCATATGATTTAAAGACTACTTGAACATGCATCAAAAGTTTAAAAACCACATTGAACAAATCAAAAATATAGAAATTACCTTACTTATCATATTAAAATTCATATATTACATTAAACAAATTGAAAATTTATAGACTACATTGCACGTTTGGTAAAAATTTAATGACTATTTGTGTTGTTATCCCGTATATAAAAAACAAAAACCCAGTCCACCGAAATTCCCATTCTCTTTCTTGAATGGGATAACTGATTACGACAATGCATCTTTAACATGCAAAATCCATAAACAAGATCCCAGTATTAGCCGAGAGATTAGTCTCGTCAGTAACTCTGGCTCTGCTGTGCCTAGTTCATCATTATTGGGCCAAAAGAAGAGGTCCCCGGAGCAGCACAGCTGGTTATCCAACATTAGAACAGAAGTCTCTACATGGCTCTGCTCCGCTCCGATTCAACCCTACAGCCTTGCCCGAAATTGTAAAGTGCAAAAAGAAAGAGAAGTCATAAGAAGCATGCTAGGATGAGATTGAAAAGTCAAATGAACAGTCCACACAAAAGCCTTGGTGGCATCGGGATCGAGTCACATGTCACTCATTCCATCTCACCACCCGTCCCCTCAAAGGCCTCATACTCGTAATCCTCGTCGAGGTTCTCCATTGTTTTTCCATATACGAAGGATTTCGTTCCCATCGTCGTGAAGGGCATGAGGCCAAAAGCTCGAGCGGTTTTGATCTCCCTTGCAACCTTCCTCTGCGCCTTGGCACTGATGCGAGTCTACGGAAAGGGACAAACAGCTGATGAGCAAGAAAATCAATTTGCAGCTCAATTAATTTCCGTAACATAACTGATATTCGAACTTTACCGAGCTCCTCTTGATTATTATTCCAGCCGCGGTTAAGAAATTTGCAAGGAATCTCACGTTCTGCAGAAAATTGAACATTGAGAGAGTGAACTGCTAAGCAAAAAGATATCAACAGAACATAAACCACCATCCAAGCATGCAAAAATTTCACGCGAGACATATCCCTTTATCAGTCAGTGGACTACAGTGCTTTGAGAGAACTCATGCTGACATCAGGACAACCTTTGGCAACGCCTAAACTTCTGTCACTCACTGCTTGATCCGAATAGGAGGTTTGCTCCTATAGATACACCGGGTTACATTACGGAAATGGGATAGTGGAATGCCCAAGGGAACTAAACTTGAGGAGCGAGGGATCAGAAGGAAGAAAGGAGTGGAATTAATATTCAACATTTTTTTTTGGTAAGGAATATTCAACATTTTTTAACGTCGCAACAATACACAAAAGGGAAAGTAACCAGAATTTTCCATAGACAAAATGCCAAGAGTTATCCTTAGAATAATCTTGTGCTATAGTTGAGAAAAGATTTGTCATCCTCCCAATAACTCTCCCATCAATCCTTTTCTTTTCCTTATCACACAGTCGCATTATATCTCGCAGCAATGAGCAGGTGATGTCCTAGTATAGAGCAAGATAGGACAACATTAACTCATTGGGTAAATAATGGCCTTCCTTCACTCTGGGGAAGTGTCAATTCTTTACATTGGTAGATCAGGCATCTAGGCGAGATTGGTCATTTAATGACTAGAAAAGCAGAAACAAGCAGCGCAAATTGGAAGAGAAATGTCAGCAGAGCAAAGTAACCAGAGATACTCATTGCCAGTAACAAGAGTCACTCACTTGTCAATTTAATGGTTATGGCATCAATAGCCCCTACAGACACACAATCTCCACAGAAATATCAACCAATTTAAGAACTTAAGCATCCTGAAGGTATTGACCACATCACATGAAGCAGAAAATATGCTTGAAAAAGGTTCAATCAAAAGAATAAATATGATTAATGGTGATTGTCAAAGAACCTCTAGCTCATAAGAAGCATTTGTCGGTTCAACATCTACAGAGTACTATTTGACAAGTCTAAAAAAAATATTATGATCAACTCAATGCTTACCCTGAAATCAGCTCTTCTCAGCACTTCCTCCGTAGTAACTTCAAATTCCCGTCTTTTGGTGAACTTGCGCACTCCTGGTTTCCTAAGATCGAGATCCTAAAGGAAAAATAGATAGAGCACAGAGAACATAAGGACACTCAAGTGGAAAGCAAAACATTGCAGGAGAAAGTTGCAACACGAATAAAGGACAATAGCATAATAGTATGATTGCGATGATAACAAGTATAATAGCTAAAACCGCGATCCAATCTATATAGGCCATTAGTATCATGCCAAGCACTGACGAAGTACATAATTCATAAGTAACAACAGGTTCCTCTCCCAAATCATAATGTTCGGGTGGTGTGGACAGCATAACCAGATTAATACAGAAGTGTCACATAGGAAACCCTCCAGAGAGAAACAACGAAAAATTAAAGTTATTCACAACAAAAATGCAATTTGACCGGTGAGAGAGCATAAGAAAAAGGTAGATATAGCGCACAACCTCCAATCTTTCTACTGCCTCATGAATCTAAAGTGCTTTATTGGACTATATAGAATCGCAATACAGTACCTTCGTATCATATGTCGTTCCCGGAAAAAATGTCACATCAGGTCTAAATGAATAACCTTCTTGTTCTACTTCGTCTTCATCAAACCCAAAGTATGTGGCTTCTTTCTTCAATCTCCCATCCATACCATCTGATAATGTACTTAAGCCATCAAGCATCCGAGAGCTATCTTCACCATTCAGTCTTGAACCTGATCTGGCCTTGTCAATTCTGTCAAACTTCTGGAAAAACCCTTCAGTTTTTGAATCACTTCCAAAAATGTCACCAAATATCCGCCGCTCAAATTCATCAGCAGACTCAGATGAATTAGAGCTTTGTTTCTCATCACCGTTATGACCTGCAGAAAATTACATCCATGAGTTGGCAGTGTCATAAAAGGAACAGGGTACAACATGAAAGTTTTCTCAAGATCACCCATGTTAGAAAATTGCAACGAAAGTCAAACCTACTTCGCAATACATTATATTGATGTTTAAAGATTATACATTCAGGCCTACAATAACATGAAACGCCAGTTGTCAACATTTAGAAACAAACACCTCTGCAGAAAGGAGAAAACCAAGAAAACCTTATTTTAACAAGCAAATTTCCCACCAAGTAATGAAACGAGTCACCCACAAGACTAAGATTGAATTTTACGCCTACACAATTTACAGTAAAAGGTATACATTTTGCAAAAGCTTATTTCCCATGATAACAAGGAAGCTTGAGTGAGAAGAATTGCAACCCAATCCAACAAACAGCATTCGCATTTGAAAACAAAACCAGACAAAATAGCACATTCATCCTAAGAATGTTTGGAGCACCTCAGACCAGCACCCGGACAGTGAAAACCCAAAATTACCTGACCCAGCATTCACCGAGAGGGGTCTAGCTAAACAGGGACGATGGAATGGCCGTGGTAAACCATAATTCAAGGATCGCATCACAGCCCGAGAAAGCGCCATCTCCTTCTAACACCAGGAATCTTCCGGCAAGGACGTCACTCGGCCTTTGGAGGCTTGCAAGACTGAACCACAGTGAGATCCTACAAATTTCAGCATATCACCAACCAAGAAATGCAACTTCTTTACATTGCTCATGCAGATAAAGTAATTCGGCATCATGAGCACCGCGAAATCCCTTTCGATGCTGTAAAAACGACGAATTACTGACAACTTAAGGGTTAAGATGGCGACAGTCCCATTCTATACTCAGAAACTTAAAAACAGCATAAGAGTCAAGCTCAGAAAACAGCACAGGAGAATGGAACAGACTTGGGTTCGCAAATTATTGGAGAAACGACGCCAAGAAACACCAAAGGTTCCAAACCCAGAAACCAGAAAGCCCCAACACACAAAAAGCAGTGGAGAAAGCAAGCAAACCGAGCAGCCGAAGAGGATTGCGATCTGAGTAGCGACGGCGAGCGTTCCCAATCGGAAATGGCCTCCAAATCCGATGCAGACGATGTCGAAGATCAAAGCAGAACGCAAGCCATCTCGAAGATCGATTGGGGGGGGGGGGGGGGGGGGGGGATTGGGGTTTAAGCTAGGAACTAGGGTTCTTTCCTTTAGCTCCGGGGAAAAAGGGAAAATCGTTAAAGTAAAATAGGAAAATTAGACAAATTATTTTGTTTTATCATCGGAGAACTCCAATTAATTTTAATATAAAAAATGAGACAATTATTATGTATTCCGAATATGGGAGATAGCTCATTCTTGATTAATGTTTATTATTTCTTTAGCTAAAAATGATAGAATTATTTCCTAATCTTAAATTCTACTCAATACAATGTTACATAGAATAAAGAAATTCAATTTTTTGAGCAATTTCATATATATAGCTCAGTTCATTTTGGCCTCGTTTGGTACATAGGATGAGGCAATCAAAATGAAATAGTAGAAATCAGAATGAGTGGCTAAGAATCAAAGACAAGTTTATTTAAAGATAATTACTTTTTATAGCACGCGGGTCTTTTTTTTTTTTTTTGAAATGGTACGAGTAGTAGCAAAGTAAAGAAGTGTGCTCACCAAATTGAAATTTTTTTGGTAAGGACCAGTTTATTTTTTGTCCTATCCTTTAACTCATACAATAAGAATTACAAATTAAAGAACGTAGTAAAAGCTTAACAAGAAAACCTAGAAAGAGAGCACGGGACAACGGATCATGTTTTATGCGCAAGTAAAATTGGACAATTGCGATTGCTCGGGGAACGATCTCAAGAGCGTCGTGCCTCGAGTAGAGGCTATGGTCGCATGGCACCTTAACTCTCAAATGAAGATAGAGAGTTAAAGGATGCTCTTGACTATGGTTAGGGTGCATGGGCCAAGAACAACCATTGACGATTGCCATAGATGTCAATTTTGTCGATATTATGGTACATTTAGTTCAGTTTGGCAATCATTTGGAAGAGGGATTTTGAAATGGAAAATCGATGTTGAAAATATTGAAAGTTGAAAGTAATTTCTATTAACTTCCAGTACTTTTTAAAAATTCATTTTTAAAAATCGAACCAATCGACAGTTATTGTATTATGGGTTGGTGGTAATCAATCGGCAACACGAGCCATTCCCTCCACGCGCTCGCTCTCCTCCATCCCTCTTGCTTTCTTTATCTACTTTTTATACGTCAGATCTTTCAAAACGAATTTCAAATCACACGAGTCATATAAAAAGGAGAATTTGAAGAAGAATAAGAAAGAAATTCAACCCCAAAAAAAAAAAAAAAACGAAACGAAAAGAGAAGAATTCTTCCAAGCAACCAAGCTGGGTTTCGGGGAGTCGGAAGTCAACGCCCCCCCGCGAAGCCGTCAGCGCCGACGTCAACCGCTCTATGGCGCCATCCGACGGTCACCCGCGCGCGCATCCTCCGGCGTTCCAGAACCTTCCCCCCTCCCCCACCACCGACCCGTCACCGAGCGCCGTGACCCACCCGCCGGTGACGCTAACACATCCCCTCCCCCCCGCCTTCCCGTCTGCCTACACGCAACTTCCCGATCCCTCTTTCTTATCTAAGATTAAATTAAGATAAATTAAAAGATGATCGCTTTTTCTTTTTCTTTTTCTTTTTTTTTTGGTCAGGATAGTTTCCTTCATCTTCCTTCGCTCCTTCTGCCTTCAAAGCAAAACCCCCAAGCTGCGATCTTTTTCTCCATTCAAAAAATCCCCAACCTCTCTCTCTCTCTCCTCTTTGCTCTCTCCAACTCTCTCTCTCTCTACAAACCCTAGCTCGGTGGACCCGACGTCATCGATTCTCCATGGGACGCGATTCGGCCAGGTCGCTCGCTCCGGGGTTCCGGTTCCACCCCACCGACGAGGAGCTGATCCGGTACTACCTGAAGCGCAAGGTCTCCGGCAAGCCCCTCCGCATCGACGCGATCTCCGAGGTCGACGTCTACAAATGCGAGCCCTGGGATCTCCCCGGTAATCCTCGGCTTTGCTCCTGGTTTTTCGGGTTCCTTCTTGTGGATCTCTTGTGGTCCATGGTTGGTAATTTTCTTGATCGTCTAGGCTTTTGGCGTATTTGGTGTTTGATTTATGTCGTTGTCCTGCGTGACTTGACGAGTACGTGTTGCATCCGCGATGTTTGTGAATTGACTTGCTGTGGTTTGACTATGAAGACTCGCGCAGAGGCTTTTCTCCGCTTTCAACTAGGTCAAATTGAGGTTTTTAGGTTCTTGAGAATTCGTCTTACTGGGATTTTGTGTTGATAAGCGAATGATTACTGTGATGAATCTGCTTCATTGAAAACGGGGGAGTCGTGTTTTGATTTTGGAAATTTCTATCGGGAAGTTCTGCCTGGACAGTGGAGTGAAAGAAATCTTCTTGCTCTGACAATTCTTTATGACCCCCAAATCCAACAGAGAAGCTTGTTGCGGTGCCTTACAGTTTTAACCGAGTGCATAAATTATTTTAGGTATGTGTCATTCTACTTCTTATCCTGGCAAAGATGAGTGAGATGAAATCAGTCTAGCTAGTGGTGTCAGCTTCTAGCAGTTTTTGGAGTGTGCCACCCTGGATTCCTGGATAGTGAGGACCATCAATCCTCTACATCCTGAGGCCAGCGTGGAAGCTAATGGGTTCTTGGCAAGGATGCATGATCAATTCTTCGCCATGAAATTGTTGTGGTCGTATAGACTTGGTGGTGAGGAGTCAAAGTGAGGAGCTATTTCTCTAGCGGCACCTTGCATTTTTGCTGGAACAAGCACCAAGAGTCAAGGTAGGTCTGAAATTTGATGGAGGAGGCAAGTTAACTGCAGCAATTGATATGCCATGTCACTTGATGAATGTTGCAATGGATGAGGATGATATTACTTGTGAACAAACGGATTTTTCATGTGGCCAACCCACATTCAATTGACTACTATCAAGTCCACGGTCTGAAATTATAATGAGTCCATTTAGGTTGTAATTATGACTCGCTAAGATATGTGTCTCAAATGAGAGTTGATCCTTCTCTTCTATGCCTTCTAATTATCCATTTCGTTTTTTTAATGAATTCAGTCAAAGCAAACTTATTTTAATTTCCTTTTTGAGGTTCCAGATAAGTCAAAATTGAAGACTAGAGACCTTGAGTGGTACTTCTTTAGTGTGCTGGATAAGAAGTATGGAAATGGGTCAAAGACAAATCGTGCTACGGAGAATGGTTACTGGAAGACAACAGGGAAGGACAGGACAATCTCTCATTACTCTCGACAGGTTGGAATGAAGAAAACTTTGGTTTATCATATTGGGCGAGCTCCGCGTGGACAGCGCACAAATTGGGTTATGCATGAATATCGGCTTACTGATGAAGAATTGGAGAATGCTGGAATTCCACAAGTGAGTTTATGCTGTAAAATTTTTAAGAATGGTTGGCATTTTGTTATTTTTCTTTACAGCTCAATTACTATTGACACTGACCTTTTGCTTTTTGGCTGTTTGTGGGATCGTTTGGGTTCCAAAGGATGCGTTCGTGCTGTGCAGGATCTTTCAGAAGAGTGGTCCTGGCCCAAAGAATGGGGAGCAATATGGTGCCCCATTCATTGAGGAGGAGTGGGAGGATGATGATGTGGCTCTGTTTCCTGATCAGGAGCCAATGGTGATTGTTGATGATGAATATGTTGAGGCAGATGACTTGGATCAGGTTCGGTTCTCTTGCGTTATTTTCTTCAATTATTTGGTGTGCATAGTGTTACAGTAAAATCGCACTCCTATAGAAGGAATTAATTTAGCGGATGTTCAGACTTATTTGTAAAGGCAATGGCTTTGTAATCACAATTTGGAAGTGGGAAAAGAACGATTTTTCATGAAACTATCAAAGAGGGATTATAGACCTATGAAAAGATGCAACCGACTTCCATGGACTTGTTCAATTCGCCATGGGCCTCCCATGTATAGGTGTCTTCTTGACTCCCATGGACTTGATCAATTCACAATAGGCCTCCAATTATAGGTGTTTCCTTGCAGATCTTACCTTTTGGTGATTATTGGCTATCTCTTGGTGAAGCTGTTATATGAACATAAATTTGAAGGTTCTCCAGGGTTTTAACTTGAAATAGTGCACTGATGCCAAAAAAAAAATTCAAAAGTGTGGTAACACAAATGCCTTCAAGGCGTAGAAATCTTCTGCATCCTGAGGGTAACAAGTTTAAACTGTTTAGCGCTATTCTAGGAAAATCAGCTGTTTGGTGATGATTAAAAAGCTTGGGAATTTTGGGAGTCCTTAACATGAAGTCGAGGGTGTTTTTCCTTTTCTATTGATGCTAGAGGAAATCCATTATAGTCACAGAAACACCTTGTATATTATGTCTCTTGCATTTTTATTTTTATTTTTTGGTGAATGCTGTGTTTTATTTAGCGGACTGAATTAATTAAGGGTCTTGCAAGTGTAATTGTGAGCGAGATTGCTTAAACGATTTAACAAAGGGTGCCACTCCTTTTATTAAGTTATAGTACATTCTTGTTATCAAAAAATGAGAGTCCTTCTCATGAATGAGTAAATCTTGGAGTGGAGGAGGGCGGTTGGGCTGGCGGTAGGAAAGCTTAAAATTCTGGAAGTGAGGTGCCCTATCAACATCAAGCACTTGGCTATGGAAAGTGTGGCACCTTTTGGAAACTCTCTTTGATTAATTAAGTGTATTAAGCAATACTAGATGATCACCTTTTACAGTATCCAAAACAAAAAGGTTTGCGTGATAAATTCATCTGGGAAATTGTTGGACAATTTGTGCAGCCCATTCCATTTGCTGGGCAGAAAGGATTTATTTTGTGCTGTGCAGTACAACTTAATTTTACAGCAGCTATGCGTCATTCTTTGCTGGAGAAGCAGAATCAAGATGAGGACTTGACCTGTGCAATGTCAATGAAGTTCATGCACTGTCAAGTGTCAACCAGGATTTGGATAACTAGAAAGGAGGGTTAGAGGGTTGAAAATCAGAAGATATATTGCCGGTTATGTTCTTCCCAAGCAAGTGGCTTCCCTTCAGAGCAATATGAAGTTCTGTAAAATCTGTTTAGTCTTTGTTAAGTCTCCTTACATCACGATATTATTAAGTCCTTCCTTTGGCATGTAGCATACTGTCTTCTTTTCTCTTCTTTTTGGGGCTTGGAAGGTTGGTCCTAAGCATCTATGTTCTCGTTTTTGAGTTACTTGCGAGTATTCTTCTGTCATTTATGATATAATATGTCTAGACTACTATTTTGGTTCTTTCTTTGCCCATGTTTACACAGAGCTTTTATCCGAGTGTCAACTTGCATTTCCTTAATTTTTGCACCATTTTTGTGTTTCAGAGTATTGATGTTGGAATTGAATCTGGAGATGCTCCAGTTCCTCTGAACTTCCATCATGGTGAGACAAGCCAGGGCACTGGGCACTCAAATGACATCAATGAAGATGAGCAAAAGCCTCTGATAGATACCAATGCAATTCAAGCCGGTTTGCAACAGCAGGATGAGCAGTTCTTTGTTTTACCAGAGCAGTACGGGATGGAGATGAAAGCCATTGGCCGATCAGATGATAATGCCGATCCTGTGAATGCCAATTACTTACTTGATGGGCCATACTTTGATGCAGCTGATAATCAACTTCTAGGAGATGAGTTCTACCTCCAGACAAATGACCTTGCTAATCTCTTTGGAGAGGATGCAGCAAATTTTGCTGTCGAAGACTATCTAACTTTCTTTGATGGAGATGATGAGAATGTCCAGCCATATGAATCCTCTCAACTTCCATCTGAAAATGCGCTCTCTGATCACACGCTTCATGCCGAGGTAAGTCTACTTTATATTCTGGAGAAGTACCACTTTTGTGGCATTTTTGGTTGCCGCTCTATTGAATCGCTCGTCTTGCAGTATATTAATGGAGGAAATGAGGAAGCTTCTCTGGCCGGCAATCTTCCTTCAGAACCCTGCAGCAAGGACTGTGCATCAACTTCGAAGCCACATCTGGATTCAAAGGAGCCTGAATCAAGTAATAGTTTACCTTTATTACAACCTGGCATCATCTGAAATATCATTTTTCCTTTGTGTCTTTTATTTTCCCTTTATTTCTGTATGAACTGCTTTCCACATTTGCTGGAGTATAATTTGGATTTATATATGCAGGTATCAAGTATCCAGTCATGAAAGCAGCCAGTCAAATGTTAGGCAGCTTCCCTGCTCCTCCTGCTCTTGCTGCAGAATTCCCAGTGAAAGATGCGGCACTCCATCTCAACTCAGCTGCACAGTCTTCAAGTTCTGTTCATGTTACTGCTGCCATGATAAGAATAAGAAACATGAATTTGGTTGGCAATGGAATGGACTGGTCAGTAGGTAAGAATGGAGAACTCAATATCGTTCTATCTTTGGGGATGTCTCAAGCTGATGTCAGCCCTATCAATTCTGGCCTGCTCTCTCGCAAGACACCGTCAGTGGTTTCATGGAGCTGGTGCTTCTTTTTGTTCTTTTGGATTATACTTCTCTCGGTCAGCATTAAAGTCGGGACCTCCATCTACTCAAGGTAGTAGGATACTGGATGAGGTGGCAATCTCGGCCACTGGAATGTGGAGATAGCAGATAAACTCACATAGGAACATACTATTATAGTTATCTTTATGTAGGAGTCTTGACATAATTTGCTTAAGTTATTCTGTGTCAAGTGCAAAACTATTGACAATGTTAAACCCCGACGTTGATGGGTATCTGGTGTGGCATTTGTTGTATCGCTACAGCCCATGGATAGGATTGGATTCATCAGATCAATATGTATGTCAGCTCCATTTTTTTGTTCCGCTTGCTGGTGGATGCAGAAGGATCGCCTTTCCTTCTATGACGTCTGTGATATCATTCATATGCCTTTTGGTGGTGAGTGCGTAATGTCCTGCGTGCATTGTGCCTTCTTTCATAGTGTCAGGAAGGAGTTTGTTTATTGAGCAATGCGGAAACTGGGCAAGAGTGGGAGCATGCGGTGTTTGAACGCTACGGTCTCCAGGTACTAGCAGTTGCATGTGGGACAAGCAAGTGGAGAGTAGCCGGATGAACGCTAGTCTCTCGAGGTACCTCAGCAGTTGCATGTGGGACAAGCAAGTGGAGAGTAGCCAGATGGGTTTGATTCCGTTGAGGAATTTGAAATCAGAGGAACCCGGCTGGCTGTGGATTTTTCTGATGGCATGCTTGCTACACACGGATGGATGGGCGGAAAACGTCATCATTCATTTGCACACGGTTGGAGCAGTGAAAGTAAGACAGATGAAAAGTATCCCAATCTATCAAATAGACATATAATTCGCAATGAAATTGTTGGTAATAGCTCCTTAACAATTTACATTGTTAGCCACGAATGAAGGAGGAAGAGGCGGTCACATCTTGGACTGGAGCGCGTCCTATTACATTGTTGGCCAACGATTAAATTCTGCATCCGCTCTCTTTGTGAAATTTGACTTGCGTTACAGAGAGGAAGAACAACGAGGACAGTTTCGTACCTGTACTGTGTTTTTCTTCAAAAAGGACTAGACGGGACCGATCAAGCCTCGGCAATTAGGATTGCAAATCTGATGCTCCTTCCAAACAAAAAGTTTGCAGTTTTACCCAATCCATCATTTATAATAATGACTTCACCAAGTGCTTATGCACAGAGAGAGAGAGAGAGAGTTGGCACCGAAGTGTCAATCCACATTGTGATGAATGATTTTGCGACAAATATGAATGACTCGGTTGGTGATTCCATCAAAACAATGATGATCTCCATCAAGCGATGGTCTCCAATTTCATAAATTAAAACAAAGGGGCAAGAAAAGCATGATAATCGTAAAAGCAAAAACAACCCTTTTGCCAATCGTGCTATTTGGAATTCAATGAGCTTATCACAACAGTTTGATACAATGATACAATTGAGTATGCGGAGTCAATAGGTGTAGTAAAGATTCCACAGCCAAAGCCATCTATGAAATAATTGCGGAAGCACAAGCTTAACTTACACCATAGAACACCAGTGTCCACCAAAATTTTTATTGCACATCTCGAATATGAAGCTATGCTATCCACCCAATTAGTTTATTCTTCTCTTCTTCCATACTAGACATGAATATTGATCTTCTTATAACTACATATTCTGACAACAAACCTGACAGCCTGTTATTGTTAACAACCGGCTCTTTGCAGATTCTCCAGGGAAAAGAAAAGGCCAGGTATGAATGAATAGAATTACATTTCTCCAGGAAGCATAGTGTCCTCTGGCAGATCACAATAAGCAACACCCTGAAAGAATAGAGGGATTCGTAAATTATAAGCCAAAAGGAGGGTTTTTGAAGGAATATTTATGATGTGGCTATCCAATGCCTACCCCTCCAATCAGGTGAGCTACACATCGCTTCTCCGCAAGCAACTCAGCTTCAGTCTGTAGGAAAACGGTTCAAGTTAGATGAGAAGTAGCAAACTTGGATAGGTCACACCAAAACCAAGAGTTTTTTCTCATCAACTATAGATTGCGTTTAAAGATCCCACAAAACTCTATGTTTAAGGAATCGACATCCACATAAATATTCACAACCTCTCATCGCGAGACCTTTTTTCCAAGGAAAACAGAGGAAGACATTCATATCTTTGAGGAATTAGAGATTCCAGATTCATTCTCATGATGTGAAAAATGTCCATCCTCTCTATATATTTTAACATATTTCCTGCAGAGATTTGTGCACCTCTATTTCTCTGAAGAACTTCCATACCATTCAACAAGCAAAATAGAAGGCCAACTGCTATGGAGAAAGAGTACCTTCGTTATTCGCTTGAGGAGGTAGTCATCAAATTTTACATCCTTCACAAGCTCATAATCTCCATCTCCCTAAGTAAAAAGGGAACTATTTGATTGAGGATTCCAACGCCATATAAGCGTTTAGAAACCACTGTCAAGAAGAAAAACCATTTACTTACCTTAGATCTGCACGGCATGCTGAAAACAATGTCCTCGGCAATGCCGTAAGGATTTCCATCAGTAAGTACCTGTGCATTAACTTATACACATAAAGACTAGCAAATAACTGAGATCACAGCACGCTATATCCTAACACTACTTGAGCAAAACCAGGTTTGCTGCTCACTTCTTGCTGATTAAATCTTTGTAGGAGCATTGCAGGGGAATCGGTAACATTTAAGGTTTTTTAAGACTAAAAAGCTATATTTACTGGCATAGGAATGAACTATTAATCTTTCTCGTCATGCATCGTCCTCGTTCCCATGTTTCTCTGTAACTTAATCTTTCCAAAATGTCAAAAGTGCTACTTTCTGAATGAACCAACAGCTTTGGTAAACCAAGCAAAATTAAATAGAAAATCAAACTGCATACATTCAAACCAAAAAACTTTAAAAGAGAGTTCAAAGAGAAAGAGAAATATATTTGCAAAGTTTAAGGACAAAGACACTCACCCCTGAAGAGAACCAATCACCCTCAGGCGTGGGAGTGACTAGAGACTTTATGGCATCAACAATTGACACTGCAGTTGATGCAGCTGAAGATCTTCCCCACTTCTTAATCAACACCCCACCTCTCTACAGATCAAATCCTACTTCTCTTTAGTAATCAAGGTGAGATACAAAATTCTCAAAAGAATCGAAATCTAATTATAGTAGTCCTATACAATGTATAAAACTAATCGGTTTCTTGGATCTTACCTTCTGGACTTTTTCAGTGAACTCCTCTTCTAGCCACTTGTGATCCGTGATCACCTCCTTCACTGGAAGGCCATTGATTCTCGCATTTAAAAAGTCTGGCACCTGGATATTCCAATGGATTTTTCTTCTCAATCAAAGATGAAACAGGGGTGTTTTTAATTCCACTTTCATAGAGCAAAATCCAAGTAATAACCTGAGTTGTCGAGTGGTTGCCCCAGATGGTCACATTTGACACCTTGTCATAGAATACGCCTGCCTTGAGCGCCAGCTGCACAAATATTAAACATATTTGTTTCAATCGATCCTGTTGTCATGACATAACAAAATACACAAGTCTTCACTTTAACAAGCATTTCTTGCCTGGCATTTTGCACGGTTCTCATCCAAACGTGTTAAAGCATGGAAGTTCTTTGCAGGAATATTAGGAGCATTTTTCAAGCAAATTAATGCACTGCCAAAAGAATGAAGCAGAACCTTCCATTAAGGGTTATGATAGAGCTACACTACTTATGTTGTCTCCAGAAACAAAGAGCAAAAACTGAAGTATAACAAAAACACGTCTTACTTGGTGTTACAGGGGTTTCCAACAACAATTACTTTGACATTACGCGAGGCAACAGCATTTAGAGCCTTTCCCTGAAAAATAAGTGAAGGAAATCGAATTAGTAACACCACCTGTTGTTCCTTAAAATGTTTATAAGTGGTCATATGCAGTCTACAAATGCCACTGCTATGCCACCTGCTCAGCAAAAATTTGCCCATTTATGTCTAGTAAGTCAGCTCGTTCCATTCCAGGCCCTCGAGGCTTTGCTCCAATTAGGAGAGCCCATTCCACATCTTGGAACACCTCATAAGGGTTGATGCTTATCTGCACTTCCCTCAACAATGGGAACAAAGAATCCTCCAATTCCATAGCAACTCCTGCACGCATTTAACATATTATCTCAGGGTTAATGAACTGATGGTTGATCAAGAGAACAGCTACTTGTGTCTGACTGTGAGTCTGGAAATGAAGAATCGTGTAGCATAGAGATAAGTTGAGTAACTCTGAGCTGATACTTTCTTACACTAGGATTATATCATACTTCACTTGACAATCAGAGAGGATGATGAAGGGAGTCCTTTGAACAGGCAATCCAATGTAGTCATCTTCCTCTAGCATATATGGTGTAGGTCATGTGATTTTGTACTACCTTAATATATGTGTCTAGAGTAGACCAAACCAATGTGAAAACATGCATATAATTCTTGTAAAGTACCGCCAAGAGTACTGACGTGACTGTATACAACATAGACAACACAATATGTCCGCGGAAGTCTCGCAAAATGAAATGTCCTCTGAAAAACTGAAGTTTGTGTTTTGTGCGCAAAAGCAGGGATTCAATGGAAAGGGATGTAGCATGGTACCATTTTGCCAACAAATGATAATGGTGCAATCAAGACAAGCATCATATGCAAGAACACCTACTAAGGACATTCAAAATAGTCAACTGTGAGACAGAACAAGGCACCCAGTTACATGTATGCTTGATCCCACATTCATAAGATATCCTCAGGAGCTTATGCATCGAAAACAGATATTACTGGACTAACATCCATCTACTATTGATTAAAAATGATAATACTTTCCAGAAACTTGAGAGCTAGAAGTAGCCCTCCATTCAGGGCACATACCTTCTAGAGCTTGGAATGACCTTTCTGAACCCAAAAGTTTTAAAGCAATAGGTTGATCAGGACCAAAAACCTCACCTGATGCAAGCTGGAAAACAAGGAAAAGTTAGATCAATCTTCCAAAGTTGGTAACGAAATAAGTTCAGACAAATCTTGTGTATTAAATAATGGAAAAAAGATGTAGCAGTAGAGTTAATCTGCAGAAACAAACTCACGACCTTTCTCCCCCAAAGTTCAATTGATTATTACTCTTTGCAAAGTTTATTCAACCCTTAAACACAATTGTGTCAACTGCACAGACAATATTGTCAACAATACACAGAATTGAAACCGCTATTAGAACAAAAAAAGAAAGGGTCCAGCTCACTGGCATGGGCAAGCACACTTATAGTTGGAGATTCAGTTGGTGTTGCTTCTCTGATAACAACTATTACAAACCTGTAGCATGTGATTTGTCCCCAACTACTTCTGCAAAGGAAGAATGGGGAAAAAAAAAAAGATCGGCACACACTGAAATATTATCCCAAGTAGCTGCTAGTGATAATTGCTAAGGAACTCGTGCAATAAGAGTAACCAATTTGTATTTCAATTGGCAAAATGTTACTGACTCATGCAGTTAATAAACCGGCCATCCTCCCAATTCTCATTTTAAGAAAAGGACCTTTGATGCCAGCATCAATAAGAACTCTATAAAATGGTTCAACCAGAGACCAGAATCAATCACGAGCAGACAGAGAATAATATCTACCAATAGACTGCCACAGATCCTTACTTTGAAAAGCAGATGATTAGAAATCATTCCGGCAGCACCAGATACTGCGACATTTATTAGTTTCTTCCATGATTTTGTCTCTTCTTCCTGTAACCATATTAAAAAAGATAGAACGCATTATTGTAGGAAATAATGTCCCGGGAAGCTCAAACTGAAATGGGACGCATTGAACCAACTCAATTGCAGAAAGTATATTTATCTTTTGATAGAATAGTAAATGGAGACTCAACATGCAGCCAATCCTTGTCACAAGCCCAGCCTGAAGAACTTCTCAACCACAAATCTAGGATTAACCCTTATTTCACCTATAACTCAGTTAATTAATAAGCAGATTTAATGTAACCATACAGGCACTTGATGGAGCCAGCATCAAGAGACATGGTAATTAAGTCGAAACTGTAGGTGAACCAGTGAGCCGAATCATAATACAAACTAAACACGCATACATCTACATTCACTTTATAGGTGTCAAACAACAAGTGCTCAGATAAGTCCACTCGTGTTTAGTTCTTTTTTTAACAGGATCCTTCTTCTCACATTAACATATTTTACTTTGAATTTTCGCACCTCCAGAAAACATACCATTAAGCATGGATACCATCATTATTAGGTGAGGAGATTGAGCGTTCAGAATACAATGACTGATGGACCAAAGTGAAAATCAAGAACATTCAACGCACGACAGCCAAAACAAAGACTGTCAAAAGTAACAGATATGGCCATAAGGGCCAAGGCTATTTGTTTTTTTACAATGGAACATTTCAACAAGCAATTCTCATGCTATGTGACCTTCTCATTTAAGCTTGTCAGCGTACGATCTAGAGCACAGAAAAACCCACGACTTGTTCGTCACCAAGAAGCAACATTGACGAGTCCAGATAATTCCGTCACATACACTAAGTAAAGAAATCTGAACAAAACTGTCAAAAAAACATACAGCTTTGAGATCGTAAGTGAGGCAAAAGACACCGAAGCAATCAGACTTGTTGCTCTTCGGAACTTCGGTTTGCACTGGTGCTGGAGCTTGAGCAGTTTGACTGAAAACAAATAAGCCACCACCACATCAACCTTTTAAAATTCAGTACAAAGAACCGCCCAAAAGAGAAAACAGAGTCTAACTAAGGCATCTCAACAGTGAAAGGAAGCAACTCAGTGAAGTAAACACTAATAAGACTTACTTGACAGAGCAAGAGATTCTCGAACTCTGGGTTCGCCGGAGAGGTCTGAAAGACAGGCGACGGAAATTGGAAGTTGGAGCAGACAAGTAAGAGAGATGCGAAGAGCGAAGACCCTGTTTTGGGCATGTGGGTGTGGTCAGCTCCGCCACCGCCATGGCAGCAGAGTACAAGAGAACAGAGTCTGCTCAAAAAAGGATGGGACTTTCAAAAGTTATCGATGTCCTATAATGGTGATTGTGGATGTCTAGCGAGACAGGGAAGGGGGTTGAGGAAAAGTCGGAAGCTAGAAAGGGAAGGGGAAGAAGGAAGGTTGATCTTTGAAAGGACGGTGTAAGGCCAGCACACATGCCACTTGTCATCGCCACATGAGTCATTGAATCTTTTAGATAAGGACACAAATAATTTATAAATTTTAAATTAATATGTAATACGATTTCTACTGCCTAATTTCAAAAATTATATTAAAATTATTTATATCATCGTTCTATTAATTCAAATTCAAGATGAGTAGATATTAGACCGATCATATCGTTTGGCAAATGAGAGGCTCTTGTGTCATGATTCTGCCTGCGGCTTTGGACTTTTGGTAGGGGTGAGCCTTCTTGGTCCAATGATGGACCTGCGGTTAGCATTCAACCGCTGCTTTTCTCCCTGTGACAGTTGATGCGCGCGCTTCATTAGTTAGTGAGAGAGAGAGAGAGAGAGAGAGAGAGAGAGTTTCGCTTGGGCAGACGACAATGGAGACCAGATGAAAAAATAAAAGTGATAATATCATATAAAATTACGTTTTTGGTCGTCTGGACATCTTTATCGAGTAGAATGAAATCATTTAAGACAAAGATAAGATAGGACTAAGGTTAACCATCCCATATTTGACTGGAGCTGCTGCAGTTCTCTGTTTTCTCTTCTTGGTTGTTTGATCTTCCTTCTTCGGAAGTCGCCTCCTGGATTAACACTCTTAAATCGATGCTTGAGTCCCTTCCGTAACTGAACTTTTTCCTCTCTGAAATTCTTCTCCAGAACAGAGTTAAACGTACTGTCAGCCAAAATTGAATCAAAGGAGGGAAAAAAAAACATGAAATTCACTGCTCTGTTGCCTCCAGAGCCTGACGAATGCGGTACTGAACAGGGACGGACATAGATTTAGAAATTCCTGGTAATGCAGAACTGGATTTTGGTATACACAGCCACGTGTTGATCACCCATCATCACCAAATCAAATGGGTCGTGAAAGGCGAAATATCCTTGGTGAGCCCACCAATTCAACCCATCACCGTGATCCTTCGTGTTCGGATCGAAGCAGAAGCAGAGGATGATTGAAAATGTGAGCCGTGCTCATTAATGCTCTCGACTGCAGGCGCTGAAGAGCTTCACAGACAAGATAGAGGCCTTCTGCCTAGGAGGGGGGGTGAAGAAGAAAGCTAAAACTTGTTGGAGGAAGGTAATGCTTTGGATGGCTGTGCATCACGAAGCTGGAAGCAACGGTCTGAGGCAATGACATTCGAGGTCGGGGCGGTGGCGGCAAGCCGATGGCCGGAAGAGAGATCGACTGAGAGGTGCAGATCTGGCGGGACAACGTCAAGCTAGTTTCTCCATATTAGACATCCGACCTGACCTTTTCTCACCTATTAGGTGGCATTCTTTTATTTGGACATATCCAAATCCAGTGTTCTATTAGGAGTTATATTCGACCCACCAAGCACTATCTACATGACGTAACTGAAGTTTTGAGCCTTCAAGAATTGTGATGATGTATGAATTTTTGAATCCTTATGCCTGTGAATTTTATTCTATGGAAATCTTTTTAAGTGTGTCTCCAGCATTTTAAGATGAAATCGATATGAAGAAGAAGAACGAGTGAGCGATCCATTGAATGAGATGATCCGCATTGGATCCGCCCACGACATAAACTTTTGCTGGTTTGCACCTTTGCCACTTTGTAAAAGTCTCGATTGGTCGTAATGTTATCCAAATTGCAAGGAATGCTTGGTCATTAGAAAAGGGCAAAAGGAAATTGCAATTAAGGCTTACGGTCCACACTGTGACGACCATCGAGATAAAACCCCACGTAGAAACAGTGTGCTCTAATGTTTCTTTATTTGCCCTCCATCATCCTCTATTTTTCACAGTGAATGTGTCGACTGAAAATCAAAAACCCTCAAGTACCAAACGAGATCGTCTCTTGCCATGCCTTATTACTAATGTTTTGAAATTTATTCTCTTCTTCTTTGTTCTTGATCATGCAAATCGTGCTGAACAAGTCTCCTTCTTGCATCTATGATCCAACGAACCTTTTCATCGTGCCAGAAGTTCTGGTCCGTGACCTAAAACTCTTCTTGGCCCAGGAGGCTTCGGGAGAATGTCGGTTGATCACTTCTCATCTGTACTTCTTCAAGTCCGCTCCCCCTCACCAATAAAACCTGCAGCCTGGCATGGTCCATGCGTCCATCAGTTTTATATCTGTGCAGCTAGAATTTGACCTAATACCCTCGCACTTCTGAGGAATAAAAAACGATTAATAATCACTTCTAGACCGGTGTGCACACAAAATCACGTTTCGCAACCAAGAAATAAACTGAAAGTGCATAAAGTTCCAAGACTTTTCAAAGAACAATCGGTTATTTTGATTTTGATTTTCTTTTTTAATCGTGATTGGAAGTATCTTTACAAATTATGACACCGAACTTAAAAAGTCTTTCACAAGAGCTTCTCTTTATGTGTCCCATGTAGCTGAATAGCATAGATACGTATGAATGGCCAAAGAATTTAAGCATTAGTTTCACAAGCGCAATGATAATAGCCGTCTGATCACATTATGATGCACAATATGCATATCGACCAATACTATTGTTGAATTTTTGTAATCTCTCGCTTTCGATTCACTTGGTTCTCAACCTATCATTCTCATCACATGGCCACAGCACAAAATACCACCTTCATAAGTTGGGAGAAGAAAACGAAAGGAAAAAAAGAAAAGGACTCTCGTGCAGCAGGAAATTAGAACAATAACACCAGATATATAGTCAATGGGCTTACTCAATGAATGATCGAACAAGGTGAGAGAGGCTCCTCTACAGACCCAGATTAATTTTCACCAAAAAAAGAATGAGGAAAAAAAAAAGAATCCAGGAGCAAAAAATTCAACTCATTGGTCTGCTATTGACGAAATTCTAGTGGCCAAGTGCATATTCCATGGCCGGAGGCTTGAAAATGAGAGATTTCTCAAGAGAAGCAACTTCACTTCATGGCCACAAGAAAGAAAATGCTGTTGGTCAGCTACTAGACAACAAAGCTGAGAATGAAGTGTGGGGCACATTGGTTGTCTATTTGAATTCTGAGCATCCTTTTGTTTCGTCTGTAAATGCCGAAGAGGACACCATGAAACTGCCAAGAGACCTCAGCAGAACCGAAAGTTGTCGACCCGACAGCAACCTCTCTCAAACTTAAGTGCCCATTTCGTTTGGCTTTCAACTTTTGATGTGTAACTTTGATGTTGAGGATATGGACTTTTTGTTTTCATTCAAAATCCAAAATATTAAAAGCATTTGAACTCACTCCACAATTTTCAGTCACATGCGGTCCATTGAATGGCTTGGAGTAATTGCCATTGCAAACTGGACCACAAAGACAAACGTTGGCAGTGAGGATAGTCCAGATTAAGCAGGTTTAGCATATAATCTAAGGATCAATCCGTACAGTGTTGGTCCCCCATTTTTGAGACTGACAAACATTTTTGGGATTGGGGACCAACCATGTTGATCTTTGGATGAGGGCTAGACCGACCTTGTGGATTTAGTTCGGTTTTAGGGTCAATCAATAATTAATCGATTTATTTTATTTTATTTTTGTATTTCTTGAAAGAATAAATGTACTCTTTGAAATTACTCACCCATCAACAATGCGATATTGAGCAACCAAACTGCAAACATCAATACAAATAAAAAAGAAACTAAAGATAAAACAACAATAGAAATATCAATTTGCTAAAAGCAACATACCATAAAAGATGAAAACATTAGATAAAATTAAACAAGAAAAAGTTCAAAAAGCGTAACATAAACCATGAATTATAAAACTACATCTCTTGTTCATTTTTAAAAGATTGCTCTTGGAGTTTTTAACTGCTGTTCCCGTGTACTGGGAAGCGAGAAAAATCGCCAAATTCTGTAGATCACCATACTCTTTCAACCTGAACACTTGATAAAGAATGATCTTCGAACAACTCCATTTTGCTATGTATACATAATATATGAGAATACCTAGGGACTTCATTAACAATTTCTAACACCTCACATTAATCATGCTTAGGAAAGAAACATGATTTTTGTATAGCTTGAGGATGATATGTTTCAAGGTAAGTCCATTTTCAATTTGTGAAATCGGGTATTGTCTCACTTGGTCCTAGACCCATCAAGGAGTAGGACTGACTGGTCCAGTCTGGTTCCTGGGTGTGTACAGGAACCGACCAATCAGAGATAGCTGGAGGTAGAGACGGCATCTCTCCAGAGGTTTAACATGGTGGTCCAGGAGGAATATCGGTCTCAGGCGTCGTGGACCATGCTGGATGAGAAATTGCTGGACAAGATCAAGTCATCCATCTTGAAGAAGCTCGTGCCAGCAGAGCGGTGGTTCTGCCACACGTGCCAAGGGTTTGTGAGAGGTGATGACGAGGTAGAGTGGAGACTCCTGAGGTTTTGTGAGACGGCTCATTCTTTGATGTGCATGGAGGTCTCGTAGGAGGAAGATGAAAAAGCACTAGCAATGCGCTTCGACACAAGCGAGAACAAGAAGGAAAATAAAAGAAAAAGCAGAAACAAACAACAATAAAGAAAAGAAATTACCAAAAAAAAACAACAATAAAGAAAAGGAAACCAATTGGGCCACACATTTGATCTGTGGGATACATTATTCAAAGATGGAAAAAGTGATGGTACTGTGGTTAATGTACTATGGAAGGGAGTATTTGAACTGCATGGCTAGTACATGTCTAAAAACAATCAATAAATATCGGTTTGATCTCGAGTGGGTGGATCTTGTTGGAAATTGGGAATAAAAATGGTGAATGAGAAATTGTTCTCAAGAGAAAACCCTTAGTGTGATGTGGGTCCCACTTGTGAAAATCAACTTTGAGTTGTTAGTGGGAAGTGTAGAATCACTAATCTCACATAGAATAGAAAGAAGGCTTGTGAGTGCTTTAAATGTGATTACACTCCATTAGAGTGATAACGTAAAATCACGAGCACTATGCCTCGCGCGCACGCGCAGGGGGGTGCAAATCCGGTTCCCGTCGAACTTGAACTTGTGCGCGAGCGTGCGACCTGCACACACGAATGCAACCCCGGAAAACTCCGAAAAGTGGGCTTAGAGACAAGTCACTTTTGCCTTCTTTCTATACCGTTACGTTTTGGTAATTGTGAGATTCGTCTGGAGACGTCAGCCTCATTTTTCGTTGCTGTTCAACTGTTGTATATTGGGAGACAGACGTCCACGTAGCCTCACGTGTACTGGAGGGGACGAATCTGTTTTAAGGAAACTGTATGTTACACAGGCCTCGGTTCTTCGATTTCTATTCTCATCTTTGTTATTTGAGTCAGTTTGTAATCACGTCATTTCAGTGAAGTTCATTTGAATTGTTTATGCTCATTGTGTTCGAGCATATCCTTTAATAAGTATTTCCAGTGAAGGCAGAAGTCTGATCACCTCAGACTTTCGGAAGCCTTATTTCCAACAGATCTAACCTAAAAATAGAAACTACACCTATTCTTGAGAAAATCACTTATAAACATGCAATTTGGTCAGTTCTCCATTCAAGCAGTTTTTTGTTTTCTTGACCCTTAGTAGAATTTACGAGGAGGCCATGCACGCATAGACTAGGACGAACATCTAATTAAGATTATGGTCAGTTTTTGTCTAATGTATTTCCGCATTTGCTCAGGTAGAGCTGGCACATTTACACCTAATGTGACACATTTATGAAAGTAGGCATGGGTAAACTAGACAATTGACAGAAATTTATAAGAACACAATTTTTATAAAATGTTCAACAAAACGCAATCCGACACGAATTGACAGCCCAAACTCGACAGCGAATGCGAACGCGAACTGCCCTCCCTATGCCTTCGACTCATCAGTGGTCTCCGCAATGTATCTGGGAAGAGCCATGCTCTTTAGCATCTGAGAGGGAACTGAGAATCTGAGGTCTGTTGGAGCCTTTGAAGAAGAGCAAAGTCACACGACTGGATGCTTGAGAGCTTGGCCACCCAACCACTTCTCTCTCTTGCCACATTTAACCTCTCTGAATGTGGCAACATGTACTTGCTTGGATCTCTCTCTCTCTCTCTCTCTCTCTCTCTCTCAAAGGTGTCTCACTTGCTTTCTTCCAATTGGCCATTATCTCTATTGCTGTCACAAATTGTTGCCTCCACCCCTTCACAGCAAGTTCTCAAATGATTTGTGAAAGCCCTAGCATTAGCAACTTGATAATCGGCCTTGCAACGACCCAAAGCCAACCATAAAGTTTCCAACATTTGATTTGGTAAATTAATCTATATTATCATCATATGTGATGCAACTAGCAATAGGAAGGGAACTCAATTCCCATATTCTGCGAATAATTGATCAATTTGCAACTACAATTGTCAAAATCACCAAGGCTTTCCTAGGTGGTCAATAAGCATAGTTAAGTCAATTTCCTGGTGTCTAAGAAGTTCTTTCCCTCGTGTCCAACGGTTGAAATATAGTGGAGAAAACTGGCAAAGTCGGTGTCCTTGTAGCGCCTCGGATTGGCTTCATCGATCAGCTTTTGCAATGGCCGGACCGTGCTGTCGTAGGATAGGCTGTGCAGTGAAGCAATAGAGATTCGGGTTGACGAAGGGTTCACCAGGACCCTATGAAGCACGCTCTTGAATCTCCCATTGCTAAATATCTGCCACAATCCATAAGAAACCCTTGGTAAGTATCAATTGAACCAATAGGAACTTTCCGAATCCTATTGCAATAACTAAAGACATTGTTTCCTAGACTCGTGTAATTACAGCATGGCAATTTATTTTGGAGGGTTGAAAGCAATGAACCGACCTCAAGATGGTCACCAACATTGACAACAAATGAGTTTTGGAGTGGCTCCAGAGTCACCCATCTCCCTCCGTGGTGAATCTGAAGACCCTGGACTGACTCATCCTGAAGAAGGAGGGTGAGCATGCCGTAGTCTGAATGCGGAGGTATGCCAAGCGTGAGATCGGGTTCAGGGCACGCCGGATAGCAATTCACCACGACTACGTGGCTTCCATTTTCTAAATCTTTTGCCATCCGGTCACTTTCATGATCTTCCGTAGAATTTGGTGCTGTTTCCTTCACCCCAAGACTCTCCAGCATGGCCTCCATGAGCTGTAAGAATAAGAACTTGGTCTTCAAGGAGTAGTTAGCTGCTACTTCCCTGTTTCAAGCACGTTAAGAGATCAAAAGGTCAGGGTCCATCTCACGTACTTGATAGTGAAATGCATATATATAAGCCTTTCTATGGATACCATCTAATAGATTTGGGTAAAGTAGAACAGAATGAATCTAATATGATTATTTGCTGCATAAATAACTGTAATACGGCGTAATTGATAGAATTGATTAGAGCGAACTGTTCGATAATTGATTAAGAGCATGGATATCCAACCAAGCTTCAACATGCTTTTTAACTGCATTGGAAGATCCATTCCCAGCTGTTCATTGGAAACTTTTGCCCACAACTCAGTTCAGCTGCCGACATGATGGACCTTGAGAACATATGTCGTTCCATTTCTCCTTTTTGATAAAGTCCAGCATGGGTTTGTGAAATATCACTACCGTGATCTAATAGAACAATACTGACTAGAGATGATACTTGGGTAACTCATGGCCAGCCCGTGCTTTGAGGTCAAGCCTTAACTTTTTGTCTAGGCCCGCCTATAACCAAAAAGACACGTGCATCTCTTTGGCTCTGGCTGGATGTCGAGAAAGAGAGAGAGAGAGAGAGAGAGAGAGATCATCACCTTAAGTCAGGAGGATTGGAGGGCCAAGAGGGGAGATGTTGTGGCAAGGGGTGGCAACTGAGCTTGAGGAAGTCTCTCCAGCAGAAGAACTGGTCTTTGCTCTGGTTGAAGCTGGTGCCATATCTGACGGGGGACCTCATGTCTGGGGTCATGTACTTGCACCTCTCCTCATATGGCAGCTCAAAGAATCTCCTGGCCACACTCCCCATTTCCTTGATTATTTCACTTGGTATCCCATGGTTTACTAGCTGCATCAATATATTCAAAGACTAAGCACAAAACACTTGTCGGTTGATGTGCGCTTAATCTATCATTGATAGCAGAAATGTTGATTGATTTTGGTTGATTGTCATGTATATGGAATGTCGTGGGGGCATGACTTGCGCAAAATAAGTTAACAAAGCTAGTAAAGAATCAATAGTAATTGGAATCTCTGCACTTGACGTTCGATCCACATAAATGCTTATGTAAAAAGTTACCGCAGGATCAGTGAACCTCGGCTTTCTTGTTAGTTTCTTTGACTTCTAATAATATATCGCACCAACCCCTTGTATTTATGCGTTGATGATGCACACTTTTCGACTGTTGAGAACCATGCTCACCTGAAAAAAGCCATATTCTTCACAAGCATTTGCGAGGCACTTGAGAACCTGGGATCTGTTGGAGCCTTGAAGATGAGCAAAGTCAATGACCGGAAGCTTCAGGGTTTGGTTCCTGCCGCAATTAACATTGCTTCTCTCCAAGTCCAAGTTCGGCCTCTCCGAAATCGGAAGCACATACTTTTTCGGAACTCGTTCTATCCCTCCCTCACAAAGGTGCCTCACTCCTCTCTGATACTTGGCCTCTTCCAGTTCATGACCCTTCTTACTCTCCACTGCTAAACCCATTGCCGCAGGTGACAGTACTTACAGAAACTATGCCAAAAACAAAGGAGACAGCAAACGAGTCACTCAGTAAGGGGTAAGAAGAGAACCAAATGATGATCAGAGAACAGGCAAAATCTGGGGGAGAGGATGAGGGATGGATAAGTCGAGAGATGGTTGCTCGATGGTAGAGATTCAGAAGAGGGGTGTGTGTATTTATAGGGCGGGGAAGAAAGTTGGTTGGCAGGAATTGAATATGGGATTTGCTCAATGTCCATGCGCAAAAGTGGGAGAGAGTTGACTTCGTAAGGCAAAAATCGGAGCCGGACAAAATATGGACGCATCCGCGTGGTCCCCAATCGCTACGTGGCTTTGGCCTATTGGGTTTGATACGACTTCTGCTTTCTCCTTCCTTTGATTTTTTTATTCATTTATTATTGGTTTTTGCTTTCTTTTCAAGAGTCAATGATAACATTCTTTTTTATATGCTTTGGCAAATAAATCTTGCTCCAAATTTTGGCGTGATGAGGTTGTCTCGTGGCAAGAGCATAGTTCATAAACAGACGTAGGAGCAAAAATTGGACCGGATCGATACATGAGTGTAACTTTCTTTCTGTCTGTTTTTCGATAAGTACATGTGACAATAATGTTATCATCTGAACCACTCGATGTGGTGGCGTAGTTGGTTCGGACCTTGTGCTTCTCGCAAAATGTGCAGGTTTAAATCATAGCAATGTCGTTAGGTGACTTAACTGCTGATGTTAGTGTGGTGGCTAGCTTGCGTTGGTCCGAGGTATAGGCACCTGGTTCCTGAGCACTTGCCGAGCGCGAAAGGGCCCAAGTGGAATTCTCGGTCACCAAAAAAAAAATGTTATCATCCGAGTCTTTTTTTTTTTCTAGCGAGTGCACAATCTACTTATTCTTTCTATTGGCTAAAAATTACACTTCATACGGGGGTAAACACAATCAAACTACAAGGAAATATGTCTCAGTCAAGATATGATAGATGTCATGCCATCTATTGACATGCGATTATTTATATGAATTTATGCGATTGTTGATCATTGTAATTTTATGATTAATTTGGCTATCAACAAGACATTCATAAGCTAGTTCTTCCAAGGACATTTGGGTCTCGTGGTAGGTAGGATAGGCACAAATAATCTCCGGCTCGTGAATTGAAAATCCCCTAGGCCCCCAACCGATTTGGTCAAATCCCCGGAGGTTGCTAGCTGAGTTTCTACTTCAGCTTCAGTTCCGCTTCTCTTAATAAGGATCTGTTCATTAACAGAAAACATTCTTCCGGAAAATGTTTTCCATAAACTGTGGTGTTCGGAGGGTAGAAAATATTTTCTAATCAAGGTGAAGTTTCCTCCTAAGACTAAGAAAAATGTTTTTCTCTTTTCAAAAAGAGGAAAATATTTTTCGGAAGCTAACTAATCCTTGATGTCAATCAAATTACTAATAAATCTGCCATCGGCCATCGGAACGCCGCTAGACCGCCGTTGAACTGCCGGACCGCCACCGGTCACCGGATCGTCGCTGATCGCCAAACCTCTGTCGGTCGCCAATCGGCCGTCGAACCTCCACCAGTCACCAATCGGCCACCGAACCGCCATCAAGGCGGCGGTAATAGTCAGACATCCATAAATAAGAAAAAAAGGAAAAAATTTTCTGAAAAATTTAAGTTTTAAACAAACATCATAACATGTTGTCATTTTTCGGTAAAATAATTTTTTGGAAAATATTTTTCGAATATGCTTTATTTTCCGCTAAACGAACCGATCCTAATAATTTGCCGAATATCACAAGTAGAAGCAGCAGTAGTTCGAATATGATTACCACAAGCACGTTTTTATTTTATTTTTCATCATATGTATTATCGTATAAATGTAGCCAAAACGAATCTAGTGTCTGAGTTCCTGCCTTCAGATTGAGACGAGCCCAGTCCCACCACGTGTCCCATCGTCCTCCAAAGTCAAGTACCGGCTTAAATGATAGGCGGTTAGCAGTTACAGAATTGGCAGTTGAAAGACAAAGCAAAGGGGGAGTTCCAAGGCCATGGAACGCCCACGTGTCGATCCACCCCATGATTAGGCAAGGCCGATGGAAACAACCAACGACCTGTGTTTCCAACGGAAGAATCCGGCAAACGAACCTAAATGTCAAACGCGAATAGGTTGCTCAAACGCTAAACGTGCCCGTCGTGGATTGCCCGCCTTCGCCGTTACTGTGGGGCATGTCCTTGGGCCGCTTCGAGACCGTGGCCTCCGATCATCAATCCATTTAAAGTATCGAATGCCCTTATCATATCAGGGACATTGCTCATCGTGCATTGGAAATGTCATGCACGAGAGTAGTTCAATCGACGAATTCCATGCCGTTGAATGTGTCGCGTTGCAAAATTCGTACAGTTGACTTAGCAATTTAGAAAACGTTGTAAATATATCTCATCTTGCGCTAGTAAGCTTTTAATTGTTTAGCTTCCGTCTTACCTTAACTCAGTACGCCCAATAAGATATTCGACATATTTAGATCATGTTAATTTAATGCTGGTGTTCTCGTCATTGAGTTAGTAAGACGTTTCGATTTAAGTGCATCCATGGTCCGTCAGTACTGGTGGCTTGACCATATTTTGATTTTTCTTTTGCTTGGATGTGCGGCAAAATTTATTTATTTATCACATGTGAAATCATCATCATCATCATCATTTTCTTTCCAGCGGGGAATTCAGCGGTCGCCATCAAGTTTCGACATTTTTTATTAGGTTTTTCGACACCGTCCAAGGATACTGATAAAAATAAGAGAAGGTGGTTCATTTAGCTACGACAGTCATCTCCCCGCCGGCCAGCCTCAAGTTAAAATCCAAGATGCTAACAAATCCACATCTCCACAGACCAGATGCTCATACCAAAGCTCATTACTTCATTGACTTGTTCATGCACAAACCTGCATCCAAAATTGTTTAATTTTGCACACATTTAGAGATAAGGAAAATGACATAAATGATCCCCAAATTTTGACCCAATGTGCAATGTGGTCTATGAACTTTCAATAAATTTTTGGTATACATCCATTCAAACCAATCTTTGGAGTAGTATATAAGAATATAAACTAGTTTAAGTTAACAAGTACAAAAAGTCCATGGAAGTTCAGGAATTATATCATACATTAGACTAAAATTTATAAACTTCTTTTATTATTATCCCAAAGAAACAAGTAAATGTATATATAGAGAGAGTGTACTTGGAGTTGTACTAGACATTTTGTTTGGGAAAATTGTTAAAAAAGTCATAAACATTTACCACTTATATCGATTCAATCATCAATTTTTTTAAGCCGATTTAGTCCTAAACATTTTCTACCTTTGGCATTTAAGTCCTTCAGGTGGATTTTGACTAGAAAATACTCACGTGGATCTTGACGGCGACAACGTGGCGACAACGGGGCGACGACGGGGCGATGATGTGACGACAAAATTTTTTTCTTCTTTTTTCTTGCTTCGGCCGCTCCAATTGGTGGCGGAACCCTCGCCGGCAACGGGCGAGGGCAGTGGGGGCTGGGGAGGCCACCGCCACCCTTGCCCATCACCGGCGAGGGAGGGGCTGCCCTGCCCAAATCTGGGCGGGGCAGCCCCTCCCTCGCCTAGATCTAGGCTGGGCAAGGCTGCCCCGCCTAGATCTAAGCGAGGGCTTCATCTCCATTTGGAGCGGTCGGAGTAAGAAAGATAAGAAAAAAAAGAATAATAAAAATTTATCGCCACGTCGTCGCCGGCGAGGTTCGGTCATCGTTGGCAAGGTTCACGTTGGCATTTTCTGGCCAAAATCCGCCGGAAGAACTTAAATGGCAAAGGTAGAAAAGGTTTATGACTGAATCAGCTTAAAAAAAAAGGTTGATGACTGAATCAGCATAAATGGTAAAGGTTTAAGACTTTTTTGGTAATTTTCTTCAATTTATCTATGTTAATATATTGTTCATGTTATGTCACTCTAGGCGCTTGAGCAAATAATTATGACTTTTAACAGTATTTTTCTTCTCCTTCTTCTTCTTCTCTACTTATGTTGTGATTTTTTTTATGCTCATCTTTATCTATCCGGCTCATGTTAAGATAATTGGAAGTTATTAAGGGGGTCATTATTAAAAGAGAGTACCTCAGATGCTAACGCATTCTGAGGAGTAATTTATACCAGAAAGTTGCAGATAAGACAGATTACGTGAGCCCTAGTTTTTGAGCTTGCCATGTTTCCTACATACAACAGCAACTTTAGTGGGCATACACAATTCCTAGTAGATTGTCCCCCTCAAATGTATCTGCGTCACTAGCTGTTTGGTTAGAGAAAAGTCCACTGTTTGGGAAATAGGCTATATATGATGCAAATCAAATGTATGTTTTGAGTGGAGTCAAAGCGCATCTATTGGACAATCCTCTCTCCAAGCTGTGGTGCTGACCTACCTCCAAAATTTGTATATAAAATTTCTACGACAGGCGGACTTGGGTAAAAACATAGACCCGACCTTGAGGGCCAATCGATTTATGCCTGCCTATTGATCAAGTGATTTTTAAGTTTTGCTTGGAATATAATATCTATATGTCAGAACGGATTTATCATTTTTTAGAATCCGAACCTTAAAACCTAAAACTAAGAACTTAACTTGTTAATAGGGCTCTAGGACTTGGTCCTAGGTCGATCTGGCTAATTTCCTCCTCCTCCTCCTTCTTTTTGTTTCATTTTTTGTTAAGCAAAATGAAGTAATGCTACAACAAAAATGAATTTTTCCCATTTGTCCATAACAATGATTCATAAAAGATGAAGGCATAAATAAAATAAACAATAAAAATGTTATTAAAGTCTACAGAAGCAACAGAAAATTGATGTTGAGCCATCTCAAAGACATGAAAACAAATAGCGATAGTGATCAGAGCTACAATTAATTTACTTAGGCACATTGAATCATCCACTTCCGGGCAACAAAAACAATGTACTGCAGAAAAGAAATTGCGACTTCTTTGATAATCAAAGGGGGAAGAGAGATGCCCGTCTCGACAAGGCACAATGAATCACGATACCCTCCAGAAAAGGACCCTTCAACACATTCAGATCATGTCCAACCACTAAACACACACGTTCAATTTACCAAAATTGAACCAGTTAGTCGCCCATAGATGCAACTCGGAGATTCATCCAGGCACATAGACCACAACTTCAGTCTTAGTAAAATTTAGCAAAATCCCATGTAATTGTCAAGCATTGTAGGCCCCCAGGAAACAGGGGTTGCTAGAAATGTGGAATCAGGAATTGGACCAGGTCTCATCAAAAGATGAAACTACACTGGGGGAAACAAGTCTGGTTCTCTAGTTTCCAAAATTTCCCAAGAACCATACTCATCTCTACTAAATTAGCTTAAGTCTAGATGCTCCTATGCCCATAGCCTATGCTTATCTTGCGCAACATTAAACGAGTGCAACGTGTCCTCACTCTACCACAAAAGGATTGTAATTCGACCACACATCTTCTCTCATCGCCTGCTTTTCTCTTGGACAGCCTCATCTCATCTCCCATTGATATTGATTATTGAGTGATCTGGAGTCTCTCTCATCCCAAAATTTAGTTCAAAGGGTGAAACTTTCTCATACATTTATAAACCAACTGTCAATCCCTTCTACTATGACATCAAACAACTTCAAAAATTGTCCCCTCATACATCAGGCCTAGATAAGAGCCACAACAATTTGTACTCTCCTGTGAGAATGCTGAGTATAGACTTATTGGCAACTTAGGCTGTAATACTAATATTTGATGATCTTAAGTTTCTCGCATACCCCAAAAGCTAGCTCACATGGTAAAATTTTTCCACACACCTATAAATCAACCACCAGCCCTAATTTCCACCACCAATGTGGGACAAGCTCCACATCGACCGCCACTGCTATTGAGCCATACCGCTCCCTTCATCCCCATAATGTAAGAATTAGGTCAAGCAAGTGTAAGAGAGAATGAGATCAAACATAGACGGGAGAGAGAGAGAGAGAGAGAGAGAGAGAGAGAGAGAGAGAGAGAGAGAGAGAGAGAGAGAGAGAGAGAGAGATGACAGTGATTGCACATCACTTGCTTGATCTATTACAGTATTGTATACATATAATCTCCAATCATCCAATATCTACTTTAATTAGCTTTTTCTCATTTGACATTGAGAGTTAAATTTCAATATCCTACACTTCATCCACTATATATCCATATATATTCTCATTCGTCGGTTGTCCCATTCATCTTTTACTCAAATCAACAATGCAACGGAAATGAACAATTGTCCCAATGATACTCATTCACCAAAACCCTAATCGAACTTCTGCCGTAGCGTTTCATCAATCTGTTGACACATCGTAGAAAGAATCCTTGAGCCAATCAAACTTCAAGCTTTACCAAGTCTTCATGTAAAGAAACGAAACATCAAAAGTCATGAAGATTCCAATTCGGCTTAAAGCATAAAAATATGATTGGTGCGAAGAAACCGAGGCATTCGTTCTTCTGAGCTCCAGAATTTTGGGGGTTTACACAGCTTTTACCCGGTCTTCATGCAAAACAAAGTGTCGTCTCCTGAAGGCATATTTCCTTCTTGGATTCAACCCATATGCCGATTCGGCCATCTCGATCTTTCTAAACCTAAATTAATACTTTGTTTCATTGCAAAAGAGCCGAAGCCGCCCTTGCTTATTTGTCCAATTGGCCGGCTTCCGATGCATCCATGTGGTGAGTTTCCCTCAGATCCCCAAGATCTTTGGATCCTGCTTTTACTCATTCATCGTTAAAGCCAAAAGTTCGAATACAAGGGAGCTTGGATCTGCGTCCTAATATTAGTTTAATCAAGATCTTGCCACCAAACTCACCTCGCACAAGGAGCCAAGTCAAGGTTAAGAACAAAGGAATATACTTACGGAGATATTGCCTACTTCCACCAAAGAAAGAGTCCTTCAACGTGCGTCCACTATTTCACAAGTTCTTACCTAATACATATGTTCAGCTTGATTTGGTTGATTAAGTATTCAGTTGACACTTACGTATGTGTATATGTTTCTGTGAAATCTTTATGACGTCTTCAAAGAAAATGATTAGTTTTTATTCGTTTAGTGATTTGGGAAAGGTGATTATATTTCCTTCTTGATAGAAAGGGAAATCAATTATTCCCTCATCTAAACTTGTCATTTTCAGTCGATGGATGGTATTTTCTGCAAACTAATTAATTTTCTGTAATCCAAATACCGGAAAGTCGGAAAATAATTTTCTAAAAACAGTTTTCCTTTAGACAAACGAATCCTCGAGATAACTTCTATGGCCAAAATATCAACATAAAACATGGTAGAAACGGTTGTTCATTAGGGTTCGTTCCAGAGGGTTTCTAGAATCAATTTATCGGTCAGCACTTCAAATTCACATGTGATAAGCATCGTGCTTCGGCTGGACCCCTAAGCACAGCATCACTTTGTTGCTGCACAATTTTGGTCTTGTGCGTTGTGGTGACACGCAACTTGTATTTGATACCTTCGTATACATGGTGAGGCCACCAAGAAACAGTCTCAAACCCGAGGTCATTAGTATATATCCAACTGAAGTTCCATGCATTGACAAACTTGACTGTTTCATGCTAAGAAGAATCCCGGATTTAGCTAACACCTAATATCACACCTAATTATAACAATCCCGCCCTTACAAGTGAGACTCTCATGTGAGGCGAGCTCCATCTTAATTTCGATGTGCTTTATGTGCCGACAATCGATATGGAACCACCTCACCAATGCCACAACGCACGCCTTCGCCTTCGTCCACGATCACTATTCCACCAAACGAACCGCGATGACAACCATCATGCGGCAACCACATTAATCTTGACATTCTTTCATTTAGATATTCATTGAACACCGATATACTCCAACCCCATATGTCAGGAAGGCACTGTACAAGCCCGATGTCAAGCATTAGGGAGATCATATTGAGAAAGTTTTAAGTTTCGGTCGACTAAGTCGATTGGTGGAAGGTAATTGGGGTCAATCAATCTACACTACTTCAATTCTACAACATGATTTTTCGCTAACGCTCCCTGGCGCGTGACACGGGGAGATTTTTTTTTTTTAAGGAGGATGAATTTATATGCATTAGCTACAAATATAAGTGTTTAATGATGTAATATCGAAGTTAATGAACTTTCTCCCTTGTCCACCGTCATGCCTTGAACCGGCAGCAGAGATCTACAACCCATTTAACCCAAATGCATCGTGGGCCAGAATAGCCCAACAAATAGCCAACCGTGGCCTATGCCCCGACTCATTAGCTGTGTTTTTGGGACAATGACACTCAAGATTCTAATTTTTTTGCTCAACGTGCGATATCATCTCCAAAATTTCAATGGGTTCAATGAGGTCGCTCAAGATTAATCAAATGAACAATATTACCCCGGAGCTTTCGATCATATTAATTAGATCGTCAAAATTACGTCGACTTCCTTTAAATTTTTGACTGCGATCATGGGAAATGCAACTTGGATGGAAATTTTTTTGCTACTATCTTTCTTTCATTTTTCCTAGTCTTCCCAATGAAACTTTCTGCGCTTAAATGATCTTGAAATCGCCATTCAGTATGTTTAGTGGATGGGAATAATTATGTCTAAGTGACCGAGCAAATGAAAGAAACAAACTGCTCGTTTAAAGAGAGTACCTAGGAGATGAGGGTGTATTATATTTTTAGATATTTTAAATGTTTTTATGTGTATAATGTTTCTCCTCGTCAATATTAACTTGCAAGGCTACCAAAGATTAATATAAAAGAGAAACAAAGTTAAGAATACTCAAATTAAATAAAAAATTAAATGTCCACAAACACTGGGGGGGTCTATAACTTAGATCGGTGAAAATTTTATTGTCTCGAACTCTTTCTTAATTGACAAGAAAGTTTTTCAAATAATGACACCATAAGTATAGTACCTTTGTATGGTTCATTCAAATGTCATCATTTTTTTCATTTAATTAATTACGTGCCATCGACTTTTAAAATTGTTCAATGATATAATGTTCAATCAATCACTTTAATACAATATATTTACAAAATTGTGGCATGGCATACTGTATTTTTCCACACTTGTATAGAGCATTTTTTTACAAGTGAGAATACTCATGTGATTGATTGAAAAATCATTACCCTTAAGTGATCATCATATGATCCTTAAGTTATTGAAAAATAATTATGGAGCTTTAATGAGTGTCATGTGAATTTATGGTACGTATAGCGTTTGTTAGACCTAATCTAAATTCGATGTGATTCATTGGTTTTACAAATCTAGGTAAGATTAATTTTCTCCTGTCAATTGAATTTATTGACTAAAGCCTTCGACGCTTAGTAAATTTTGCTTTTGTCGATTGACTTAATTTTTTTATTATTATCAAATTGCGATGTTTTTCTTTTTATCATTATTATTTTTGTTCCTTCCAACAATTTGCCTGGTCTGGTAAACAGTTTTCTTCACTAAGCAAGCTGATCTTTCACCGAACGGCGCCGTCAATTTCCGCCGACAGTGACAATAGCCCGCCGTCGCCGCCGCCGCCGCCGCCGCAACGCCCTCGATGAGCAAGCGACCTCCGCCAGATCCCGTCGCGGTGCTTCGCGGTCATCGCGCCTCTGTCATGGACGTTTGCTTCCACTTCTCTCGCCCTTTACTCTTCACTGGGTGACTCTCGCATCCCGTTCCTTTTTCCCCATTACTTTGTTCATGTCTCCACCATGAGAAGGCCTTTTGAAGTTCTGCGCCCGCCATGGGCTTTTGATATCGCAGTGCTTCGGACGGCGAATTGCGGATCTGGGACACCACTCAGCGACGGACTGTTTCGTCTTCTTGGTCGTTGCTTACTCAAAGTTTCCTCCTCCTTTTTTTGGGAATACTTTGCTTGCATTTTTCCTTGAAAAGTTGCAATCTTTTCATTTATTTTTGTTTCTAAGCGTATAGAGTTTTTTTTTTTTCTGTAAATGGATTGCAGGGTGCACAGTGCCGCTCACGGGATCATCAGCGTCGCTACTAGCCCTGTACTTGGAGCTGATAAAGTTCTCAGGTTTCCCTTTTTCCTTTTGCAATTACATCGATTTTGTCGTTTGAAGTGACTGTTGGGTTATGATTGTCTTGCTGAGATGGTAGCCAGGGAAGGGACGGGACAGTTAAGTGCTGGGGCATTGAAGATGGTGGCCTATCCAGGTATTGGGTAGCCATTATGCATGCTGTCCTCGTGGAAATGTTGCTGGATTTTGTCTCGTAATTAGCTGATTATAAATCGAGGTGGTCCTTGTTCTAGTGTACGAGAATAGAGTTACCATGAGGGCAGGCATATTATGCTCATCATCACATTGAAATTGGATTGAAGCGGCAATGGCTATGGAGGTGGTTATGCCTCACAAAGTTGATGGTTTAGATAAATGCCGTATGTACTGACATTATTTACTAAAATGCTCGCCAAGCGATGTAGCAAACCTTGTTTAGCCATTTAGATGGAGACTGTTTCTTTGAGCTCAGGCTTCGAGGAATCAATCACTTGTACTGGCATATCATTTAGCTGGCAAGATTTAGCATATAGTTAGCATCCTTGTTTGTTCTAATACAAGTGCTCCTTTTCTCTTCAGCAACGTATTCAGAGTTATAGTTACATGTTCTTGCTTGTGGCAGAAATCCCCTGCTGACTATCAAGGCAAACTGTTATCACTTTTGCAAGCTTTCAGTGGTGAAGAAGGCTTCTGCTTATGAAAGGCCAGCTGAAGAGTCTTCCTGTTTCCAAGACATGGGAGTTGGAGAAACTCCCAGTTCAGAAACGCAAATTGGCAGTGGACGGCAGGTTGAGGGAAGTCTAGCAGAGTGTTCCGATGCCTCTGAAGGTTTGTTCTGTTAGATTTCCAGGAAATACATAGATCAACTATAATCATGCCCGTACCTTACACAGGTTTCTTTTTCTCAAATGGAATTGCCTGAACTCACATTCCTCATATGTGAAAAGATGTTTATCAGAGCACCATAGGTTTTTCTCATAAAAAATTATTAGTCAAAGAGTTAGCTGCTGAGAAAATAAATCAAATAGAACAACAGAAATTCTTTTTTGCATTCGCGGTTTGGGTTTTAACCTTTTTTCTTTTTGCTTTTTGACTTCATATTGTAAAAGTGATATTTTTGTTACACGGAACACTCTGAAGTATTTGGAGCATTTCAAGTCATCTCACATGTTTTTTGCATTTTTTAAGTTCATTTAAATTTTAGATATGACCATTTCCAGGGTCCTCATAAAGTTTCATCTCCTTGAGCCTAATTTTTAGACATTTGCCGGGGACGACAAAATGAAAACCTAAATGCACATTTGGTGTAGCACTTGGTGGTGAATAGGCCATGCAACCTTCTAATGATGGTCAGTCTTAGTTGATTAATGATTGTTGCAGTCCATTAAGCTCAATATTAAATTGAGGTTACCCACTGGAAAGAAAATGGAGGGTAGGAAAAGACATTTGGTGCGCCCTTGGACTTCCAATTTAATTTTTCGGGCTGTGGCAATTTTGAGTGCATTGAGGAAAAGACTTCAAGAAACAGTTTTCATGTTCATTTGAAGAAAAGAAAAAGAAAATATGTTATGTTTAATGATAGCCATGCAATCTGCTCTACTTGTTTAATTTCTACAGTATTTAGTGTTGATTTTGTACATCTAAGAATAAAGAATAGATTAAAAAAATGGGTCTTGCACCGGGAATTTTGTGCTCAAATCAAAATATGTTTTTTGGATAATTTATCAAAAGCAGTCAGATTTTTTTTTTCAATTTCAATTTACATAAATGCAAAAAGAAAGCATATTAGGCAGATTTTTGTGGAATTTTTATAAATCAAAACATATTTGTGGACATGATATTAATAATTCTGAGTTTGATAATCATTTGTATAAGTATCTTGGCATATATGAAAAATATTTGCGCAATATTGTTTTTTCCAACTAATAAGAACTTTTGACATGTTAAGTACAAATAATTGATTAGACATGGAAATTTGACTAAGAAAAGTTTGCAAAAGTTATTAATTTTAGCATTAAAGTGAAAATAAAGTAAAAAAAAGTCCATGTATCCATGTTTCAGCTTTTTATTTGAGCTTCATTTTACATTCACTACAGTAGATATGGAGGAACCTTCATGCAACATGCTAGTCACCTATCTTCTGCATTTTGTTTTATGGACCGCCAGTCATCAAGGGCATGTTTTTTTAATGACATTGTTTTCACTTTCAATTTTTAATGACTTGTTTGCTATTAGCCAGTACTTACAAAGAAATAGCAAAGTGCTGTACTTATTTGAATGAAGCATATTGCTAATAACATAAGTGCATTGTTTTTGAGCTTTTAGTCTGAACAGTGGCTTTGACTCATAGTCTGATTTAAGGCAAGTCAGAGAGAGTATGTTAATGGAGTCGAATTTATTCTCTATGCATTATCATAAGTTGATCTCGCAACTGTAATTTGTCGAGTATCATGCAGTTCTCTATGCACGGAACCATAGTACTGTCTGTTGCTCTTTTTATTGTCCTTTAGTTTGTCTTGTGGAGGTTTAGCAGTTATTCGGGATTGATAACTTTTTGGCTGCACATAATTTACAGTAAGGATGAAGTTGATTTACTTTTTATCTCTATGGTTGCTGACAAAGTTTTTATGTGCTAAAGGACCCATCTACGTAGCTATAGCAGGGGAGCAGACTTCGCAGGTTCTTTTCCGCTGATTTTGTGAACTATGTCAGATTTCTGCCATTCTATGGCACACTTCTTATTGGTTTTATACTCATGTGAATGAGAAGGTCGAAATTTGGGATCTTAGAGATAATCAGAAGTCAGTTCAACTTCCTCCAGACAATCTTGGTGCCTGCCAAGGGATCTCAACTAAAGAAAGAGGTATTCTGATGTCCGTCTTTCCTTTTGGGAGACTCTCGCATGCTCATGTTATGTAATTATGTAACCGCTGCTTGAATTTTCCTGCTGACCAAGTATGTCTAAGTAATGAATTCTCTAGAATAGCTGGCAATTGATGTGTATGTTTACTTCACTTAAATGTTCACAAAATGCTATTTGGCAATATTCATGTCAATACATTTGTATTTCTTTTCCATCTATGAAGCTTTTTTTGGGTTACTACTATCACATCCGGGTCAAGTATTAAAGAAGGCACACGGTCATTGGGAAAATCATTTGATATAGTTATTACTATGTGGAAACCTTAATTATCGGTTGGCCATCTTAATTAGTTGACATAACTGTTACTAATTGGAAGTTGACTGTCGCCTAATCTCACTGTCAATAGCATATGGGAGATTTTCTTATATTTTATGTCTCTGTCCCTTCTATTAGGAAATTATGTGCTCCTCAAATTGGTCTCTGACACTTTACACAGTCTCTCACACATAAGGGAGCCATGTGATTGTTTTGTTGGACTTCTTGTGGAACATATTAGTTCAAGTTTGCTACATTTTAAGATGCTAAATACTTGGCCAACCAGGAGGCACCTTTTTCTTTTGTCAAGAACATCTTACCTGCAATGTTGTCATGGGGTTCTCATTGCAACAATACTATGTTAGGTCATGGTTCATATAGTTGCTTGTATAACCAAGATTCGGTATTCATTTGTCTATATAAGAGTTTCATTATAACCCTGAGAGTAAGTAGACTAGTTTTTGGTTATTTCTGCTGTCATGTGATTCTTTTTCTATTATTTTAAATTATCATTGAAGTACAATTTATTGTTTCTTGGCAGGTATGTGCATGGCAATTCAAGCCTTTATAACATCTGGCTCACAGGGGTTCCTCAATGTTTTGACTGGGTAATGTCCTCCTTATTCTCCCTAAGAACCATGTTATTGTCTGGACCATTTTTCTGATACTTTAATACACATAGTTGTTGAGAGATGAGCAGCCTATGAATTCTGGTAATTGTAATTTATCTCCTGGGACATCTTGACAATTTTTGTAAATTTATAAGTTTATTTTAACAAGTCTGTCCTGTATCTGTATGTGGGCTGCACAATTGGACATATGACTACCCTCTCTTAAACTTTTGCTCTGATGTTTATTATGTTGCTTTTATATCCTTTATCAGGATGAGTGAGGTGAAGGATAAATTGTAGTAGAGAACGGAGATACTTGACATCCCCTTTAAACTTTGAAAAGAAATTTGGAAATTTGGGCTTCTTTCTTATTGTCCATTGATTGTCAAATGAAAAGTTTCTTTTTCTGGTTCCAAAGCCTCTACGATTTACCTCATTGCTTCTAAGATGCTTGTTGCAGCTACGAGGATGGGTCAATGCTGTGGTGGGACATACGTAATCCTCAGATTCCAATGACTTCTGTAAAGTTCCATTCAGAACCTGGTGACAATCCAATACAAATTTCTATTCATATAATCTGCTTCTATTTTATTGATGAATTTACAATGAGATTTGGTTAATTCTTTGTTTACAGTGCAGTTCTGAGCCTATGCATAGATCAGTCAAACAGTGGGGGTATCTCCGGTGCTGCAGATGACAAAATCGTATGGTACAGTTTGGACCATTCCCTGGTAACTACTCATATGAAGATAATTCTTTCTATCAACGCATGGTTTTCTATTTAGTGATAATTCTGTCCCATTGTCATAGATTCTGTAGGAACTAATTTACTGAGGTTTGGAAATAAGAAAACATGTTGACATGCTTGATTTTGTCACCAGTATGTTTTCATCTCATTTCGCATCCTGCCAAATATTGTTTAGATGCCTGCTTCACCTGGTCAGTGGCATTTTGACGTGTGCAGGCTATGAGAAGATTGTGTTTAGGCCTTATTAGGCTTCCTGTTGATTCTGGGATTTTTTAGGCTTCCTATTAATTCTGGGATTTTAAAATTTCCTATATGCAAGTTGAATTTAGAGTTGTTGACAGTGTAATGGCAAATAGCACATCTGATATGCGGAAATTCTCTTAAATCTTTTTTTTTTTTTGAAAATGAGATTCTTGCTAATAAAGTTATCACCTAACCCCGCCCAAAAAAAAAATCTTTCTTCTCTCTCCTGTTTATGGGCTGGCAACTTCAGAAGAACATTTTTCTCTAAAAAGCAAAGATGAGTGTTTATTGGAATGTGTGACCAAACAGGTAAAGTAAAATTGACTCAGACTTGTTTTTACAAACAAAATGGACAATTTTCTGTGAAAAATGACAACTGAAAACATTTTGGAGAATTGAAACTAGATATTTTGTTATTAGAATATTAATGAGTTTAGTGGAAGGCAATTATTTATCAGTGGAGTAACATTGTTCAACAAATTAGATGATCAAGTGCAATCTGTGGGAATGGATAGTCCAGTAAGCTCTTCTTTGTACTGCTCTGGCTTGTGAAGGGTACTATTTTGCACACTTGGTCTCTATGTAGCAGTTAAAAATGCTATTACCAGAAGGGATTCTATTTTTTTTTTTTTTTGGTAAATACCAGAAGGGATTCTATTAGCTTAATCATAATTAACTTATTCAGATTTTTTTTTTGGCTATTCTTCTGTTTTTGTATATACGTGTGTTATTATGTGACAATGGACTATTTTTCTCCTTTCTGTCCAATTTCCGGTATAATTGCTTGTTATTGTGTGTCCAGGGACGCTGTGTGGCTAAAACAGCAATTAATTTGGAGCGAGGTGGCATTGCTAGCACATCAATAAGACCAGATGACAAAATTGCTGCGACTGCTGGCTGGGATCACAGGTTTGACATCCAAACTTGCAGCAGGTTTTTGTGTGGTCATATTAATGAGGAACATGTTTTCACATGCTATGCTGCTTGAATTCTGGATGAGGAGTCCATTTGCTCTTGTAAAAACACCAGTATTGAGTAGTTACCTGTCTTCTTCTCCACCATGGCTGATATGATGCCTCTTTTTTTTTTTTTTTCCTCATAAGCAGAGTACGGATATACAACTATCGTAAAGGAAGTCCTTTGGCAATATTGAAGTATCACCAGGCAACGGTACTTGATTCCTTTGTCCTTTAATCAAGAACTTACATTGTTTATTCCCATCACCAAGCATGCACAAATTCTTGATCATATCAACAATCTGTACGTTTTTATGGTGATCGAGATTGGAAGATGTTCTTTGCAGAAGCTCTCTCTCTCTCTCTCTCTCTCTCTCTCTCTCTCCCTCAGAGTTATGGCTTGCTTTGGCAGTGTAATGCAGTTTCATTCTCAACTGATTGTAAGCTGACAGCCTCTGCATCAGAGGACACTACGGTCGCACTGTGGGAGCTCTATCCTCCTCGTACTTGAAAAGGTAATTGTGCATTGTGCAAGGGTAGGTAAATGGTAGTATTTTTCAGTTTTCCTGTGAAATTTTTTACATATGCTGTCACTAATGCTAGCCACTGAAATATATGGTGCTTTAACTTTTGTTTTTTAGCTTCATCTCCATCTTCATGGGATAACAATCTTGGGAGACATCAGAAATGGGAGGCGGAATTGGCCAGATCTCATGTGGGAGACCGTACTTACAAGCAATGTTATGGGCCTGCAATTTCATCTTTGGATGGACTAACAAATACTTTGCGACTCTGAAAATAGCATTGTCGACTATGGGAAGTTCATCTTTCGGCATTTTGCATCAAGACATCTTGGCCATCGAAAGAATCCTGCTTGCACATGCACATTGAAATTGGAGACCGTAGCATGGGTCAGAGACTTGTTTACCTTGACAGTAAGAATCAACTGGGTCATCTCAGTTTTGCAATCAACTGTAGAGAAGTAGTCCTAGCTAGAGACCAACCTTTAACTTGGGAGCCATGTGCAATTTGGATTGTTAATCATCATGGGGCATTGCCAGGATTAGTATCAGACGGTTTTGCTAAGACTCTTCAGATATCACTCATCAGTGTTACAGCTCTAATATCATCCGCTGGATGGCCACTTCGGTCGTTGAATCTGCAGTCAACTACTCATTAAGAGACCGCTGGATTATCTCGAGGTAGTTATTTACTTGTACAATTGTTTATGATGCAAACTATGACTGGTGAATTTCCTCGCCATTACAAAACTTTTTGTCGGGCTATCCATTTGGTGTCCATGATGATACCTGAGAATTTAGCGAATGCCATAATCTCACTTCACTTATTCCAAGTGGCTTTCTGGGTGAGGGCTGTTAAGGCTGCAATCCGACGGTGGAGGGAAGGTGCCAGTGAAGACCATTTACACCAGGCCCGATCTCACTGTCATTGGGGTAGATGTGGCCGGAAAGCTGTTGTTCTCTTCTTCTTTGTTCAATGATTTGACTAAAGCCGGTGTCGTCGCAAAAAACAGATTGACGGCTCGAAATTTGTGTCCTCTGCACCGGGTTGACATGTATCCGATCTGGTGAAGCATTGCGGCTGAAATGTATTTCCTCAGCCTGATAAAAGGTCAGCCCTGTGGTTTTTAAAGAAGCAGGTTCCGAAAGACGCATCAATGGTACTTAATCAATGTTCAACAAGTGGGATGAGTTCAGGACTCCATTCAGATTTGGTCGATTCACTTCGTAGTCAAATTATGTAAGCCATGGTTTTTCACTTCATAGTATTGCACTATGCGAATCGATTTTCTTTTTCCTTACTAAGACATGATTAGTAAGTGATGTCGAAGCATTTGTTAACGTGACGTAAATAGCAATACTTGGACCTTAACGGACCAAAACAAAATTAGCTCAACAAAATTCAACAGTGTGGCCCAAAAATCGTGAGGGTTCAAAATCATGCGACGCAGGATGGGCGGGCGTGAATCGCAGGATGCAAAGTCGAAATTTTTCACTCTTTGTTATTGCGTGATAAGGTGATATCCTGAGTCAGTCTTCTCGTGTCACGCGAAATCAGCATCATTGGCCTGGCCACATGCAAAAAATTTGTGAGTGGGAATTAGAAGTGTAGAGTACAGTTGGATAAGTGAGCACATACCGTGAAACTTGAAGTGATTTTAGTCGTTTCATTGACTGCACAAGTCCTCTGAACAACTAGCAGAGCCGCAACACACTATAGCAGCAAGCAGACAAAGAAGGAAAATTAAACCACGGAAACGTTGTGATTATACACATATTACTTATGCTTTAACTATAAGTGACAATGTTGATATAGATGATCCTTCATTTAAGTCTGAGACTATGGCTGGTTCTAAGTCGTTGTGATGGCTAGAGATTGTGAGTGAACAAATAGAATCACTTTATCAAAATCAAAAATTGGAGTTGGTGAAAGTATAAAAGAGTAAGAAGATTGTCGAAAGTAAGTGGTTCTTTAAACAGAAGGAAGGCATTCCTAGTGTTGAGGCATCGAGTTATAAGGCGAGACTTGTAGCAAATAAAAATGCACAATAGGAGGGCATTGATTACATCGAGGTGTTCTCTTCAGTGGTAAGACATACTTCTATTCATATATTACATGCCTTAGTTATTGCATGAGATCTTGAGTTAGAGCAGATAATTGTAAAAACGACATTTTACACAATATGTTGGAGAAGCAGATTTACATAAGGCAGACAAAATGATTTGTTATTCCAAGTAAGGAATGTCATATTTGCTTGTAAAAAAATCTTTATATGGATTGAAGTAATCTCCTAGGCAGTAGCATAAACGTTTTGATTCTTTCATAACTAGTCAAGACTATTTGAAGTGTCAGTTTAATAGCTGTGTTTTCTTTATGAGATTGGAGGATGGGATTTAGATGTTACAAAGAAAATATTTGGTATAAAGATTTTGTGTGATAGAATTGCAAGAGTTTTATGTCTATCTCAAAAGAAATATATTGAGAAGATTGCAACACATTTTAATATATAGTCAGCGAAATCTGTAAGCCGTTAACATTTGTAAGCACTTTAAACTTTTTAATAAATTATCACTTTAGACTGATGAGAAGGAGAAACATATGTCTCGTGTTCCTTATTCTAGTATGGTGGGTAGTATTTTATATGCTATGATATGTACTATGACTAATATTTCACAAGTTGTGAATATAGTGAGTTGTAATATGAAACATTCTAGTAAAGCTTATTGGGAAATAGTGAAGTGGGTCCTCATACATTTGAAAAGAGATAGTAGACGTTTGAATAATATACTGAAAGGATGGCAATGGCAGTGAGACTATTGATTATGTGGATTCAGATCACGTCGATAACTCGAATGATTATAACTCTCTAATAAGGTACTTATCTACACTAGTGGGTGGTGCAGTTAATTAAAAGGTATCCTTAGAGGATCACGTTACTTTGTCTTCGATTGAGACAAAGCACATGACACTAACTTTTATAGCAATATGGTTATAAAGGTTTGCTCTCAGAGTTTGGGTTGGAATAGAAAAATGTGAATATACACTATGATAACCAAAGTGCGATACATCTGAAGTATAATCCGAACGAGAACTATCAGAAACTATTTTATCCGATATGTCTTAGTGAAGGGTAATGTTATTGTGAGAAAATATCTTTCTAGTAGAGAATTCTGCAGACATGATGATTAAGCATGTTCAATTAGCAAAGCTCAAGATTTGCTTGAGCAAGCTTTTGTGAAGAGTAAACGCCAATGGGGGCGTTAGGAGAGCAACATAAAATGATGAACAATTGACTTGGGTGGAGAATTGTTAAAATTATATCTAGAATTTGAGCCAAGTAAGGAAAGTTGTCTTTTCCTAATTTAACGATAATCTAGTTAAAGAAATTTTCCTTAAAAATATTTCATATTTTAGATTCAATTCTTGCCTATATATAAGAAGTGGATGTTCTATTCGAGGAGTACTCAGGGAAGAGCCGCATGGGAAGAAGAGTCAACGTACAAAGAGGAAGAAAAAAAAAAGATGAACGTTGTTCTTTCTTCATGCCATATGAAAAGTATTTGTTTTTGGAGCTTGAACATGCGGTAATTTTATACTGTATGTTTTACATGTAAAAATAATGTGTGGAAAATAGTTGAGCATACAGACGATTATAAATTATGATTCTCTGATTATAATATATTATTTGTTATTAGCTCTCCCATAAATGTAGGTGTCAATAATCGGATCGAATCACATAAATCTTATGAGTCGTTATTTTTTTCTCGTTTATTTCTTCAATATTTTTGCATTGACTTATTTTGTAAGATCATATTACTTTCCCCGTTAAAATTTCATAACATCCCTCCCAATTTTTTTTTCCATTCATCACAACTTATGATTTGATGATGTTCAAGCGTCGCATGAGCATCCCATGCCAATTCATGATCATTCCGCCCATAACATGTCATCCATTTCGGATCCGGATAAGCTAACGTGGAGTTAATTGATCCCCACCATTTATTGCCCTCTTTCTTGTACTAAGGGAGCATTTAATGGTGGGGATCACCTAGGTGATCCACAAGCATCCATTCCACATAAATAGTAAAAGTAGATGACCATGGGATTCCATCGCAAGGCTGACAACTCGAGAGCGAATGACCTAACAAAAAGAATCAGAAGACTAAAGTCTGGGGAAAGCAATGAAAACCCAAGACAAGGGAAACTGCAGCAGGTGATCAGTTTACAGATGGAACAGTGACATTGTAGCAGGAAGATTCCTCTGCAGATATGGAAACCCGAGAAGTGACAAGACGACGGAAATGCGGCACATGCTTTTTGCCAAGGCAGATGATATATACAGGAAGTGGAAAGGCTACTTCCACGTAATGCGTGGAACATGAAGTTCCATACCCCCACGACTTTCGCAGTCTTACTTCACGAGACAAAAGCGGATCCATCCTTCGTTACAGATGCGACAGGCTTCAACTTCACTTTTCCCTCCTTCACTTTCTCTCTCTCTCTCTCTCTCTCTCTCTCTCTCTCTCTCTCTCTCTCTCTCTCTCTAGTTCCATTACATGCTTCGTCATCCCTTCACTTTCTTTCGGCAGATAAAGCGGACGGCTACGTAATCGGGACGGCGGATCCACAAGAAATGCCCAGAGTCGCGCACATCGTTCAGCTAACACAGCAAAAGGCTTTTACATTCACAGCTTTCTTGCGTTGGATGAACAGTTCTTCCAAGAACTGAGACAATAGATAAACGGGTATCGATAATGTTTTCGCAATATGTAAATAAGCACCTTCTCTCCCATCTAAGCCGATTCCTTGCATGCCAAAGACGGATTGCGGACTGAATCTTATCGATGGTACGACCAACAGAATAGAAAAACGGAAATGTCGAGCAAAAATATAAAATTTGGCAGGGGACATTGGGATTTAAGCCCTTGGCCTTTACTTTAATATTGTGTTAGACAACCCATTTTCTCTCGAAACCTTAAGATATCGAGAAAATTGCCAACAATTGTCCTATAGCATGTGACTTACAACTTAGGATGGGTCTTGTGTTCCTATATGTTGCAATAACTCTAAATTATGTTGCACGTCGTGCTTTATTGATATAAGCTTTTTGAGCAAATAGTTTCCATGCACACAATTTTAAGCCGGCATTAGAAAATAAAACTCTCCAATGCACCTCGATTTTACCCATTTATTTTTTCTCCCATTCATATGCAACTATTATTCCTTTACGACAGAAAAAGAAAATACCACTATTGTTCCTCAATTATGCAACTAATTCTTATATATCTCTCTCCGCAAACACACGGGATGAGATCTCCTTTCCATTTTATAATATAAGATATTCTAATCTTTCGTCTTGATTAATCCCCATGTATACATGCAAGTTGTAATGTCCACCTACACCGAGCAAGACTTCACTCACCACATGACTACTCGTCCTATGTAAATGTAGTAATTTGAACAAAAAGGCCACATGGCCCCTAAGCCTACTCTATATGAAAATAGTTGTAATTTGAACAAGAGGTTAGTTGAATCAAGAAATATACAGGAATACCTAAATAAATCTCATGAAATGTCCACCTAGCCATTAACAAAATGGGTAAAAATACAGGTTCTGGAAGCCCGGTTAGCCCGAAATGACGGGTGTGACTGTGCTCGGATTCCACATTAGACGGCTCGGGCCAGCTCGGCCCGACAGTCAATCGGGTCTGGTCCCAAGAACGGAACCTGTAAAAGCAGATTTACAGACTTTGAGAAGAACTGAACGAGCTGTGTTCATAAAGCTCCCACATCTAACTTACGTAAGAAGCGACGACACTAATCTCCTTTTGTGGAGTGCGAAGGCAGTTTTCCTCGTACCCGCATCTCGCCGATCTTCATGTCGGATGCTTTCCGTGACGATGACTCCTCTCCTGGCAAAAGCATCATTCCCCTCTCTCTCTCTCTCCTTCTCTCTCCGTGTGATGGAGGTCACAGCTTTATGGGGGAAGAAGGCGGTGATGCTGATCTTTATTCCGTCAAAATTAAGATACGCCTTAAGATGAGTACTCCCTAAGCTCGCCTCAATATTCCTCTTCTTTGGAGAGTTGAATCGGTCATCAGACGATGCTTCCTGCGCTCATTTACTGCGACGGTACGACCCGTCTTGCTTGCTACTCTACGCTTTATCCCACTGGGGTCCAAAAAGAGACTTAAAGAAGAGATCAGACACGTGAAATTGAAGCCAGAGCTAGTGCAATTGATTCTCTAGCTCATGTAGGACAAAGCCATGCAGATATGTATCGATCTGGCGAATATGAATTGGGCCTTTATGAAAGCTTAGGGCAAAGTATTTTTAATTACATTTTCCTGTCCGTTCCAAAAAACTTAATAAGTGGATGAAGAATATACGTATGCAATGCATAGTATAATTACGTATTAGAGCAATATCAGATTATACGTAATTGACACGTGAATTGCCTCGCCCGTTTTACGCATGAATTGCCTCTACGGTATTTGAATGTCTCTCAAATGTAGGAGTGACTGTGGACACGTGATATTTCGACGTCTTGTAACGCGGAACAAGTTAGAATGAGGCCGAATACGATCATTTTCGGCTTTTTTTTGGTTGAAAATTTGGTAGCGTTGACGTGGAGTGATCACCACGCAGGGCTCGCAAATTAAGTTGGAGACTGAAAATGAATGGTGGGCTGAGCTTATTTTAATTAGATCAAGGTCTGGGGATCGGAGAGGCCTAATTGGTCTTATGTCAGAAACTTAATTTACTTTAACATATTATGTACAATATATAAAATATACGTGCACATTCATCGTGGCGACAATAATTAAAGCTCGGAATTTGTCGAAGAAGACAAATCGCGCCCACACCCTCCAGCAGGACACATGATGTTGCACATTCCATCTGTTTTGGGCTCATTGAAAAGCTCTCTCTCTCTATATAACATGGGAAAATAGATAACAATAATAAACAATAACAACGATTTTACAAGAAATAATGTGGGAATCAATCCCGAAGCCGTGTCCAACACTCAATACTGAAATGTCAAAGGGAATACAGATCAACCATCTTTAACCAACATCTAATAAAATATCATTTATTGACCCCCATCAACCCCTCTCTCCCTCTCTCTTAATCTCCACATAATCTCCCCCACCAACTTCATCTACCATATCTATTATTCCAACCCCCCACCCCCCAAAATAAAGAAATAAAAATGAAATTGAGTAATTTCGCACCATGTTTGATCTCTCTTTCTCTTCAAGATGTAATGACCAAACTACGGGAGCAGAATACGTGGGCGTGTAAATTGCAAAGTGTGTGGTAGATACATTTGACCAATGAATTTCGACGTTTGAACCACCATCCCTTCATTCTACGAGCGGGCGTCTCCTTTTGGAAACTCCGGCGGCGGTGGCGGAGGCGGCAGCCATCTCAAAGAAAGTGTCGACCTCGCGGCGGTTCACGATATCAAAGAACTCCAGCTCCGACAGCTTCCGCTTGCACGAGGAGCGAGAGAATTTTGGCTTCTTCGGCGCTGGAGGGCAACAGAGGACCGCGGGGATCCTATGTTTCTTGGATGTCGGTGTTCGACAGGATTCGCTGCTGCTGCCGCTGCCTTCGTCCTCGCGGTGGTTGTCAGTTCTAGCCGGCTGAGTTATCGAGTCGGAGGAGGGTAAGGTTAGGGTTTGGAGGTGGAGGAAGTGGAGATCGGTGGACATGATTTCGGTGGGGGCGTGGGGGGAGAGATTGTTGAATGAAGAAGAAATACAGAGGAGGGGAAGATGATGATGATAATGATGATGTGATGATGGCTTTTCGGGCTGTACTTATTTGTGGAGGAAATTGACAAAGAGAGTGCCGTGTAAGGGAAGAAGAGAGAGGTCGTTTGTCATGCTTCATCCACATCTGATTATTCTTTTCCTTTCTTTTTTTCTTTGTTTTCGTTTTTGGTTCCCATTTTTCCAAATTTCAGATAATAAAAGTTTTCCTCTCATCTTTTGTTAAATCCGCCGCCGTGAACATAATTCATAGGATTTCAAATTTGATAGTACATTTTCTTTGTCAGCCTATAAAGCACGATCACTATGATTAAGAGTTATTGGCTTGGTTCTCCATTTCCTCGGTGAAAACGGGTGTTGCGCAATATCTAAGTCAACGTAGAAGAGGTTAATCTAGAAGCACTTCGATTATTCTTGTCCAACATAGAGGCAGGTTGAACTCTACTGTGACATATTCATGTTTGAATAGTGCTAGATCTACTAACATTCATCGTTACAACATATTTGCTAAATCGAGGGTAAAACTTTGATTCCATGTATTTGATAATTGACTCGATCAAACAATGAATCGAAATTTTGACCAGAATCACCCGTGCCTCCAGACCAATGCCGCCACCGAGGATGGCGACACTCTCGACTTGCCATCGTAGGTGAGTTTCCTTCTCCCTCTCCTGCTCCTCTCCAAATGTTACTAGACCATAACTAGTGTCGACATCAAGGTCCCGCTCGACCTCGTGCCACAATGATTGAGCTCAAGTCTCGTGTAGCTCGTGCGCACTAGATCTAGGGCTCGAGCTTGATGCCCACAGCGGATCCGAAGGGGCCAAGCTTTGGTGGGATCTCGGTGGCCATGGAGAGAACGCAAAGCTCGACCGTGGACAGATCATGGCAAGGGAGAAGATAGTGCGGCAAGGTGATGGTTGTGAGCAAGGGGCGGCAGCTTGGCTCACGATGGCGGTGGGCGTCAGTAGTGCCAAAAAGAAGCCATGAAAAGAGGGGCAGGGTTGACCAATAGGTGTTCGTTTCACGAGCCAAGCTGAAATGTAGTGAGAAATTTGAAGATATCAAGGCTCCGTTTGTTTCACAGATATTAACTTCCAAAAAAATATTTTCTAAATTTTCCGACATTCGTTCCACGGAAAACAAGATAGTTAAAAAAAATATTTTCTACCAATGGAAAAAAAAACGCCTTCAAAAGTGGGGAAAATGTTTTCCATTTTTTGAAAAATGAAAAACATTTTCCATCTTCTTTCTTCACCTTTAAACATTTTCCATCTTCTTTCAAAAGTGGCTTATGACTAGCGGTCAGTCAATGTAGAAGAAGAAAATGAGATAAAGAAAATAATTAAAAATTATTTTTTTTATAATTTTTCATAAATTTTAAACGAACACCCGAGAATATTGTCATTTTCCAAAAAACCGACTTCCTAGAAAATATTTTTTATAAATGTTACATTTTCTGTAAAATAAACGGAGCCTAAGAGTACATTTGATAAGATTACTATTTCTTTATTTTTCTTTTCTTTTGTTTCTATAATAGAAAAAGAACATAAATCCGTTTATGTACATTATTCAATTTTAATATTTCTTGCAATAGGAAAGTGACCATGGAATAGACTTGGAACATAAATAATAAGTTAAAAAATCCACTTAATTATTCTCAAGAACAAAAGGAGAAACGAATTGTTTTCCTCTTTTTTCCACTTTCTTCTCCCTTCTCTAGCATATTGCCACACCTCGAGGATAGCTAGCTACTGACCAAAGACTTGCCAACCTCACCTAGATCTTGTGAGACCGAGCCTTGCCTAGCCGCCAACGAGGCTCAATTGGGCCAGGTCCACCTCAAGGCAGATGGGTGAGGTCGAGCCTCACCACCACAAGGTCAATCTCACTGGCTCGGATCTTTGGCGGATTGTCAGCTAAGGAAAAAAGAAATGAGGAAAAAAAGAAAACTTAAAAAAATCAAAAAATTAGGTTCCAATCCAACATGCACATGTTCTTTTTCTATTCTAGAAATAACGGCTATCAAATGAGTTTATTTGCTAAAAAACCTGTCCAACCAATAGAAATAAAAATATATATAAATAGAAATTATTTCCAAAAATAGAAATGTCATCAATTGCACAATAATTTTAAGTTTTTTTTAAGGGAACAATTTGATATGAAGATGGAAAAATAATATATAATTTTTGAAATTTCATAATATTACAAAGATCGTTGATGTCCACGTATGCAAACACAAATTAGAAGTGAACATAGAGGAAGAAATGGCCCATTAAAAATTGCAGGGATGATTATCAAAAAGATTTTTGGACAATAGCCAATTCAATGCCAAACTTTTTAATTTGATTAATTTAATCATAAATTTTTTGATGAATTTTCATATAATCCTTCTAACTAATTTTGATAGAAAATAGCTGATATAGATTATAGCCATCCCGCATGGCATAAATGGTAAGATAGCCAAGGATGACATCAATAGTTTTTGCATTTTTTATAAATCTTCTAATTTTTTGTATTTGATTTTATTTTTTCTTTTCATTCCTTTCTCTTTCTTTTCCAGTACATCTTATCATAATGGCTGGTGGGGATCCCGACTTCTCAACAATGGCTTATGAGGGCATTCAGGCCCTTAGCCTATGGCTAGCGAGGGGCACCGGCCATCATCAAGGCCTAGTGATCCTCACCAACCCATAGTTAAAACAAAGAATAGAAAAAAAAAAGCGATATTCTTAGAAAATTAAAAAAATAAATATCAACGTCAATGCAGCTATGTCACTTAATATGATTTAGTAATTTTATATTAAAAATCATTAGAACGATTACAATGAAAAATCTTAATTGTTGAGATGTTTGGCAACCACCTTTCAAAACTGCCGCTCCCCAACCAGGCCGAGCATCTTCCGAGGCTTTGGATTCGTTGTGTTTTAAGTTCGAAATTCTCTCCTGGTTAAACGTTGATGTATAGACTGCTCAAACGAGAGGCCAGGTGACCCGCGCTTTGCGGGGGCTCCTGATACGTCGAGTGGTTGATTAGATTAGCGCTTTGCATCATGAATCTTGCAGATGAGCCTCCCTCTACTGTGGTGCAGCAGAAGATATTCGCATATTTCAAAAAAAAACTGTTGGGTTTACGCATGTAGAGACACTAAAAAATGAAGAAGAAGAAGAAGATATTATCAGGCTACAGGGATAGATGGCAAGTGGGCGTTGACAGCAGGCTCTTTCCACAGTGAAATGGCAATAAGGAATAGTTGCTGTTCTGAGCAAAGACCCCAGCGTCCTTTGATGTAGATGCCGTTGTCAGGACTAGTATCAATCCATCATTATCATAACCAGCTCACCATTTGTAAATTGTCTTCTCTTCATTCAGACAAAAATTATTTAAGGAGAAAAACAAAGAAACAGCACGGAACGCCCAGACAAAAACGGCCTTGTAAGTACTATCTGCGTGTTCTTCCTCCAGGTCGATGTCCATGTTTGTTTTCTCCTGAATTTTTCAGTGGGGACAAAGCTGAAAATGTGGGATTTCCTTGCTTGAAACCTATGGTGAATTCGAACTCGAAGCACAACGAAGATCGCAATGAAGATTCATTCTGCAGTCCAACTTCACAGGAAAACCAAGATCGCGCAACAAGAACATGCTAACGATATTGAGATCCCAAACTTTCCTACATATCGTAAAAACCTAGATCGCACAGAGAGAGAGAGAGAGAGAGAGAGAGAGAGAGAGAGAGAGAGAGAGAGAGAGAGAGAGAGAGTAGTTTAAGAATCTCTATATACTTACATTCAGCAACATCTGCTCACGAGATTACACGTTTGATGTTCGATATAAACAAATCGGAATCACGAGTGATAATAACAATTTGCCCAAGAAAACAGAAAAAGAAAGAGAAAGAAAGAGTTCATCAGAGAATTGCGACTACGGCGCCCTTACTCAGGTACCTTCTCTTCATGGCCGACCCGCGAGGTTTGTCTCTCAAGCACAGAGCCAGCTCGCAGCTCCGGAAGAAACCCTCCACCTCGTCGCGGTTCGCCGCGTCGAAGAACTCGCGCCTCCTCTTCCGCGAGGGCGCGGCTCGGGGCTTCCGCGGCGCCGGCGGGCAGGTCGCGGCGGCCTGGATCCTATGCTCGCTCGACGTCGGGGTCCGGCACTCGCCGTCGCCGCTCGCGTTTGGGATTGCACCCGCGTCACCGTCCGACACCTTCTCGTAGTCAGCGGCGACCGAAGAAGAGGGTGCTCTGATCTTGGGTAGCTCCAGATCTGGAGTCATGGCGGAGGGAGGTGGAGAGAGAGATGCTTTCATGGTGGAGACTGTGCGATCTTGATATGGGTTGCGTATAAAAGGGAGTCTGCGAGGGAGGCTTGCTCGACAAGGTTAGAGAGAGAGAGAGAGAGAGAGAGAGAGCGCTGGAGATGGTGATGATGATGGCCTGGATTTGTCGTACTAAAAAAGGTTGCTTGCCGGGGCACATCACTCCCTCACTAACTCAGATCAGAATAATTATTAAAATAGTTATTACAAGGCTCCTTTCTTTTCAGCTTTTTTCTCGAGCTTCTTTATTTCTTTCCAATTAGGGTTGGTTCACGATCACGAGATTGCGATTTGACGTTACATGGTTCTCTAGCCTTTTAGCATCGGGAACTTGGGATTCACCAGCTGAAAAGAAAAGAAAAGAAAAGAAAACTCCATAATATATTTATTAACTTCCATTTTACTGTTTAATTTGCATTTACCCATGATGTACACATTCATAGGATATATGATTCGTAAGGAAATATCAGAAGTAATAGTTGAGAGATAGAGAGAGAATTTCGAGATATTTCGAGCATAGATCTAGGTAGAGAGTTCACTTGCTTTCTCATATATTCATAATATTAGCCATCTTGTTAAATCAAAAAAGCTTTTTAAGGAAAAAAATAAACCCACCCAAAAAAAAATTGGGCAGCTGTGGGTTTTTTGCTTAGTGCCCTTGGCATGAAGCTAAAATAGGTAAGATGGTCATGCAAGGAAGAAATGCTACAAGAATTGCTGATTGCCACGTTGGGCAATTAATTATTCGATTAATTAATTTATTAATTACACTTATATGTGTTGCTTAAAAGGTAGCATATATTCCTCGATGAACCACATCTTAGTAACAGATTGATCGATGAATTAACTACGTGATGAATTTCCTGCACAAATCGTAATAATAATCCTTATTTGCTCTTCTTATAAAGTCATGAGATATTTTGCACATTCCATCTGCCAAAAGAAGAGATCAAATTGCCGTTTCTCACTACGCTCGCGGCATATGAACGAATTAACCATATATGATCATTAAAGGGGCTACGATAACTGATGCCCAATGCGCTACGGGCAAATTTCAAAAGTCATTGGGCGCCCTCCGAAAAATTTTTAAGAGGAAAGCTTGAAATTTGAACATATACTTTCTATTCCTCGTGAACAATTGAACCCTATAAATAAAAATAAAAAAGACAAGACGATTGTTTATGGCATTCAGGTCTAAAGGTGAACAAACCTATCTACTTAGGAAAACATCTGTAAATGCTTTCTTTAATAAGGCAGCACCAACTAAAACCTACTCATTAATGAAACGACATCTGATTTCCCTGCGGTAATTACTCCGCGGTGCAACGCAATGCAATGCACGAGCTCGGGTGATTTGGTGAAAGATTTAATCATATGCGTTCGGTGTAGGCACGGGCCTCTGATTGTAAATAGAGAAACTGGTCTCCCCCACTCAACTACTCTCTTCACGAGTCAATTACGCCCTAAGAGACTAGCACGACGAGACCCCGCCCAAGGAGGCGACCGTAAAGCTAAGCAAGATCTTCACGTGTTCTAGAGGTGGGCAACAAGCAATCGTCCCGGCGGTCGACTTATATAAATCCGAAATCGCGCCTCCGCGTAAATTACTTGAACCTTGAGACCCCTTTGTTTCGCCGGGAACGAATAATTTGGAGGACGTTTTCATAAGAACGACTGCTCGTGATGACTATGAAAGGTAAATGAATGGAGAAAGACAACGATTTTTTGGGGTCTGCGATAATTTCAGTTTAGTTGATGACGGTCCCGTTGAAATGTCGCGTGAAGAGTACGGAGTGAGTGGAAGTCTTGTTTAGCTCAATCGATCTTCCCCTCCAAGTACATGATAAGGGGGAAAAAGAAGTTTAAATACATTATCAATAACAGAAGGATGGCTTGAAATACATAAATAACTCCATTTAGCCGAGGGATTTTGATATTTTCGACCAACTAGAATATTTCGACAACTACACAATACATTCATCTAATCAATTAATCTATCAAATGAACTAGCCACAAAATTACACACGACATCAAAGCAAGAGTCACGGGTTCAAATCTTTTTGAATCCCAATTGCCTCCCATTTGATATACTTTCACGTTTTATTCTCATACCAAACTCTAATCTATACATTACGAGAAGCGTTACGATATCCAACTATCAGACGACACGTCCACCTGACAACACAATCGTTTAAATTAGAGAAACATTATACTTAACAAAACTAAACTCTCTCTGAGAGAGAGAGAGAGAGAGAGAGAGAGAGAGAGAGAGAGAGAGAGGGAGGGGGGGGGGGGGGGGGGGGGAGGGGATTAGACCTTTTAGCATAGGATTCCATGGGGGGAGCCCCAAGAATCCGGCTTGTGAATGAATTAAGGAATGGGGGGCAGATCTCAGCGGGTGTGTGGATTGGGTTCACCAAATACCAAACCCCATTTGACGTTATTATAAAATGTCGCCAGAGGAGGAGGATTTATGAATCTTCGCACGTGAAGTGTGTCCTGTTCCGTGGTTCCTCGCCACCTTTGCATGGGTTTCACCGCCGGCTTACGTGGGGACGCGCTCCTCCCCCCCTCCTGCCGGAATGGACGTTTACTTTTTTAACCGTTAACTGCACTGAATATCATGCTGCCAACCCACCCCCCACGTCCCCCATCTCTCGACACGTGGAGCCAGCCTTCCCTCTTTCCCTTTTTCCCTTTTCCTTGTTCTGCATATTTTCCCGGAAAGGAACGTCTTGATGCAACACGAAACGACCGGGATTTTTCCGAGAAAAACATCAATTCTACGCATGAGGGGAAAAAGGAATCCATAAGTTTATCGAAAATTGTAGCACTTCTCCATGACGATTTTGTCAAAAATAAGGGAGCGTTGCTGCGACTTTCGATATCCCGACTGGTTTTGTCGAATGATCATTCGTTAGGTGAGTTTTTTCCTTTGATTTTTACTACACGATCTACTCAAAATATTTTTGAGGGTCAAATCCATATATTGGCATATCTCAACATTGTGTTGGACTATAAACTCACCAGTGTCCCAGGGACGATCGCTAGCGAAACCTGATTTATAATTAGTTACTTAACCAATACCCTAATGGCATTCCTAGGTGAAAATCCTACATGTCATTTTGTTTAGGGGACGCATTTTCAAAGCAAAGGAAATAAAAATTTATGTGCATTTTTCACTTTTTAATCACTTCGATATGGCAGACGAATAAACCTTTGCATTTCGAAGCCATTTATGTAAAAGGATGCAATTAAAGCTAAAAATACAACTGGCATTATGATGTTTTTTTCCCTATGAATTAAGTCGATATCTACTTGAAAAAATAGAAAGACCTACAAATGTTATTTCAAGAAGGTGCAGTATACATTTGTTTTTTTTTTCCCGATCTATCGAAGTTGTGCAGAGAGCTTGACGCACAAAGACAGTATGGAATATTTATCAAAATGCTATTTCTTTTTTGGAATATTAAAAGTATCAATAATCGAAATTCACTTGGGTTGATACCCACTAAAAATTCAATAATCTTCTGCAGTGTTGTCTTTGGAAAATATTTAAAAAAAAAAGAACGATATAAACAATTTATTCGGAAGAAGGACAGAGATGAAAATCTTGGTCGTAATCGGCTTCCTTTGGCAGCGAGCTAGTCATGCAACATTCCAAACCCAATCAATCTCGAATCGAAACCAAGCAACTTTATTCCCTGTGTCGAGGCAGTGACCCTTTCTTTCCCCCAGTGCATTAGAATATTTTCTAATCTTTCTTACTACCCTTCCCGTGGGAGACGTACGTGACAGTAGTCGTTAATTAATCAATTAACTAATCATTAATCAAATGATTAATTATGGCAGAAGCTGCCAGATCCAAAGATGGGAAGGTAGATTTCGTCACAAGCCATCGTGGTGCGTGTCTCCTGAGGGGCACTTTACGTAAAGGGCGAAAGGTTCAGGTCATGTTCTGGGAGTTTAGTGATATTTTTATTGTATTTTGCCTCTGGAAAAAGTGATGATATTATAGTAAGAATGGAACCGAATAATTAATTCTAATTTCACTTTAGATGTGTCGAGCTTCCTAGACAGCTAACGCATTGCTGGTCGGGTTATGCACACTTTAATGTTTGCTCTCGGCCACCTTTCTTTGGTCGGTTCTTTCTTCTTGGAACATCCGATGAACTTCGTGACGTGTTTAAACACTTAATTTTGCATTTTCATCACATAATTTAGGCAATTGATGATGGGTCGGCCGAAAAAATTTCTCTTTCTATTTTATTGTGTAATGGTATGTATTTGTAGTTGCATACACATAAGAGGGACAAATTCTATTCTGAGTATGGCACTTAATGACGAGACACATATTTTCTAAAGTAATGAATCTAGTGATTGAATTTAAAATTTGCACATATGTATTACTTTAGGTGGTAATTCAATTTGGGGTGTTAATCTTTGATCAAAATTAAGCTAATCTCGACAGGGCTAATTGTCCATAGGGACATCACCATACATAAAGGCAATGTGCATGATGTTCATGACTTGTCCGCCAGGATGCTCGTCGGAGTGATTTTACTCGAACCAGAGAATTAGTGATATTGGTTGTTTGTGACCACCAATTTAACAACTAGTTGGAGGGAGATTCCTTCTATCATAATTGGAGGAAAACTTGGTCTTTCGTGCTATTATATCTAGTAAGTGCCATTTGATTCTTTAAATTAGATTTATCATACTAAGTTGCCTAGATTAAATTAAGAAATTTGCCGAGCTGGCATTCTAGCCATTTGGATTTGTCTAGGTGATGATGACGTGAGGACTATTGGCAAATTGAAGAGCTTATGTAAATTTGTATGATCTTACCTAGCCATATGGAAGAAAGAGCAATCAATTTTCTAGGTCAGTAATTACAAGATGATCAGGAGATGATTGGGTCTAGATCACTTTTAAGCCCAAATTAAGATGGGCCCAACCCTGTCCCAGCCTCATCGACTCAATTGAGATCTGAAAGCCAATCGGATTTCTAGTGCACGGGAAAAATAGCGAGTGGGATTTGATTTCCATGATTTCATTTTCACCATAATGGAAAATAAATTGACGACTGAAAAACTATTTATATCTACTTTAGAAACTTTAGAAACCGATAGGAAAAGCATAAAATTACAGACCACTGCTAAAGAATTGTTCGTGCAATGAGATAACTGGAGAGACAAAAACATTCTCATCTCATTGCAATCCTGATTTGTTGCGTGATTTTCACCCCCTCCAGCACGGTTGAGTAGAGTAATTTTGCGTAGACGAATCAGAGTAGATGCCACATACTGAGCAGTATTCCAACATGTCCTTTGGTTTTCGATCGTTCGACTATAGATCTGGTATGATAGCTTCAATCGCCGGCCTATCGGGTCGGTCGCTCCTAAGAGGGGAAGTCCCAAAATGAATCAGAGTTCTTATAGAATATGTAGTATCCAACCACTGATGCCAGAAACAATCCCAGAAGCATTCCATAGAGTTGCCAATCTGCATATGCAAAGGTGAATGATGAGAAATCATGGCTTCAATGATAATGTAAAAGAGGCGCACCCAATTCTTACAGCCGACCTTTCCAGTCGGCCGGTACATCTAGCTTCGTCACGGATGCGCCGCATTCGCTAGAAGTACTCAATAGGACCCTGCAAAAGAAATCGAGAACTCTGTGAACGCTTCCTGGCAAAGTGGACAGTACTGAAGTTCCTCAGGAATCCTAACGTCAGGACTAATTTGCCAGCCTGGGGAATTCTCACTGTAAATGGAGTTTAACGATAGTCTGGCTCTTGACCGTCGTTACCTCTCGGTCGGACAGAATTCCAGCGACGAGATGTTGGTACCCGAGTGCAGCTTCTTACTGCAATGGCATATCTCCATCTTCTTCACCTCAACCACACAGAAATCACCATCTCTGCCTCCCCTACGTTGTTGGGTGTTGCAGACAATTAGTTCCTTATTCATAGAAGGAAAAGGCGAAAAAACATAGAATTGATCATTGAAAAGGTAGAATTCGAATCTTAGTGATTACAGCGCGAGATATTTTCCATCCAAACAGATGGACATAGCTGACGCCGGCTTCCCGAGCAATCTCTTGTGACCGATTCTGTTCCATGAGCTTATGTCCCAAACTCCTGTCAAGGCCTTATCACCTGCCATTCAACATATGAAAGCACCGGATGATGCAATGATCGAACTACTCTAGTATGCGTAGCTCTGAGGAAATGGCGCACCGGAAGAATGAACCGACCTTTCTGAACTGTGCAGAACAAGAACGGTCTCGCCCCGTCCCTAGAGAACCGGCAGAGCTCAATTCTTTCGTCCTGCGAGGCGGGAGATAAAAATCAAACGGCTAATGAGAACTAAAATAATCTCCCTAGTCATGCTTACGCCAACATGTTTCGAGTGTACTTGGCCTTACCGGACCACGAGCCAAGGTAGCCAAGGGAACGCCATCTTCAGCTCTCCATATTCTTGCCAAACCATCGGTCGAGGTCGAGGCCAATAATCTCGAGTCCAGGCTGCAAAAAGTGAGAAGCAATGTAAGTCTTATTTAGAGGTCCCCCAAGATGTGTATCCCAGCGCAGCCAATCAGTTTTCTAAAGAAAAGATAGAGCCGCAATCGACCTAAAATCGAGATCCCGATAGGAGCTGCGCTCGGCCAGTTCGTCCAGCACGACCTGGAGGCTCGGCCACTTGAAGATCCTGAGACGACCATCCTGTAGTTTTGGACGCGTTAGCCATTGGAACACAAACATGCTTAACTACAAATCTTGAGAAAACACGACCCCCACAGGGTCAATGGAGTGCTCGATTGATCAGTTACCAATCCACCAGCTGCGAGTGTGGATCCATCGCCACTGAAGGCAAGGCACTGCTGAGGGCCAATGTCTTGAAGAAGAGGCGGCTTTCTGGCTATCAGCTTCAGGTTCGACTCTCGACCATAAAGTTCCAAGATTCTGGGAGAAGTATGGGGAAAATGGTACCCTTAAACATGACACCAGCGCGCTTGAATACATAATTAGAGATGAAACAAGACAATCTTTCTGGACATTAGGAGAAGAAATCGACTTACTTGCATCCCCCGGAACTCGTGGAGAACACGATGTCGTCGCCGCCTGGGTGCACTGCGATTGTCAAGGGATGGCCTTCACTTGCTTCGAGCTCATGAGCAGCCTGATGAACAAAGCTACATATGAGGGCAGTCCATGTAATAGTGTTTCAAAATGACAATGCACAAAAACTAGTCACAACAAGTTTTGATGAGACAAGGGAGAGAGAAAGTGGAGTGATACCAGAGGGCGAGAGGAAAGGGAAGTAGTCTTGGGATCAAAAGAGAAAATCTGTATCAAAGATGGGGAAGAAAGGTCATTGCTCCCTGGCTTGCCCAACGCTACCAAGTTCGCTTTCTCGGGTCGTCGGATCCATGACCCGCATGTCACCTTGTCCCGACCCGACCCGTCTCCCTCCATTGCTGTGGGAGCAAAACTAATGGAGAGAATGTTTAAACCATGATCGAGAGCTGAAAAGAGGATCGGGAATATTTATTGAGAATGTTATATGTGTAATTGGTTTTATTCATCAAAGCGGTTCAACAAGAACATAAGAATCTTCGTTCCTCATGTGCATGAATTTAGGAATATCCAATACTCTCCCTAGGAAAAAAAGAAGAAGAATTGGACCAAGGCACATTGTTACTATCTAATGTTTTGTCTTTTGGAAAGAAAAACAGAGAAATCAAGTTGATTTCTGGGTATTTGCTCGTCCTTTCCCTTGCTTTTGAAGTTGCATTATTCATTCATCTTCTTGTTTGCTTCTCATGAGAAAGTAGTGCTGTCATTTGTCAACTTGATAATATAGAACAAAACAACTTTAAATAAGAGAAAGGGCCCTGGAATTGCCGAACATATGCAGATTCCGCAATTTCAAAACGCACGTTATCGAACGTACAAGTCGCAACGCGGTAATAATTCGCCTATAGCCATACCGGACAGGCTCTTAGCGAGCACTCCTCGTCGGTTAAAGGCAAGGGCTCGGCTCGCCACGTCCGGTCGGAATCTTGCCCTAATTGCTGCTTGTGTTTGGCATTAGAGATCGACATGTCTGGTGGTGACCACTCGAATTTTCCAAAATAGATTTGAGTTCAGAACATCCATGCCCGTTAAGAGGAGACGATTAGTAGGAATGTTGATAGAGCCCTGCTCATTCACTTGCGCAGGCACACCCGCATTTCGATGAATCTTATGGCCAATGTTGGAATATGCATTACCGGATAGGTCGGTTCATCAACTTGTTCTGCCAGCATTTGGAGGATTATGTGGACAGCATTAACTTCTCTTTCAATGAAGATAAAAAGGGCAAGTCCGAGAAAAAAGAAAGATCGTGGGTATGTTCCAACCATCACTACGCGATAATTCACCCGATTAATATCGAAGCGCTTGATGGTACGAGCATTATTGATCTTTTGGAAAGAACGATATTGCAATATCATTCGATGTCTTGTTGTTGCAATGGTCCTTATTAAGTAAAGTTAATTCTTAAGGGGGAGAAAAATAAGTTATTATGAACGTAGATCAATATTTAGCCGTGGCACGTCATGTAAAGAGAAATTTCTTGATATTTCAAAAGAAATTTCGATGCAATTTATCATCTATTAATCATCAATGTCGAAGTGTGTGTATGCGCACGCATGTACGTACATATGTGTGTGTGTCTATATGCGTGTATGTACATATGTATTAACATGTCTATATAGTTAATTCTTGATATTTCAAGGTTTTGAGGAAGATTTATCATTGGTTAATGAAATCTTTTGGGATGCTTTGAGAGCACTTGACAGAGAAAAGAGTGGTGCAAGCTTGGGCCAATGTCCCCTTGATGGGAGGCCTAGCCAAGAGGAGATATTCTCTCTAGAAACTGGTGGGAAATATGTTTCCCATTTGGGTCTCTGTTTTTTTTTCAACAACAAAAAAAAATCCTATTAATGGGGGCCATCCAACTCCAGATCGAACGACCCCCAAGGCCAAATCCGCCTGACCGGATGCCACTAGGTCTAAGGATCCGGATCCATTCTCTCTCTCTTCACTCAATTTTCTTTTGAGGAGAAAAAAAAGAGAGAGAAAAAACCCTCGCCTCCACATAAAATTGATCATCACATCCCTAATAATACATCAAATCAAGGCACGCCAATCTTACGGTCGCATTAAGTCCTATTCATCACAGATGCCAATCTTACGGTCGCTGCAAGTGACAAGCACCGATTGGCTTTGCCACCACGTCGACAAAAACCGGCGATGCCACTCAACCTTTGCCACCATCCTTTTTTCCAATGCCTTTGCCTTGGGTCCTCTTGGTTGCCGTTACTTTTAGTGGTCGACATTGGCAATTTCCTTTTGGGTGTCTTCCAAACTAGCTCAAAAGCCATAACCGGCTCCAGTCGAACCGTGCATTGCTCGGTTTAAGCTGAGCCGACTTTTCGGGTCAAGGGAACTCCCAAGCGCTAGTCCGATATAATCGGGTCATATGACCCAATTTGTTTTCCAGCCCAATATCGCCCCTGCCAATTGAGCGCCCTCAGCACTTTAGCTAAAACCCAAAACCCTAATTTCCTCCGATCACCTCCTAATGCGGTTAGCCCGCCACGGGGCAAAATTTTTTTTGATGCGCTTGCTCAAGCTCCAATCTATTGACTTCCGCCTCCTCAGCTGCTTCTAGATGTTGTATAAGCTGGTGAGGTGAAATCAAGCACTCTCCTTTGTTGACACCTAATTTTTGCCAGTCTATCGAGTCGGTTTCTAGCCTAATTTTTGAGATAATTGGTATTAATTAGAATTTAGAAATTTATTTGAAAAAAGACTCAAAAAAAAAGATGGTTATTAATTACAATTATTATTATTTTTTTTACATTCTGAAAAGAGAGAGAAACAAGAAATAAGCCCCATTCCTCATCGTGGTTTTTCCCTAAAAACCCTAGATCGCAAGTTTGGGGGAAGAAGGCGAGGCGCTCGTTCAAGGGGGAATCGGCCAAAAAGGTGGAAGGAGCCACAAAGAGGAAGAAGAAGATTTCTTGGTCTGAGCTCACCCACGGCACCTCCTTCCGCCGGACATCTCCAGCTTTGGCGCCTCCGTCGGCAACCCCCTATTTGTTTCCTCTCCCCTTTTCTCGGTAAGCTAAGGTTCAGACTCGTCTGCCCATTTCCTCAAGGACCTAGGTCAGGACGCCTCGCGTGAGCTAGCAGTGGCTTGACTCGAATTTCTCGAGTGCGCCCTTCAGCCACGAACCCCTGAACCGCAAGAGGAGCCAGTTGTTACTTCCACCCTATTTTCCAGTTTTCCCCGAAGGTCCGACCTGTTTGCTTTGCTCGTTTGACTCGTCGGATTTTCGTGCTTGCTGGACTGTCCGAACTTCATCCCTCACCCCAGTTCGTGGTGATGTTTGTGTTTTTGTGTGTACTATTTTTATGCCCTATGCGCCTTAGGCCGAGATCCACCCCCCGTTCGACCTCGAAGCTCTTTTTCTTTCCCTCGCCCGCCAACTGTTCGTTGTAATGTTCGCCGAGTTCAGATTTTGCCTTGGCCTTTTTCTGATCGATTTGTGATTTGTGGTGTTGTTTTTTCCTCGGTTTTGGTTCACGAGTTCGTCGTGCAGGCCGTGTGTCGCGTTCAGGCGATGTCGTCGTCGAGCACCCCCTCAGTCGGCGACTTTGAAAGCCGAGACAGGGGCATGCCGGCGATGATCAGAGCTGCCCCTGTCTCACCTGAGATGGACCCTGGGCCCATTCCGGCCCCGGTCCATCCCTTTTGGTCCGAGCCCGCGCGAACCCCATCCAGAGTTGGTGCTAGGTCGGGCTGGGCCGTCAAAGGAGGCGGATAGTAGAGTGACTGAAAATGGACTGGGCCCTCCGTGAGCCCAGTCCATTTTTTAGCTCTGTCCCCTTTTTAATATCGGGTCAGGCCAAACCCGGCCCGGGCCTAAGCCCGACCCGGTTGTTAATATAATATTTTAATGATAATATATTATTTTAATAAATAAATAAATACTTGGTTAATTAAAAAATTCCGAAATTTTTTAAAAAAAATTAAAATTTTGTTAGGAAAGTCAGCTTTACTTTAAAAATCCTATTTTAACATTAGAATAGGCCTAGTTTAATTAATCAAGTCAATTTCTTAACAAAAAATTATTAAAGAAGTTGTCCTCAATGAACAACCAAACATTTCTGATTTGCTTAGTGCCCTTTGCTTAATGATTCTATGCATGACTTGATTGGGTTACTTATGGGAATGACTCGAGTTAGATTAATTACATGATTAAATTGCATGTTAATTGTGAGAATATCTATTTAATTTAATATGGGCATCGCTGATTTGCTTGACTGAATGCAATGCATGATTGTTTGAATGCTGAAACCGAGACCAATTGGATTATGACTCGTGATAATGACGTGGAGGTGGCTTAATCATAGACGAGGTCATTAGGCCGATGTCCATTCCGGTTTTAATCTTGTAGAGGTTTATAGAGAAGTCATATTTCTTTAATTACCTGACGAGTGACGGGTTGTAGCCATATTCAATTGCTTGAATGTTTATTTATCGCACCGTATTTCAATACCTTGAGCGTTTATTTTCTCGTATTGTCGTTTAAAAGATTGTATGTTCCTTTTCTAAATTAAGTTAGCTATAGTTTAGACTTGCATGAAAATGACTATAAAAACAAATGCATGGACACTTAGTAGCTTTGAATGTCCTTTTAGGGTTTAGATTAAACAACTAACTAGTTAGGTACCGAAAGGGCACTAATAGAAATGTTAGCGTAAACAAGTCCCCGTACCATATAATCTCTAGTTCCGTAGGGATCGAGACGGCACTCCCACGTCTCAATCGGTTTCCAGCCAGCCCCAATAGGCTAGTGGCAACTCCTAAAAATTATATAGGTTGTTACACAAGTTTTAAATTCAAAACGCCTAAACGTCACGTGAGGTTTGAGTTTAGAAGAGTCTGAGCTTGAAATTGAGGAATTGAGAGCGAATACCTCTAAATCTACCTCAGCCCCTATCCCCCTTAACAGGAGGGTTTGGGTAGGTTACAACGGGCCAAAAATTTTCCCAATCACCTCCTACTATGGTTAGCCTGCCATGGGCCAAAAATTTTCTGATGTGCTTGCTCGAGCTCTAGTCTATTGATTTCCGCCTCCTCAGCTACTTCTGGATGTTGTATCAGGTGTGAGGTGAAGTCAAGCGCTCTTCTTGTTGGGATCGGTTGCTATTTGGGTTGCCGTTCACCTGTGCGGGCGAAGTAGTGAAGTGCGAAGCGAGAATGGTGGACGTGAAGCAAGAAACCAGCGCTCCGGAAAAGATTAAGCCTCCTACTGAACTGGTTGGTGTTGTGGAGTTCCGCGTTGCTTTTCGATCTCCATGATTCATTTGTGTGTTCAATTACATAACCCAGAATCTCCTAAGTATTAGTCCCAGAAAAAGAACTGTCTTTAAATTTTTGAAATTTTTTTGGTATTTTCTACGTGTGTTAGAATGTTCAGTGATGTTATAAACCTAGGCAGTATAGACATTTTGATCATTGGCAGTGCAATGATATTGGAATCTTTTGGCCCCTTTTCTTTGATACGTGTGATGTTTATATCATGACCAGCGAGACTCAACTTGCCCACCACCTTTTCAATGGTTATATCTTTGATGTATCTAATATTAGACTAGTCTGGAGCTCATATCTCTGTTACTTTCTGGTGCAGGAGGATGCTGACGAATTGGAAACACGCATTAAGAAATATCTGAGAGGTGATGCTGCTAATTTAGAGGTATGCCAGGTTGTGATTAGACTAAGTTTCATACCAAGTTGTTTGTTTTCTGTGTCTTGAAGAATTTCCTATTATTGCAGGCTTTGCAAGACAAAAAATTAAGGGGTCAACTTACTGTTAGAGAAAAGTTATATGGAAAATCTGCAGAAGCAGCTGCCAAGGCAGAGAAGGTAAAATAGCCATGCTGAAAATCCTTGTCATGTAGTTGTGTCTGATGAACTAATTGGCTTGAGGAACTACCTAGAAATAGCTTTAAGATGCTGCTTTGCATGACGTTGGAGCTTTGAGATATTTGCCAAGGATGTTGTAGAAGCTGAAACACCTTATTTTGTGGTTGCAGTTACTATATTGAAGCTTTATCGAACACCATCTAGGTGTGGATAGGTGTGATTGACTTACTGGGTTTATCTGATCTGATAAAGTTTTAGCTGAAATGAATCTTTCACTGTTCTTTTGGGTTTTAATATAGTATTTGATTTTCCATGCGTCCTTGGAGCATTTCAATAAATGGTTCTCTTTTTTAGTGGCTTATGCCCAGTGAGGGAGGCTATTTGGAGGCTGAAGGTATAGAAAAAACTTGGAGAGTCAGGCAAGAATCAATTGCCCGTGAAGTTGATATATCTAGCTCAAGAAATCAGTATGACATCGTCTTACCAGGTTTGTATTACTAGGCTGCCAGACAACAATACTGGTAGATATTGTTGCCTAGAAAGCATATTCTAAGAGAAACCTTCTGTAACCCTTAGAATGTACACCGCATTCCCTGATTGCCTGCAAACACAGTCTAAGCTGGCTCTATTATTTCCAAAGATGAAGCTCTCTCTCTCTCTCTCTCTCTCTCTCTCTCTCTCTCTCGCGCGCGCGCGCAAATTTGACCTTTTACATTGACAACGGTCTCTTGTATTCACTGTTTTGGTAATCTGATCTGTGAAGTATAGTTATGCGTTCATTTTTCAATTGTTTGGTCAGGAATATTCCACTACAAGGAGTTTTAACCGAGTCATTTCCTTTTCTGTTTTATGTATTGAAGTCATGTTATTTTCTTCTTCTTTTTTGCTTCAAGTAATAAATTAATTAATTCGCAGATCTTGGCCCTTATACTCTGGATTTCACCTCAAGTGGTCGCTATATGGCAGCAGCTGGACGCAAGGGCCACTTAGCTGTTGTTGACATGAAGAACTTGAGTCTGATTAAAGAAATTCAGGTATTAGGTGATTAATAAAGGCGATAATTGGGTGACATATAAGGATTTCATTTTAGAATATGGGAAACATCATCCTCCACAACAGGTTAGTAGGGATTATAATGACATCAGTTGGCTACAAAGTAAGCTTGAAAGGCATCTTGAGTGTTTCTGGGTTTCAGTTATAATGCCTATATAACAGGGGCATCATCTCCACTCTGTTTCAGTATGAAAAAAATCTAAATCATGATTACATTTGGAAATGATAGGGGAGAATTGAGCTTGTAGTGGCAAATGTAGAAGCAAAATTTTGTGGTTGAGTAAACATAATTTATCTCATCTTTTGCTGTAGGAAGTATTCCATATCCATTAGATGGATTGACAGGATAATTGGAGTAGTGACAATAAAATCGAAAGCTAATCAAAATATAAGTTGGACTGAAATTTCCAAAAGGATCAATAGTGGAACACTTTAGAAACCCTTTTGAATTAGATATGCTTGCTGATGCCAAGAAGGTAGTTAGCTTTCCCACCTTGAATAATGAACGCTTGGATCTGTTTGATTTGTTATATAGTGCTTGTTGGATATCCTGAATGTCTCGAGTGTCAAGAGCAATTAGATGATACTGAGCAGTGTGGAGGGCACCGCCTGAAATTAAACACACCATCAATCATTGAGGCCGACAACTTGCAACCAAACTGAGAAGTAGTGGACTCTATTTATTCTCCATTTATCTATATTTAGATTTTGAAATTGGGAGATATATTGTAAAACTTAAATATCCAGGATTTTGTAGGTAAACCCTGCTTATAGAATTGCTAAATAAGTAGCTGAAGTCAGGCTTCTTTGAAATATCTATGAAGTGAGAATTGAGGGATATGGATCTATCTTGTTTCTTGGCATTGGTGTGTAATTCCCTATAGATGGACAACTAAACTGATTTCCGTCATTCTTTTTACTCAAAAATTGATGGGGACACTTTTAATTCGAATTGTCCTAACCTGTACTTCGGATTGTTGTGGAACTCACTTGTATAACCATACTTTCTTTTCCAGGTTAGAGAAACAGTGCGTGATGTTGTCTTCTTGCATAACGAGCTGTTCTTTGCTGCAGCGCAGAAGAAGTCTCTCTCTCTCTCTGTATATATATGTGTGTGTGTGTGTGTGTGTGTAAAGTAGATTAGCATCTCTCTTTTGACTAAGCTTCAATCATCATCTAAACACTTTGTATAATAAATTGTATGCATACTGATTGATGAAGCGGGATATATTTGCTCCCACCCAAAAACCAGTCAGGTGGTCAAATTACAAATTACCCAATTACAATAAATAAGGACATGTTTCAACCTTTTAACTTGTTATTTAAGTGAACCACCAAGCATTTTGTAGTTTATACATCCTGAATTGGTACAGCAATTTATACTACATGTATGGATATTTGAACTGGTAATAGACAATTATGGTAAATGTGGTATTAATTATTCTCTGGGATTAAGATGATCTGCTTTATAGACTCATAATCACATGGTAAAAAGAGGCAGAGGAAATTCTGATGATGATTTTTGGATAATTTTAAAGTTTTCAATTCACCAGAATTATAGTGGTGAAGTTCTAGAATAATCAGTGTAATGTGTTGTCTCTTGTCCATTAAAATAAAGAAGTAACCTGTTGTTTAATTGGTTTCAATCAGGAACTTTTTTCAAATTTTGCAGCTTTGGAAGAGTAAGACGTCTTGATGTTTGATCATATCTTCCTTGAACTTGGCAGGTACCCTTATATCTACAACAGGGATGGCATCGAATTGCACTGTCTAAAGGTTTGTATTTTGTTTTCCAGTAATACCTAATATACATCTATCAACTTTTTGTGGCATTTAGTTTTTTAATTAACAAATTAGTTAATCTCTTGTCATGTTGCAGACAACTCTCCTTTAATTTTGTGAATTGTTATTGGGGATCCCCTTTTATGCTAACTTCATAGAATTGATTCTTTCACAACACTAGACGAAAGAGGTTCTGTGAGCATCCTGGTGGCACTTACATTTTCTGTCTGCCTTGCATTTACTGTCTGCCAAGCACTTCCATCACAATAGCTTTCCTTTCAGTGCATGAGATCTTCGAGTATTTCTCCAGGTTCCACTTGTAAATGATATTGCCTTTTTGTCCAGTTTGTTTTCCCGTAGATAGTTACATTTTTGTCATATGAAACTGGTGGACTTCAAGCAAGAATTTGGAGTTCAAACTTTGTGTAACCAATGCTACGAAGCATGATTACCACCTAATACATAAAGCAACTGATAGATCAGATCGGATCAAATTCTATCTTTTGCTTACCACTTGTCTTTCTCTCTTTACATCTCTTATGGCCCAGGAGTGGCTTTGGTATCATACTTTGGTATAGGTGTTGCTCTGGCTCTAGTATTCTGGTATTGGCAGCATATTGCTATGGTAGGGTTACATATATCACTTTGCTTGTTAAAGATATTGAGCCCCGTCTACTTTTGATAAGCTTAAACATATGCACACTCTGAAAAGTATCACACAAAAATAAAACAATAATAGAAATCCTATTGATGAAATTCACTTCCATTTAAATTCCTTTTTAGGAAGCCATCTGATAATTATGACGGAATCCCTGAGAGTACTTCCATAAGGGAAATGTTAAGAAATGCTCTAAATGACTGGTTTGGAAGATGCTTTTTTGGGCATTGGTAAGTACATCAATTCTACAATGAAAATGAGGAGGAGATTTTCCTTCAGTCTGTTCAGTTGTCTAGTGATACAAGGAAACTGTAGATATGCATATCCAAATGCACTTTTGGTTTGTCAATTATAATGTCCTGAGGACGCTCATGAGCAGGATCATTTCTATAATATTTCACCTGAAAAAAGTAGTTTAAGTTTTGAATATATGCTCCAGTAGGTGACCCCTCTGCATTACTTAGTAACTTGACTGCTGGCAAGTTTCCTCTTGTTTTTACTGACAAGTGTCTGTGCAGCTGAATATTCCATTACTCATCTCCTCTTGCTGGGTGCCAACAAAGTTGAGATATCTGCTTCCACACGAGAAATTTTCTTTTGTGACTTTGGACTCGACTTTCTCAGAATGATCCTAGCAGTGCTGACAATTTTCGATCTTGGAATAAAACTGTGGTTTTGCACTTTTGTAGGTCTTAGATTATACAAATGATAAGCTACCTCTATATGCATAGATGCAAAGTGGCAATGGATATATTCATAGCAATTTTGAAAAGAGTGCATGAACCATGGGGCTTCTAGCATGGCTGCTTGTCATTGTTTTGTTGCAAATTTATGGAAGATTATCTAAAGGCTGCTGTGCATCAGTTTCATTCTAACTTTTTGATCTTTCAGGAGCATGGATCTGTGCTAAAGCTTCAATTTCTCAAAAACCATTTTCTCTTGGCATCCATTAATAAATTTGGCCAGCTTCATTATCAGGATGTTACAACGGGGTTGATGGTTGGCAACTTTCGGACTGGTTTAGGTCGTACAGATGTAATGCGGGTGAATCCCTTCAATGGGGTGGTTGCTTTAGGCCATTCAGGTGGGACAGTAACCATGTGGAAGCCCACCAGTTCAGCTCCTCTCGTCAAGATGCTGTGTCATCACGGCCCTGTATCAGCATTGGCATTCCATCCTAACGGCCATATTATGGCAACTGCTGGCAAAGAAAGGAAAATCAAAATATGGGATTTGAGAAAGTTCGAGGTTCTTCAAACTTTGCCTGGCCATGCGAACACCCTGGATTTCAGTCAGAAGGGTTTGCTTGCTGCTGCAACTGGATCATTTGTGCAGATCTCGGGAAATTTCTCGGAATCTCAGAGCTACAGCAGATACATGACTCATTCCATGGCAAAAGGGTACCAGATAAAGAAACTCCTGTTCCGTCCGTATGAAGATGTCTTGGGCATAGCTCACTCTATGGGATGGTCTTCTATTCTAATTCCGGGATCAGGAGAACCTAACTTCGATTCTTGGGTTGCAAATCCGTTTGAAACATCTAAGCAGAGAAGAGAAAAGGAAGTGCGCTCCCTTCTTGACAAACTTCTTCCGGAGACCATCATGTTGGATCCATCAAAGATTGGCACAGTGAAGCCACCAAGTAGAAAGCACAAGCCAACGAAGCAGGAGAGAGAATTGGAGATCGAAGCTGCCGTTGCAGCCGTCAAGGACATGCCAGTCAAGAAGAAAACAAAGGGGAGGAGCAAACCAAGTAAGAATGCGAAGAAGAAGCAAGAAATTATTGCAAGAACCAAGAGGCCTTTCTTGGAACAACAGATGAAAGAAGAGGAAGAATTATCTAGAAAGAAGCAGAAAACAAGCGAGGAAGCTGAACTGCCAAAGTCCTTGCAGAGATTTGCTTGGAAAAAAGTGACATGATCGACTTTCCTCCAACATTAAGGTATATGGTCAGTAATGGTGGAGCTCAAAATTTTGTTTTCTTTACCATTGTAATGTTGTCTGGAGCAATAGTCTGATTCTTTCTTTTTCTTCAGTCTTCCCTGTTAAGGCCTTGCTCTAGGTGATGTCACAAGTCTTATCGACTCGATCTAATTTGTTGTAGAGTATGATTACTAGCTGTGTCCAGCTGCGATAGAGAATGATTATCCAGCTCTATCGCATCTGTCCAGCTGCGTATGCATCATCGGCAATAGCCTTCGGCACTGGTCATCAGTCCTCTAGTTCATTGTTGGGTGGTCGATTCTTTTTTATACGGCAAATTAGCTTGCGTAGCAATGGTTTCTTGATTCTTTGAGACTACCCACCCTATGATGGTTCAGCCAAAGAGAACTCAGTTCTGTCCATTCAATGCTCACGCCCAGAGAGCTTCTGGTCCATAGATTTGGCCGATGCTTCATCAAAAGGTCTAATTAATTTCTATGCTCACTCTAGTTGGTCACCTCTCCAATCTCTAAGGAGGAAATATTATTGTCCCTGAAGACTATGAATGTGTAACGCCATTGAATCATATGGTAGACCACTACCTTATTGTCATAGACCGGTCATTCGGTTTGAGCCCCCGGCATGGGCTGGCTGGTCAGAACATGGGGTCTATTTCTATTTTCTACTCGGAACAGATCAACATTGCACCGCATTGTTGCGCTTTCCAGCTCAAACTTGGCCTAAACGTAGGATTATGATTTCTTTACTCGCGTGATTGTGTATCTAACATTGGCGAGTCCATAATACAAGGAGGTATTCAAAGGTGTCATCGGACTACATGGTATGCAACAAGACCCGTTTCCGAAGCTGCCCGGATAGCGGGCCAATGATTGTTTTAAGCAGTGTTATGCTATCGACTGTTTCGAAGGATGTTGGCCGACGATGTGAATGCTCCGTGCATGGAAAGTTGTTTTCTTCCTCCGCTAAGCCTTGCCTTTTTGGCGACGTTTTAGTTTCTACTTGTTGATTGGCACTTATCATTGGAAGACTTGCTGTAAATACCAAGAAGTCATACGTACACAAGCTTATACTCAGGTCAGGTTCTAATGACTGGGTTTAAGATTTAAGTAAAAAATTATACTAACAAGTGCCCAAAGTTTTCTTTCGTTGGTCAAATCCCAAGATGCTAGTCAAACGTCGAAGTTAAAGATGTTTAATGTCTTTGATACACCGACTCTTTTTTATTATGCACGATCAATGCATTAGATATTGATACATTTTCTTCTTAAGTAACATTACTGAGTACCTCAAAAGAACTCGTTAAGAAGATTTTATCAAATAAATATACTAAATCAAGCTAACTTTGAATTTGAATTGACCCCGGGAGCTTTGAGAGCTTAAAAGTGGAGGACTGGAAATCGCTTGCCTCACACTTTTCATATCCCAATAAACTCAATAAGTTGCAAATTAGTCTGGAAGATCTCGTGAAAACCACTTAGAACTCTTTTTTTCTTTCCAAGAAAAAGGATCGTACGTTGGGAAAAAGGTGGCAAGTTCAGGCCACATTTCGAAGACTGCTGAATTAGAAATATAAAGTGTTCTGATGCAGTTGTACTGTGTAGCCGAAAAGGTGCTTACCGCTGTGCCTTTTTCAGTCTATGAGTTAGAACTTTGCATCGCTTTACTTCGTCAGGAAGCAACGCTGACCGATAGAGATGAACTTTCACCTTACAAAGTTGAAATTGATAGAAGATGCTGAGAACCTCGCCACAGATTATGCCGTAAATGCCATTTGTCGAGCACGCGATATGTCTACAATCTCCTATTGTCCATATCTCGATTGTTGGCCTCCGGCAATGTCGTGTCGGTTAAATTACACTAGACACAACAATGAAGACGAGCGAATCGATTGTTTAAGTAAATTTGAGACTGCTTTGTAAATAAGCGCTGAACAATGTATAGAAGGTGCATTGGTGCTGTAGGAACTTGTACACTTGTGCAAAATTACGGATCTTATGTTAAGTAGAATTGGAAAGAGTTTGAGAGGTAGAAAAAGTTCGATCGGATTTAATAGTGGTTTGACCCTTCTGCTCCACTAATAAACCCATAAGGCCACCAATTATATAACCATCAAGATTTACAGGTTGTGCGCAAGATGTTGCTTCTTGAAATTTCTAGAGTTGCTTTTACAAACTCAAACACTTTCTCGATACTGTGTATCACCTTTTTTTTCCATATTATATCATAATAGATATTGTGGTACTACCGCTAATCGTTTGAAAAAATTAAATTGTTAATTGAATGCATAATTTAAGATTTTATTCTCATATATTTGACTTTCATTCTATGTTCTCCACGTCTAGAGTTACCATGCTCGCGGCATCCCAAACTGGTGCAACTCTATTTTAAAGCAGCATGGGCACAGGCGAACTGTGACTATTGCAAACAATCTCGTGCAAGCGACACCTTTGGTGGGTTTGCCCTGTTGAAGTTGACAAATATTTTAGGGATCCTTGTTTCTCATACCGGGCATTACGCACATGAGTTTAGGAAAATCAAAATATGAAAAAACCACTAATAAACCCTACACATGACATGACGAGTGCTTCTTAGTCGATGAGTGGACGGGAGTGCGAGGGCAGCGCCCTCGTAACAAAAAGGGCATTGATGGGCTTAGCCTTTTTGAGCCCATTTATTAATTATATATATATTATGTTTTATGAAAAATAATTATAACATTTTAAGCTGTTGCAAAATATAGTGAAACTCTTTGTAGGACGGAGCTTTAATTTGAGTAGACCTTTTCGCCATCTTATTTTTCTTGTGTGATCTTCTTGATTAGGTTTGCGCTACACTCTTCCCTTCATGCCCCACGCCGTCATCGAACCTATGGGGACACTGTTGAATCTCGACATGCTACCGTTCTGGGATGGTAATCGTCTTCCGAATGATCCAAGATTGCTCGTGCTTGATGTCAACAAAAACAAGCCTCAAAAGATTCACGAGACAGACTTCGCTCATCACCCGATGAAGAAGAAATGATCGCTAGAACCGGCCGAAAACAGCCAACCCCAATTTTCCCAAAAGGCATGGAAAAGGTTCCCGCCCTTTCAGCTTTGTCCTCCCCATGCAAATTCAGTAGGAAGTGGCGACGTCGCCGAGCGATGGACGAGCTCTTCGGCGACAATTTCAATTAACAAGAGTTGACTGCCATCGCTATAGGCATTACTATAAAAAGTGCGTGCTCGCAAAACACTTGCATGTATAGGTAAGCGGGGCAACTAGGAGACTTAAAAAAAACGGGGATTTCGCGCTTCGAAGCCATTAGGAATCAAGTGGATTCATTGACCAAGTATTTCTATCCGAAATCTTCTCTTCTAGACTCATATAAAATTTCCATGGTTCGATAGAAAAGATGGGTACTATCCGATTAGAAAAAAGCCGATTCATGACAAACAGAATTCACTCTCGTGGTTTCTCAAATAATTTTTAAAAAATTGCGTCGTTCTTACTGTATGTATCTTTCATAATCAGTTCTGAGCATCATCAGGTGCAGTTTTATGACAAGAAAGGTATGACATTTACTAAATTATTGTATTTGGCTATTGTTGGGAATGGAGAATGAGATGAGGGTTGCAACAAAGAAACAGGAAGATCGAAGTTTCATCAACTGTCGTCGTCGTTGTCGATCATCCATGTCCAGCTCAAGGCAGTCGGACCATGTGGTCGGTAAGGAAAAGGATAAGAAAAGCTAAGGCCAAGTGACAAAGTGGCAGCGACAAGCAATACTCACCTGAAGCTGAATCAAAGCTACCTAAGGAGGTCTTCTTCGTCCATAGATCGATTGTTCCTCTTGAGAGAGAGAGAGAGAGAGAGAGACCGAGAAAAGTCCGAACTCGCTGGAGTCACTAGATGGCAATGTGTGTAGAGGTAGAGTAGAGGGAGGGAAGATGAGAAGAGAGGAAGTCTGGAGGAGAAACAGAAAGGAACATGGGTTTCCACGATTCAACTACGCAGATCAAAATCAATAGCTCCAGGTCTTGGACCATGAAGTTCAGATACAGCTCAAGAGCCGGGAATCCAGGGAACTGGTAAATCGCATCCATGCTCCCATGACCCAACCAAAATTTCTATCGAAAGATCTTAGCATCTCCGTGTCCTTTTCTCTTGAAAAAGGACATACGCGACAACTCAGCTTGCAATCTCTACAAAATTATGAGAAATAAATACACAAAAATGATGCGAAAAGTGCAGTGAAACAATGAAAGAAGGCTTCATGTCTCCTCGGACGCCAAAGCAGCTTCTTTCAAGCATGACCTCATGACCTTCCCAAGCTTTGAGCAAGCATCAAGGCAAAGCTGCATGGCCTGTAGTAAAAGCAATGCACAGTGCTTAATGACTTTTCATTTCTACACTCGGCCAATACAATGAATGTCAGATGACAATCTAGGAGGCCAAAATTGCGGTAAAGTGAATTTATAAAGCACAACTGCAGATGCACAAGCAAGACTCCAAATCGGAAAAACGTTTTAGGGAACAGAAAATTAAACTTGTCATGTTTGCCAATGCAGGAAAGAACACAGCCGAATGTTCAGGATTTTACATAAGCATATGCTTTATTGCAAACTCTTTCCAATTGTTTCTACACGGTAATAATAACGAGAGCAGCTGCTAGTATGAACAACCTGTCCAACAAACAGAAATACCTCTGAAAGCCAAAGGACTTGTGGAAAGTAGCAAAGGAAAACAGCTGAACAATGCAACCAGAGCACTGGTGATAGATTTCTATCTCATCTAGAAGCTCTTATAAGCTTTTGTAGGTTTACATGCTTCCAATCTGGTTTTGACTCTGGTTTCATTCATGGAATATGGCTCAAAAAGGAATTCTGTAATGTTAGTTCTTTCCCGTGTAGATAAATGTCCATCCAATTATAGACCAACTAGCTACCTCATTTATGCTATTGTCAAATTTTTCACTTCTTGGGTAGATTATCCATTGAAGAGGCGATTCCTACAGATTTTATATATCCTTTGGTTGGTCAATCTTCAGGGTTGACATATTTCTCTAATGCAGGCTCCCTTACCTCATTTATCCTTGCACTTGGCCACTCTCCAGTGATGGTTAGCTGAGTGACCTCGTAACGAGAAGGCATGCAAGTGATCATCAGACTTCCATCTTGGTAGCTTTCTTCTTCTGATATAGGATCGATGACAAGATTTGGACCCAAACAAGACTGGCCATGAACCAAACATAGCAAAGAAAGAAATAAAGGGAGACTTAAATAAGCTGATATTGTGAATAATCTACTGATAAAGCAATATAGATCATGTCATTAAGTCAGTAATGACTGCATCCTAGGATACTTCACACTAATTAATAAGAAAATTCCAAGCAATTCATTAGATCATGGAAATAAGATTACCAAAATAACCTAAGAAACCTGAGATTTTCAAGTAACTAGGTGTTGCTCTGCAAAGTTCGGTCATGGTTAGAAAGCATTCAGTCCCTCCCACTCCTATTTATAAGCATTGGTTTCCAACCTTGCAAGTATTATGCATCACGTTTGAAGTGAAAGCTTCAGTAAAGCAATGTATTTATCAACTTATAAGATGCATACCACAGAAACGGCAGCTACAAGATCATACAGCATGATTCCAGCATCTGCCAAGGCAAGACTAGCACAAGATATTACCACAGGAAAATCACCTAGAAACAAAGACGAGATGGTCAGGATAAAGCCTCAAGCAGTGGCATAGTGTAAGCAACACAATATGCATAAGAATGCAAGAGAAATTTTGGATAATCATGTCTCCATTTGTTCAAGTTCTTTTTTAGCATTCAATTGACAGGAAAGGATAACTCACTTCCGCCAGATTCCAAAACCAGCGCAAAGACATCAACAGTTGTCTTCGGGAAAGTTTCCAGCCTAATTGCACCCTCCAAAGCTTTATGAAGCATCGATGAGAACTCTTTCTGATCCGAACCCTATTAGAACTTCTCAACAATTAGAAACGGCAAAATGAGGGTGTGCGGTCGTCATGACACAAAATTTGCACATTTGTAATCTTCTTAACCTGTCCCCTAACTGCAGTGGCAAAAGTTGTATAACTGACATTACAGTTCAATCGGCCCACATCACTGTACATCATTGCCTTTTTACTTTCTCTGGGGCCAAATCTGAAAATACGACCAATACAGATGTTGAGTTCTCATTCCCTCAAGAGTGAGGATTGAAAACAATGCTAAACAACCAACCAAAGAGAGAAAAGAAAAAAAAAAGGTAGAAATGATGTCCTAACCCACATGACAAAGTAATATAAAATTCAATCAACTAGAAGGAGCCATGAGTTTACCGTGAAGTATATATATCATTTGCCATGTGGAATTGCAGCTTTCCCTTGAATCACATGGCAATATTCTAGGTAACTCCAGGAGTTATGTAATTTGACATGCAATTTTTCACTGATGGTCCCTACAACTGAGTGTACCTCTATACTACAAAGAAAATATAGCCCTTCTTTTTTTCTTCCTTCTACTGTCATAACCTGACTGACATCATAGTTATCAGATGTATTATACTCACACCATAAATCTACTACAGTGCACCTGATCAAAGGATGCACCATTATTATAGGAACGACAGGATAAAAAGTACATAAAAACATGCCATTGACAAAAAGCTAGATGCAGCAGCAAGCACATAAGAAAAAAATAGTAAGGCCAAATGCAGGTCATTTCAGTGGATTCAACCATCAGTATCTAATCTTACCAACATATTGAAGAATAATCAAATATACATTGCTTTTAGTTGAAATATAACTCACACTGACACTATGACTTTGGTATTGCCAAATTCAGCATAAGCAGATCCAGCAGCAGCATTAACTGCGCCAGTTCTGAAAACTGCAAGTTAAAAGATCTTCGTGAGGTACACTTCAGGAAGTTGAATTGCAAGTTCTGATAACTAGCCCAAAGTCAGATCAGTTTAATAAGTTGCAGCAGAATGGGGAATAGAAACTCATACAGAAAAGTTCAAGGAGATATAATTCCTCATGTCAGAATGAAGTCATGGATGACCAAAGAAGAACTTTGGGTCTAGCTTTATAAGTGGACTCAAACATGAAATAATACAACTGATGAAAATCTACAAACAAATGACCCTTCCAAAGCATTTAAATAAGCCAATTTGTGAGAATAAGGCTAGAAGCCATGAATAAGAAAAATAACCCACTAATACTAATCCCTATCTTCACTATCATGCAATTTAACTGAGATAAAGTTCCCATCAGTGCAAATTCATTGTCAGGGAGCCGTACAACTAAATAAAAAGATGACCAAGTAGCCAGATTAGCCAGAAACCACCCAATATCAAAGCATCCACCACTTATTGCAGGTGCCATGCTTTCCAAGTCACAAATGCAATTCAACACTACATCAACAGTAGCGGAAATGGAGGCATGACCAGGGGAGTTGGAACCTAAAGGACAAATGAAGGCTATAAAGAAGAGGAAAGAGAAATTAGAGATGAAACCAAAAAAAGAGAGGACTCTAGATAGTGTATTTTGTCAATCAATATACATCCATCCTAATAAGCTATATCCTCTTGCAACCATCTCATTAAGAGGAGGTATTATAATACGAAAACTTTATTTCTAAAGGGCCTAATTGCAGTGTCATACACTTCTTAGCTGAGACATTCACGAACTAGGCTTCATGTGCATTGCTAGGTCCTTTTTAAGAGCCATGGGCTACAGCTCCGCAAAAACTTCAAGCTCAACCATCGAATCCTCAAATAAATTAGACTTGAATGCCATCTCAATTGTCAAAAGGTCATTAATACCTTTACGTGCTATCAATATTAAAATGCTTTGATCGGTAAAAACAGATTATGTGTAGTGTGCAGATTGTCGGTGATTAGATGCATTCATTCCTAAAGAAACATTTCGTTCCATTATGATTTATGTGATGGCAGGCTCAAGCATTCTCTAAGCTGGAATTGAGATCTAGCAGTTCATCCATGTCATATGCATTTGGCAATCCTATGTTCAAGCTCAACTGGAATATTATATAATTAAAAAAAAAACAGAATTTGCGCTATTGAGATGGGATGTCCGATTTTATTTGGCAATTCTGTGATTGAGTCCAGTGTGTCGGCTAAGGCGAAACTCAAAGCTATGAACAAAGCCCAGAGAACTCATACAAAGCCTACCTTGTAAATTTGCCCTACTAAGAATTGCACACAGCACAGCAATAAGGCGCTTGCTTGAGGAACCTAGTCTGCTTACTTCCATATCTGCCATTTATGAGTTCGATGTAAGAGCGTACAACTATGACCTGCGTATTTGAATCATGAAAACCCATGTTCCTTTCTGTTTCTCCTGCAGACTTCCACTCTTCTCATTTCCCTCTCTCTACTCTACCTCTACATCATTGCTCCTTCGTAGCGGGTCACTACAAAAGCATAGAGCAACCAGATTCTACATATTTCACAACTCAAACCAGCGCCTCCCATCGAAAATCAATGGAGCAGAGCAAACCCATGTGAGAACAGCAAAAAGGCAACTTGATAAGAGAACAGAAGTAAAAAAAGCACCACCGCATTTCAGGGAAAGCCAGAAATACAAAACCAGGATGAAGCAGAGGGGTCATATAGGCTCACAAGCAGGCCTGCACTGGTGAAACCCGCGGCCGTCAGGCCGAACCCAATCAAGGTCGCCATCCTTGAAGAGCGGCCGCCCCTTCTTCTGATTTGGCGATGGTGAGTACGTCGAAGGCGTCGCCGCGCTTGCTTTGCCAGCCATACCCTTTGTAAGAGTTGTGTCAAGCTAAATCAATAGCACTTGCCCAGTTGTCTGGTTATCAAACACATAACAACAGAGAATATAATATGGCTGAAAAAACTTCTAATTGTCAGAAAACTCGAAACTACTTGCCACTATCAACAGTGACTTGATTAAGATGCCTAAACACATCTCAAATGCTTCAGCATAGATCGTTAAATTATCACGAGAGAAAAAGGTAACCAATTCTCAGAAGAGATTGATTAGAGCACATAGACAACTGCAAGACTTTTCTGAGTACAACATCATTTAGTTTTGAGTTGAGGCGCACCGTGAAAATGTCTTATTATATTTGATAGCAATGTAACTCTGCATGCTGAGATAAATTATTAAGGATCAAAAGCACTTTGCTGTCTTTTTCATTGTTGGCTGAAAAAGCAATTCAACATCTATCCGTGTTTGCCCCTCCCAGTACCTCAAATGAAACAGAATCAACAGAACCAGAGCATGCAAGTAAACACACAAGACACCCCAAGCAAGAGTAGTGAGAGCCGAATTAACAAGGGACACCAGTCTCACATCCGACCAGCCATTTCTAGATAGTCTGACACACAGAAGACGAGATCAAACAGAGACACACCCAAGGCCCAAGAAAGAGTCAGTCCATAGTAGAAACCCCTCTTCTCCTCCTATGACTCCCCTTCGAACCCTCACTATGGCCTGCCCTTATTTTCTTGCACACCCATGAGACAATCAGGGCAAGAAACAATGCCAAGTGCAAAGAACCAGAAAAACCACGTATCTTTTTCTTGAACCAAAACCAAGGTCAACCTCACCACGAAAAGAAAAAGACGAAGCCCCACCCACCGACTCTGGAGCAGCGGAAACAGCAGATAAGCCTTTCCTAACCCCTGAAACAGAAACCATTTGAACCAGAGCCGAGACAATTGATGAATTACCCGAGGCCATCCCAGTCCCGGCAAGGGTATTTGACTCAGAGACAAGCGGGGAATACTAGACCGTAAGTTCTCTCTTCCGGTGAGTTGAGATTCCAAGATTAAGGCACGCACTAAATCATCGAATTCACACAGAAAGAGGGGTTGAACAAATCAGAATTTACGCACGCAGCAACGCCACTAAATCAAAACCTAACAGAAGGAGGGAACAGCAATTAGACAATGCGACAAGAGATTCTGATCCAAAAATCGTAGAAAGACAATCATACCAGGAGAGGAGGGAAGAGCGACGGGAGGGAAGAGCCAGAGACGAGGCAAGAGCGACAAGAGCGGGAGAGCGGAAGGGCGACGGGGAGCGGGAGGCTAGGAGCGAAAATGAAATTATATTTACTTCCATTCATTTCATATAAAATAACTTTTTAAAAAAATATTTTTTAAATTTTTTGACATTCATTTTACAAAAGATAAAATAACCAAGAAAAATAAACACTTTCAAAAGTGAGGAAAATTTTTCACTTTTTTGAAAGTGAAAAATATTTTCCGTTTTCTTTATTTACTTTTAATTATCGCGGCCTCTAATAGTGTAATTCGATCTTACTCAAGACCAGCAAACTAATGGCATTTGATAAACAAAAATTAAAAAATATTATTATTTTCCTAAAAAATAATTTTTCGGAAATATAGTAATTTTGAAAAATATTTTTCGAGAAATAAACGGATCCTTAAAAAATGATGGTGAGATGGGAAAATGATATCCTCTTCCTCCTTTAAATTAAGAAAAAGAGAATATCCTTTAAAATAATATTTGACTAGGTATAAGACTTCGTTCGTTTCACAAAAAATACAGTATTTTTGCCGGTGTTCATTTGTCAACGGATGCTGGCTCGTTAATTTCGAGCGAGATTGAGAGATGTTGTTAGAGATTGTATTATTTAAAGGTAAATGAAGAATGCATAAAATATTTTTCCTTTTCAAAAAAGCAGAATATTTTCCTTGCAATTGAATGAGTTTCTTTCATTGGTGGAAAATTTTTTTCAGAAAATTCAAAAATCGTGAAACGAACAGAGCCTAAATGATAAAAAGCAAAAATGGCAAACTTCAAATTTTGCAACAGAGGGAAGGAAAAGTGGAGTTCGATTCATGTACCTAAGCTTAGAATTTGCAAAAATTTAAGCTCCGTTCGTTCAACAAAAAATAACTTTCAGAAAAAATATTTTTCGAATTTTTTAATATTCGTTTCACGAAAAATAAAATAGTTAAGAAAATTATTTTTCACCAATTCAATAATGAGGAAAATGTTTTTTGCTTTTTGGAAAAAAAAAATATTTTCCATCTTTTTTATTTACCTTTAAATATTGCAACCTTAAAAGAAATATTTATCAATATTTTATAGTAATATGATGCATCAGTTGTATAAACTTTACTATTTTATTTATCATCAGTTAATTTTATCATTAGTAATTATTTTCTCAAAGTAACAAACCCATGAAATGTTGAAGTTGAGACTAATAAAAATACAGAAGTTTCGGGCTCACCAAATTAGGGCGTGGTCATGGCCATGTCAACGAGTTAAGTGAATTAATTCGATATCTCTTGCGACCATCACATGAATACAAAAGTTTCTCATAACCTATCACAACTGCATGCACGAACATCATATCTTACAACAAAATGAAGAGAGAGTTATCACGTATAATGAGATCAACACTGGAAGTAGGAAAATGAAAAAGAAGGAAGAAGAAGAAGTGGTGAAATAAGGGGAAAAAAGAAGACGAAATGAAAAAAAAAAAAAAAAACTTGGACGACAATGCCCTCGATCATGGCTTGAAAAAGGGCCTTTGGGCTTTATTGGAGCCTGAGTTGACTATTTGAGAACATAATAAAATTCAATTCTAGTTCTAATTTTTATACTTAAAAACTGCTTTATTCCATATCTTTATATATGATTTTTCTCGTGATTCATAAAATTATGCTCATTTTAATCCGTCATTTTGTCGGTTTTCTTTTATCATCAATAAACATTTAAAACATATGGGCAAGAAAAAGCAAGTTAATTTTGAAGTAAAAGTTATGAACAGAACATGATATATTTTTTTAGTGAAATATACTTTTATGCTCGTGCCGTGCCTATATTCTTTGTTCGATGAACATCAGCCCTTCCTCTCCCCTTCTTTTTTACTGCACATATCTGGACTTTCACTTCATTCATATGAAGTTGCTTCAGCTTTGTTTCCTGCATTTTGCCTTGAAGAAACATACTTTCCTCTCATTTTCCTGCTTCCAATTTCTCCTTTCTCAGGAAACAGAATTGACATGGCACCTTCTCCTAATCATAGACAGCATCAGCAGCACCATCACTGACCATTCTACATTCCCTCCCTACCTTTTTTAGGTCTGCTGGAGAGAGAGAGAGAGGAAGCTAATAATAATTTAAATGAAAAAACTAATCTAGAGAGAGAGAGAGAGTGTGTGTGTTTGTGTGTGTTTTTTGTCGAGGGGAATGAATGAATGATCTCCATCATTCAATCCCATGTGCTGTTCCCCTTCTCTTCTTCAATCCCCATAACCTCTCTCCCTCTTCCGCCCTCAAAAATCCATATTCCCCCCCTCCCCATCATCAGCCCTTCCCATCACTTTCTGTGTTCCTCGAAAGCAAAAGCTGATCATCTCTCTCTCTCTCTCAAGACCAGCCAACCCCCCAACAAAAGATAAATAAAACAACACAACCTCCTATCGTAGACCACACATAGAACGCAAAGCAATCAAAATAATTAATCGTCTTTTCTTCTTTATCAGAGAATCCCACCCAAACACCATCCTTCCAAAAGGGGGGCGAAAAAAAAAAAGATTCCAACACAAAGAAACAATTTCTGATCCAATGTGGGTTTCCCTTTGAATGGTCAAATCTCTCCTCCCCAGATTTTCTTGAGGGTGAAAGTTCGCGAAAGTTTAATTTTTTATCTCTTTTTTATTTTTATTTTTCTCTAGAGAGAGAGAGAGAGAGGGAGATGTTGTGTTAAAAAGTTGGTGCTTATGTAGGGTAAGAGCTATTTTATTCTATTTGGTTGGTTTGAGGGAGAAATGTTGGCGATGGAGAAGGAATTTGATTCGAAGCTAAAGATTCAGGGGAGTAATTCCAATAATTCGTCTAATGGAGGGAATGTTCAGAGATCTAAGAGCTTTGCATTCCGAGCTCCTCAGGAGAGCTTCACGATTCAGGACTTTGAGTTGGGGAAGATCTACGGCGTTGGCTCTTATTCGAAGGTCCGTTTTTTTTATTCCCTTTCTTTCTGATGTTTTTCCTTTTGTTGAGCTAGTAAATTTGCCGTTCTTGATTTGTTTGGTGTGCTTTCCGTTGATGGCAATTTGTTTTAGCTTTGCTTGTTTAGTTGAGCTGGTTGGCGATTGTGTCCCTTGTTTTGACCTGGAAAATGTTGCTCATCCTCAGCAACAAAGAGAAAAATATAATTAATGGAAAGAAATTAGTTGCTAGAGTTTTTCACTGATATGTTTCTTGCTATCCCAGCCACTGGGGCTGTTAATTCTGTGTGAATCTCTCTTCCTTTTCGTTCAGTATGATTCACTTAGTATGTGCATGTTGCAAGTTGTAGGATTATAAGCAAAATAAGTTGTGTGTTAGCTTGTTGGCGTGTTTCCATAGTCAGTAGAAAATCATGAACTAGGATTCAAAGAGAGAAACTTTAGGCAGGAGCAGTCCAGAAGAGTATAGGCATTGCTCTGCTATGCTATGAGCTGATGATATATATACAGGGCAAAAGTTGATGAACTAGTAGGAGATTTTCTGTGATTCGCTCTTCCATGCAATGTGTGTAAAATCTGTTTCATTTCAACACACTATTTACTGTTAAATTGTACGAATTGCTATCTTGTCGCTTAATTAATGATTTTATCTTCTGATAAGCATTTAGATTATTCTGGTGTTATTGTTATATGTCTTTCAATATCACCAGGTTGTGAGGGCGAAAAAGAAGGATACAGGAGTGGTGTATGCATTGAAGATTATGGACAAGAAATTCATCACCAAAGAGAATAAAACATCTTATGTGAAGCTGGAGAGGATTGTTCTTGATCAGTTGGATCATCCAGGCATTGTGCGGCTATATTTCACGTTCCAGGACACCTTTTCTCTATGTGGGTCCTGTTGGTTTTGTCTGTTCAGAGTTCTCTTCCTTATTCAACTGCTTCACTTTTGATTTATATTTCACTGCATGGTGCTTTCTTTCTCTTCTTCTCCTGGGCTCGACTTTTTTTTTTTCGTCTAATGATGCTCCATTAATTTTGTAGATATGGCACTTGAATCATGTGAAGGTGGAGAACTTTTTGATCAAATAACCAGGGTGAGTTCTTCTAAAATGATCCTTATGTTGCTTAATACTTGTCTGGTATAGTTCTCCTGATATTACTACAATCGCCATTTACATGAAATGAGGGTTGCTGTTCATAATTATAACATTAGTTGTGATTTCCCTATAGAGAGTTTATGATTATATCGCTTTTTATTATTATTATTTGTAATCTGCAAATTTCAAATTATCCTTAGATTGCAGAATCCATATCTATCGGATTGCCTTTGACCTTGATGACATTTTCCTCTCTGATTTATAGATGAGTAATATCTCAAAAATTTACATGGGCACCACCATATTGATATGAGAAACGTTCATAAATTTTGATAAAACATAGTTTAGAGGAACAACTAAAGCATAAATGGAAGCTTTCCTTTCTTTTGGTTTCTTTGAAAATTTATGGCTTTGGGGATGACAAGATGGTGTGCCGCCCAGCTAATAACAAGACATTCGGTGTTAAATCATCTTATTCAATTGTGGGGAATTTCTCCCCTCTTCATTCCCCTCTAGAGAAATCCTGTTTTTTCTTATTCCTTATAGAATTGCCTTCTTTTGTTGGATGGTAGCTCAGACCAAGATTCTTACTATTGAGAATCTTAGGAATGGTTCATTTTCAGGGACTGGGGTTGCGTGTGTGAGCATTCGGGGGAATCTGTGGATATCTCTTTCTTCATTGTGAGTTTGCTTTTGAGCTTTGGAATCATATCCTTAGCTCGTCTAACATGGCATGGGTTATGCCAAGTCATGGCATCCAATCTTTTGGCCATTGGAATGCTTATGGCTGAAACTCAATGTCTTGGAGTGCTGCACCACTTTTTCTCATGTGGTGCATTTGAAAGTGTTAGAAGTATTAAGAGTAACATGATCTTTAGGATTCTTAGTTCCTATTGTATCTTTGATTGTTAATGTATATATATGGAGCATCATCAAATAAAAGTAAGAAAACATTCCTCTCAACAGGAAGGAACTTAGCGAAAGATTGTTTGAGGGTTTAGAATTTTGGTTGATCCTAAATGGTGCTCTTTTATTTGGCTTTGCACATGGTTTTTCTGACTAAGCATAGGCTTCTGATTTTTTTTCTTTTCTTCTTCTCATTTCTTTGTACATTTCTGATTTTCTATATGTGTGTCGTGCCTGGAATACAATCAAGAATTTTGTTTTTAACGACTTTAAACTAGAAATAGTACTAAGTGTGTTCTAATTCATGATCAATCCTATATGAACAAAGAAAAAAATCACAAGATCTGTTTTTCTGCAACCCAAACATATACCATTTTTGGCTGGCTTTCCTTTTGCATTATTTGTTATTAGTTAGCTTGAATTTGCAGAAAGGTCGCTTACCAGAAGATGAAGCTCGATTTTATGCAGCTGAAGTTGTTGATGCTCTAGAGTACATACACAGTCTTGGATTGATCCATCGGGACATTAAGGTAATCTTATAATCTACTTTTCTTATCCTTCATAATATGTAAAATGCTAACGGTCACTTAAATGACAGCCAGAGAACTTGCTCCTTACCAATGAAGGTCATATTAAAATTGCTGATTTTGGGAGTGTGAAGCCTATGCAAGATAGCAGTATAACTGTCCTTCCAAATGCTGCCTCAGGTGAGACTTATTCTCTTTTGGAGTCGTTCACATGAAACTTTACCTTTTCATCGGATTTAAAGTTTATTCTGTCTTACTCCATTTCAGATGATAAGGCCTGTACCTTTGTGGGCACAGCAGCATATGTTCCTCCAGAGGTCCTCAACTCCTCTCCAGCCACCTTTGGGTATGGAACCTTCCACTATTGCAATGCTTCACCTCAGTACTAGCAAATTTGGAATAGCTTTTTTGGGGCACTAGAGTGAAACTTTTCTTGCTAACCTTGCATTTTTTTAAGAATGATAATTTGATCTTCTGAACATATATTCAAACAGAAATGATCTCTGGGCGCTGGGCTGCACATTATATCAAATGCTTTCAGGAACTTCTCCTTTTAAAGATGCAAGTGAATGGCTGACGTTCCAGAGAATTATCGCAAGAGATATAAGATTTCCAGAGTATTTTTCTGATAGAGCTAAGGACCTCATTGACAGGTTGTTGGTAAGCTACTGACTTGATGCTGAAGAAATTGTTTGGTAAAACATGCTTCCACTCTACAAGAATTGAAAACGATTTCATAGGTTTGTCTTGTTTACTGGAAGTGCTTAATTTTCCTATGCCGTCATCAGATTTCACTCTGCAATGAAACTACTGGCAGGGTTAATTTGTGGTAGTCTTCATGAGTTGATGCATTGATTCATGATATGAAGGACTTTATTTTAGGATACAATTGGGCACAATGTGAGAGAAAGAGTCCATACTCCCATAACTAGAAATCCTTTAGTTTGGCAGCTGAAAGGTGGGGGGAGGGGTTGAAGCGGGCATAATTTTGCCAATATAATGTTACTTTGTTATTGACTATCATGAAAAGAGCCTACATTTCCACAGCAAGTATGGAGAAGGACCTTTCTCTGTTGACCACTCTTTTGTTTCAGACGCTTCATAGACTGGATTTCAACATATATATGCAGCTATGATAGAACTTATGTCTTGTTTAGATAATGAGGTTGAGTCTAGTGGGAGGTTAAATGGAAGTACAGATTTGAGCACTTTACACGTACTTTCCATTGGTTTTGTGAGAACAGATGGATGGTGTAATGCATGGAGCTACATTAACATAAGACCGAGATGCCTCTCTAAGTACTAATAGTCTTTTTCTGGCTGTCTGATATCTCGCTTATGCATATAAAATATTGCTGATTTTTGGTATTGGTTAGTTTCTATTTCTGTTTTTGTATCTCCGGTTCTTCAACTTGTATGGGTGAAGACATGAGTTGCATGCAGATTAATCACATTGCGCGGTGATGTTCAGAAATAATTTGGTCCTTTCTATTCTCACTTATTTCTGTACAAGCTCAGCCTTAGTGTTTGTTGCTGAACAAGCCTTAACAAAATCTTGTCGACTATTGAAACTTTGTTAAGAAGATGATGAAAAGTAAATCAGATTCACGAAATGTTTCGGTGATTTTTCCACATCCATCTGCTGATAATTCTATGAATAGCTGTACTATAAGGTGCTCTTTGTTTTCTGGGAAAGGTCGAATGGGCTGATATGCAAATTTGAAGCAAGTGGCTTCCTTGTATGTGAGATCTGTATTCTGCAACTGGCATTCATCACATTGCAAGAAGATGGTGCTCACACAATATGTATGCTAAAAAGAAAATACACAAGCAAAAAAAAATTGGAGTTATCTGTGGAACAACATATGCTTAATAAGCAAGTAAATGAAGGGGCAGAAAAAAAGAGATGGCTAGTGGTGGTTGAGGTGGGACGATATCATGTATACTGTCCTGCTGTTTGATTGTGATATTTGGTAGTGTGTGGCTATAAATGGACAACTTCCAAAATGACTGGTCCATAAATATCTATATCAATAAGAAAAAAGGGTATCACATGGAATAAAACTATGATAGTAAATGGAGGTGGTGGTGTTGTATTTACATGTTTTTATCACATGGTAGTAGACGTGCACCTCATCCTAATCATTTGCTTAAGCTTTAGTGAGATTTAACTTGGGGATGAAAGATTTGAAGTTCGAATTGTTTCTATTGAGATAAGAAGCACTTAGTGAGGAGCACTAAGGAGGTGCTCCTGTAAAACTTTGAATATTGAAACTCCAAAGGCTGTATCACTTATATTTTCGGTCGATAACATGGAGAAAGTCCTTAAGTCCAATTTGTAATTCTTACTCCGGAATTTCCTACTGAATAACTTTGAGGCAGCGTGAGCTATTATGCATGTGCCGGTGCAGTTACACAAACAGTTAATTTGACATATTTAAATTAGCATGGAAGACTGAATTTCGGAACCTTATTTTTGTTGGAATTTGTGCTTTGAGACTGTCACATAAAACATCATGGTTTTGTAATTTAATGGGGTCAAACATAAAAAATTATAGGTAAATCGATCTCTTTTATGAAAAAAGGAGATTATCTTTCTTAGTGAAGGTGATTGGCTCCATCAAGTATATCATGGACTATCCCTATATGCATCTCATGTTGCTTTACACAGCACGGCAAGTGTACATTATTGCCCAAGTAATTGTTTGCAGGACATTGAACCTTCCCGAAGGCCAGGCGCTGGCCCTGATGGTTACAACGCACTCAAAATGCACCCGTTCTTTACAGGAGTTGACTGGAAAAATTTGAGAAAGCAAATACCACCTAAACTAGCTTTGGAGCAAGTGGTACAATTTATTTGGTTCAGAAGCATATGGACATCCAAACATTTAGAATATTACTTTAATGGAACATCTTTTTGTAGGTTCATTCAGGGGATGCTGATGATTCTCAGGAATCTTCATGGAACCCTTCTCATGTTGGCGATGGTGCATTGAGGCAAGTCGAGGAAAATAGTGGTCCTGCGTCATCTTCTGAATCATCTGCTCATATAACTAGGCTCGCTTCCATCGACTCCTTTGATTCTAAATGGTATCACTTTATCTGCTTGACATTTGTCTACATTCAGCATTATTTCTTTTTTACCGCATTATTTCTGTCTGTTATGAATAAAAAAAACTAGTTTTTTTGGTTCTTTAGTTTCTTTGGTGATGGATATGGGAAAAACTGTAAGATGCACAGTGTAAATAGTCCAATATGCAAGTGAAAAAGGGTCGTATGTGACCAGTGGCATCCCATCCTTACCCAAACAGTGTCAGGACTTTTTGTTTGCTTATGGATATTAAGATGGTCTATCTGAATTCAGGTTATTCTTGTTGCTTAATTTTGTGGTTAGATAGTGCTTGATGTCCTCTAGTGCATGAAAGATGAAATCACTTGATGCTTGCTTGAGTGTTTGTATATTAATCTACTTATTCTACTATACATTTCGACTTTAGAGGTAATGCTGTCTTTAGGAAATGACACTCTTGGACTTCAACGGCCAATGGCGTTATCTTATCAGCCTCGTGTTATGCCCATATTTTGGGCTTTAGCTTCCATTGAAGTTTTTAATTTGTTGTTGTAAAGTTTTGTAGAACCACTGTCAACTGTCCTAAAAGCTTAAGCTTTTAGATGAGGCATGGATTAATATTTAAATACTTCAATACTCCTCACGTTTAGTCTAGTCTTCTTGCCTAATACTAAGTGTGGAAATATATAATTGGAGAGACAAATAGGGCTTAGAAAGATTTGAATTCATGACCTCTTTCTCTAATATCATGTGAAATTTTGTAGGACTATTGTTAACTGTCATAAAAGCTTAATCTTTTAGATGAAGGCTTGAATTAATATTTAAGTACTTCAACAATTGTGTTGCTAGTATTTTTTTTCCAAGCAGAAAGATGTTTGAGTTGTCATTTTTTTTTTGGTGGCTAGCATGGTTTAAATGTTTCTTGGACAATCTGACAACCTTAACATGACAGGCAACAATTTCTGGATCCTGGGGAATCTGTCCTGATGATCTCGACGGTGAAGAAAATAAGGAAGCTAACAAACAAAAAGGTTCAGCTTATTCTTACTAATAAGCCCAAACTAATATACGTCGACCCAGCAAAACTAATTGTGAAAGGAAATATTATCTGGTCCAACAATCCTAATGACCTCAGTATCCAAGTCGCAAGTCCTTCAAGCTTCAAAATCTGCACGGTACATCTCTTTTCTCTGTTACATTTTGAGCTGAGTTTTCTTAGTCCAATTCTCTGTCCAAAACCTTTTGCGGATAAAATTGCAATGTCCTCTTGAGTTATGCTGGGACATTTAGCTGCAGAACATGTTTGGGTTTCAAAAGGCATAGCACATATAAGTATTAATCTCGATCAAAAGATCAGCCATCCAATCAATTTGACCTCAGAAAATTGGCCAAGTGATGTTTGGTTATCTTAGTCATTTTGTAATCCAGAAATTAGTGAATTTAACAGCTCTGTTTGGGATCCCTAGTGTCAACTATAAGCCATTGGCAATGCATTGTAACATAGTCGAGGACTGTCGGTGACTTTTCTCGCTTTATTCCCGAGACTAATTTGAGATGTAGCACATTCGTGCATTGCCTTTCTCGACCCAGCATACTATGATTGGTTGATGCTCTTTAGTCTCTTTGAATGAGATCTTTATGTGCATAAACTAGCTGTCTGTTCGCCTGATTCGATTTGCTGCTGTTACAGCCAAAGAAGGTAATGTCATTCGAGGATACGAAACAGAGAGCGTGGCAATGGAAAAAGGCGATCGAGGGTCTTCAAGGTCGGTGAGACTCCTTCACTTTCAGACATTTCCGATACTGTGGAGGCACCAGAGGGGAAAAACTCAAAGCAATCGGTCCCCAAGAAATCTTTTTTTCTCTTTTACATGACGGACAAGCGAAGTTCGAGACTCAGAATTTAGGTGCACAGTGTATCCCCCCCTTAAAATCTCCTTCCCAACTCTGCTGTTAACTGATAAAAATGGCAGGACCAACTTTCTTCCTTTTTCCCCCCCCACTTTCTTCATAAATTGTTTGATGTAATTCCAAGCTTGTTTGTAAAATGGAAAATGGTTGTAGGGATTCTAAGGGGGGGGCATTTCTCTTTTATCATTTTGTTGTAACTTGTAAGAACACTCACCATCAATTTATTGGAAAAAGACAAAAGACAAGACACAAATTCTCTGTAGACACCGTTGCTTGTCCAACTTGGGCACTGATTCTCACGTGATAGAAGTCAATGTTGCACGGCTCAGAGCCTCAAGCTTTGCAAAATTGACATATTACATATACATATATATATATATATATATCTCTATACCCTTTGTAGTTATTAATTTTCAGTCAATTCAAAATCACTTATTACCCGAATTGAAATTGTTCACAAAAGAAAAAAAAAATAAATTCTTATTTTATTGTTGCTTTTCATAAATAAGCGAGGAGCTGCTTTTTTTAGGGCAAGATTTCTAAGACAATAGAGAAATTATTAGTTATTCAGAGGTTTTCAATATAAGAAATTATAGATTCTAGTGTGTCGCCTGATTAGTAACTTAGTTTTATGAACAGATGATGATGATTATTAGTAATAAAATTTTATCACTCGCAAGAAAAATTTAGTTATTGAAATCGGCTCATTTATTTTGATATGGAAAAGTTATGACTATAGTGACAAAGTTCATCTAATTATTAATTTCATGGAACGTGGATTCCTACTTTATATCAACTAAGTTGAAAGAAAATATTAATTATTAATTTGCTAAAAAGTTAATCGTTCTGTCGAAAAATTACCAATCAGATGAAGATATTAATTATTTTGTTTTTTTTACAAAGGAAATATTGATTATTATCGACAGGAGTACACCCTTTCTTTTCGAACATAAAGATTATTAATCGCGACAAAGGGAAGTCAGCAGGAGAATTGCACCTAGCCTGCTGCCGTTGACTTTCTCAAAGCTTCGACCGCAGTCAACATCATCAAATTCACTCCCAGTCAAAGTTAAAACCTAATAATTATGATCGGTTATCATTCGTAATTAATGTTTATATATAAATTTCGCTCGATAATACGAATATTATTAATCGATTAATAACTTTAAATAATAATAGCAATTTTTTTTAATAAAATATTTTCAAATTAACCATTTTCCGTAAAATAAATGTAATCTTAATTATTTCATTTGACGATTTATTAACAAGTATTCGTTCCGGTTAATTGTACGTTCTTTTCAGCGACGACGAGGTAGGTGGTGCAAGAACTCCCGGAGCTCGCCCCGCTTGATCTCAGGAGAACAAAGAGAAGACCAGTGAAACCACCATCTCTCTTGCGTCGGAGGAGGAGGAGGAGGCGGAGCAGCTTCGCGCATGGCGCTTTCTCGGCTCCGGAGTCCGGTGATCTCGCGCGCGCCTCTACTCTTGCGAGCTCGTTCGCTCTCCTCCGTCGCCGCTGCCGCAGCGCACTCTCGATGCGCCTCCCGGTAATCTCATGGATCTATATGGTCTAATCATCACGAAATGCGGTGCCAAGTTTTACGGATAGGAAGCATATGGATTTTGTTGTTTTTGTTTGTTTTCGTTTTGCAATGCCGGCTTCGCCGAGAGAAAAATCGGGTAGCTTCGGAGTCGGAACGAAACGATCATGACGCGCGGGTAGTTTCTGCGTCGCTCATTGAGGATGTTTGCGGGGAGAGCCATCTCCGTACGTTTCCGTCCGTGCTCCTAGAATTGAGTGATGGTTCGGCGTACATTCGTGCGTAGATGAGACTCGAAAGGATTGTTGAGTTATGTGGGAGGGCTGGATTAACTGGCTTGGTTTAATGCTGTTTTGACCTGGCATTGACCGAGCAATCAGGTGATTTTTAAATTGTCTTGGATGATGGCAATTCCTTGCATTTGTATTATTAGTTGTCTTCTTTTCCTAGTGTTGTCATGTGTAGCCAATGCTTTGGCGTTTACTTGTATTTGCTAATTTTCTTCATATTTTGATATGAGGGATCATGGAAGACATAGTGAATATTTTAAGAGCAAGGGAAAACATAGAAATGGTGATACTTTGACCTTAAGAACTTGTTGCATTTTATTCAGAACTGTACTTTACCACCACACCAGTTTGCTCCTCTATTTATGTTACTCTTAAGTCAATCTAACATTATTGTACTCGAATACCAATTTTTTGACAAATTGATCATAGAGGAAACAATTTTCCTTTTTTAAAGTAGGGCCTTTGCTCTTTTATTGCAGGATTTGTGGAGGTGTGCTCTATAATTTTTATGCTGTACTCTCTAATAACTCAAAGCTGAAATAGTATCAGAAGAGTCTGAATGGCACTTCATCTATTTGATATGAAAGGAAAATGCATTAGTTAACTACATACCATATTTCTCAGGTTGCCTTTCTTTGATTCCTAGATATTGATGAGACTGGAGATATGCTTCATGGATGGTTCTTATGTGTCTGGTTGTGTTATGGTTATGATGTCTCATCTGGTTTATGTACTTATGTACATGAATATCTGCTTCGAGCTTTTTCGGGTGATAAATTGATGAGCTAACAATCACATTTTTTTCCTTGAAACCCTCATAAGGCAGCACTAGGATGGTAAATTTCTAATGAATTTGTTTAGCTTGTTCAGTTGGATTGTGTGCCTTAAACTAGCTTGGATTTGTTGATGCAGCTCTTGCCCTAGGAGGAACTCTTCTGTGATAGATGAAGCAACATTGAGGTCTGTTGTTGTTGCATTTCTACTGCTGTCTGCTCACAAAAGATTTTTGTTATTCTGTTACGACATCAAGGTCTGCAGCTTATATGTCCTGCTCTGTGAATAAGTCTGTGTACATGCATTCCTCCCTTTTATGCTTAATTTATGGCCCTTAAAGTATTTACTTTGGGAAGGTGGTGCTGCTTCACAACTGTCCTGTTTGGTTTTACAAGGGTTTGTTTGTTCTGAGTGAGTTTTAACTTGGGGTATTGTCTGCAACAGAGCAATAAGTTGAAATGAAGTCATATTAGACTGTCAAAGTAATCCAATGGTGTCTTAATCCTTTTTTTTTGTTGCCCTTTCATTTTCTAATCTATGTGTTATACATTTGATGCATAATCCGTGAGCAACTTCATGGACAGACATGCACAAATGACCATTTAAACCAAAGTTATTTGGGTCCATTTTGTTGTCGTGTTAATTTGATGCCATATTATCTGATTAGATCCCTTCCTAGGTTATCTAATCATCACTTTCATTTCTGAAGATTTTTTCCTTTATGTTTGGTGCTTGATTATCTCAAGTCCTATGCTATAAGTTGTTCACAATAAAAATTTAAACATTATCAGGCCTGCTTCTTTCTCCACCACTGGGGTTCATAGCACTTATTTGAAGCATCAGGTAAATACTCAAATTCTAATGTGCTGGAATTTGTTATAAGCTGGTTCTCATCTTTTCCTCAATGGGCAGCTGCAAGTTGGTGTGCGATACTTCTCATCCACAGGTACATAATCCTCTACTATAATATATATATTCACAATTGTGTTTAGGATTGATATTACATGCTGAAGAAAGTTCTTTTACTTCTTGACCAAGTTCATTGTTAGAGCATCTGAACAAGCAAATAGATCTTCGCTAAAGCTTCCATGACATTGAGTTAGGAAAGATGTATTGATGATAGGTTGTCGAAAGGTCACATTTCCTTCTTTCTTGGATAAGTATCTTGTTGCACCTTAACAATGTTGTGTGGCTTTAGAGCCCAAGGCTTGTAAGTGAGATGAGAACGCTCATTTTCTTAACTTTTGATTGATAAGGCTCAATAATGACTTTTAAGACGTTTTCAAATTCAGCTCACCTTTCTAATTTGGTATTTCTTTCTGGGATTTGGGTGATAATGTGACATTTCAAACTATAACTAAAGGTTCCATGTCTTTTTTGTTGGACTAACCTGACCTCTGAAGGTTGATGCTCATTAATTCGTCTCTCTTTATAAAGAGGCTTGATATCATAGACAATGTTTTGACTTCTTAGAGGTAAAGGCAACGTTCTCCAAACCAATTTTGGTTAGGAATTTCTGGATTTGCACTATTTTTCTTGTCTTCCAGACACCACTAATTTACAATAAGAATCATACTGATCTAACAAGGAAAATGCAAGGAAAGTCTAAATGAACAATTTGAAAGGGTTGGATCCAAACATGCATACCTACATTCATACAGATGTATAAATATATATAGTTTCTTCTGGAAGTTTTTCGATCCTATATAGGCTTCTTTGTTAGATCATTTTTTCTGCTTTTATAAACTTCTATAGCAGTGAAGAGTGTAATATTTTATACCATTAAACTTATCATCTTAAACGAGCCTGATTCTTCTTACCTGGTTCTGTTTATTGCTGCAGATGTTCCTCCACATACCATTCTGGGGATGCCAGCCTTGTCCCCTACAATGGTGAGATGTTCCTCTGGAATTTGAGGAGTTTCATTAATTGTGCTTTCCCATTTCCTTTCTCTATGATTTATGTACGTTGTGCTTGGACAGAACCAAGGCAACATTGCAAAATGGTGGAAGAAAGAAGGAGATAAGGTCAGTATTGGAAGAAAGGGGGTAGTTTTGAAGATAGTCTGCTTACCTTTTAAACAACAGTAACCTGAAGTTCTTCTCTTTTGTACTCTGATGGGAGAAGTCATTCTATTTACTAAGGGCTAATTTTACTGATTTATATTTCCCTTTAACAGATAGAAGTGGGAGATATATTATGCGAAATAGAGACAGACAAAGCGACTTTGGAGTTTGAAAGTCTTGAAGAAGGGTAATTCTACTGCTCTGCGCTAATTCTGTTACCTGGAATGTGGCGTGCAAAGAAATTCAGTCCCTTAGTGGAGTTTTTGCTGTGCCACAACAGTCTTCCTTTCAGTTCCTGTGGGTCATCTTTATATCCCTTCCTAGAGAAGTTTGGATCTCATCTTACACGCAAGTACTATTCTGCAGCTTTTTGGCTAAGGTCTTGGTACCTGATGGTTCAAAGGATGTTCCCGTTGGACAACCTATTGCAATAATGGTAGGATTCACCTCGATCCTTTACTCCATTTTAAATCACTAGAGAATTGCTTGGCTTCTATATTTCTTAATACTGTTGGATTTATTTGTCTTCTGGTTTTGGGATCTTACTTTGCATTAGTTCAGTTTGTTGTCGTAATACAATGCAATGCCTGCTTTGGCTGCAATCCTCCTTTTTATTCTGGGACTTATTTGATGAGTGCCCCAGGGAACTTGTTAAGCTTATAAATTAAGGAAAGTTTACAGTTTCCAGTACACTGATTGAGTTCATGTTATGTGTAATAATTGCTTTGAATTGAAGTATTCCAAATTAAGAATGGTTAACAAGTGTTCTGGGGGGACTTGTTGACGACTCTGCTTTCATGCCCTTTTTTGATGATTTGTAATGACAAAAAATGAATTCTCTGGAAATGGCATTGAAAGCTCTAGGTTCCTTTACTAAAAGCAATGTTGGAGTTGTCATATGAATACTCTAGTTTGTTCTTCTTTGGCAGAACATTCTTTGAAGACAAAATATTTAACTACAAATGTCAGTTCAAATGTAGCCTCAAGCTGGAGAATAAAATTGACCCTGCATAGGTTCATCAACAGCTTCTTACGGGACAATTGACAGAAAGTATTATCTTGGTGCATCAATAGTACCTTCATTTTTCTCTATGAGACTTCTTTAGGTTTTGTTATCAGTTTCCTGAATATTTGAGGCTGTTGATTACTTTTAGACAAGTAAAGCAATCCTCCATGAAAGTCCTTGTTCGACTTTATCCCCTGTGGTTTTACTACGAAAATCGAAAAGTTTATAGGATTGTATCTTTGCTCGACAAAGGTCACACTTGTATCTGGGATTTTAGAAGTTGAAGATAGGTAGGTTTAGCTCTAATGAACTTTCAGAGGGCATCTATTTTCATGTAGTGATTCTGTATTATAGTTTTACCTCACCTTTGTTATAGTTCTAAGTTTGCTGGCTCTCCATTTGTCATTTTAGAAATGGAACATATGTTCCTCATCATGTTTTTGGAATGTCGTTCATATTTGGTTGATACTTATTTCCAATAATGGTGTCAGCTTTTCCTTGGCACTGTGACCACCATTCTTGCAATATGAGATTCTCATTTCTAAAAAATAATGAGAACTTCTGCAGTTACATTTATTTTTGTTGCTTACTTTTGCTTGTTTGTTCTGCAAGGTGGAGGAATTAGATGATGTTCAGAAGATACCAGCTTCTGTCACTGGAAGATCAGAAGCTAAAACTGAAAACGTTTCTGATGACAACATAAAATTCGAAGGTGGTGTGCAGGAGACGAGTTCTGTTAATATCAACACATCTGAACTTCCTCCTCATATTGTCCTTGGAATGCCAGCATTATCTCCCACAATGGTAAGGAGAGGCTGGTAGTTGGCTTTGAATTGACAAAAGAAGTGCAGCTTATTTTGCTGATTTATTTAGGAGTTCCTTTTCTGGTTTGCTTGTGCATATGCAGAACCAGGGGAACATTGCTAAGTGGAGAAAAAAGGAAGGGGAAAAGGTTGGTGTTATGAGTAATTTATTAAGGAAACTTAAGATTAATGGTTTTAATTTCCTTTCTAGTTAAGATCAACTAGTCAAATCAATATGATTTCATTGGATGCTTTTTTCTCAGATAGAAGTGGGCGATGTGATATGCGAGATAGAGACAGATAAAGCCACTCTTGAGTTTGAGAGTCTTGAAGAAGGGTAATATTTTGTAGCTGAATAGATTTGCATATCATATATTCTGTTTCTCTTTCTGATGTTTCTGAGATTGTGTTGCCCAGTTTGGTCATCCATTGGCTGTTATTGATTGTTTAACTGTTTCCTGTTCCATCTTTATTCTAAAAATGTCCTTTTGACTATCTTGCAATGGAGTGGGGGGCCAATAAGGATGTCTTCGAGATTTTGGCAGAACTTGGACAGAGATTATTTTGTTCAGGAAGTATGAAAGAAAATATTTTAAATGCATATCCAAGTCATACCAATTCAACTACAGGTCTTTGACATAAACCACAGATCATCTATGCGTCACGTCTATAAAATTGATATGCAGAGTTGCATGATATGGTTTTGGTCCAATGGATTTTACTTAAATTAACTAATTGATATAGACAATACAGATGGAGTCTGGGAATGAGAGACAAGATGGGAGAGAAGTATTACTGGAACTTAGGAATTGAGCAAATGCTTATGTTAAAGTACATTTTGTAGTTTGGGAATTACTTGATAGGTGGTTATTTAATGGATTAATTAGGATTTTGTGAGTCTCTCTGCATGCTCTATATGTAGAGTGCAGAAGTGATGGAAAAAGATGATGCATGTTGGTCTAGTTGATTAGACGGTCAGTTTGACATTTAAATTGAAGAGGAGATGATGAAGTAACCATCCTTACTATATATAATATGAAAAAACTCTGCAGATAGTCAGACAATGAAGCTGTGGATAGTGTACTTGAGGTTGTTAGCTGAGTTCATGTGAACTGGAGCTTCCTGAATTGAACTCCAATTTCTCTGATTGCCATGAAGATTAGATGGCTGATAGTAGAAGTGGAATTTTTTGGCCTATTTGCAAAAGCAACTTGTATACAAGTGTTGGTTTCAAGACTTGGATGACTGGTTGTAAGTGGCTAGTGTCTCAAAATGAGTTTCTTAAAAGGGACTTATTTATCATTGCAGCTTTAATTTTTAATAGATTGGTAAATTAACTGATCCTTTTTGGGTCTATGCTGGATTGGATTTGCTTTAGATCTCATGCATTTGACATTGACTGGCATAAATTGTAAGCTTGCTTCTTGGTGAAGGTGATATTAGGTTGTGCAATGTGTAAGGCATAAGCTATTAATGAATGATAACATCACACATTGCTCAGTTGCTCATCAAAGGAGATAAAATCCCTACCTGTCTCCCTCGCGAGAGCATGTGCATGGATGGAAAGTCTAATAAATAAATCTCTTTGAAGAGTGAAGAACCTGGCAAAAGCCATAGATGACCTATGTCCTAGCCTTTTTAATTGAAGTTTTGTGCATGAGGTTTTAATTTTGATGAATTATAGAATCAGTTATGACTTACCTTAGGCACATTTATTTATTGTGCCTTTGGATGGTTGGCCAGAGACTGCAGGACTGATGGGGAAGTTACTGTTCAGTTGTATTATATTGAGTCTTTTCTTTAACTGTTTGTGTTGCTATAAGCCGCAGATTTTGAGATGTTATTTCCATATTCAAATCTAGAGATTATCTGCACGTTTACTGGTAGAAGTTATTAAATATTCTCTTGCTTAATAAGAATGTGCAAGATCTGAAGAACTTGTTGTGCTCTTTTGGTTTTGGCTCATACTTTTCCTGAAATTATGCTGGTCTTAGTTACTTGGCCAAGATACTAGCACCAGAAGGTTCAAAGGATGTGCCTGTTGGACAACCAATTGCAGTAACAGTAAGTCATGGTTGCAAATGCCATTATGTGTTTTTATCTCCATCAATCTAGGATTATATATAATTCTCACGTTGGTTCCTTCAACTTTTGTCTATTTTCTCCCTGCCACCTTTATCTCGTTGAGACACATGGCAATGCTAATGCACAAACATTTTCAAGGTTGAAGATCCAGATGATATCGAGCATGTGAAAAATTCTCTTGGCAGTGGTTTGGTACAGGAAGAAAAGCCCATCCAGGAAAAACCGAGAACTGAAGTTAATCTGGGGAAAGCTATTTTTTCAAGGATCAGTCCATCTGCAAAGATCCTTATTGCGGAGCACGGACTGGACTTATCTTCATTGAGGGCATCAGGTGCTCATGGCACTTTGCTAAAAGCAGACGTTCTAGCTGCAATTAAGTCTGGAAAAGTGTCTCCAAGCATACCCAAAGATAAGAAACATTCAACTGAGGTTCTCCCCAGGTCAACGGCCAAAATAGCAGAGACTGGTGCTCCTGTTAAGCAGTCAGATTCTTTTGAAGACCTGCCAAACAGTCAAATTCGAAAGGTTGGAACCTGTTACTGTTATTGGAATTGAGTTAGGTTTTACTTTTCACATTTATTTTTGTTTTTATGTGATTCCATTTGGGTCAAGATCTGCCAAGTGAGTTTAGGTAGAGAATGTTGTGGCCCCTCTATCTTTCTAAAATATACGTACTCCACTGGTCAATTTATGTAGGCTATTCTATTACATATTACACTGGCAACAAGATAAATAGCTCTTCAAAGTGAATGGAAAGTGGCAAAGATGCTCTGATGCCCTTCATCACTCCCTCGAATTGACTTGATCAGTACTATATAATTCAGTTTGTCTACAGAAGACCATATCCCTCCCTAATCTGCAGCTTACAATGAGATTATTCAAATGGTTAACAAGTAGTTATTAGGCAAACAAATGGATAACAACTAGTTAAACTGATATCACTGGCTTTCAGTATTCAATACGGTCATAAGAAAAGAAAGCTCCAACAAGCGACTTGCAAAAGATGTCATTGTAACATGATATGCCTGTGTTTCATCTATTATAGTAGACATTCCATGAGTTGCCCATCTGTATATAGAGGAGAATTTGGAAGAAATAGATTTTATCATCTTCAGAGTAAAATCAAGAGCATGCAAAGCGAAAACTAAAGGTGGAATCAAGTGTGCCGACCCGACATAACAGAATAGCCTTTTGATAAAATGGCTGGTGAATACTTGAACAAGCTTTGTTCTTCAGTGATTTCAGAATAGAAGAATAATATGTTTTACACAAAATGCCTTCGCCCACACCTGTTCAGGAAATCCAAATATGCAGATCCACTTACTGTGGCATGAAGGGAAAAGATTAAAATCTAGTAGGTTAGCTCTTCTTCTAGCATTGTTGAGTGAGGTTCATGTCCACTGAGAATAGTGATTTCTTATTAGCTTGTCAAAACTGAATAGCAGGCTCTTATTCTCTACAGAGTGTACTGCAATCAATAAATTTTCCATAACTGGATACATTGGATTTTTCTTTATAAAATAATTGAGGGTGCAAACATCATGATGGGAAAGACTTCACTATGTTCTGTCCAGCGTGTTGGTATTGACTTTATGGTTATTTTCAAATATTCTGGATGTGATGGTTGGGAGTGGGAGCATGCGTGAATAGTTAGAATAGAAGGAGTTCAAGCAAGTTTGCCTAAGACTTGAAAAGGAGATGGAAAGAGATGGAGGGACTTGTTTGAGTGTAAAACTAATCATACTCTCCTTATGCTGTTAAATACTTAATTGCCTAGTGCTGGCTTGCTAATCTAGGTACCCATGAATGTTGTTATTCATTCGTGTGACTGTGAACATGTTTGTTGCTGAATTGGAGGGTCTAATTCAATAGCTTAAGCTACAGCTATTGACTGGAGTGATTGTTACATAGTGTAGTCAGATAAGACCTCTTAAATAATGAATTATATAAACGAAGTGATAACTAGTGCATATCAGGGGCAAAAATTCCATTTGGTGTTATTTTTTATGAATTAATCTATTGACCTTTGCATGCGCTTTGCAACTTATGGATTTAACAATATACAATAGATTATAGGGCTGGTTTCTTTGAAAAACTTTCAACTTTAGGCCCAGTGCCTGTCCTGTCCCGAACTATTTTTTGTCTCATAAAAATCCACAACTTTCACTCTAGTCCTAAATCTGCGCGCATGGTCCTAAAATCGCCACTGATTTCTTTAATACATCAAGATTATGAGGTTGCTATTATGTCTTACAAGGTGAGGCTATTATGAAAACGTAGTTTTTGATAATGAACTTGTAATTGCTTTTGACGTCAATAATTTTGAGTAAACTTATGGTGATTTAAGGATGTATGGGATAGACTTGGGACTAGAGTGGAAGTTGGGATTTTTTTTCGAGGCAGAATTAGGACTGCCTAAAGTTTTGGTTTTTTAGGGAATCAGGCCGGAAATTATATTTATAGTAGTTTATATTTCTGGCATTTTTTTTCATTAGTGTTCTAGCTGCTTGTTGTGGTGATGTAACTAATGACGTGTACAAGTATAACGCATAAGAAGATAGGTGTTCTCATGAGTAGAAGAGTATCATTTAGCTGGTGATGGTAGATGTTGGCAACATAAGTTTCAATTCATCATAGTAAGGTTTTGTTAATTTTTTTTCTTCTCATTCTGTTTTTCCCCCTTGAGGCACTCAAAGTAGTGATTCTTCAGCTGTGCTCTAATAATCTTGTTTTTTTGAAGGTTATCGCAAAAAGATTATTGGAGTCGAAGCAGACTACACCACATTTATACTTGTCCATCGGTTAGATATTATCTGCTTGCCTTGCATGTCCATTTTTCATCTATCATACAACTGAAATTCCATTTTGTATTTCAGATGTTGCACTGGATCCTCTACTTTCATTTAGAAAAGAGCTGATAGGTTTGAGAAGCTACCTTCTTTTTATTTGTTCAGCTTTTACAGGTCTTTTCATTCTCACGAATTTGTCATTTCCACCTTTCCAGAGCAGCATAATGCGAAGGTCTCAGTGAATGACATTGTCATTAAGGCTGTATCCATTGCTCTCAGAAATGTACCAAAAGCAAATGGTGAGACATGCATAGACAGTTATAAAATAGTTTGGGAAGTGAAAAACTGCTTTTTGATGCATTTTTATAAGTAGTCACTACTATTCTTCTCAGCCTTTCAGGCAAATGGTGGACTGTCAGTATTGGTCTTGCCTATCACCAAGGCTTTTTTGACAGCTGATACAAATGAGTTTTTATAAGATGGTAGTAGGATCTAACATACACTAGATTCCTCTTGTTCATATTTGAATATGGAAGATGTTCACTTCTGGGGTGTTAAGGAGTATATTCATGTTCTTTCTCACATATTACATAAACTATTAATGGGGAAGAATTGCTGTTAAGATGAACTCACCATTGGATTGAACTGGTGGTGAAACAACCATATTCAGCTGCTTTTGTAGGGACTTCATATAAGTAAAGTTCACAGCATTAGTGGCTGGGTTGCTGTTTGTCATTGAATTTATTTAGGTAGATATTACCCATTGGATTGACATGTAGTTACATGCAATTTTTGTATGTCTTGTTCTGGGTGATTTCATGGATTTGTGTAAGGTCCATTTTGATATGTCTTGTTCTGGGTGGGTTCATGAAATATATAAGGTCCCTTGCTGGTATCAATTTCTCACACTTGTTGACAATCAACAATGATCATACATCTCTATGTGCTTTATGCTGTGTGAATTCATATGATCGTAAATATCATGTCTTTTTGTGTGGAAATGCTTTTTTATGGAGAAAAATGATGGAGAACTTTGGGTTGCTCAAACATTTACATAATTTTGAAAATGCACTGATGCCCCGTTTATTCACATCCTAGATTAGAATATATATTGGTTCAGCCAACATTGAGGCATAAAACTTTTTTGTTGGTCATGTTGCTGCTTTACATCAAAAATAAACTGGGTCTCCATACAAAGAAGTTCTTTGGTGAACGAGGGACACTATCATATAAATTAAGTTATTTTGGTTGACTCATGGCAGCCTATTGGGACACTGAGAAGGGGGAGGTAATTCTCTGTGATTCTGTTGATATATCAATTGCGGTCGCGACTGATAAGGTAATTGAGTGAGAATCCTTTTCTGTATCTTCACTTTCAACTCTGCATAAAATTAATCCTGTATGGCTCATTTTTGCAGGGTTTAATGACTCCAATTGTCAGAAATGCAGACCAGAAGACCATATCTTCAATATCCGCTGAGGTACTTTGTTGAATAATTGAAAAGTTTGATTAGTTTCTAGTGATGCCTGTGTACTCGATCATTAGCCAGTTAAATCATCACAAACTTATTATCTTCCTTTTAAACATTGAATATTCATTTTAATGTTGTTAAAAATTAATGATGAAACTTCATCGTTATTTTCGTTGTATTGTTATTTACACCAGAATTACTAGTTCTGGTGACTATCTAGATACAGATATTGAAAACATGAACTTGATTGGTTGATATTAACTGTTCGAATGCCTGGGTACCTCTTTCATTCTCCTTTTCTTTTTCTTGTTGACTGCGATTCTAGTTCAGATCATATCATGTTTGTGGTCTCTTTTATATAGGTGAAGGAATTGGCTGAAAAGGCACGAGCAGGGAAACTAAAGCCAAATGAATTCCAAGGAGGAACTTTCAGGTTGATAGATGTTTGGCATTTGCCGAGAAGTTGCATTTTGTGTTTTTCGCTCATGCTTGACCAACTGTTTTTTCTGGCAGCATTTCAAATTTGGGAATGTTCCCAGTGGACCACTTTTGTGCAATTATTAACCCCCCACAGGTATTCCTCTTTGCCTTGAACATCCGAGTGTATGCACTATACATTCTCACTTGTTCACTAATTTCGATATGCATGGATGCTGCCATAGTGTGCTAGTTATTTTGCTGCCCTCAGTAAGTAGCAGATGTGCTGGCGGAAATTTTGGGTTTAAAATTAGAACAAAAAGCATGAAACTTTCAACCCCCCCCCCCCCCCCCCCCCCCTCTTTCTCTTCTCTTTCCTTTTTCTTTTCTTGGAAGGCTTCATTTGGTTCTTTCATATTTAGAATAATTTTGCAAAACTCCTTCAAGACAGATTATTTAGGTAACTATATCTTTTTGACTTTGCTTGTATTTCAATTGCCGTTATTTGTTGATTTTGTGGAAGCATCAAAGCTTACTTGACCCTTCAGAATGCATATAAAACCTATATTAACTGGTAAATGATTTATATTCCAATTTCATCTAGAATGACTTGAGCACACATTGGCTGAGAAGCACATACTTGACTGACCACAATTGATGACAATCTGGAATGTATGTGTGCTGCTGGAGAAAGTGCCTGAAAAAGGAGAGATGTTTACTTTTAATTAAGATATAACACCACGTGATAAAATTTCCCTGCACTATTATTGAACATCTATTGGGTAGGGTTATTCAACTCTGCACTTTTACTTGTATCGACATGCATTGCCTGTGTTCCATCCTCCATATATGTAAAAGTAGAGGAATGTATGCTTTGCCATTTGCTTTCTGTTGGATTGTTTTCTCTCCATAAATGACGGGAAATAATTCATGCACAACCACACCTGGTATGAAAGCGTCAATGAGCGGTGACACTCCTTCCATTTTGAATTAAAAAATTAAAAGAGGAAGTAAGAATAGATTAAATGATGGGAAAAAATTCATGCGCGACTGCACCTGCTATGAATGTGTATACTTTTGAAGGTTAACTATTTGCTTAAACTGAAGTGTCAATGAGTGGTGAGATTCAGTTTTGCACAAATAAAAGCCCAACTGGATGAAAAGCATTATTTCTTCAAATAGTTCATGCATTAACAGATTAAGCTAGGAAGTAAGAACATCTACATTAATTGATGGAAAAAAAATGCATAACAACACCCCATGAGATTTGAAGGAAGCTGGTTGCTTAGATTAAAGTGTTGTTGAACATTGACACTCCCTCAGTTTTGCTTAAGTAAAGCACCAATTAGATGAAAATCCTATTCCTTCATATATTTAGGAATTAAAATACTAAAGGAGGAAGTAAGAAAAATTAGTACCATAGATTTATTGGTTTTTCGGAACCTTTTTCTCCTTCATTTTTTCCCTTTGGTATGACTGTTGTGTGCACATTTCTGCACTTGTATTCATCCATCCACCATATGTGCATGCGGTGGTAAATCTTATGAGATTTAGCTGCTGTTTGATCAGAATGAGGTGTGTTTATCTCTTACAAATTCTTGCGCTTCTTTCCATGCAGTCTGGTATACTTGCAGTTGGGAGAGGAAATAAATTTGTTGAACCAGTAACTGGAAGCGACGGTAAGATTGTTTTGACTGCACTGCACTCTGCTATGTACTGTGTATGTTTAAGGTGACTCACCTAAGCTTAACTACATGCTACTCAGGGGTTGAGCGTCCTGCAGTTGTCACGAAAATGAACTTGACATTATCTGCTGATCACCGAGTATTTGATGGCAATGTTGGAGGTACTTTTTGCTGAACGATTTGGTGCAATATCTTCACTTATCATACCATAATTACTCTTGCACATGTCATTTTTTAACCCTTCTTTTTATCAAGGATGAACTGCATGTTTCTACACTGCTGATTTCACGTGTGTCTAGCAAGAAGTTATAGGTAGCAAGTTAATTGGTATGGCTCTTCTTTTTTCCTCTCACGCTAATTGGTATATGGGTATGGAGAAAGCAATTTCGTACCCATATGTAGATGTCACTCATTTCTCTTCTTACATCTTCGCCACGTGCATTGGAATTCCTGATCGTCAATGGTGGAGCAACAAGGACCGTTATCCCAATTGTCAAATTTATTGTTGGCAGTAGAAGATATGATTCTTGACTTAGCATTTTAGAGTCGCAAATGTTTGCCAAATCTTGAGTTTCTTTTTTCTTAGCTTGAAATTGCGGCATCCTCATTTGTTGCTCTTCCGATTGCAGGTGCATTTCTTTCAGCTCTCCGTTTGAACTTCAGCGACATGCGAAGACTTATGTTGTAATAACATGGAAAACGCCCTAATTAGCTCTCGGGCATCTCATCATCTCAACGAAGCAGTGGCTTCACTTCCTAAATTGTTTAGATGATTTGGGATGATCTCGCTGGATTATGTGGGGATCGATGTTCCGTGGATCCCCTTTACTAGACCCATCGAAGGATCAAATTTTTGTCGATTCTTTGCACTCAAAACTCACTCGAGAGGGCGCCCAAGTGATCAAGGCTAGCAGTGATTTGCAGCATCCGACTTTGGCTTTCAAATTTTACAGCTCCAGGAATAAAATCTCATTCCATTGCCTGTTTTGGGTTCCTTCCTTATGTTTGAACTTTCTCCTTTTCGTTTCCGTGGTTTCTTTCTTTGTTCCTCTCTTTCAGCAGACTGGGGAGGCTTCCGAAGACGTGGGGGTTACTCGGAAGATGCTACGAAATAATATGCTGGAGTGTGAATGTGCCTTGGCTCTTCTCCGTTTAAATATAATTTGGTCCATAGGAACGTTCTCTTTTGTTCCTCGTTCTACACGTCGTTCTGTTTGTTTCACATATTCGATGTCCGAACATCAGCAGATAATAATATCTGGTCGCTCGGCCGCTTGCTCTACCTATGCTGGTGTGTAAAATAATTGATGAATTTTGGAATAAGAATTCTGTCCTTCATTGTCATCGAAACGTAACACATATACAAGAAGATACAGCTATCAAACAACATTCTAAATTATTAAATATACAATGACTAAAAGATATGTACACAAAACTTCCTAAATTAAAGATTAAAATAAAGGCAAATCGCATTGCCTTTCCAATGTGATCAGCCTTTCCAATACCCCCCTCAAGTTGAAGCATGGGGATCTCGAATGCCCAGCTTGCGAAGAAGAAAATCAAATTGATCCTTACCCAATGCCTTCGTGAAAATATCAGCTAGTTGCATCAAACTACAGACGTAACGTGTTTGAATGTTACCATCAAGTATCTCGTTACGAATAAAATGACAGTCTACTTCAATATGTTTGGTACGCTCGTGAAAAACAGGATTAGTGGCAATATGTAAAGCTGTATGATTGTCACAATACAAGTGCATAGGCTAAAAATGTATCACACCAAGAGAATTCAATAATCCTTTCAATCACTTAAGTTCACAAACTATAGTGGCCATAGACTTGTATTCAGTTTCGGCAGATGAGCGAGACATTGTCCATTACTTCTTAGTAATTCCAAGAGATGGGTGATTCTCCCGAACGAACAAAGTAACTAGTCAAAGAACGTCTCATCAAAGGACAACTAGCCCAGTCAGAATTGCAATAAGCAGACAATTTGAGGTTATAATTGGCACGCAAAATAATACCTTGGCCGAGATTTCCTTTCGAATAATGCACAGCTCTCACAACTGCCTTCCAATGAGCTTTCTTTGGTTGTTGCATGAATTATGCAAGAATATGCACATAATAAGACAATTCAGGTCGAGTTATTATTATTAGATAAATAAGTCGACCCGCTAAATGCCTATATTGAGCAGAATTGTCTACATCTTTGTAAGGGCCAGCTTGTGATTTTGTTCAAGAGGAGTTTTAGCCGGCTTGGAACCAAGCAATCCGACCTCAGAAATCACATCCAACGCATACTTACGTTGACACAAGAAAATACCATTTGAGTTTCTTGCCACTTCAATCCCCAAGAAAAACTTCAGCCTCCCCAAGTCTTTCATATGAAAGCAATGACTCAAATAGTGCTTGAACTTTTGCATAGCGGAAACATCATTACCAGAGATAATCAGATCATCAACATAAATAAGCATATTTAACTGAGTAATCCCAACTCAAAAAGTGAACAAGGAGTAATCCGAATATGATTGTTGAAATCCATAAGCTTTCAAAGATGTAGCCAATTTCGCAAACCAACATCTAGGTGCTTCCTGCAAACCATATAGAGATTTCCGGAGTCTACGTACCTTCTGTGATGATTGAGAGGCAAATCCAGGCGGCATCTTCATGTAAACATTTTCTTCTAAGTCGCCATGCAAGAATGCATTTTGCACATCCATCTGATGAAGTTCCCAATTCTTTGCAATAGCAATCGCAAGAAAGGTACATACGGTGCGCATTTTTGTCATAGGAGCAAAAGTCTATCGATAATCTATACCTTCAACTTGATTATTTCCCAATATCACAAATCGCGCTTTATATCGTTCAACGCTTCCATCAGAATTGTATTTAATTCTATACACCCACTTGCTCCCAATTGCTTTCTTCCTAGGTGGTAAATTTTCAACTGTCCATGTGCCATTATATTCTAAAGCACGTATTTCTTTACTCATGGCTTCCCTCCATCGTTCATCTTTAATTACTTCTGCATAAGAGTTTGGTTCATGTCATGTAGTAATTGTTGCCAAAAACACCGATGTTGCGCAAAATTTTTTTCATAGTTCACATAATGTGCTATCGAATAAGGCGTACCTGAGGAATCGGATCAGGTAGATGAGCATGTTGAGGGGCTTATGCTGATGGCATTTGTCACATAATCTTATAGACGAATAGACGGTTGTTTGATTCTGTCCCCTACCTAGTTGCTCGTCGACAACTTCACTTCTTTCCACGTCCTCATTGTTTGTGTGGATCAATTCCTCCAATTCTTGATTCACCTCATTTTCTCTATTTATACTTTCGGTGTGCTCCTCTCTTAAGTCATTCTTTAAATCATCAACATCATCATCCAACTCCACAACTCTATTTTCAATGCGTTCATCACTTACTATTTCCTCATCAGCATATGGAAATTCTATTTCGGCAAACACTACATCACTTGATACAAAATATTTTCCAGCTTCTAAATCATACAATCTTCACCCCTTTTTTCTGAACGGATAACTATAAAAAACACACTGACAACTTCTACTAGCAAATTTATTTTTATATCGAGTCTGATTATGCGCATAGCACAAACATCTAAAAGTCTGAATATGTTTGTAAGAAGGAAGCTCACCAAAGATAATGTCATATAGAGTTTTTCCATTCAATAACATAGATGGAGTTCTGTTAATCAAATATCCAGCTGCGAATACATTAAGAATATGCTTGGAAACACAAAACTCTTGCAACATTAAGAATATGCCGATGCTTCCTTTCCACTCGGCCATTTTGTTGAGGCGTTCCAACACAAGAAGTCTGATGCAATATCCCATGTTCATGAAAATATTTTTTTCAAATGCAAAAATTCACTTCCGTTATCCGTTCTAATGATTTTCACATTTTTCTCAAATTGGCATATGACCATCACAATAAACTTCCTAAGAGCATAAGCCACTTTATTTTTTCTATTCAGCAAATATATCCACATAGCACGAGAGTAATCATCAACAATCGTTAAGAAATAAATTGCTCCACATGAAGCTCGAACTCTATAAGGTCCCCACAAATCACAATGCATCACTTCAAAACAGCCTTTAACTTTATTGTCATTGGGCAAGAAAATCTCTCTTGTTTGTTTTGCTCTAAAACAAACATCACAGTTTTTATTGATTTTCCTAACCATTTTGCCAGCTTTTGGAATTAACTCTACCACCTATAGAAGAAGGATGACATATTCTTTTATGCCAAAGCTCAAAGGATTCTATATTAGCCACCGTGCAAGCATGTCCCGAAGTCACTCCTTTCAGAAAGTAAAGCCCCTCGTGTTGTTCACCCACTCCAATCAGATTCCTCGAATTTAGGTCATGTATAACACATATTTTGTTAGTGAGTTGGATAACCAAATTTGAATCATTAAGAAGTTGTGACACAGAAATTAGATTGCGTTTCAAATTGGGCACAAAAAGAACTCGTCGCAGTTTTAAATTTCCTCCAAGCAACACAATTCATTCTTTCACTGCCATGGTCTTTTCTCCATCAGGCATCTGAACTGAGCATGGCACAATGTCACACAATTCTTTCAAAAATGCCAACGTTCCTATCATATGATGGGAAGCTCCTGTGTCAATAATCCAAGGAAAAATACTTTGTTTACCTGTCAACCTCTCATTGGCACCATTCTGATGGGAACTTAACATTCCCAATAAAGTCTCCCATTAGTCATCATTTAATCCATTTAGACCCTTTTGATCTGAATCCATCACAACTGATCGTCCACCATCAAATCCAGTTGCATGTGAGACATTAGCACGAGCACCTCCTCCATTGTTACGTCCACCTTTATTACTATGCTTTTGACCACTACCTTGTCCAGTGGAGATTCTGCGTGGTCTATTGCCCCACCATTCTAGATATCCAATCAGTTGGAAACAAATTTCAGTATCATGTCCATCTCGATTGCAATTAGGACAAAACAAGATTTTATCTTTATTTCCCCTCAAACTTTGACCACCTGCCCTAATTGCAAAATCCATGGGGTTATTTCTTTCATCTTTGGTTCGTGTCATCGTTCGCACTCGCTCTTGCTGAACAACCATAGCATAGACACGGTTTAGATTAGGCAAAAGTTCAGTGCTCAAAATATTAGCATGCACTGTTCCATATCCTTCTTCATCTAAGCCCATCAAAAATTGATGAACTCTCTCTTCTTCACGCTTTCTTTCCAATTCAATGGTAATATTGCATCTGCAGCCTGTACAAATACACACTGGTATTTGATTATAGTTATTTATTTCATCCCACAAGATTTTGAGTTTACTGAAATAAGACACAATGGATTGACCATCCTGCCTATAATTAGCCAAATCCGATCTCAATTGCTGCATCCGTGGACCATTCCCGATTGAGAATTTCTGCTTGATATCGTCCCACAGATTTTTCACATTCTCCATGTGAGAGATAGCCGAGCGAAGTGTTGGTTCAATGGTATTAAACACCCAAGAAACCAACATTGAATTTATTGTCCACCAATCTTCAAGTTCCAGCGAATCATGTGCTGGTTGCTTGACAGATCCATCAACAAAACCATATTTCTTCTTGGCACATAATGCAGTCCGCATAGCTCGCGCTCATTCTTCATAATTCTCGCCCTTCAACTGAACTTGGGTAATCAGGTTACTCGGGTTGTCATTCGAATTCAGTGCGCAAGGACTAGAATTTTTCTTGTCCATTCCAAAACTCTCCTCACCTTTTTTGCCGTCAGCCATAGCTCTAGTACCATATAAAACAACTGAGGAATTATGGAATAAGAATTCTATCTTTCATTGTCATTGAAACGTAATATATATACAAGAAGATACAGCTATCAAACAATATGCTAAACTACTAAATATACAATGACTAAAATATATGTACACAAAACTTCCTAAATTAAAGGTCAAAATAAAGGCAAATCACATTGCCTTTCCAATATGTGATCTGCCTTTCCAATATGGTGCAATTGGTGGAAGCCGGACCGAACGGAAGTACATGCGCGGATCAGTTCGTTCGGTGTTCTGAGGCTGACCCTTGAGTTCGTAACATAGTATTTTCGGATCCTACAAAGACCAGATGGGGAAAATGACGGTATGTCGATTTGAGGCGGGGGTTTAGTCCTCCATGCTCGTGTGACCTGTCCTTCTCCCTTATCTTCTTGCGTATTAAAACCTAACGTGTGTATTACAGATGAACAAGTTCTCTCACTTTCGATGCTCGGTTATGGTTCAAAAATAAAATTTTCTTTTTGCGGTAACTCCGTGGCCTATGCCTAGATATCTTGTTTGTAAGCTAGTATGATCTTCTTGACAGGGCTAGGAAACGATTACTAAATCGATGGTAGTTCCCGGCTGGAGAAAACTTCCCCTAAAAAGACCGGGAGCCCGAAAGCCCAAATTGGCATGGGCCACAATTTCGGGCTTGTCCCACCTAATTCTGTTTTTTTTTTCATTTCATAAAAAACACTCTAATTGACATGATGTCACTGCTCTTGAACATCGCCACCATTGGTTTGGCCACTACCATTATTAGACTCAGCGATCGGTATCGCCACTACACGCATTTGCCCAACACCATCATCTCTAGAATTGTCCATTTCCATGGCTAACGACATTGGGCTCGATACTACCATCACGAACAGAAAATGGAAAAGTCATAGCAAATCTCTTACGAAATAATTCAAAAGAGAATTCCCAAGATCCGTCGAGAGATCGATCCTCTGATTTCGACCGATAGTAGCTTCCTTATAGAGTATGGCAGCACATCAAATGAGCACAAAAAATCGATAAATTAGCGAGTGAGATTTCATATTCCTCTTTTTGGTTCGGCCGCTCTATCAACTTTCCGAACAAAGATTAATTTTAAAAGAGAAATAAAAGTATAAAAGGGAAAAAAAAAGAAAAAGAAAAAGGAAAAAAAGAAAACAACAGCTAACGAGATAATCAATATTATGGTTAGTGGCGCTATAAGCACTCCAGCTTTCTAGAGTAAAGCTGAAGTAGCAGAAGAAAGAGTGCCTTCAAGAAGAACAGCCCCCAACAAAATCCCTATTCAAATCCCATAAATCTCTCTCTCTCTCTCTCTCTCTCTCTCTCTCTCTCTTTGGGACATACATGGCTGAGAAATTGGCAAGCGGTGAAACTCCTAGAGACCAGAAGAATGCCTTCCCTTTCTTCCCCAACTTGGGCTTCAAGTTCCCGTTCCAATTCCCTAAGAAGGAGCCGAAACCCGCGAGGAAACCTGAGCCAGCCGGCGGCGAGAGCGAGGGCGAGAGCCGGAGCGAGAAGCCCGATGTCGTGAGGTTCCCACACAGGCCATTGGAGTCTCCGCCTCCGTTGAAGCTCGAGGTTGAGGAAGAAGCCGGGAAGACTTCGAATCCCGTGATTTTATGGCAGGTATGTGGATGTCGCTGATGGGCTTTTGCTTGGTTGCTCGGAATGTTTCGACGTAGTTATCACGTTGATGCTTGTTAGACAATGTTTTGGTGGAGGGGGTTTGGGTTCAATGGTCTCTGTAAACGCGTGATCGGGAATTTATCAGCACTCGTGTCAGTTATGAGGCAAATCGTGAGCTTTTTTTTTCCAGTCACACTGAATTAATTCCGCGGGTCAGCAACAATTGTTGTTGCCTGTGGAATTACTGATTTACGGGGTCTTTGCGAATTCGTCAATGGGAATGGCGATAATCAAATGTGAAGACTGAAGAGAAATCATGTAAATTGCTAACTACTTTGACTTTTCTGGGTTCGTCAGAAGATCTATGAAAGATATACTGTTTACCATCATTGGCTGTCGATGATGGCAGGCAGAGAGATGTCATTTAATCTCTTTTGCATTGACACCGGTGAGGATGTAATTAACCAGATCATACATCGCAGAGTGATAAGTGTGCCACTCATTGCCTTCATGTTAATCCCACAAAGTCACAGATTCACTTGAATATTTAGTCATGAGGTTAGATAGTATTGAGGTTCTTTTGATGGAGACACTGATTGATAGCATGATGAACTGAGGAAGTGAGTTGACTAGGGCCCTGTTTGCATTCAGAGAATTTTCAAAATTCTGTCTTTTTCTTTTAATTGAGAATGAAAGCACTTGGAGGCTATGAGTACATCTGCTGTCATTTTTGAAACAGTTTTTGAAGGAAAACACTAGTAAGTGGATGTTCTTGTAGCTCACAAGACCAAACAGGTTTTTTGTGTCTTCAATCTTTCGAATGCGAAATAAAAACTATCTATTTATTTAGTGGGTTAGAGTGACAAAGTGCGGTCTTATTCACGGATGAATTGCGCACGTGAGGCATCAGAACAAACAATGGTTCCTGGGCATTGGCTGAAGCTTGTTGCGGCTTCAACTGTGGCTGGGTGAGGCTTCCGGAGGTTCAATTGAAGCTTTCCTCAGTCATGGTTTGTTGAAGCTTTGCACAGCTTCTGCAGCTGACTTTGGCTATTATGTATCAGTTACTTATCAGAAAAATAAAAAGTGAAGGTGGATGCAATGACTTCTTTTCTATTATCTTTATAAAACATCTACTGTTTTATACTATAATAAAAAGACCTTGCCCAAATTTTATTCTTGTAGGAAGTTTTCTTTTGCATGTTCTATGCATGTTTTGAAGCATGTATATAAAATGAAAACATGAAAAAATTGCCTTCCTCTTTTATTGCACTGAAAACGAAACCTGAAAATATTTATAGAAACCATACCAAATGCACCCCTCAGCTATAGGTTCTTGAATGTCGTGATGTTTGTAGTAGTGTTTTTATCTTGCTAATTCACTTAGAATGTAAGGTCACTCCAGCTGTATCTAGTTCTATACTGGAATGAAGATGGTTGGAGGCCTCCTGTTTATAGTGTCTTGATGACAAGTATGTTCAGAAGGTAGGAGGGTTTAATTCATGTTTGTCAAGTGCGTGGACAGTTAAAGAGGGTGTGTTAAAGTTGGTGATAAATTTATGATCCAACAGAGCGGTATGTTAAAGCTCTAATTTGTCCCACTGGTTGTCCTGCTTGCCCTGGTGTAGGCACATTTAGATGCTGGATCCTTGCCAGCTACTTTTATTAAAAATAAATAGGAGGGTTTATGTTTCTTTCTAGTCTTCTGGTTTCATTTGTTTCAGCACATGCTTCTAACAGTAATGAAGAAAAGAGGTCCATCGTGCGCAGTTCTTATTCATCGTGGTTCTACTATTATAAGATGGAAGCCCTACTTATTTGAAGCTTGTTGCTTTCTCGCATCAATCTAGGGAGGAAAATAATCGATGAAATTTGCAGGTTTATGCGATTGGAGGTTTCCTCATTTTGAAGTGGGTGTGGGGAAGATGGCAAGAGAGGAAGGCCGGAAAGGGCGGGAGTGATGATCAAGCCGCCGATGATGCCCAAGACTCTGCACCTGATGGTTCCGCTTTGCATTAGCATAATGATCGCTCGCTCTTTCTTTACTTATCTTGTGCGATATAGTGGTTTTGTATACTCTCCCCTCTCATTACTTGGTTCAGTGTGTAAACCCTCCTGATGGTTTAGTGAACTGAAAGGCTTTTCTCAAAACCTGGCTCAGGTGTATATACACCCTCCTGATATGAACGCAGGTCTCACCTGCCATAGGTACTCAGCGTCGACAAGATTGGTCTTTCGATATGATTTTACGAAGAATGATGCTCCGAAACAGTTTCTTTGGGGGTGTATAAATACGGCCACCGGCCATCCAAACGCTAGTCTGTAGTGTCTCACTGCCGTGCTTTGTATCATTTCTCGTAGGCCAATAATTCTAGTATGCCTAACATTAGTCAAGAAAAATTTAAGAGCTTTGGGAAATCGTTTTGACTGCATGTCGAAACGAGGAAGATCAATGTGGCAAAAGCGGGGGAATGGGGTCGCTTTCACCAATGATCTTTAGCTTCTGCTAAAGACTTGACTCTCTCCCTCCCTCCCTCCCTCCCTCCCTCCTTCCTTCCTGTACCCTTGGCCAAAGTGACTGAGCAGTCCAAGCTCCTAAGTAAAGGGGACAATCCGATTCCATCATCGAAATGCCATCACTTTTGACAAGAAGAAAAGAGCAAGCGTGCACGTACCCCATTTTTAAAAATCGCGGATTTTTCATTTCACCGGATTTGAGAACTACGCCAGTCATCACTTTCCATTTTGCCGGATTAGATACTAACCGAGGGGCTCGCAAATTTTTTTTTTTTTGGAAAAATTCGAGAGAATTAAGAGGACCATAGAAGTTACCCTATATGCATGATGGAAAGTTGCAACTCTTAAATGATATTTCTCCACCGCTACTCAACTCAACTGATAATTATATCGAATATTATGCTTTCCCGATAATTCGAGAACCACTTTGTTGAGCACTGATTTTTGGGTTCTTGATCACTCTCTGTACATGACAACCTCCAATTCACGTATTAAGGACCTGCTTGATATATTGAAAATCGAATGCCGAAAATTTAAAGTGTATCATTTATAAATATTGACTGTTTCAAGCAAGAGAAAATGAAAATAAAATATTCTTTTGATAATAATGGAATATTGAGTACAAAATGCTATTTTTTTCTCGCCAATTGTGGAATTGAGAATATTATTGATAAGTTGTAGGCTTTTTAGTAATGTAATAGTTAATATTTCAAATGCGGATACCCTTTTTATTATATTTATTAAGTTCATCCTTACTAATGAATTAGGCGAGTTTTCGACTTAATTGGATTTTTTAAAAGTTAGGGCTAGTTATAGTTATCATATGTGTTCACGGGTGAGCAAAAAGTCCAGGGTCAACCCTAGACTGACTCAACCTGACCAGTCCTGGTTGGATATTTAAGACGATTGGGTCAGTCATTGATCCTAAAATCTTTAACCCGATATTGTGTGGGTTGGTTCTTAGTCCTAGAATTTCGGGTTGGTCCAACCCGAATTAACCCAACATATATTGAGATAGACTAATTAAGTCACCCTATATAATACAGATTGTACACAGTACAAATATGAGTTTTACTCAGGTGCTTGCATAATATATACTATAAAGTGCATTATGCTATAAAGTGCCAAGCCCAAGATTAGAGAAGCCCTTCTTCCTTCTTTTTCTTGCCAAGCCCTAATTTGACGGTAGGACCTCACTCGCCTTGCCATTACCCTTGCTTATTGCCTGCCTCGTCGCTTGTTGTTGGCCTTGCTTGCCTCACCGTCACCCTCGCTCATTGCCTTCCTCACTAACTGCTTGCCTAGCTCGTAGCTCACCTTGCGTAACCACTCGCTGTGCTCGTTCTTTACCTTGGCCTCACTTTGCCAACTTGCCTTTCTTCTTGGCTTTACTCATGTCGCCCGACTACTTGTCTAGTTCGTTGCACCTCACATGCCCAACTTATCTCTCATCTCGACCTCGTTTACCTCGCTATTCACCCAACTTGCCAATTGCCTCGGCCTTGCTCGCGTCGCCTCGCCTCTCACCAACTCGCCTCGACCTCACTCGCCTCAATCTATCCTCGCTTTTACTCGCCTAGCAGTCCTGGGTTGACCTTGGAATTAAACCAAACCCATAGGGTCAGTCTAGTCCTTGGTCCATGCTTAATAGGATCGATCCCTAGTCCTAAAAATTAAGAAAACTAACAGTATACGGGTTGGCCATTGAGTTAGGTGTTGGACCGGACCAACCCGGCCTATGCTCACCCTTTTATGTGTTTAATTTTATTTAAGTGGGATAATTATATCAAATATCCTAATATCATTAAAAAGTCCAATAAGGTCGTAAAACTTATTGTTAAAGTGCAATTAAATCATTAAACTTTCAAAAGGCACAATGAAATCTTAAAAGTTGATAAGTTTATGAAACCAAATTTTAAAACTTATCAAGTTGATATAATCAAATCCTAAAATTTATTTAACATTTTTCATTTGTCAAGTTGGACGAAATCAATAGAATGACTTAGCAACATCAACTTCACAAATTTTAGAACTTGATTGTACTTATCTAAATTTTAGAATTTCTAGTTTACTTATCTCTATTTAAGTATGAAAAAACTTAATTTTCAGCACTTCTCAAAGTAATCAAGCAGGCCCTTAGAGAGGGAAACTTTTGAGTCTCCAAATGTTAATGAGGCAAAATCGTATAAAATAATTATACATGAAATTGTTTATAATATCAATTCACTTTAGATTAGTTCACAAGCCCCTTGCTACAAGCTTTGTTACATACATGTAGATAGATCTGATCTCTCGCGGAAATTTCTATGGTACAACGATGTGCCGTACAATTTTAACACTCCAAATTTGATTATGACAAAGCATCAAACGTCAAAAATCATTTTTAATCTTTTTTTTTCTACTTAATTACGATTCCACATTGTAAAGCTGTAGGGTACACTAGGTGAACCCCAATAGTATCCCTCTCCACAAGTTAAGGAACGAAGAAAGCGAGATATTGACACAGTTTCGATGAAACAACGCCTTTATGAAGCTTAACGCTGCACAAGCAGATGAAGCCACCCAGTAGAAAATAAATTAAGCTCTTAACAATCAAAATTGTTTGCTCCAGGGCTAACATCAATTGCCTAAGTAAGAAACTTTAGGATCTGTACATAGTCTAATCTTTATTCTGCTGATAGACATGCGCTGACCTTATTAGCAAATAAGAAAAAAAGTAAAAAGATGAGCTAATGAATTCCATTGGTTGCAAATATAACTAACTGTGATTAAAACAGCTCACCTAAGTAGAATACATTAGCATCTACCTGATTCAACCAGGCATTGCACGTACTGTAGAGGAGGCTGCAAAAGGTGTCCTCTTCAGCTGTAGAGAGAGTCCCACAACCCATCCAAAATCTATGGCCCTTCCTCTAAGAACTAGGGTTGGCTTCATCGAGGTGTGGCGTAGATGGAGTAGTCTCTCTTTTCCAATCCAATGCCTAGCAATGAAGCTTCTCTAATGGTCCACCGTTGATTAAATACGCCCGCCAATCTTTACGCTCGTTATCTATAGTTTATCCGAGTCAAAGTAGCTGTCATAAATGGAGAGCCGGTCAAACGCATCAAAGTTCGCCCTCAACCCAACAAACTGGCTGCCCATTTGGGCACAACCAGCATCTGGCCACCGACAACCCCCATCCCGTGTCCGCATTGGGCATAAGCTTTCACAAAAACGATTGATTGGGTTATTAGGAAGAACTTCATCACCCACTACGGTGATTGATACAGAGAGGTCAGATTTCTCATCGCGTTGGATGGGATTGTCCAGCTCCTTTTTTGAATACGGATACATGGACACTTGTGGGCTCACTGTTGGATTAGCTTCAATGTCAACTGTGCAATCGCCATTTCCAGAGAAGTGGACCTTGCATCCGAGAGATTGAATTGCACGCTTTATAGCCGCATTTTCTTTGCTTGCCTTTTTGGCCAAGTTCACCGCAGAAGTATTCAGTTGCCTCTCCCTCTGTAAATCTGCAGTTAAAGATTCAACTGCAGCCGCTACTTCTTTAGCTTTTCTTTCTGCTACTTCCTTTGCCTGTTAAAGAAACAGCACAGAATATATCTAGTAAAGATGACATTGTGGGGGGAGGAAGAACTAGACAATTTTTTACTTTGATACTCCAGAAACAATAGGCATTTACATTAGCAGAGGAAGAACCTCTAGTTCACAAGGCAAGACCTGACGGTCCTACAAAATTGAACCTCAAAATTCTGAACCATTCTGCAAGCTGTTATTTCGGTAATTCTATATAAAGGACATGGAAACACAACCAACATACATATGCAGAACTTGCCGACAACTAAGACCAATTAAATGTCACCAAAAACCCTAAACATATTTCTTGCGGTCCATGATGTATCCCCATTCATTAGTGGGGGCATTCGTAGTTACTCAGTCTATTGTTGTTCTGTCCAGCGTCTGAGATTTCATTATGCATGCATAATGTTACAGGTTACCAATCACTAAGGTCTGCACATGCATAGGTAAGAAAGGTGCATCATACACCCACATGGTTTTGCCACATGGTGAGACCATAGGAGAGTTTACCTAATTTATCTCCATTGATGTCTATCCGTGGTCTAATCTTTAGTCTATTGTACTCTAAATACACTGATAATTTACTTATTTTTGTCCATAATTTAATTGGAACTTTAGAAAAAGCATCAGATTTTAGGACATGATCACACTTTATGACAGAACTTAATTCTCCAAGAAAAGCTGAAAACCGATGTCTCATTATTTGATCATGAGTAGTATACAAGTGGATAAAAAAGGGAATTGGGTTGTGTTGCATAATTGCCTCCAATGCTTATTTTGTGTCACAAATAGACTTTTGATTGCCCCTAAACAAATATTATCAACAGTATATCTACCACATAGCAGCAGAGTGAAAATAACCACTTTTTTAATGGTTTCTGGCGACTAAAATGACAAAGATGCTGCACTACTATGGATATAAGAAAATTATAAGTGGCTAAAAAATTGTCCACATCGCTAATTTAGGAAGTTTCAATTGGCCTTACATTCATATGGTCTCCTTCCACCAATCAGCTAAACTTCAGATTGAATATTCTAATATGGTATTAGAGCTAGGTTTCATCCCGGATTGACTCTGCGTGTTAGCAACACCCCCCCCCCCCCCCCCAAAAAAAAATAGAAATAAAAAAAGTCGTCAATTCAATGTGCCGCTCTCAGTTCGGTTTGCACATGAGGGGGTGCTAAAATATGCACAACACTTGTCTATGGGGTTTAAATGGATCTTATACTCGTCATCTAAACAGTTTGAACTTTTAGAAATTTCATTGAAATATAAAATTGTACAAATGAAGTGCAAAATAAAGTTTTGCATCATCAAAGAAGAGATCAGGGCAGATAAACAAATTACCTTCTGCAACTCAGAGAATTTCATAGCCATGTTGCGGCATTGAGCTTCAAGTTCTCCTGCTTGGGCTTCAGAGGGGCAAGCCCATCGAAGGTGAAACTGGGGCCAAAGAGTTGGAGCTAAAGCAGCAGCTGGTGGCAACAATGCACGATTATGTTTTGATGGATCATAAAAGAGGTTATAGTGCACATGAGTTTTCCCCTCTGATATGCGTAAATCCGTCAAATAGGCCCATAAACATCCGCAAGCTTCAGAGGTGCTGCACTGCTGCCTCTCCTTCTCACTGAATTAGTTATATTAAATTAGAAGTTAGAAGAGAGTAAGCACCCTTAATCTACTGTAGACAATCTCACAGGCAATATTTACTACAATATATTGAGAAGAAAAAAAAAAGTGAAACGGGAAGTTTGTCTCCTATGAGAGGCCAATTTTCACAAAAATTTCCAAAATTTAAGTAACCTAACTGAAAAAAATCAGTATTCTAATTGTTGACCTGTCAAATCTTAAACCACTTAATCTAATCATTTAGTGATTGCAAATTTCAATTAATAGCTAGACCAGAATTGAGTCTCAACATAAGCAAGCTGTGATTTAAATGTACATTATGAAGCCAAACCCAACGGTGTTTTGTGGAGTGTTTACCTGTTGCATAAGAAATTCCCAAAGCGACAAGAAAGAACGCAGTCCAAGAAGTCAACAAGAAATGTCTGAAATACCAATACAAAATAAGTGAAGCAGATGTTATAGAGAAAAGGTGCTCTATGATCAGGAGAAAAAGACAAGCTGCAGGAAAAAGCAAATATGAGAAGTACATACCGAGGAAAACTCAAAAGCAAATGGATACATCCTCAATAGTTGTGAGACGCAGTCAACCCACTGCATAATAAAGAATATACAAAGTCATTGATTACATAATAAGCCTAGTCTCAACTAGTGTTAAAGATTTTAGCAAATAAGAAAGTGAATAGTCCATGTGACAAGAATCTAAATCAGGCATTGAAAGAAAAAAAGTCACTTGATTTAGTCGAACAAATAAATAGGAGACTTGAGATGTGTTTCGATTGGTTATTGCTTTTACATTTTTGCTTGGCCTGAATCTTGCGATGCACTTACTTTTGACTTTTTTTAATCAAAAACACCTGAAACTTTCAAAACATATAAATGGGGGCACGTGGATTTGCATACTACTTTTTCATTATTTCTCGAGCCTTCAATAATTTTGAAAGGAAACCACAAAGGCACTTCTTGCTTATGCTTAATCTTAAACAAGCTGGACTGGCATCCTTAGTATTCAGACGGATACCTTAAAGAAACCACTTGAAAAATAATAAACCTCAATAATTACATAGCTCAACCTTGATAAAGACGTAGCTCAACATTCATGTCGATACCCTAGTTTTCATGAGCTTTTAAATCAAGAAAACCTAATAGCACAACCATATGCAGTAGGATCGAAGGATACGCGACAAAACTGAAATGTTATAGTTCCCCAATATGCTGATCCAGCAAACTTGATAAACTGGACACATTAAAAGGACCACAAAAAAAAAGGACCACAACACACATGAGGCACCGCATAGATACTTTTTCCTAACATAAGATGCTTGAGAAAGTATTATTAACAACAAATGCAGGCGGAAAAGGCAAAACTTCTGATTAATTTTAAAAGCGGTGAAGAATCTGCCATATAACCATTATATCATAGTACCCACCTGCAAAAATATGGGAGAACAATTATTAGAGGCCTGACTATGAGAGGAGCTGGGAGCTTGGGTTGTGAATGATCCTGATGACTGGCGCATTGGTGATGATAAGTGACTCCCCGTGGAAGATTGCCTAGTTAACTCAAAGGACGTGTTGCCACCTCCAGTTATAGTTGGCAGTCCAAAACGATCAGAAAATGGATGGCCAAATGCTAGCCAGTCTTTCTCCACAAGCGCCTAAATCAAATTACAACCGAATGATCTGAACTGGCAAGAGAAGTCCACAAATCCAAGGAATAATAGCACTGGACAGAAACTTAAAGGATGCAACTAGCAAATTGCTCGATGATTCAATCACATGATAGTCTTAAAAGAAAGAGAAGATACAAAAAGGAAAATAGTTACACATCTCTACTTTGAGTTCTACCATTTGGAGACCACTTTCTAACTTTACATCAATTATTTGTGTCTCTACTTAAATAAAGCCATTCACTTCCAAAAAATGCCAATTCCCAAATTCTAAATTATCTTACCTCCCAAAACACTCAGAACCAACTAAACACCAGAACCTTTAAATCCTAGCTAAATGCCAAAATGAGTTTGTAAGGAGTGTCATTTCAATGTGGGTTTTTTTCTTTTTGGCAGAGATAAGGGAATGGTATTTGCAAAAATATAAGAATGTAACTGATCATTGGATTAAAAGTGCGGTACATTTTTTGTACTTTCCCTAAGAAAAGATCCAATCATATGACAGAAGTCATATCCACATTTAAGATACGGGGATACAACATACTATTTGGCAAGCATTTCTGGCCCTTGCCAGAAGGAAGGAAATTTTATTCTCAGGCAGTGCTTAAGATTAAGCAATCTTAGTATTACCTGGAAACCAGCGAAAGTCCGATAGTATGGATCGAGCAACAAGCTTGCCAGTGAAACCAGCTGTGTCGTTCTGTCCCACCCATCACTGCCAAAAAATGAATATAAATAATATATACAACTGCAATGGATTGTACTACTACAAAAAGCATTCAACCATGTATCTATGACATCCATTAGGGCAGAGACAGACAGAACAAAGAGCTTGAAACTAATATCGGCAAATTTATCCCACAGAAATTACTCAGGCGGAAATTGAAAACGCATTAAACAACAAAGAGCAATAAGCCAAAGGATAATCATGCGTATTGATTATTGCGAGAAAAATTATCATTATGAAGGATATTAGATCCTAGAAAAACATCTCATGATAACAAACATATTAATTACTGCGAGAAAAATTATCATCACAAGGAGTGTAAGATCCCAAAAGAACAACCCTTCCTCCCTCCCTTTCTATCTTGCGAATGATAACATGCATAACAACTTAATGGGAAAAAAAAGATTATAAGGCATATCAGATCCTCAAAAACCATCACCACTCTCTCTCTCCTCCTATATATAAATGTATATCTTGTCAATTATGCATCTCGTCATAATAAAGGCAATGAGGACGACATTCCTGTTGACCTGATTGAAATGTTAAGCAAACAACTAATACCTGCAGTGGACAAGTACTGAAGCTGACTCCAAAGCAACACGTGCTGCAATCCAAGCTGAACCAGCCAAGACACTCTGGACGTGTATGAGCCAACCGCTGTCTCCAAGTGTAGATACTGAAGCGGACATACTACTAAGATTACCACCACCCCAAGTCCAGCCACCATGTCTCTGTTCATTTAATATTTGCATAAGTAAACAATGAATGCCATAAAGAAAACAACTGAAAGATGATGACTGACAGAGAGCCCTTCAAACAATCTGGAGACTGATTAAAAGAAGGAACCAACTCAATCAATAGCTCGTGCAATGACTATGCTAAATTCCTAAAGAAAGTACATTGGGTTTCTTATTCTATAAAGAAAGAAAAGATAAAATAGATTGTTGAGAATGATAAACACCCTAAGGGCTGTACTTATGCATGACAATAATACCACAAGGAAACTCTCAGCAGCCACACATAGGTACTGCATATCACATTTTCTATACCTTTCTTGGATAGAGAAGCTTCAATTTTGGACCATGAATTTGAAAGACCTTTAGATTCCTCAACATGTGTTTTTTTTCAAGATTCACCTAAACTACTCATGAATGTAAATAATGACTTCAAGATGAGGAAAACAGGCCATCAAAAGTAAGTAGAGCATTCGTAGAACCAGTTAGATCTAAATCACATAACTAGCACTTATTTATAAAGCGTTAGGGATCAAAACACCAACCAAGAATGAGGACATTCCATCTGATGAGGTTGCCCCATGAGTATCCAGATACTCCCTGAGCCGAGCTAGACTTTCCCTCATAGCATGGATGTTGTCTATCCCAAAGAAAACTATCTGATTTGCAAAGAGAAATATTGGATTAGCAAACTAGTAACACAGATATCATAAGTCAAAAAGGACAAACTTTAAGAGACCTCAGATTGGAAATAATTGGAAGATGACTCAGAACCTCCCCCCATGGCACCATTAGCTAAAGCATTTTTTCTTGGTCTTGCATCAGCAATGTAGAGCTTCCTAACCAAAAGTGAGGATGAAATCAGCAAATATCAACTTACATTCTTGATATTAATTACTCATATTAAAAACATGATAAAACAATTCACCTTCCTAAGGAGACGACACATCAATATTTAGGCATCGATTAACTGACCAACAATTCTCAAATAACCAAAAATATAAATTAAGTCCTTAAGTAATTCCAAAATGGACTATGTCATGTTCAGAAGAAGTTCGTGGACTATGTCAAGTTCAGGTAAAATTGGTGAAACAGTCTGACTGCAATAGGGAATTGCTGCAACTGCTCATAATAATTAACTTTTATCCAACAATGCAGAACTAGTCACATAAAGACACGGTGTGCAAAAGGATGTACGTGTCACATTGTTGCAGTGAACACATTGAATACTCTACAAACTTACAAATGCTTTATATAAACAAACGTAATGTGTTTTCTTTAGTTCAATGTGTAGTTTTTGAATACAGCTTATCTGCATAATCCAACTAAACTCATATTTTCCACTACATACATGTGGATCTTGATTCTTAAAATATCATATTCCATTTTTATCGCTGAGCTTTAAGCTACTCCTTATCTCATCTAAATTCTGACTTTTCAATTTTACTTTTTTCACAGGGCGCTTCTAGGGTACCTAGGAGGAAATAAGGATCCCATCTGTGTACAAAACCAGCTATAATGAGCCATTTGTAACTAACATTGGTTATTAAGTAATTTACAGTAAAACTTTGTTTACGAAGACAATGTATAACTTAATAGAAGTATGTTATTATGATTCAATTGGTAGCAATCAACTAAGTAAAATTACAATCATCAAGAATTAGCACTCGCTCAATTTACCACAAGAGAAATTACTCCTTTAAAGGTAAATAACATCTTCAAAGGAAAATTACTTTGTCTTTACAATTGTTATAACCTTGTAGGTAAATTACGCTTTTTTAGGATTATAGTTTTTTGTACTTTACCTCTTAAGAAAGATATTACTCTGTGAAGTTCTCCTAGAATCAACATTAACACAAAATTTGAGATCTCTAATCCTCACAAGCTCAATCATTTTACAATTCGTAACCTGAGGATGTAGTTGTCACCAGTAATTATCCAATAATAATATAAAACTCCTCAAATAGTTATAATTGATAGTAGATGGTGGTTTGTAATTTTTCATCATTAATAGTAACTTCCCTTTACAGAGTAACTCGACGATAAAATCACTTAGTAATAATCCAGACATATGGTAATTCTGCTGATCTCTGATCCTCACAAGTTCAATCATCTTACACTTCATAAGATGAGGATGTTGCTGTCACCAGTAATTATCTAATAATAATACAATCTTCCTCAAATAGTTATAATCGGTAGTGGCAGGTGGTTTTTAATTTTTCATCGTTAGTAGTAACTTCCCCTTACTTTGAGTAACTCGGTGATAAAATCACTTAGTAATTATCCTAACATATAGTAACTTTGCTTAGTTCCTTTTCTCAATAATTATACCCCCAATAACTGCAGTATGCCTGCAGTCGTATTATGCCTAAAGCTAATATGTTTCCTTTAGACGTAGTAATTTAGCCATAGATTTTGCAGCATGAAGTAACTCAGTGATCAACCCATGGCCTTCTAAAGTACCTTAAATTGTAGTAAGAGACAGAACTTATAATCAGTAACTGCACTCTATAATCGTAAATTACCTATAAGTCCATGAAAACGATGATTAATATTCTACCCTAAGAGATAGCAAATTACCTTAAAGTCTCGTATGCTCGAAGGTCTTAATGATTTGTAACTTCTCTTGAGAAATAGTAAGCGACATAAAATTATTGTAACTTTCTGTTTCCCCATTCTTACTAAATTCACCTAAATGATTGCGACATTCCTTTCAAGTTTTTATGTCAATGGAGCCTATCCATAGGTAATAATCTTTGGTTGTCATAAGTTTCCTTCATGAATTGTAACATCTATAATCCTACTTCAGTAAACTTCATTCAATGTAAGTAACTTACCACTTTAACAGGCAATAAATAACATTTTTTTTAAGTAGATCTGAGAAAAAGAAATTTCAACTTTAAATCCAATGGCCAATATTCTAAATGGACCGGCCCAGAAAACACCCTACTGCACCACAGATTTTTCCTTTGTTATGAGATTCTAGCTTTCAACATCAAAAGAAAAGAAGAAAGATTCTTTCTCCTCAATCAACCAAGCATCATCTCCTCAGTTGCAAGGACTTAAAATATACCTGGGGCCCAAGTAGGATAACTAATCCTAAGTTCCTCTGTTACTTCTATTTATAAAAGGTCTGGCTATGGATATAGTGCTTGCCCTAGTTGCTACCATTCTCTCACAAGAAAAGAGAGGTGAGAGTCAGTCATCTTAGAGGCCAAGCCAAGCTCAACTGATCAAATGCCTTTCAGAGATATGGTCCACATAGCAGTCTCATTAGCAAATAACGTTTAGTTTCCACAGGACTTCCTTCATGTTCGACTGCAAAAGCTCTTTACCTCTTTCTCTCAGCCTTCTTCTCATACTCTAAATCGGTTATTACCAACCAAGAACCCAGCCATTTTCTCCCCCAAAATTTCAGTGCTTCTAAAAGGTCAGTAACTGGAGAACTTTCCAGGCACAGCCACTGCTGTAGCTGCAATCGTCATTACATAATGTCATAACAACCATTATTAAGGAGATTTTAACTATCGAAGCAACAGCAGGAACAGAACTTGCCACTGTTATTGTTAAGTGCTGCTACAGCTGTCACAACTCTGATTTCAAACAATAATTAGGACCAAACATCTGAGCAAAGGAAATTTAAAGTGCCCACCTCCGCATCCCCTTAACACCAGAAATGTTTGAGCAAAGTGCAGCTACAAGCTTTTCATCCATGTTGCTGCAAAAAAATATCAGCTGCAAGATGTTTAGAATGGTTCAAAGAACACAGGACATAACCAATTTGAGGCTGCATGATTTACACCAAGAATTCCCCCCCCCCCCCAAAAAAAAAAAAAGAGCATCCCCCCCAAAACAAAAAAAAACAAAAAATATAAGGTTTCAGCCCCAGGGTGCTGTTGCTCATGTATCTATTCATGCGAATGGGGTCTTCAAATGCATGTTGCTGTGGAAGCCAAGTGGAGAAGTTGACATTACCTCCTCATATTCATCATGAGACCAACCAAGGGCTGGGAAGAACGTGCAAGCACTGCCCCCGTTTCTGTACATCAAAAGTATAGCAGGTCAAATCAGATAATCACCAAAAAGTGTCCACAGATAGGATGCACAGTATATACCTGGATGACACCAGGTAATTACAGGCAATCGACCCCTTGCTCGGAAATTTGAAGCCTGAAGAATTTCTTCATCACTAAAAGAGCAACCATAAAAATTTAAGTCAATCGTCTTATAACATTGATCCAAGATATAGGGAATCTAAGGACTTAAAATATAATTTTGAGCTGCACCTAATGCATTTTGGAACAATTAAGGCAAATGGGTAGGTCTGGCACAGTGTATAGTCTGCATTCACACTACTTATTCTCCACAACTCATTAGCCACTGTGAACGAACAATCTTCTACTATACTCATTGAAGCACGGTGAGATCTTCTTCCAATAAGCCGAAAATACTCGTTCAACAAACGCAACTTGGGATTAGTGTTTCTGAACTTGGAAGGTCCTGAGACAAAGGCATAAAGATCCCATAGTCCAGCTGGCTTGGTACATCTCAGCAGTGCATCAAATATCGCACGTCTCTGGAAAATTTGGATATTTAGCAATATTAGATTTTTCACAAGCTCATTTCCTCTGATCATGATTCGCGTCTATCAGATTGATAAATAGAAAAGCATCTTTCTTCTCTAAAGAAATTGCTTTATGAATCTCCATCAACAGATCATCAAAAAATACAATGACAGACTTACATTCCTAGTGAAACTACTCGTCAACATACTCTTAAATCATGAGTCACAGAATTCCATGCTAAAAATTTTTAAACACTTGCTTTCTCATGACTTCAATTCTACAAGTGAGAACCAATGTTCACAAGAATTATCACAAGTGAGAACCAATGTTTACAGAAGTTAGCACGAACATCAGACATTTGTCTTTTCTTATGCACACACCACAGCAATCCCACTCTTCATACTCTTGAGTCTTTGTTAGTTTACAGCGTTCATGAGATTCATATCTAGTCTCACTTAGCACTAGCTTTGCTTGGTCTTATTTGTCTGTTTTTTTCATTTTTGTCATTGTATTTTCCTTATGTACTAAAACAGTCCCCCTTTCAATGACGAAGGTTTTTATTCATATGACAAAATTAGCTATTTGTATTAATCGATTCTCACTATTTACTCTCGTTAGCAGGTAGATGAACACCTAAGGGAGAAAAGAAGTCTCCCTTGAATCAGATCAAAACTCAATGAAAAGCTACAACGAGCATTTAACAGGGAACAGTATGAACAAAAGGAGGATGTGGAAAGGTAGAGAAAACAATGAGAGATCCCAGCACAAAAGACAATAAAATGATCGTAAAATTTCAATATGAATCTATCTATCTTGATAGGCAAGGGTATACTTGATAAGCTCCACTTGCTTTTGAAGCTATTGTATTCAATTGAAAGGAAAAAATAAAAATAAAGGAAGTGTACAATTCTTTCAAGCTATATAGTAAAAATCACATCATGCTTTTACCAGAATCTCCCCATCTAGAAAGAAAATTTGTGACAACTTAACACAACAAAGTGATGTCATGATTCTCTTGCAGTGGCATTAAGGAGATGGCAAACCCATTCAGAAAGAAAGTTTGTGAGTACATCAATAACAAGATAAAAAACCATCACAAGACTCTGAAACTTAAGACAAGTAGAAAATGCACTAAGATCAACAAAGATTGGGATATATGTCAGACATTTATGTCAAGCTCTCTTCAGATACAAAATTAAAAGTACACCAACAATACAGACAGAAGATTCTAACCTGCTTAGTCCGAGGGCGAAAGCCAAAGACAATAATTCTCATATCTTTACCTGAGAAAGCAGGAAAATACCGGAAGAAATATTAATGAAGCAGTGAAAGTAGGATATTTAACTTCAAGCAACAAAAGAGTAAATCAGCCAATCGGCACTTATAGGAAAAGCCAATGCAATCATAATCATGTAGCAAGGCAGCAGTTTACACCGGCATAAAAAGGAAAGCAGCACAAAGCAAATTCAATACCAATAAAGCTTTTTTCATGGGGAAACTGTGTCTTCCATTAAAAAAAAAAAAAAGAGGTATCCACTGATAAAAAGAATCAATAAAGCAATCTATCCATCTGAAGCAAATCAAATCAAAAAGGAAAAGATAAGTAAAAGAAAAACTAAAAAAGAATCAAACTGGACTGTTGACCAATCATTTGACCAAGTAACAAGGCAAGGGTTTGTCAACAAGCTAAACATACACTTCTCCAACAAAATGGCTGAGAGGGGTCTGGGCAATACATCTCTTCCAAAAAACTAAGTAGAGGTTAAATTTATGAGAGGTGTCCTTTGTTAGAAGCAAATAGGGGCTAAGGAACTGGAATAAAAAAAAAATTGTAAACACATCAAATTAATGGGTTGTCCCACTTTGAGCAAGCATATGAAAGAGTAGGCCTTTAAGAACTGTCCTCGAGAGTGGTTTCAACCCAAGTTGACATTGGTCTTTCTTTTTCCTTTCCTTCCACTTCTTCATGTGATTCCCCAAAATAAACTCATACATTATTACTACTGGTTAGTACTATACATTTCTCAACTTACTGAGACTTTCCACTGCTTCATTTGCACCAAAATATTGCCTTGCTTTCGGTCAAACTCAAAAGCTACTTTTACCTCCTTTCTCATAGGTCAATAGTGATCTGAATCTTTCCATCTTTTGCCTGTCTGTACGTCTAACAATATATAGCTTTCAGTTTGACCAGTGTTTCTTTCTTCGGAACTCTAATAAACTCATATATTTCAATCATTTATAATGATGATCATGAAAGTTTGAGGAACATAATAAATTTATACATTGCTTTTTCTTTCAAGCAGAAGAGAGAACAACCCTGCCAAGTATCCACTGAATCCCTAGAAGAAATCTACCTTTACCAAAGAAGTACGGTTTCTCAAATATAGAAGTCTACACCAGATCCACACTATTAAAACTCGAGAAAAAGACTAGTGGAAATCATGCTTAAAACAAAAATAAGCATCCAACTTCCAGCATTTATGAATGATACCAATGACTTGAAGCAGCCGTTGAGAAGGGTTCTTTTCAGGCTGACGTGGCACCGATTGACCTTTTACAGCCTATGATTCCTCAAAAGCAATCAGCATAAATCAATTATTAATTTATGCATGAGATAATCGAGATAACATTAGCATCACCAATAGAAACAACTGCATACATGTGAATAACAACCATACATAAAGGGTGAACTTGGAAGAACTTTTGAAATCGTACATATTTATTTTCTCTCCAAAATTTGCTTTCTCACCAAAAAGAAAAGCAGTTTATATTAACAGAATAGCAAACAAGATTCTGACAATGTCAGTAGTCATATGTTCTAAATTTTTAAAGTGTTTCAATTTAGGGTTAATACTACGAAAAACTCTAAACTTTGCTCACTGTGACACATTTACCCTAAACTTTTTTTTATGACACCAAAAACCCCAAACTATATCTCCAATGATACATTTACTCTAAAAAAATTTTTGTGACACCAAAAACCCCAAACTGTATTTTTGTGACATATTTACCCTATAATTTTTTTTTTCTTTTTTTTCCTAGAAAAAAGCTTGACTGGCAAGCTCCACCAGCCACTGCTAGAGGGCGGCAAAGCCCTGGCCGGCGGCCGGCCAGGGCTCGCCGCCCTCTGGCCAGCCTCACCAGCGGCCGGCGAGGCCTCGCCTAGGCTTCGCCGGCCGTGGACGAAGGCAGCGGCTGGCTGGGAGGCCGCCGGAAGACAGGTTTCAGGAAGCGCTGCCTCTGGATGGCGAAGCAGCAGAAGATGCGCGTCTACATCCTCTACCACTGCACCTACATGCTTCTCTGTTGGCACGAGCACTCCATCTCCAATTGATGCCGCGATTCCCTTTTCCCCAAGAGCGATCAGGAGGAAGGGGCTGTCAAATTCAGGGTTCAAAGTTGGAAGATTCGGCCGCACCTATCACGGAAGACGCGATTTTTCCCCCCAAGACCCCACCTCCATTTCTTGACGACAGAGAGAGAGGCGGAGGTTCTTTTCAGGTCGAATTGGAGCCAAGTCAACAAGGGTTTGTCGCGGAACGGACGATCCTCCAATTCTTGAACCAGAAAGCTCCTCTCCTCCGGGTTGAATACAGGCCCAGAAAAGATGGCACCTCGGAGGCTGTCTTGTGACAAGAAAAGAGCACCCGAGACCCACACCAGTCCCTCAACCTCATCGCCAGAAAAGCGAGTGATGATGATGTAAAGAAGAGATTTATGTAAATGTCGATTGCGTTTCTCTCCATTGATCAATGAGTTTCATCCATTCTTCCCTGACAGGATTGGGCAGCCTCCCCTGAGCAGCCCCACCCAAATTTGAGTGAGGCAGCCTCACCCAGGCTTCACTGGCCGCGAGTGAAGGCGGCGGCTGGCTGGAGAGGCAGGCCCACCCAGATCTGGGTGAGGTCTGCGGGCGAGGCCGGGCAAAGGGTGGCGAGCCCTAGCCGGCCTCCGGAGAGGGCTTCGTCGCCCTCTGGCAGTGCCTAGCGAGCTCCGCAGCTCCAATGGCCGGCAGAGCTCGCCGGCCAAGTTTTTTTTTTTTGAAAAAAAAAAGTTTTAAGGTAAATGTATCACAATGGATAAAGTTTGGGTTTTTTTGTCTCACAAAAAAAAGATCAGGGTAAACATGTTACAATGGGTAAAGTTTGGAATTTTTCATGGTATTGACCCTATAATTTAAACACAGTGCAATTTCAAATGCTAAAAGAAAGCATGAGCAAAAAGTTGAAAAGGAGTCCTCCCAAACCACCCTAAGGAAATACAAAAAGCAAAAACGTTTGATAAAGCTGGGCCAGCCTTGGGGAGATGCATGAATTGCATTTCTAAAGTCCTCCAAAGGCCTTTTTCTCAATGCAAGTCCTACCAAGCTTTTGGCTTTGAGTATTTAATGAATGCTAATGCATGTATTCGGGGGTCCTAACACTGCCAAAAATCCCAAACCGGTACACCCATGCCACGTTAGCCGCAAACTAATTTTTGTGTCACAAAAACTCTCAAGCCCATACACCCATGTCACATTTACCCCAAAAAATTCCAAATTTACCACAATTTGGGGTAAATGGGGCGCAGTTGTACCAGTTTGGGACTATTTTGGACATACAAGTTATTTTAGGGTAAATGTGGCAAAGATGTATCAGTTTGGGAGTTTTTATGACACAAAAACTAGTTGTGGCATAAATGCAGTACAAGGGTACTAGTTTGCGTTTTTTGTGGTATCAACCCTTTTGTTTTCTTCCAATTTTGCCCTCGCTAAACTTTAGAAATTCTAGTTTTACCTTCACCATGCAAGATGGGGAGCAAGGTCAGATCTGACTGCCAGTGAACCAGATCTGACCGTTGGCAGGAAACCTCAGGTGAGGGCCACCTAGGGTCGACTTGGGGTCGCACTGGCTCACTGGCATTTGGAAATCACACTGTCGGTTGCTGAACTTCTATTTTTTTTTTAATTTGAAAATAATAGCTAAAGTCCTTTACAAATGTAGTTTTTTCCAAACAACATATAACCCCAAGTTACTTCTCAGTGCACTTTTTAATTACATTTTACTAAACACTATTTGCATTTCAAAGGAACCTTTTAACTTAAAACCCTTTGCATTTCCCCAAAGGCTTTCTCCAAAAGCCAAAGGAAACGCAGCCTAAGCACTCAGAATGTCCAGAAATGCAAAAATAAGAGGAACTTACAATCTTTCCGATCTTCTCAATAGTTGCCAGTGGTACAGTTCCCAGTGGAATGATATTCCTAGTTCCTTCACTCTTGGGAAAAAAGAAATGTCAATAAAGCGCGAAACACGTAAAAGTGATGTATAATAATTTGACACATGGATTAATTGCTTCAATTTCGTGAGAGAAGATGAGATTGTGTCCCCTCATGCTTCAAACATCTTAGATGTGACATTCTAGGATCACAACATAGATATTATTAATTGCATTCAGCAGCAACAGCTCCAAACTTTGTGTGGAAATGTAGTAGGTAAATGGAATGCAGAAAATGGTATCTAGGCATGTTCATTTAGTACAAACACTTTCTATAAGCCATTACTGCTTCTGCTAGGAGACATGCAGGATTTTGTTCATCAAAAACTAGTGCAGCAATCTTTAACAAGAAAAGACATAATTACATACAAGAAAAAAGGAAAATCAGATTACTTTGTTCCAAGAAAAGATTACAAAAAAGATTTTTATAGATGCAGACTCACCAGAAAGAGAATACGATAATTTGTCACTAACACAGTACCCGCTTCATCAGTGTTAACAAGGACTACACCATACCCCTGTAAGATAGTAACCATACATGAACTGTATGTTCTGAAAACAAATAGTAAATATAACTAATCATGATTATGAAATCAGAAACCATTATTCTGATGGTACACCTAGCACCCTTAATGATTTAACTCTTTCTAGAGACCTTAACTCTGTCTCTAGAAGTGATTCTTTACTACATGGATTTATCTGCACTAATGCCTTCATCTCAATGCAGAGGTGTTAAAGCCAAATGAAAGATATGAAAGGAACAGAAAAGGCACTGCCAGAAATGGCTGGACACGGAAGAAAGGGGCATTACTTTCCCATTAACCACCAAACACAATCTAGGAATAGGTGAAGGACGAATAAGAGCACAAACAAACCGAATGCTGATTGATTTTCGAAGCATTATCTTCAATCCAGATGCCTTGATATCTATTAAGTAAAAGGACAGATGGCAAAGAAGCCATCCAATTGTCATCATATCTAAGTTCCAGCACTATGCAGTTCTTTCTTCTTCTAATAATGAAAAAACTGCTCTGCTATTCCACAGATGATCCCTGTGGAAGTAATATACCACCCGGGCAACCAACCCCCAAAAGAACAACAACAAAAAACAGAAGAGAAACAATAATATCAAATTAAAGCAGAAGAAAAAAGATACTAAAAGCAATCTAACTTTAGGTGACCACCATGGTCAATTGATTTTAAAACCAACTATCAACCACAACTCAGCATACGGCCAATTAACCTATAAAGAGACTCCAAAATTCAACTCCATCACTCTATTAGCTAGCCCAAGCCCTTAGACTAACTCCCAGCATACAATAATCAAATAAGTGAGAATCCAAGTGGGTAGTTACATAATCTTCTTCTATCCAAAGAAATGCTTGCGATCTAACATTTTCAGAGTAATCATAATATCCATAACTCTTTATTGAATGTGTCTCTGTAATGTTTCATCCTTCTTTGCTACTATGCACCAGTGGAACTGAATATCTGGAACACCCACACCATTAAAGGTCCATACTAGAAATCTTAGACTACTTCAATAAGAAGTTCATCGACCATATGGCGGCAAGAAGGCACTCGACATAGGCAGTGAAAAACCTCAAAATTTTCTCAAAAATCAGCTTTTCAAAGCCACGAAGATTCTCTTTAATTTCGGCACTGGATCAGTTCCCCAAATGAAAAAAAAATGTCCAGATAAAGATGTTATGTTCACAAACTCCTGTGGCAGCAAATGTGACCAGCTAATCTCCTCTCCACTTCAGTGGAGAAGGCCCACACAAAGAAGACGTCACCGAACATGAGAATTAATGTAAATTTCAAATGTGACAATGCATAAGTGCTGATTACCACGTTCCATAGGCTATTCAAATGGGGATGGCCCGTCACAGCAGGATGATATTATTCTACATCCCATAAATCATGAACTAATGATAGTAAACTAAACAGAAAGTAAACCATGGTGCTTCTTAGTTCAGCAGAGAAATGGAACCATCTGAGACTCCATCCGACCACATCACAACCGTTGTTTGGTTAAATTGGGGTAAAGAATCAATAAGATTATAAGCCCAAAATGTGGCGACCCATTGAAAAGACCCCTATCCAAATAATCTGCGGTACTGACCTCAGCAACTACATAGGTAAGCGGGGCGTCATCTAGATTAACGAGGTTTTGCAAGTGAAATCCAGTGAGAAAAGCTACCCAAATCCCGTCTTTATGAATTTAAGCAGCGTGCAAATCAGGTAAAGCATCTTTACGATTCTTATCGATCTAGGCAGGATGCACCGACAAGTACACGGCAAATTCTAGCCCGGAGCCCAGAACCAGAGTCCTATCCAATACAAAAACGATGCTAAAAGAATCCCCACAATGATCAATTTCCACATCACGGGAAAACAAATTGACCTACCTCCGCAACGACTTCTTCGGCCTCGAGCAAGAAATCGCACTTGACAAGGGAGACGGACCTCGAAATCGGCTGCCAAAAAAAAACACCAATCGATCCCAAAAAAAACTGCAAATTCAATCCCAGGCACGCATCACGGCATCAACTAGAAAATCACAGCCACGGGAAGAAAAAGAAGGTACCGACCTCGATCTTGGTCCATTCAAGGACGTCCCAGCTGCCGGCGCCCTCCATCTTCTCCGGCTCGGGAGGACTTCCGCCGAGCGGCGTCGCCCTGGACGACCGACGGATGCGGCGAAACGGGTCGCCCTCCGCCACCAGCAAATTGTCGTTTTTGGGGCTTCCAGAAGCGGAAGAGAGAGAAAGGGCGTAGAGAGAGAGAGCACCTACCGTTCAAAAAAGTCCTTCCATTCCTTTTATTGTCGTTTTTGAGGCTTTCACGAAACCAAGTTTAGATTTACGCGATGTCGTCCCGCGGAATGCCGCAATCCGCATAACTAGATTTTAAGAAAATCCCCCTAATTTAATTTAACTTCAATTTAATCTGATTCACCGCGAGATCGCTTGTGATTACGCCACGTGGATAAGAATTTTATGACGTGAAGTTTGGTTCTCGACTTATTAGTACATAAAAAGCATCCAAGCCCAAGTTCTAGAAAAGAAAAAGTTTAAATTATATACAATTTATAAAAGTATTTATGTCAGGAAAATTTAGGTGCATTTGTTTTTATAGAAAAAATGAACCTTTTTTAAAAAATGTTTTCAATAAATTATTTTAAAGGAAAACAACGTTATTTTATGGTGTTTAGTTGAATCTTAAAAAAAAATCTAAAGTATTTTCTATCGTTTAGTATCTTGAAGAGAGAAGGATAAAAAAACATAAAGAAAATAAAAAAAAAGGTTGCAGGCCTTCGGTCCTTGGCCTATGATTAAGGTAAAGGATCAGCTGACTTCCTCTCCATCCATGTCGTCCATTCATTTCCCTGTCCCTAATGAAAAGACAGCCCCCTCCCCCAAAAACGTTGGATCCCTTAGGGATCCATATCCTGATTAATTCACTAGGCATTTCCAGGATCGGTCACTTGCTAAGGAAGAAGGAGCAAAAAAAAAAAAGAAGAAAAAATTAGATATGGAATTCCAACTTTTTAAAAAAATATTTTTAGAAAGATCCTAAACACTAGTACTTAGGAACAAATATTAGGATTTTTTTACTCAAGCATAGAGATTCAGATCCAAACACTAACGGCTAATCATATTCCAAAGAACAATTTTTGATTATTCAAAAGCAAAAATCATTTTCCTAAATTTAAGTTTTGGTTGGAAAATATTTTTTGGTTGACTCATTTTTCTAAGCAAAACGAATGCTAGAATATGACGGCTATTTTTTCCCATAAAATATTTTTGCGAAACAAATACACCATTGTTTGGAATTTGATGAGATGGAACGAGTGTAAACAAGTCTTCCTTTTAAAATGATAGAGTCTATTTTAAGATTTTAGGTAAACACGAGAAAAATGTTGCCACCATTCTATAAAAATGAGTTCTTGAACAATAATTTCCACAAATGTTAAACTTTCAACAAAATAAACAATCCTAGTGCACATTCTAATGGTCATGTTGAATGAAACAGTTGATTAGATCAATGCAAAACGTGTTTGTTTTACATTTTAGATCAACTTCATATTTGTACCATCTTAAATTAAACTTCAATTTGGTTTGCTCCTTCTTTCTTAATAGTGATTTTGCTTTTTAATTTTTTTTTGTGATAGACCGTGCTTCTTGCGTGCATATTTAATTAAACAATGACTACCTATTACACGTACGGCCCACTGAATAACTTCTCAGTTTCTTTCTTAAAAAATGATTTATTTCTCCTCGTACTTAACCCACAGCATTAACATGATATAAACAAACGAAGATGTAAAGCCGATGCGAGATACTATTCTTAGGTTCTATAGCCCCATGTTATCGGCTAACGTGACAACATTGTTTGCCAAAATCCAATTATAAATCGACACATGTTATTGATGTGAATAAATTAACAATTTGGCCTAAATCTTTTTACACTCTCTTGCTCCTCCTCCATCCACGGCCACCGCTGAGTCTGATCTTCGCCCCTCCCCTACCATGGCCACCGGCGGAGTAGTCGATGCCGCGGCCAAAGTGACCACTGTTTACGTCCAAGCCGAGCCACCCCTCTGTCGTCTTTGTGGTCGGCTCCGTCTTCCTTTGCCTTTTTTCGTCTCTTGATCGGAACCAATGGCGTTGCGGGCATCGTATCCAGCCATGGCCGAAGAAGGTCGGGGACATCTTCGCATGCTCAAAGTTGTGCCGATGGCTTGGTCGTGGAGATGGTTCGCCGGGATGGTGCAGTCCGAGTCGAGAGGCCAGTGATCTCTAGGGCCGGTGAAGAGCTCCGTCGCCACATCAACTGCTAATTTGGTGCGATAAAACTACTAAATATTTTTCTTAAAGCAGAAAGGGAAGGAGAGAAAGGTGATAAATAAGATATACTGTTTTATGTCTCTGTCATGTATTTTTATGACGATAGTTACTAAACTTTTTTATAACATATCTTCAAGAAAACAGCTCTTAACGCAGCATTTTCCATTCTCTGCAACGTACATTCCTCTTTCTCCTTCACAACATCTCGTGCCTAAAGTCCGCATATCACCTTCTACATCATGCTAATGTCGCTAGGTATTAATTTATGCCTCGAGCTTAAGTTACAAATTAAATCGGATTTGTCGGAAGATTTTGATTAGTATAGAATTAGGGCGTTGTTTTTTTAATATGGATCATTATCTTGGATTTTGTAATGGATGTATGAACCCAAGACTCGGCGCAAGAGAAGCGATGGCGCTCTTCATTCGAGTTTTGACCGGTTGACCAAGATTCCTTAACGTGGGTGTTTTCTTTGGTGGCTATTATGGTCAACGAGATTCGAAAGGTTGATCTTATCCTCCACTCTTTTTAGGGCTTATCGCATAAAGAAGAAAGAATGTGGGCGTGGGTTCCTTCCTGCGCACCATAGCTGCCCAGAAGAAAGAAAGAAAGCCGTCATACGAAGAGAGAACGAAAAAGTGCAGAAAGTCATTGTTTTTCTGCCGTCTGTAGAGCTTGGCGTTGGCCTTAAAGACGCAAGGTATGTGCCTTGAGTTCACATTCATTTGAGTAGTTTTATTTATAAGTACTTGGCTTTGGACTTAACCAAAGTGCGAAAAGTATCTGAATGCGCGAGCGATTGTAACTCTAATTCTGCGACTATAGACCATTATTTGCTACACTATGAACCGTTAGCAATTCGGCTTGTATATGGGGTATCCACAATACCCGATTTCCGAATTAAACACACAGAATTAATGTCCTTCGCGAGCCGAGCCACATAATAACCAAACCGAAAAGATAATACTGCTTGGATTTTCGTTTTTTCCATTTTTTTCAAAAAAAAAAAAATTGGACCTTCTTCTTCTTCATCCCCTTTTGCATGCCTCTATCATAGCAAGTCATCAAACTCCAAGGTTCTCTCCGGTACAGCAAGTCAACAAGCTCGAGAGTCAAACACTAAGCCATGGACAGATCTTGTTTTCGCCATGCGAGCTCCGTAACACCATCAATCAGACAATCTTCGCCAGCGACCTGTCTCCTCCAGATCTGGAGATGCTTCACTCGAATTGGATTGGGACGATAAAACACCTTTGACTGAAAGTCATCTGTTTTCGTGAAAGGATCCGACATATAATATTATAAGAATACAAGGAAACCAATAAATACACTTCAGTGGAATTTAATCTGAAAACTGTAGTTAGGATGCAGGCCGGATTTTAATTAAATGGAAAATAATTTAAAATTACAGTTGTGACACAAGAATTGAAAGACAAATACCTTTTGTTTGTTTTGTAAGTCGAGGGCAGCGGGTGGGCTACAAAGAGCAGGAGGTGGCAATTTAAAGCCCACAATTGGCGATTACAATCTAAGATTATAAACAGTTACCACAACTTCACCATTCAACGGTTTCTAAGACTCAAACTCAACAATTACATTGACTATATTACTAGATGGCTACATCAATAGTTATCTTGATGGTTTCATCGACTCCACGACCTTTACGGTTACTTATTGGATGGGTCAACTCTACCTTTTGTCAATTCGTTCGGGCTGTCGATTCATTAAGTTGTCGATTTGTTAAGTTGTCTATTATTCTTTTCATAAATGAGAAAGCTCTACTCTCATTGACTAAGTTTATTACATGTCGACGATGAGAAGAGGTTGGTATTTTTTTTTATGTATAAACAGATGCCCATCCTAAAAGAATGGGATAATAAAGAGTCACCATGTGCTCTCTCATCATCAGCAAATTTGATTTATCTTTGCCAATTTTTTTATTAGACCCATTATCTGGCTTGTGTTTTTCCATAATAAACATGTTATGTGTAAAGTTTTAAGACTCAACTACTCAACAATTACATTGACTACATTATTAGATGGTTACATCGACGGTTATCTTGATGGTTTCATCGACTCCACGACCTTTACGGTTCCTTATTGGGTGGGTCAACTCCACATTTTGTCAATTCGTTCGAGCTGTCGATTCATTAAGTTGTCGATTTGTTAAGTTGTCGACTATTCTTTTCATAAATGAGAAAGCTCTACTCTCATTGACTAAGTTTATTACATGTCGACGATGAGAAGAGGTTGTTATTTTTTTTATGTATAAACAAATGCCCATCCTAAAAGAATGGGATAATAAAGAGTCACTATGTGCTCTCTCATCATCAACAAATTTGATTTATCTTTGCCAATTTTTTTATTAGACCCATTATCCGGCTTATGTTTTTCCATAATAAACATGTTATGTGTAAAGTTTTAAGACTCAATTACTCAACAATTACATTGACTACATTATTAGATGGTTACATCGACGGTTATCTTGATGGTTTCATCGACTCCACGACCTTTACGGTTACTTATTGGGTGGGTCAACTCCACCTTTTGTCAATTCGTTCGAGCTGTCGATTCATTAAGTTATCAATTTGTTAAGTTGTCGACTATTCTTTTCATAAATGAGAAAGCTCTACCCTCATTGACTAAGTTTATTACATGTCGACGATGAGAAGAGGTTGTTATTTTTTTATGTATAAACAGATGCCCATCCTAAAAGAATGGGATAATAAAGAGTCACCATGTGCTCTCTCATCATCAACAAATTTGATTTATCTTTGCCAATTTTTTTATTAGACCCATTATCCAGCTTGTGTTTTTCCATAATAAACATGTTATGTGTAAAGTTTTAAGACTCAACTACTCAACAATTACATTGACTACATTATTAGATGGTTACATCGACGGTTATCTTGATGGTTTCATCGACTCCACGACCTTTACGGTTACTTATTGGGTGGGTCAACTCCATCTTTTGTCAATTCGTTCGGCTGTCGATTCATTAAGTTCGATTTGTTAAGTTGTCGACTATTCTTTTCATAAATGAGAAAGCTCTACTCTCATTGACTAAGTTTATTACATGTCGACGATGAGAAGAGGTTGGTATTTTTTTATGTATAAACACATGCCCATCCTAAAAGAATGGGATAATAAAGAGTCACAATGTGCTCTCTCATCATCAGCAAATTTGATTTATCTTTGCCAATTTTTTTATTAGACCCATTATCCGGCTTATGTTTTTCCATAATAAACATGTTATGTGTAAAGTTTTAAGACTCAATTACTCAACAATTACATTAACTACATTATTAGATGGTTACATCGACAGTTATCTTGATGGTTTCATTGACTCCACGACCTTTACGGTTACTTATTGGGTGGGTCAACTCCACCTTTTGTCAATTCGTTCGGGCTGTCGATTCATTAAGTTGTCGATTTGTTAAGTTGTCGACTATTCTTTTCATAAATGAGAAAGCTCTACTCTCATTGACTAAGTTTATTACATGTCGACGATGAGAAGAGGTTGGTATTTTTTTTTATGTATAAACAGATGCCCATCCTAAAAGAATGGGATAATAAAGAGTCACCATGTGCTCTCTCATCATCAGCAAATTTGATTTATCTTTGCCAATTTTTTTTATTAGACCCATTATCCGGCTTGTGTTTTTCCATAATAAACATGTTATGTGTAAAGTTTTAAGACTCAACTACTCAACAATTACATTGACTACATTATTAGATGGTTACATCGACGGTTATCTTGATGGTTTCATCGACTCCACGACCTTTACGGTTCCTTATTGGGTGGGTCAACTCCACCTTTTGTCAATTCGTTCGAGCTGTCGATTCATTAAGTTGTCGATTTGTTAAGTTGTAGACTATTCTTTTCATAAATGAGAAAGCTCTACTCTCATTGACTAAGTTTATTACATGTCGACGATGAGAAGAGGTTGTTATTTTTTTATGTATAAACAAATGCCCATCCTAAAAGAATGGGATAATAAAGAGTCACCATGTGCTCTCTCATCATCAACAAATTTGATTTATCTTTGCCAATTTTTTTATTAGACCCATTATCTGGCTTATGTTTTTTCATAATAAACATGTTATGTGTAAAGTTTTGAGACTCAACTACTCAACAATTACATTGACTACATTATTAGATGGTTACATCGACGGTTATCTTGATGGTTTCATCGACTCCACGACCTTTACAGTTACTTATTGGGTGGGTCAACTCCACCTTTTGTCAATTCGTTCGGGCTGTCGATTCATTAAGTTGTCGATTTCTTAAGTTGTTGGCTATTCTTTTTATAAACGAGAAAGATCTACTCTCATTGACTAAGTTTATTTCATGTCGACGATGAGAAGAGGTTGGTATTTTTTTTTATATATAAACAAATGCCCATCCTAAAAGAATGGGATAATAAAGAGTCACCATGTGCTCTCTCATCATCAACAAATTTGATTTATCTTTGCCAATTTTTTTTGTTAGACCCATTATCCGGCTTATGTTTTTCCATAATAAACATGTTATGTGTAAAGTTTTCATGTGGACCTCTATCATTGTCCTTAAGTAATTGCTCATATTTAGACACTGCCATTGTCAATTGGAGTAAATCAGCAAAGTTTTGGCATTTGAATTTTTCTCTCAAATTGAAAGCTAAATTTGTGAATACTTTCCCTGAGAGTGAAGTGAGGTGTTTATTTTTAGCTTCCTTAAATTGAGCGACATACTGATTAATCAACCCGTTATCATATTGATAAATTCTAGTCAAATTAGTAATCAATACCTTAAGTATTGTTCCATAAAATTGAGAATAGAATTGTCTACACCTCTCAACTTAATTATAGATTGAATTAGGAGATATATTTATATACCAAGTAAATGTAGTTTTTGATTAATGTAAAGGGAACAATCTTACCCTTAGGAATTCATTTGTTCCTATCTCTCCACAATGGGCAATAATTTGACCAATGTGTTTGACAGTCAATTGATCATATTCGTCGATGAGCACAAGGAAGTCAAGAGTTTTGAATTCTCTTAACGTAGCGTGTTATTAACCTGAGGATGTGACTTTTTATATAATAGTCTATCAATTCCTCTATCAACACCTATTGGTTATGTAACTATACCAATCAAATGTTGAATATTTGTAAGTTGATGGATTTGACCTTCTTGGCCCCTAGGTTCAAGATAAACAGGTCGATACCTTGTTGTCTCCTAGGTTAATGATAGATAGATCATTAAGCTTCGCTGTCCTACCCTCTAGGATTAGGATTCAAATGTTGATCATGCATCAAATTGTTGACACTAGGACTGATTAGCACATTTAGCTTATATGGTGAATTTATTGCATTTGGAGGTAAGATTGGACTAGAAGGTCTCATATTATCCCATTTGGAATTGTCTGAATAGGAGGTCCATTCATGGAATATTTGGATTTGCCATATTATTGTTGACAGTATTAATTTGGATGGAATTAACTTGGTCATTTTTACTGACCTAATTAATTTGAGGGATAAGTATACTAAAAATCTTAAAACTTATCATGAAAGTACTATTAAGTCTTAAAACTTTTAGAAAATGTGATCAAGTTCAAAAGTTTGTCAATTAATGCAATTAAGTCCATCCATTAATTGTATCCAACTTGATAAACGAAAAATATAAAACAAGTTTTAGAATTTGATTGCATCAACTTGATCAGTTTTAGAATTTAATTGTACTTTTTAAAAATTTTAAAACCCAATTATATTTTCGTGACAAATATTGAGATAACCGATACACTTTTCCTTTTATTTAGTTGGGTTTTTTAGGCCTTTTTTAAATCCTCACTAGTGATGAGATCGTTTGGTCTGAATTATTTGCACTATTCAATTGACAAAGACTTGTAACATACCTAGAACTCATCGTGTCCAGTTGGATCGGTATGGACTGATTGGATGTACCAAGGCTTGAGATGACATCATTGATCGTGTCAACAGCCATCCGCTTTGTTGCATTAGAGAGATGTCTCATCATCTCTAAGTTGCCATCTCATTTTGTAATTCCTTGAATAGCCACTAAAGTGGGGTTCAATGCTAACTCCCTTAATTGTTCTTCAGTGAGGTGCCGTGAGATGTCGCCATCCCCACCTTGACTTGTCTTTCACAACAAGAGAGGTCCGAAAATGGTGAACTTTTCACCAGGCTTATTATTCACAGCAAGATCAGGCTCCAAGTAATTTCTTATTATTGGCATTGTTAATCCTTAGAACAAACCATGAGTGATCTTACTAGGTGTGTCAAAAAGATGTTACACTAAAATTGGGTTTGATGAATAAAATACTTTTCACCAAACCGTTCTTCGGTTTTTTATGGGAAAAGAAAGATTTTGTGATGATTTCAAACTGGAAATATCATAAGAATACAAGGAAACCAATAGCGATACTTTAATGAAATTAATTGATGTCAAATTATACAAAGTCTTATCACAATTTGATTGACAGCAAATTATGGTAAGATAAAGATACAACGTCCGGTCTTGATTGACAACCAAGACCTAAACTACAAATAAGATATATTTCGGAATTTGATAGACTTTGAAAAAACAAAAAACACCTATCCATATATGGCTGTATTGGTGGAGATGTTCCTTTCACACAATTGGGTTTAGGGTTCACCTTCTAAGTATGGTTCCATGATTAAAGTGGGGAACCCTGGCAATAAGTTATTGGGCTAGTCTCTCCCGAGATATTGACCTGTTAATATGTAAATTTGAAGAACTAGCGGAAAGTTAAAAAAAAAAAAAGAAGAAGAAGAAATATCTAGAAGCTATATCTATGATAGGGAAATGAAAGATAATTTAAAGATAATAGGTTTTGTTTGTCTTATGAAGAAGGGTCTACAAAGAATACGATGTGGCTATTTAAAGCTTACTTTTGACTATTACAATGAAGTTTATGAACGGGGATCACAAGCAGAGGTTATAAATTATTACTAAGACTCTACTATTCGAGGGTTACTAAGATGTAGAGGTGAGGAAATTGATCGACATACATATTTTAACTAATGCGGGTCATTGCATTAAAAGTTTTAGTAGATTATAAATTGATCACTTAATAACCTGATATATGTTCAATAAATTTTAAATGAGTCATAACTGAGCTAATTAACTAGTTTTACCTTTTTCTTTTCTTTCTTGACCGGCTGCGACCAGCCAAGATGTAAGGGACGAGCTCGCTAGATTCTAGTGAGGTCTTGGCCTTGTCAGATTGGCGAGCTCAACCTAGACGGCCTTGGGTGAGCTCGTCCGTTGCCCGTGGCTGGTTGCCAAGGGGTGTTGTTGTGGCCAGCATTGGCCACGGAAAAGATCAAAGATAAAATAATAATAATAATAATATTGATTTTTAAGAAATAAAAATTAATGTTAAAATAAAACTAATAAAAATTTGAAAAAAAATTAAACTTCGCAAATATAAAAAATGTAATATAAAAAATATTGTCAAGTAGGGCCCTGTTTGGGAACGTTCATAAACACTAATGTTTCTGTTCTTTTGTGGAACAAAAGAACAGAAACGAGTTTGTTTACACATTTATTCTCGGAAGCAAAAAAGATGTTTTTTTGTTCCTAAAAATACATTTGGACCAATAACGAGAAACAAAAAAAAACTTGCTTCTTGTTCTTGAACATTTTGTTAAAGAACACTTTTTATTTTTTATTTTTTTCTTTTGCCTTTGCAGCCTCCGACCACCTACCGCCGGTAGCCGGCCGGCCTGCCTCCGGCCGCCGGTCCCCGGCCCAACAAGAAGAAAAAACAAAATAAATTACTAATCGTACCAAACACGTTTCTATTATTTTTCTATTTCAAAAATATTTTTACAAAACACTCTATTTTACTCAAAAATTGTTCTATGGAGTAGAAACACAAATAAGTGTTTTTATTCAAAAAATATTCCCTGCCTGAAACAGAAATGTTGTCAAACGCGCCCTAAATTATATTGCATGAAAGTATTTCAACAATATAATTTAAAAAAAAAACATAAGAAATTTTTTTCATAAATTTGGTTAAATTTGTAAATATGTCAATGGGTAGTCTGTCAGCGTGGATCCAGAGAAGACATCCCCGACCATGGAGGTCGAACGAGGTTGGAGGAATACAGCTGAACCCTGTAGACATCCGCGATGGTACATGGGTCCTCATCTAGCTCTAGATCCATGACTTTTGCGAGTCACAAGGAAAGGGCGATCACGTCTCCATGAGCTAAAATCACGACGAAAGCCAGATGCTACGGTATCAACCGATTTAGATTTTCGGTTCCGCCTTGCACATTCGGTATCGTTTCCTCCCCTCGGACAGATTGACTTTGCAAGAATTTTCCATCCAAACACAAAACACAGAAAGACAGCACATGGAAGGATACTGATCTAATTGGCATCGAGTTCAGGGATGAAGGTAACAACATGCCAGAATGTCGGAAGAGAAGAGGGCCTTACTCTGCCTCTGTGTTTTGGCAAAAAAAGAAAAAGAAAATAGGAATACGTGGTATAAAACAGAGGTCCAAATGTCTGGACCATAGGATAGATGGATATCATGTAGTTGATAGCTAGCAACAAGCCTGACTTAGCCAAAACCTGGAAGCAGGAGATGCAAATGGTGCATATACAAATTGTTCACCACCACACGTTTGCCAACAAATATACACCTGGGAAATCACAAACTTCTACTACAACCCAATTGTAAAGATTACTTCTTACGAGGAAAGCAGACCTGCCGAGCCAAAACTTCCTGGCTGGTGAGAAGTCACTATCTGCCGTGGAGCCAAAAAACCAGGGTTGTGGAACTCCCGACTAGAGTTTCACGTATAAGCATCTGGCTATTACACTATCTGTATTGTATTGCAGGTAAAAGTAAACTTTTACCTCCACAGACAAGGAAATTTAAATTGGAATCCTACGTGGCACATCGGAAACTCGATCGGTTTAGCAGGGGATAGAACCTTTGTTCTGCTGAGGGAAAAGGGTGATTTTGAGTGAATTGCCGATTTGGCAGAAAGTCCTGTAATGCTCACTCTTTCAAATCCAAGTACTCATCGAATATTCGACTGCTTGCACACTCCACCAATGCTTTTGCGTTGAGTTCTCTACCGAATCTCCATATGTAGTTCAGACCCACGAGGAGCTCTGTGATGAAAGTCTCTGTCTTCTCCTGATCTGCGAAGTAAAGGGTCTGCACGAGGAGCATGTTTGTTCTCGAGACCAGGTTCTGTTGCTCAAAGCTTCGCTCTGACTGCCATCTTATCATGTTATGCGCAAGAGGGGCCAACCAGTCCAGTGTCCGTGATACTGCCTCACTCCACTGAGCTGCAAGAACAGTGTCACAAACTGATGAAGCCAAGCCCTTCGCACATGGCTTTAGGCTCGACTTTAAAGAGGTCCTCACGCTTGCAGGTAACATATTGTACAGATCATCCCTGGCATCAAGACCAATCAAATGAGGAGCTTCAGCTAGCTTCTGGATTACAATAATGACATTTGCATAGTGCAGTGCTAAACCGGCAGCACCAAGACTCTCTGGCGGGGCATTCAGCAATCTGCACTTAGAATTGAAGCTTGATAAATTACCATCAACCTGGTATTTATTGACATCTTCAAGCTTACTGCCATTGCTGCTGTCATGGATCCTGGGAGGTACACCATCTTTATCTACATAACAATCAGTTACAGGTGAATTCTTCCCGTTCATCATGCAACCTTTCAAAGGTCCAGTTGAAGCCAACTGGCTTGGCTTGGAATTTGACTTCCTTCCACGGAATACAGGAGAATGACTAAGACCCCGCCACAGCCCTTGCCCGATCTTATTCACACTAATTAATGAACCAGATTTTGTTGACTTACCAAGAGGACCAGAATGGAAGCTGACGCTGTTAGCATCATGCATTCCAGAAGCAGGGCTAGCTTTTGTGCTGGAGCCTCCAAGAGGACCAGAATAGAAGCTAACGCTCTGGGGGTAATCTATTTCAGAAGCAGTGCTCGCTTTCATGTTGGAGATGCCAAGAGGACCTGAATGAAAATTTTTGGATTTACTTGCCTTCAGAACAGGAACTGATTTTTCAGTCGACCTCCCAAGGGCACCTGAAAAGAACCTTGCATGGTTGTTCTCAGAGGGGTGAACAGAAGATTGCAGCAGCGCGGACAACGGCTGGCTGCGAGATACATGATTTGAACTCAACGCCTTTGGGTCCTTGATATCACTAACATCAGCAAGCTGTTGAATCCCAAAGACATGTTTTATCCGCCCAAACACTGTAAATAATGACCTTGCCAATAGCCGAACTACATAGTCATAATTCTTGTTCCAGAGCGATATTTCCTGCAATGTCTTAACCTCATGCCGCTTCCACACAACCTTTTTCTGGTATTCCAGTAAATTGGCTGGATCGCCATCATTACTCTTCATTCTTTTCAGAGTCTGCTCAAGGTCAGCAAGAACTTCCATCTCTTGATACAAGTTTGCGTTAACCGCAACAAATCTTTCCATCTTCTTGATTTTCCTCTCCATCTTCTTCCATTTGAGTTTCCAAGCACATGGGTCGACACCCATGCTCATCAAATTTTCAAAGAAGGCCTCGAAACTCTTCAAACCAGGGTCAGTGCATTTCTTCCCCAGCCTGGCCACAGATCTTGCGATGTTTCTCATATTCTCAATCATCTCGGAATAGATCAGCCGCATGATGACCTCATCATCATCAGAAATGAGCTTCTTTATACCTTCTGAATCTGCGATCTCCTCTCTCAGCCGATCGATGTTCTTGTCACTCAGAGATTGCCAGAGATGTACCACCTTTGACATCAAGCTTGCAGACTCAAATGCTAATACACCAATCAATGCCTTCTGAGAACCAGCTGCATTCTTACGTGACGTACCCCAAAAACTACGAAACCACAATTCCGCCACCATCTTCCTCCAAAATTATGCCTAACAAAGTCTTCACGGCAAACTCACCGTCAAATCCCTAGTTTCTGCGACATTGTACGATGAATATACTAAAAACTTAATGAAGCGGGAGACCATATTAAGCAAAAGAATCAATTATAACCACAAATAAAGTTTCAGAAGTCTCCAAGTTCTATAGAAAGGAATGCATTGCCAAGGGACCACAAAGTGCATCACATGTGAAGTAACAGGATAAAAGGAACTATTGCCGCTGACAAATATCAGCGTTTCAGAGGTAATACCAACCACTGTTTGCAGCTGACATCGAGAATTTCGGATATCAAAAGCCCAAGAAGATCAATAAAAGAACACTAAAAAAAAAGCTAAATGAAATTCCTTCTTTTACCAAAATTACAAATAGAGCACGCCAAAAAAATAAAAAAAAAAGAAGCCAATTTTCGTAATCATAAGCAGCACAAAGTTAAACCAATAATCATAGAATAACAGCAGATTTCAACAAAAAAAGAACCTCAAGCCCAAGTTCTCTTCCCCTATAAAATTTGTTTAAATAACAGGAACGAGGCTGTAACGTAAAACCGAAAACCCCCAAAAAGCTTTAATTTTTATCTTGCAAAGAATCTCCTCAAGCTTTCGAGGCAATCAAAAAGCATGCCTAAAAAGAGTAAAACAATGAAGAAAAACTCAGCAGCTTTTCTCTTAGGACCATGAACTGCTTTTACTTAGTTTCAGCGCAACGAGATCAACCCATCAAAATAAGAAGACAACTGAGCAACACCATAAATCCAGGCTCCACGCACTACAAATTCCACTCGCATACTCGAAATTGAAAGGCGAGAAAGTTCAAGCACAACACCACATTCACAAAAATCAAAAAGCACAGAAACATAGCAATCAAAAGAGCAACTTTACCAGCAGTACGAGCGCTGCAGAATCATCTTCTCACCACCCAATATAGAGAGAGAGAGAGAGAGAGAGGAAGGAGGAGGGAAGGTGCAGAAGAGAGAGAATAGTAAGGGGGCACATGGGAGGAAACCAAAAGTCCAGAGGAGCGAACAAACGAGTGAATTAAAGAATTTCAGTGACTTCTTTTGCATCCCGGGCCCTCCACTTTCTCTGATTTACCCAAAGCCCCCCGGTCCACGAGTAATCATTTTCTAGATTGACCCACAAAAAGGAATTCAGAAGTTTCTTTGACCCCTACACTGCAAAGTGGGCTGAGGCGAGGGGGGAGATGGTGGACAGCAAGAGAGCAGACACATCGGTTCTTTTTTTTTTTTTTTAAATATCTCTTCCTGATAAAAATTGACCCAATTATTCGGTCAAACTAATGATTGATTATGATTCGCGGATAGGGGCGTCAAATGGGTGGGTCGGGTCGGGTTTGGGTTGGGTCAAATATGAGTCGACCCATATTTGACCCATTTAACCCGTTTTGACCCATATTTATGTAGTGCAAATATGGTGACCCATACCCGACCCGACCCATACCCCACCCGTACCCGACTCGACCCGTATTGATAAACACTTCCATATTTAGCCAAGTTCAGGAAATTTTGTTTGGCAATTTTTTTTAAATGTATTGTTAAAATAATTTTATGAAATACGATTATTTGATACTTTTTCTAAAATTTTTAAATTTTTTTCGAAAATTTAATTATTTTTATTTTTAAAATATATTTTTTCATTTTTTTCATTTTTCCTTTTCCAGTCTCCAGAGTCTGGTGAGCTCATCGCTCACTTCTTGGCCAATGACCAACTTAGAAAGAGGAAAAAATGAGAAAAAAAAAAGAAAGAAAAAAAGAAGGAAAAAGATGAGAAAATAAAATAATCAATTTTTTGTTTTTAAAAAATAAAATAATTAGAATAACATAATTTTCATGGTCTAAAAATGAATTATTAATAATATTTAAAATTATTTGTTAATAATACTTAAAATTAATGAGGTAACCTGTTTGTGACCCATTTATGACCCATGAGGTTGGTAAGTAACCCATTTAAGACCCACTTAGCATTTTAAGCTGACCCATTTATGACCCATATTATCAAATATGGGTTAAAATATGGGTCTTTGACCCATTTTTCCACCTCTATTCGCGGATAAGGATTTTATTTATTTATCTTTCCATTACACGTTTCATAAACCACACGGCTCATGCAATCTTATTTTTATTTAAGATAGAATCTTTTTTTATATACTTCGAAATACACATAAATATCGACAAGAGCATACACTTATTGTTCTTTCACACTTTTATTAGTTGAAAAGCGAAAATAAATAATATTAGTCTCCCGACAAGCCCAAACACAAATTGCAAGTGGACCCGAGAGTCGGAACTCATCGCCGAGTCCATCGCGTATGACCTCGATCCTATTACGTAGTATCACAAAGCGACTTTGGGGCAATTAAGTTGGCATGTGGGTGTGAACATAGGAGAATCTTATAGGGGGGATGATCATCAGGCCGAATGAAAATGAGAGGTTTCCACTATTCCAACATGTGCAAAGAAAGGTAGACCAAAAGAAAAGGCCAAGAATTCATGCATCTGTGCACTTAATTATGTGCATTAAAGAAATAACGAAGAGAACATCAATGAAAAAGAGTGACAATAAAATAACCCTAAAAAACAAATTAGGTGTCGACGAGGTTGTCTCCGTCGCCATCTATGAACGAAGGCCGACATAATAAACAAGCTTTTAACGGGAGTTCCACCTGTGTTTTTGTTCGTTCTCTTGATAATCACAATGGCTGGTCTCATTTTACAGGTGAAGTGTGAGGCTCGCCGGAAGCCCCGCCCCAAGTTTTATCTTCCTTTTTGCTTATTTCCCGCGTACATGAATAGATAAAACTATTTAGTCAATGGGGTCTTTTAGTCAACATGGGTCTGCTCAAATCTTGGGTTTCGTAAGCCTCGAATTTTCCATGCAATTTACATAAACATTACAAAACCAATGTCTGATTTAATATGATGACTATGATTGCGAAAGGTCTGGGGGGAAAATAAAAGCCACTTTGGCCATCGAGATTGAAGAGGGGGGGACCACCCAATTTAGACCATTCAAAAAAGGCTTGGGAGGGACTGAAGAGAGCCTCTCTCGGCTTGATGGAATCATGATCACTCATTGCGGTGCTCCTCGCGGGGGGCGCGGGGACTTATGTGAAGAAATCGAGAATCTTTCGTGGAGCGGAAGGTGAATTGGTAAAAGAAAAGGGTGCCCGGACGAATTAAGCGAAACTTGAGGGGGCAACACGGGAAAAGATAAGGGGGGAGGGCAGTCGCCATCATTAATGGCGACCACGCGGAAACGGGCCGTTTTTACCGATTTGACCCCGGCGTCCACTTATTGAATCTTTTTCCTCCTTGTGTTTTTCTCTTTTTTTTTTTTTCCTTTCCTTCGTGCGTCCGGGGCGAGAAGCGCAGCTAAAATACTTTCGTGCAAAAAATCCGCCACGGAACGTTTGCGTCCGATTCGGTTCGATTCGAGGGATTTCGACTCAGTACGCTTCCGATATGGATGAGCCCGTGATGGTCCTAGTAACCAATCTCCGTAGCATGGACGGTCACCCGTGATAAGATGAAAATGATGTGACCTATTCATCGTGAGGTTATCTCGCTTTAAACAGATATTTCGGGACTTTAGTTTTCAATCTCTTAATTTTCTGGACACGCAATCGTGCGTAGAGATTTAATGATTTTAACCTGAAAGGAGATTTATTGTTGGAACTACATATTCAAATTTGAGTGTAATCGAGCCCAAGCAACTTAGTGTAGAGCTTGACTCAGTTCGAATACCCACGGCTACATACTTGACTTGGGCAAAGCTCATGCTCAACTCGATTAGGTTTTCATTAAAGCTCGAGCTCACTCAACTCAATTAACTAAATAGATCTTTTATTCAAAACCCGAACGCGAGCTTGCATCTAGGTCGAGTCCAGGAGATAAATTCGTGGATAAAAAATTAGTTCATTTTTCTCGATTAATTCGGACTTACAAATCATCATAACTAAAAGTATGTAAAAGTATGATTGCTCGGCTAAACTCGCTAATTACCCGAGTCTAACATAATTAAGCTCGAGCTCGACTTAAACAAGTGTCCCGAGTGACCTAAACTCTGAAAATTATTGAGCCGAGGTCGACGAATCCCCGGTCGAATTAGAGTTAGCCCGTGAGCAGCTTGACTCGCTTACGTCCCTAGCCACGATTGTTCCTCTTAAGGGTCACATCAATCGTCTTGTCATTGGAGCTTTCCTTTATGCACTATCAAGACTAATCAAGCCCTCATCCTATAAAGACACCCAACTAATCAGAAATCCTCGAAGCAAAAAGTCTAAAAGCAATTCTATTGCGATTGGAGAATGTTTTCGCCGTATCTTTGGAATTACTTTGACAAGTTAATGAGAATAATATCTGACCTAAATTTCATGGGGATACCGCGAATATTGCATTGCACAGCATATGCTGGTTGTCCAAGAAACGCTTAATAAGGCAAAGAAATTAATTAATTAAACAATCAATGAATAGTTTAGACTAGGAAGATTGCAATCATGCATGTCTTGGCTGTCCAAGCCTTATGTTAAGACCAAGCAACATAATAATAATAAAAAGAAAGAATTGCTAGTGTCCTGGTTTCAAGAACCGGGGACTTAGGGTTTAGTTTGGCACCTTGTGCATGTGAATTTGAACAGCATTCCCCCTCTGCATGCATGGCATTCTCTTACATTAAGGGCAAGCCATCTGTCTCTACTATATTCTGCATAGGAAGGAAGATTTAATATGGAATTTTGACTTTGGGAGGTGGCCACATGACCCAAATAATTTTTTTTTTTCATATATTCATTTATATAGTGTACGCTATGGGAATCTCTTGTGATCCACTTCTTTTTGTTGGGATCAATGCCTTTGGGCGGCCATCTTTTGAGAAGCCAACCTACCACTTTTTGGGGAAAGTGAATTTGTCCCGTGTTTCTTACTGGTCAAGGTGTCGTGAGAGAGATGATTATCCCGATCAACCGGTCGAAGTCCCGTCGGATCGATCTCACCGGTCGCCCCTTTGACTAGAGCTCCATCTCAGCCCGTATGATCCCTGATCTGAGCGAGTCAAGATGAGCTCGGCCACTCGACATGATTCGCCGAAGCTCGACCGTGCACCATCGACACAGAAAGCGTGCCGATCACTTATGCAAACCCTAATGATTAGGACGAAAGACTAAGGCCGATGAATTTTCTCTTGTACTCTATTTATTATTGCTTTTTTTTTTTGGGTGGGCAATGGCTCTATTCTCATCCCACCAATTCATCCTTCTCTAGGAAACCGAATCATGATGCGTCTTCTGGTGAGTGGAGACCAAAGTCTCACGGCCAATGTGAGGAGGTTAAGCTTTCACTACCTTAGTGGCGCTTTTCTATTTGGTGAAACGACGGGTAAAAGGATGCTTTCCTCATATTCTTAATGCTGCAAATTTGATTAGGAGAGAGAGTTCTTTCTTCTTCTTTTTTGTCCAAAGCGACAAGAGGCAGTCGCGAATGATGCCAAAGGAGATAGGCCCTTTTGACTTGGGATGGGCAATCATTCACACTACTATTCGGGGGCGGACGCAGCAATGTGGGGTCGATTCCCACTTAACCAGTCATTTAGCTTCAAAAGGTCGTCGGCCTCTTTGTCATCTTACCCTTTGATTAGGCAAGAGCCAGGAAAAATGTAGTGTCGTGCCGCAACACGACGATAATGTGATTGAGACGATGCGGGCTCGCATTTAGTTCCGCTGGAGATTTCATAATAAAGAAAGACGTCTCCCATGCTAATCATCGCGATTAGTTTTTATTTGATCGAATAACTGGGGGGAATCGAATTCCTTCTTGTCGAGAGGGGAAGTCGCTTTTCGCCAATTTATAAGATTCGTTGTTTTTTAGTCCCGTGGACAACGCTTTCCTTAGATCGATCAGTTTTCCGTCATCCAAATATCAGAAAGTTAGAAAATAATTATGTCAATACACTTTTCCTTCAAACGAGCGGACACGAAGTTATATTTTATGTAAGCGATTCGGGCGTAAAAATATCGGCGGTGATAACACTCAGATGGTATTTGGAATCGGATCACCATATTTTGATTCAGGCTCACATATGTACTGAAATTATGATTATGATTATGATTAGAAACGATTAATGCACTTTGATTACCGTTTGACCAATTTCCTGGCAAAACCCTACTACGGTAGCCGCGTGACTAACAGGACAGATGAAAGCCAAAAAGTAAAAAAAAAAAAAAAAGCAGAACCAAGAAAGTATAAGTAAAAGGATAAAGAAGAAAAGCAAAAGACAAAGGGTAAAGAGTCATTAGTCACTACCACATTCAACGAAGGGTTGCCGTCCCTCTACCGCCCTCGCAGAAGGCGGTGCCTCCCTCTGCAATGGCGGTGGAGGTCAACACTATTCCGAAAGCAGACCGATTGATTTCAACCCCTCACGTTATTATGACTTCAATCGCACGATATGATTCCCCCACAAGCAAAGGAAAGCTCAGATTTCAATCCGATCCTTCCTCCATCTCTTGATTTGTGTACCTGAGATGGCCAACCCAATATAGCCATTGCTGTCGCTGGCCATCGACAAACACTACTCCAAAAGTAGATGGTTGATTCAGCTCGATCTTTATGCCAAGGCTGCAGTAAACTCAATCCATCTGGTTTTATTGGCGACTATGGCGACTCCGCAATATTAGACTTCAAGAAGTCAAGAAGTCAAGAAGTCAAAAAGCCAACACATGACATACCCTAAAGAGGATGCGTACCTCCTACAGAATTCGAGTCTGCGGTGCACGTACCTGCAAAAACTACTTACTTTAGATTCATTGTCCGCGGCCAACGGATTCAAAAGGAAAGTATGGAATACCGACAAAATCAGCAAGATCTCTGTGGACGCTTTTCTCCGGTCTAACCACACGGTCCATGTTCACGTGTTGGCAAATTGCTGCCGTCGGTCTCGTACAATCATTCATGATAGGTTCAAATAAATCATTGTTGCAAAACACAAGTAATCGATCAATGAAGTAAACTGAATAAGAAAATAAATTGGATATCAAATTTACGGTTGTTCGGTTGGTATGTCATTAAGGGTGAGTGGTTCAAGAATCGGTCCAAGTTCCACCTAGAATTCAAAACCTATCTAGTTAGAATTAATCTATCAGTTTTTTAAAATCTAGGATCTACACTACGAATCTTGAAACCTGAAGTCTATTTTGTCAATTGATTCTAGAGCAAATTCTAAGGTCTACTCGGGAAGCATCAGTTTTAGTTAAACAAAATCAAAGTACACAAAATGGCAAAAACAAATGATGACCTAAGTGGTCCCTCAATATTGACACAATGTATCATTAATCCGTAAACTTTAAATTCATACAATATGATCTCTGAATTTTACTTTAAAATTCAATAAAATCTATTGACCTTTAATATATTCAATATGATCCATGAATTTTTTTGTACATATTCAAATTATTCCATGAAATATATGAAAATATTATCATTCCATTAATTTAAGCTTATAGACCATATATAGTTCAAGAATTAGTTTGAATTTGCACAAAAAAGTTTATGAATCAAATTGAATAAATCAAAAATTAAGGGGCCATATAACACATTTGGCCAAAGTGTATAGACCACGTTAAATAAATTTAAAGTTCAATGACTATATTTACACATTTTTCCAAAGTTCAAGAACTATTGGTGTAAATTTTCATTTGTGAATAACAACAATCCATAAAAAATAAACACGCATATGAAATAAATAATATTTAACCATAATTCATTGGTTCCCAGTTTGATTCTTACCTAGGAATCGGAAACTGAATTTGCAGTATTAATTAGTTTCACTTTTGTTTTTTGGTTCGAGAACAAGTTCAGTAACTACGGAACTCGAAAGTAGATTGGTTCCTAGTTCTATCCCTATGTAACTTACATACACAAGGAGAGCAACATTTAATTTCAATATAGATCAAATGACACAATAAAAATTACAATCACACTGGAGTTACTCAAATATTATTATCCTTTTTCATCCCCTGATTACTCCTAATAATTGCAAAGTATTTAACCTCTCACAATTACTCATAAAATTATCTATCAATTTCGCAAAATAAATTTATAGAATTGTAACACAAGAATTTCATGATTTCAAACACTTGAGATGGAATTCACGAGCAAAAACTCTTTTTAAATACTTTTCATGAAGAAAAGCCCCCTCATAAGAGATTTGGATAGGAAATCAACTTAAACCAGCTAACCATTCAAATAAGAAACCTTCTCAACTTAAAAAGCTTACTTTAATTAAGAAGATTTTCTTTTCAGATTTAAACTCGAGATATATTTTTTACATTCCTCGCATAGGATACAATCCTATATGGAAATTCCTAGTGTCAGCAAATTGAAGCTCCTTTCTTGAGGCCCGTAAGTTTGTTGCAAAGACAGTAGCTGGCCCTATCCAGATGACTTTGTGAATCTATGGATCATGGATCGATTGTGTTTGAGTGCTAGACTCAATTTAATTTCTCTTTAAGATCAATTTCGTTGGCAATTCCTTGCCTTTCCTTCCCTTTCTGCTCCGCCAACAAAAATATCATCTAAAAGATCTTGAATTTATTATACAATGACCAATTCAGCCATAAATATTTTTCCCTAAATTAGTCATAAAACTTTTGATGATTTTTCATATGGCCCATCTAGCAATTTCAGATGGAAACCGCTTATGTGACAATTTAATTAGTGTTAGTTGTCTTACATGGCACAATCAACTATAGCGTCAATGATTTTTGTAATGTTTAAAGTTTGTTGAAAATTCCTTCTTTTACTTTTTTTAATTTTCTCCTATTCCACTGGTCATCTTTTCCCTTGCCGGCCTTCGCTTGTGGTTGCCAACCTTCGACGGCTATCATCGAGGTATGGTGATTGGCAAAGGAAGAAGATGAACAATAGAATAGGACAAAAAAACGAAAGAAAAGTAAAGGAAAATAAGAAAAGCTTTACAAAAATTATTTACCTAAGTGTCGATCATGTCACATAAGATAACGAATTGATTGGAATGCCAAGTCAACAATTCTTGGTCAAAATTGACATGATGGATTATATTAAAAATTGTCAAAAAAAATCTAAAATTAAATTGATCAAATTGAAATATTTATAGTTTTTTTGGACAAATTTTCCCCCCAACCAAGTGTCTGAGATGTGCTCCGCAGAGGTGATATCTGCTGATCTCAAACTATTTATTTAGAAGCGGTTCTGTACTACGAAAAACCATTATACATTGTAACTGGCCGCGAGCTTTGTTGTTTTGTATCAAGCTTGGTCTCCCTTGTGATTGGTGAAGTGAAGTCTGATTGCATCCCCACTTCTTTTCGCACCAAGTCCTATCTCATAATTCAATCAACTTTACTTTATTATTGACACTTGGAGATCCGACTAAAGGGACAAGTAGTCCGATACAAGATTTCTCTCTAATTCTTTTCCTTTATTTTTATTTTCATCTCGCTCTCTCTTTATCACGAAATAACCTCAAATAATCTACATAGGTACGGAAGCTATAATTGTAAAGCACAATCAAATTTATGAAAGCATTGATTTACACATCCCCATTAGTCTCGACTCTAGAGATGATTTTTTCTGCTATCTTTTTTCTTGAACCACCTAAAATTCCAACTAAACTTTGTAGGTGTAATTAGTGATTTATCAACGTCACAATCAATTCACGAGTTACCATTCTTTCACATTTTACAAGTGTCGTGAGTATTTACCATCATGAATTTACCAGCATGCAAAACAATTGCTATATTGCAAACTTTGTAGGTATGATTAGTAATTTAAACAAAATTATGATGATTTTTAGGCCATGCTTAATTGGTTAATGATAAATTGTTATTTACTATGTAGATAGTTATTTACCGATCAATCATATTCTTCCAACTATCATGGATGCACCAACGTAAATCACCAATTTTTTGTTTCTTGAAATTATACCAACGTTGTTAACAAGGTTGAATTATTATGATGATTTTACCAACATTTAAGTACTTGCCCAAATCATCTCGACGGTCAATTGAAATTGGGTAAAAGGATGGACGTCACGTCACGGTATCATTGAGAAGTTGCAGTAGCTGAGAGCGTACATGGTGAAGGCCAACAACGCACTGTGTGCTGGAGATCGCAACTATCTCCACGGTCTTTTCATTGTAAGACTGGGGTCTTCTGCAAGAATTCTGGGGTTCGCTCAAAATAAGGAAGACTGTGCTCATGTAAGGGATGATGCAGAGTTGCTCATTGAGAACAGGAAGCATGCAATCCAATTTTCCCATCTCGAGCACGAGAACATGAGGCCGATAACGCTCTTACAGACATGGCAAGAAAGATATCCATCGGTTTCCCCAAAGAGAAAACTGATGGATATTGCGGGTGGGAGGAATGCCGGATGACCGATTGCAATTTATCTGCGCGATTTATGGAGCTGAATTTTGCAGTCATTTGAAAGGCTTCGATGGCCTGGACCCTTTGCATTTCTGGTGCAACAGCAACGGCGCGTGTAATAGATGCCCCAATAAAAGCCCATGTCTCTTAAGCCCAACCCCACCTTCGCTTTCCTTCAGCAGGTGAGATGGTGGGCGTTCGAAGGAAAGAAACGCATGGGCAGCGCAGCGGGGCGAGCTGACAGAAGATGAGAAGGAAAACAGAGAATAACGCAAGCGTGGGAATAATCTTTGCTGTATTCTATATTTGCTTATGCACCAATTACATGTATTTAACTATACAAGGTAATGTAATAAAGGAAACACTATGTTTACATTCCCTATGAAAATGTACACGAATAAGTCAAGTACAGCTATGCATATCTTCCAACACTCCCCCTCAAGCTGATGGCTTATAAATGTCCAAGACATCCAGCTTGCTAAGTAGATATGTATGCTGTCTCCGACACAGGGCCTTGGTGAAAATTTCTGTTGATTGATCCACATGTTCTGATTACCCCTACTAGAATCTTCTCACGAGTAAAGTGACAATCAATCTCTATGTGTTTTGTCCTTTCATGAAAGACAAGATTCTTTGCAAGCTTGATCGCCACTTCATTATCACAAAAGAGATTGGTGGGACCTTTGATTCATACACCAAGGTCGGATAAAAGTCCACGTATCCAGATTATCTCACAGGTTGTTTTTGCCATCGCCCGATATTTTGCTTTGGTTGAGGATTGTGACACGGTCGGTTGTTTCTTCGTTTTCCAAGATAGCAAAGAATTTCCAAACTTGATGCAGAATCTAGTTAACGACCTTCGGCTCATGGGACATGTGCCCCAGTCAGTGTCACAATAAGCTGTCAGCTCCATATTTCAATCCCTTGAAAGAAAAATTCCCAATCCTGGACAACCCTTCAAATACTTTACCACTTTCAATGTAGCATCCATATGTGACTGTTTGGGTTGATGCATGAATTGACTCAACATTTGTACTGCAAAATAGATATTTGGCCTAGTCATAGTAAGATAAACTAACTTACCTACTAGCTGCTGATAACTGACAGGATCTCCGAGCAATGGATCCTCTATCGGTGGGTCACACTTCGCATCATATTCTATCATAGTTAGCTTGAGATTTTGCTCAAATGGTATAACTGACGATTTGTAACCCCAAAATCCTGCCTTCGATATTATCTCCTAGATAAACTTCCTTTGACTAAGTGAAATTCCCGACTTAGAATGGGCGATCTCAATTCCAAGGAAGTATTTGAGAGCTCACAAATCCTTGATATGGAAAGTAAATGCAAGTACTTTTTCAAGTCATTGATGGCAACCATATCATTTCCCATAATGAGAACGTCATTCACATAAATCATAAGATAAATTTGAGACAAACCTCATCTGAGTGCAAATAAAGCATTATCATGTCTAACACGTCTGGATTGTTTGAAACCTGCCTTAATGAGAGCATCACTCTGCATTCCATTGTCGTGATGCTTGTTTGAGTCCATAAAGGGATTTGCGGAGGCGGCATACTTTGGACTCTCCCTATCTCTATAAACCTGGAGGAAGCTCCATATAGATTTCCTCATGTAGATCACCATGAAGAAAGGCATTGTGGATATCCATTTGATGGAGATTCCGGTTACGACAAGCAGCGATAAAGAGAAAAGAACAAACAGTGACGGCCTTCGCAATTGGAGAAAATGTCTCATGATAGTCAAATCCTTTGCGCTGGGTGTATCCTTTGGCGACCAACCGTGCTTTATATCTTTCCACAGACCCATTAGCCTTGTGCTTAATTTTATAGACCCATTTGCAACCAACTGCCTTGCGATACGGGGGAAGTGGAACAATATCCCAAGTGTGGTTGTCAATGAGAGTTGTTAGTTTAGCTTCCATGGCTTTTTGCCAATGGACATCTTTTACGACTTCATGGTAAGATGATGGTTCTTGAGTCTCAGATATGCGACTAATACAACATCAATGCTCCAGCGATAATCCATCAAAGGAGATGTATTAAGAGATAGGATGGAGGATACTTGAAGTGCTGTGAGATTTGCAGATATAGTCCTGAGTCCAAGTAGGTGGCCGAGTGGTACGACCAAAACGTCTTGGCATGACTATCTCTAGAGATAGTGGTAGCATAACATCAGAAGAAGTCTCTTTAGGTGAAGGAGGAGAAGCCGATGGACATGGCATAGGATCTTCTGGGTTGATGTCGCTGGATGTGGAAGGAACATTAGTAATGGAAGACTGAGGAAGAGCTGATAATGGAGCGGAAGGCATTGCCATGCGATATATAGGTAATGGAGAATCATCATCGGATTGAATGTGTCGAGAAGTGGATGGTATGTCCGGAATGGCCGAGGAAGATTCAAGGATTGCAAAAGGAAAAATGTCCTCGTAGAAAATAACATCTCTATTGATATGAAAATCTTGTTTATGAGGATCATAAACACGACATCCTTTCTGCATCGTTGGATATCCCATAAAAATGCATTTCCGGGCACGTGCATCCATCTTCCATTGTGGCCCAACAGTAGTAACATAGCATAGGCATCCAAATACGCGAAGATGATCCATAACAAGTACTTTATTGAAAAGTAATTTAAAAGGACTCCTGCCATCAATAACTCTAGTAGGCATGTGGTTAATAAAATAAGTAGCAGTGATTACACAATCGCCCCAAAAAGTCTCAGGAATAGAAGCTTGGAATTTAAGAGCTCTAATAACCTTAAAAATATGACGATGTTTTCTCTCGACAACTCCATTTTGTTGAGGGGTTTAAACACAAGTACTCTCATGAATGGTTCCTAGAGTAGAGAGAAAAGATTTACATTCATGATTGAAAAATTATTTTCCATTATCTGTTCGGAATTTTTGAACAGATTTTTTGAATCGAGGGACTGATAAGGATATGAATTTTTGTAAATGTGAGAGAACTTGGCTTTTGGATCGCATCAGAAAAATCCAAGTAGCCTTAGAATAATCATTAACAATCGTGAGGAAGAATTTTGATCCATCATGATGCGGTACGTGGAACAGACCCCAAACATCCATATGAATAAGTGCAAAAGCTCGAGTAGCTCGACTTGTACTTGCAATGAAAGGAAGCCAAGATTGTTTGGCTAAGTGACAAATTTGAAAATTTTCCTAAGGAATGGAAGCACTGTGTCCAAGTCTTTGATGAATAAGGAAATTTTTATTACGAACATTTGCATTACATAAGGATTGTATTTCGGGAACAAAATTTGCCCAAAAATAAAGCCCTTGGAATGCGTTACCCACTCCCATCTGTTTGCCAGTCGAAAGGTCCTAGAACAAACATTTATCAGCAAAAAATTGGACGTGGCAATTATTTGTCAGCACAAATTTTTGAAACTGAAATAAGATTGAATTGGAATTGAGGAACATATAAGACATTTATCAATGTAAGATAAGGACTAAGTCTGACAATGCCTACTTTAGTAACAAGAGTAGTATCACCACTCGGAAGTTTCACAGACTTGGGAGAAATAGAATTGTCAATAATGTTAGAAAAGAGACTATCGTGACAAATAATGTGATCACTAGCTACTGAATCTATAACCCATGCATTATCAGATATTAAGTTCGAAAGACAGTAGGAGGTACCTGAAAATCTTGCTCCCTTTTAATGAATGTCCATTTGTTTTAGAGTTTGCATCAGCTGTTGATACTGATCAAGAGAAATGGATTGGTGTAGCCCACTAACTTGGTGTGCCTGTGCTTGATTTTGTGTTCTCCCCCTTTCGTTCAACTTCCCATTTAATTTCTAGCATGTCTCAATTATATGATGAGGACGCCTGCAAAATTCACAATAAAGTTTGCCTTTATTTTTACGTCCTCCTCCGGAATTTGTCCACGTGGCTGCTTGCTAGCCATTGGATTGCCCATTACGACTCCATGGGCCCATTCTATGTTTGTCAGGCTGCTTTCCTATGGCAGAAAGGAAAGCTGGGCATGTTTTCCGTCTGCTGCCCATGGAGTCAGGCCCGTGAGAGGAGATCCATCCGCTCGGCCCATTCGGCCCAAGTCCCGGCTAGCCTCCTTCAAGCTCGTTAGAAGAGAAAACCCTAGGGTTTCCATTGAGTTGCTCTATCTGCCTCTCTCCTTCGTCCAATGAGCCAAGGTGCTCTCCTTGCGATCATCGCCTGGCCGCAGCTGCGAGAATGAGCCCGTCTCCTCCTCCACCATGGCTCTAGGTAGTTGATCGCTAGCTCTCCTCTTGAACCGCCAGTTGATAGATCCGCCCCAAGGATGGCAGAGGTTCCATGGCCAGAATCTGGGTGCGAAAGGAGAGATACTCATCGTTCAAAATGAGTAAGAATCTTGTGGCCTTTTGTCTTTCTCGAATCGTGTGATACTGCTTGAGCACATAGTCGGGTGCATCCAATTTTTCCTCAACCATGTCTAGTGCATTCTAGAGAGCGGCAAGCTTATTATAGCAAGCCCTAATTGATAAGTTTCCCTGCTTGAACTCTGTGATTTGTTGCTCAATTTCGAAAATTTTTGCCCTATTGAGTTTCCCGTACATCTCTTTGATGTTATGCCACATTTCCTTTGAATCCTCCGTCGGAGGTAAGCCGGAAGCAACCTCTGGATTTATGGTGTTTCTGATCCAAGTTCTGACTAATCGATTGCATTTAGTCCATAAACTGTGAAGTCGTTCATCGGTCGGCATTGGAACAGTTCCGTTGATAAAACCCTCTTTGTCTTTTGTCTCAAGGGCTCTTCGGAACTTTGTAGCCCGGTCGGCGTAATTCTTCGGGCCGTTGAACGTCTAGTTGATAAGTTGGAGCTCTGGGCCATCGCTGGTGGTGGTGAAGAGAGGATCCCCTGGTTTTGGTTGGCCGGTGATGACAGGGAACTGGAACGACGCTAAACCGGGTTGTTGATTTGGGTAGGGATTCGGAAATGATACCGGGTCGGGTGGAGGAACTGGGTAGGATCCAGAACCCAGACCCAGGCTCCCTGATTCATGCGTCTGACCCGCAATTGTCTAACCCGGATTATTCAGCCTGCTTTGCTGAGAAAAAACGCCTGAGCCCGCCCAACTGCTTCTGACCTTGTGTCGAGGCCCATTGTGATCCCTGTCGATGATGAATTCCCCCTGGTTGCTGCATGAGCCTGAGCAAGTTGCCCACAAGCATTGTACCAAGGCGGCAGCCCATACATCCAATAGGGTATCTGGGTCGGTCCCCATTGAATCTGTGCCGTTTGATAATGGCTTACTCCAATTTGAGTTTGCGTCTGTTGGTCTTGAATGTTTTGACCTAGTGACAAGTCTTTGTTTCGTTCTTCTGTTTCCGAAGATACATTTTCCAATGAAAAATCAACAATTGCTTCTGAGGATGGACTCTTTTCAAAAGTTGATTTGTTCTTCGTCATGGTAAGATAGTATGGAAAGTGTTTCTGTGAATTCTTCTTGTGCTATTTGCACTTTGTTTTGCAGATTTCAAATCCCGCAACAACAATATCGAAGACAATCACTAGAGGAAGAAGGCGGAAGCGATTTGGATCAAATGCTGCTCTGACACCATGACAGAAGATGAGAAGGAAAACAGAGAATAACGCAAGCAAGTGTGGGAATAATCTTTTATGTATTCTATATTTGCTTATGCACCAATTACATGTATTTAACTATACAAGGTAATATAATAAAGGAAACACTATATTTACATTCCCTATGAAAATGTACACGAATAAGTCAAGTATAGCTATGCATATCTTCCAACACGAGCGTTGATCCAAGATCGATCCTTTGTAAAGTTGGGGAAGTGACAGTGCCAGACCCCGTCAGTAAGAAGAGGTCTTAACTCATTCTCATGCAAGAAATGTCGAACGGATGCAGTTTCTCCTTGCTCAAGATATGCAAGTTACTAGAGCACATTCCCTGTCAAGAGTGTACACTTTTTGCAAATGCAGCTGAAGCCGAGCACATAACTTTCACAGCTCAGATATTTAATTCCGTCATTTGCGGATTCAGAAATTGGAGTGAAGGAAAGAGGTTACTCAGGGTGGAGAAAGTACTCGCTGGTTAAAGGGCCGCGTGATTTGTGGAGAAAGAAAGAGCCATCAAACCATGGAATTGACTGAAAATCTTCCTTTCCTGGCAAGATGTGCGAGGATGTGGATGTCATGTTTGTAGGAAAGATGAAAGTTGGTTTCTGTGAGTGAAGTTATTAGTCACGGAGGTCCTTTCAATCTCCCTGTACTGATCTTCCAGAGGCAGTATCGAATTTATGCAAAGTAGTTTGACGTTGGAGTCACATTGATCATAGTGTTACCCAGTGTAGAAAAGATCCTTGCATATACTACATTTGAGCTGATTACCTGATTCTTCGACAAGCGAGAGCAAGACGGTGGTGACGTTGAAAGGGTGGCGCTGGATCTCTCGGGGTGGCTCCGCACATGCCTCGTGGAGAAAGAACCAGCGCTCTTACCATCCAAATACCTCCCCGCGATTGGACTCTCTACATCTATCACTTTCAAATGACTTGCAGTGCTCACATAGAAGGAGGCGGATGAATGTTTGTCAGCAAAAGGTGTTGGAAATAATGCTCGAATACAATGAGCAAAAGTAAAATTCAGATGGACTTCAATAGAAAGACGTGAATACAGACAGACTCAAACACTAGAACAAGTAAAAACCGAGGCCTGTGCTAATCACAGTTTTCCTTAAAACAGATTCGTCCCCCTCCAGTACACAATGAGGAAATCTCCAGCACACGTGAGGCAGCGTGGACGTCTGTCTCCCAGGATACAACGGTTGACAGCCAGGAAGAGAAGATCTCCGAAGCTTTCGGCGAACTTGAACAATGAACAACGCTGAACACTCTCAAAAACTCGAAATCTATGCAGAGCTTTTTCGAAGAAATGCTAAAAACGTATGCAAACTTTCTAGCCCGGGCAAAAAGAATGATCGAAGATAATAAAACAATGTGGGAGACCGTTCGGTAATCAATTTACCGTTTAGGAATTAACCACCGTCATTAATCAACCGTTACAAGCATTAACGATGATTAATACGAACGTTACAACCTTAATAATACGGCTTTAACTCAGCCGTTACCAACTGTTACGAATTATTGGATTAAAATCATCATTTAACCCAAATCTGGCGGTTTCAGACTTTACCGTTAAGTCTGGTGGTCTACAGACTGTACAAAGTCTGAACATTTCCAGACCCAGACGAATCCCACATTCTGAACATATCCAGATCCAGACGAATCCCACATTCTGAACATCTCCAGACCCAGACGAATAGTCTGAACATATCCAGAACATAAAAATATATAGAAAGAAGGTAAAAAGTGACTTATTTATAAGCCAACTTTTCGGAGTTTTCCGGGGTTGCATTCGTGTGCGCAGGTCGCACGCTCGCGCACAAGTTCAAGTTCGACGGGAACCGGATTTGCACCCCCCCTGCGCGTGCGTGCGAGGCATAGTACTTGTGATTTTAACTTAACACTCTATAGGAGTGTAATCACATATAAACTCCTCCAAAGCCTTCCTTTTAGTCTATGTGGGACAAGTGGTTCTACACTTTCCACTCACAAGGTTGCTTTTCACAAGTGGGACCCACATCCCACTAAGGGTTTCTTTCTTGAGAACAATTTCTCATTCACCCTTATTTTACTCTAAAATTCCAACAATCCCCCACATGAATGAAAATTGTTTTGATTTTGACACTACGACAGTGTTCAGCTCTGAAACCTGCATAGGATAGGTAGGTATCACCCTTTGAACCTTCCCTTGTAAAAGTACACTTGCTTCACTAGCTGTCCAGTAGACACGATGTCTTTGAACTGTCCTGCTTTTTTATGTGAAGGACCCATATACTCCACACAGGAATCAATCATTAGTTCCGTTCTCGGTTGTGTTCGTTTTGGCCATGAACACCGACCTGGTTCTGCGAGAGTTTAGACAGAATTTAGCCCCTAAATTCTTCTTTGAAGCGGCCACTCTTCACTCTTACATAGGTGATATCTTAAGTCTCGAGCAACTCTATTACTCCACTTAATTATCATTAAAGCAAATTGCCTTAAGTTTTGAGCAATCACATTAGCTCCACTTAAGCGTCAATTTTGCTATCCTCTTTCCCGTATATAGTCACTTTCAAGACATAGAAATGGGTTGAGGGTAACTCCCCCACAGTGACCTTATGAGTCTGTATGGTAGGTTGTCCCTTTGAACCTAGATCTTGGGATCTCCAGTCAACTAGGTTGGGTTTTCCTCTATACTCCTCATTGCTCTATGGGCTTTAATCCCATTCCTTTCGTCAACCTCTCAACTAACTCTTGGTTTAACCCTTTGGTTAGCGGATCCGCAATATTATCCTTTGACCTCACGTAGTCAATAGAGATAATTCCAGTTGAGAGTAGTTGTCTAATGGTATTATGTCTACGACGTATATGTCTAGACTTACCATTATACATGTTACTTCGTGCTCTACCAATCGCAGATTGGCTATCACAATGTATACATATCGGAGGCACGGGTTTTTCCCATTTGGGAATATCCTCTAAGAAATGGCGTAGCCATTCAGCCTCTTCTCCACATTTATCCAAAGCGATAAATTCTGATTCCATTGTAGATCTGGCTATCAAAGTTTGTTTAGAGGATTTCCAAGACACAGCTGCACCAGCAAGTGTGAATATATATCCACTTGTAGAATTCGAGTCTTTAACATCAGATATCCAGTTTGCATCACTATATCCTTCCAGAACAGAAGGATACCTCATATAGTGCAAACCATAATTCCGAGTATACCTTAAGTACCTTAGTACTCTGACTATTGCTTTCCAATGGTCAGCACTCGGATTGCTCGTAAATCTACTTAATTTGCTAACTGCATAGGCAATGTCTGGTCTTGTACAACTCATTAAGTACATCAGACTGCCTATTACTCTAGAGTATTCTACTTGAGAAATACCCTCTCCTCTGTTCTTAAACAGATGAAGGTTATTGTCTAGTGGTGTTCTAGCAATACCAGAATCATTCGTGTTGAATTTTTCAAGAATCTTGTCCAGATAGTGTGACTGGTCTAAAATTAGACCTTCTGACATTCTTGTGATCTTTATTCCTAGAATCACATCAGCATGTCCCAAATCTTTCATATCGAATCTTGAATTCAACATTCTCTTGGTAGATTTGACAATCTCATTGTCACTACCCACAATTAGAATGTCATCAACGTATAGACATAGAATGACATAACCATCTTCTGTCTCTTTAACGTAGACACACTTATCAGATTCATTAATCTTGAATCCATTGGTAATCATTGTATTATCAAACTTCTCATGCCACTGCTTTGGCGCTTGTTTCAGACCATACAATGATTTTACCAATCTACAGACTTTCCTTTCTTGTCCTGGAACTATCAGACCCTCGGGTTGTTCCATATAGATTTCTTCATCTAAATCACCATTTAGGAAAGCTGTTTTCACATCCATTTGATGTACTTCTAGATTTCGCAATGCAGCAATCGCAAGTATCATCCTTATGGAGTTTATTCTCGTCACGGGAGAATAAGTATCAAAGTAATCTAAGCCTTCTCTTTGCTTGTATCCTTTGATTACAAGTCTGGCTTTATACTTATCAATTGAACCATCAGCGTTCATCTTCCTTTTAAAGATCCATTTGGACCTCAAAGGTTTACATCCAGAAGGAAGTTCTACTAACTCCCAAGTATGATTCTGCATAATAGAATCAACTTCACTTTTGATCGCTTCTTTCCAAAGCAGACCTTCTGAAGAAGTCACAGCTTCTGTATAATTGAGTGGTTCATTTTCTAACAAATAAGTCAGAAAATCATCTCCAAATGATTTTTCCACTCTCACCCTCTTGCTACGTCTCGGTTCTAGTTCATGATCTGAATCATGACTTTCGTGATCCGAGTCATATACACCTTCTATACTTTTAGAAGAACTTGATCCAACTTTGGATTTACATGGAAACACGTTTTCAAAGAAAGACGCATTCCTAGATTCCATGATCATATTCTTGTGTATATCTGGGATTTTAGATTCATACACAAGAAATCGATATGCACTACTATTTTGTGCATAACCAATAAAGATACAGTCCACCGTTTTAGGACCTATCTTTACCTTCTTTGGTGTTGGCACAGCTACTTTAGCAAGACACCCCCACACTCGCAAGTATTCATAGGAAGGTCTTCTACCTTTCCATAACTCGTAAGGGGTTTTATCCTCTTTCTTTCGAGGTACCTTATTCAGAAGGTAATTACTCGATAAAATAGCTTCTCCCCACATGTTCTGGGGTAGACCAGAACTTAGTAACATCGCATTCATCATCTCTTTCAATGTGCGATTTTTACGTTCTGCCACACCATTAGATTGAGGAGAGTAAGGTGCAGTCATTTCATGCACAATTCCATGTTGTGCACAGAATTCACCAAATGGTGCTTCATACTCTCCACCTCTATCACTTCTCAATCTTCTGATTTTTCGATTGAGTTGATTTTCAACCTCATTCTTATAGAGAACAAACTTCTCTATGGCTTCACTTTTGCTTTTAAGCAAATAAACATAGCAATATTTCGTGCTATCATCTATAAAGGTAATAAAATAATTATTACCGCCCCTCGATGGTGCGAATTTCAAATCACATACATCGCTATGTATCAATTCAAGTGGCTCGGTCTTTCTTTCAATTGTTTGAAACGATGACCTCGTTAGCTTTGCCTCAACGCAAATCTCACACTTATGTTCTGAATCAATATGGAATGTGGGTATATGTTCCAATTCAATAAGTCTACGCAAGACATTATTATTTGCATGTCCAAGTCTACCATGCCACAAATTGGAAGACACAAGCAAATAAACAGAAGACGTTCCTTCTTTATTGATGATATTCAGAACATTGAGCTTAAAAAGCCCTTCGGATACATATCCCCTACCCACGTACATTCCAGACTTTGACAAGATCACTTTGTCAGACTCAAAGACCATGCGAAACCCATGCTTATTCAGCAAAGACCCAGACACTAGGTTCTTCTGGATTTCTGGCACATACAGAACATTCTGTAGAGTCAACACCTTCCCTGAGGTCATCTTCAGAAGCACAGTCCCTTGTCCTTCTACCTTGGACGTTGCAGAATTTCCCATGTAGACCTTCTGTCCATGAACAGATTCAAACTTGGTGAATAGGTCCAATCTAGAACATACGTGCCTCGTGGCACCGGTGTCAATCCACCATTCTTTCGAGTTGGATCCCACCAAATTCACCTCAGAAATCATAGCCGATAGGTTCATGTTCGACACATCCTTAGATATATCATTCACCAAATTGGCTTGATTCTTCTTTTTGGGAAGTCTACATTCTGCAGATTTATGTCCCATCTTGCCACAATTGAAGCATTTTCCAGGAAACTTGTTCTTGGAAACGCCTCCTTTAGGTGCTAGCCTCGGCTTGGCAACCTTCTTTTCCTTGTGGACTTTCTTTAACTCCAGAACGTTCGCCTTAGCAGCAGAAGGTGCGAACAACTTACGTTCTGAACTTTTGTTGTCTTCTTCAATGCGAAGTCTAACAATCAGTTCTTCAAGGTTCATCTCCTTCCGCTTATGCTTCAGGTAGTTCTTGAAGTCCTTCCAACCAGAAGGCAGCTTCTCAATTATTGCAGCCACCTGGAAGGATTCACTCAGGTTCATACCATGAGCCGCAATCTCGTGCAAAATCACTTGGATTTCCTGCACTTGACTGATGACAGTCTTGGAATCAACCATCTTAAAATCGAGGAACCGTCCGACCACAAATTTCTTTGCGCCAGCATCCTCTGATTTATACTTATGGTCAAGCGATTCCCACAGCTCTTTCGCTGTTCGCTTATCACAGTACACATTGTACAGTGAATCGTGTAAGCCATTCATGACATAATTCCTACATAGGAAGTCAGAATGCTTCCACGCATCAGCAGCAATAGCAGCTTGCCGATCATATTCTGGATCATCAGAAGACGTAGGAGCGGCAGGGGCATCTTCCGTCAGGAACCTTGCAAGGCCGAGCGTCGTCAAGTAGAACAGCATCTTCTGTTGCCAGCGCTTGAAATTTGATCCATCGAACTTTTCTGGTCGTTCTCCATGTGGGGTAGAACCCAGAACTGGGACAGCAGAAGGTCCAGACTGATGGACCGCAGCAGGGACACCTTCTGTAGTTTTGGTGTTGGAGCCACCAGTAGCATCCACAACGCTCTTCCCACGAACATCAACCAAATCCTCAGTTGAGATGTCAACCACGTCCTTTCCAGAAGCCATTGAACCTCGAATCTGTTTTAAGCTTGTTGGAAATAATGCTCGAATACAATGAGCAAAAGTAAAATTCAGATGGACTTCAATAGAAAGACGTGAATACAGACAGACTCAAACACTAGAACAAGTAAAAACCGAGGCCTGTGCTAATCACAGTTTTCCTTAAAACAGATTCGTCCCCCTCCAGTACACAATGAGGAAATCTCCAGCACACGTGAGGCAGCGTGGACGTCTGTCTCCCAGGATACAACGGTTGACAGCCAGGAAGAGAAGATCTCCGAAGCTTTCGGCGAACTTGAACAATGAACAACGCTGAACACTCTCAAAAACTCGAAATCTATGCAGAGCTTTTTCGAAGAAATGCTAAAAACGTATGCAAACTTTCTAGCCCGGGCAAAAAGAATGATCGAAGATAATAAAACAATGTGGGAGACCGTTCGGTAATCAATTTACCGTTTAGGAATTAACCACCGTCATTAATCAACCGTTACAAGCATTAACGATGATTAATACGAACGTTACAACCTTAATAATACGGCTTTAACTCAGCCGTTACCAACTGTTACGAATTATTGGATTAAAATCATCATTTAACCCAAATCTGGCGGTTTCAGACTTTACCGTTAAGTCTGGTGGTCTACAGACTGTACAAAGTCTGAACATTTCCAGACCCAGACGAATCCCACATTCTGAACATATCCAGATCCAGACGAATCCCACATTCTGAACATCTCCAGACCCAGACGAATAGTCTGAACATATCCAGAACATAAAAATATATAGAAAGAAGGTAAAAAGTGACTTATTTATAAGCCAACTTTTCGGAGTTTTCCGGGGTTGCATTCGTGTGCGCAGGTCGCACGCTCGCGCACAAGTTCAAGTTCGACGGGAACCGGATTTGCACCCCCCCCCCCTGCGCGTGCGTGCGAGGCATAGTACTTGTGATTTTAACTTAACACTCTATAGGAGTGTAATCACATATAAACTCCTCCAAAGCCTTCCTTTTAGTCTATGTGGGACAAGTGGTTCTACACTTTCCACTCACAAGGTTGCTTTTCACAAGTGGGACCCACATCCCACTAAGGGTTTCTTTCTTGAGAACAATTTCTCATTCACCCTTATTTTACTCTAAAATTCCAACAATCCCCCACATGAATGAAAATTGTTTTGATTTTGACACTACGACAGTGTTCAGCTCTGAAACCTGCATAGGATAGGTAGGTATCACCCTTTGAACCTTCCCTTGTGAAAGTACACTTGCTTCACTAGCTGTCCAGTAGACACGATGTCTTTGAACTGTCCTGCTTTTTTATGTGAAGGACCCATATACTCCACACAGGAATCAATCATTAGTTCCGTTCTCGGTTGTGTTCGTTTTGGCCATGAACACCGACCTGGTTCTGCGAGAGTTTAGACAGAATTTAGCCCCTAAATTCTTCTTTGAAGCGGCCACTCTTCACTCTTACATAGGTGATATCTTAAGTCTCGAGCAACTCTATTACTCCACTTAATTATCATTAAAGCAAATTGCCTTAAGTTTTGAGCAATCACATTAGCTCCACTTAAGCGTCAATTTTGCTATCCTCTTTCCCGTATATAGTCACTTTCAAGACATAGAAATGGGTTGAGGGTAACTCCCCCACAGTGACCTTATGAGTCTGTATGGTAGGTTGTCCCTTTGAACCTAGATCTTGGGATCTCCAGTCAACTAGGTTGGGTTTTCCTCTATACTCCTCATTGCTCTATGGGCTTTAATCCCATTCCTTTCGTCAACCTCTCAACTAACTCTTGGTTTAACCCTTTGGTTAGCGGATCCGCAATATTATCCTTTGACCTCACGTAGTCAATAGAGATAATTCCAGTTGAGAGTAGTTGTCTAATGGTATTATGTCTACGACGTATATGTCTAGACTTACCATTATACATGTTACTTCGTGCTCTACCAATCGCAGATTGGCTATCACAATGTATACATATCGGAGGCACGGGTTTTTCCCATTTGGGAATATCCTCTAAGAAATGGCGTAGCCATTCAGCCTCTTCTCCACATTTATCCAAAGCGATAAATTCTGATTCCATTGTAGATCTGGCTATCAAAGTTTGTTTAGAGGATTTCCAAGACACAGCTGCACCAGCAAGTGTGAATATATATCCACTTGTAGAATTCGAGTCTTTAACATCAGATATCCAGTTTGCATCACTATATCCTTCCAGAACAGAAGGATACCTCATATAGTGCAAACCATAATTCCGAGTATACCTTAAGTACCTTAGTACTCTGACTATTGCTTTCCAATGGTCAGCACTCGGATTGCTCGTAAATCTACTTAATTTGCTAACTGCATAGGCAATGTCTGGTCTTGTACAACTCATTAAGTACATCAGACTGCCTATTACTCTAGAGTATTCTACTTGAGAAATACCCTCTCCTCTGTTCTTAAACAGATGAAGGTTATTGTCTAGTGGTGTTCTAGCAATACCAGAATCATTCGTGTTGAATTTTTCAAGAATCTTGTCCAGATAGTGTGACTGGTCTAAAATTAGACCTTCTGACATTCTTGTGATCTTTATTCCTAGAATCACATCAGCATGTCCCAAATCTTTCATATCGAATCTTGAATTCAACATTCTCTTGGTAGATTTGACAATCTCATTGTCACTACCCACAATTAGAATGTCATCAACGTATAGACATAGAATGACATAACCATCTTCTGTCTCTTTAACGTAGACACACTTATCAGATTCATTAATCTTGAATCCATTGGTAATCATTGTATTATCAAACTTCTCATGCCACTGCTTTGGCGCTTGTTTCAGACCATACAATGATTTTACCAATCTACAGACTTTCCTTTCTTGTCCTGGAACTATCAGACCCTCGGGTTGTTCCATATAGATTTCTTCATCTAAATCACCATTTAGGAAAGCTGTTTTCACATCCATTTGATGTACTTCTAGATTTCGCAATGCAGCAATCGCAAGTATCATCCTTATGGAGTTTATTCTCGTCACGGGAGAATAAGTATCAAAGTAATCTAAGCCTTCTCTTTGCTTGTATCCTTTGATTACAAGTCTGGCTTTATACTTATCAATTGAACCATCAGCGTTCATCTTCCTTTTAAAGATCCATTTGGACCTCAAAGGTTTACATCCAGAAGGAAGTTCTACTAACTCCCAAGTATGATTCTGCATAATAGAATCAACTTCACTTTTGATCGCTTCTTTCCAAAGCAGACCTTCTGAAGAAGTCACAGCTTCTGTATAATTGAGTGGTTCATTTTCTAACAAATAAGTCAGAAAATCATCTCCAAATGATTTTTCCACTCTCACCCTCTTGCTACGTCTCGGTTCTAGTTCATGATCTGAATCATGACTTTCGTGATCCGAGTCATATACACCTTCTATACTTTTAGAAGAACTTGATCCAACTTTGGATTTACATGGAAACACGTTTTCAAAGAAAGACGCATTCCTAGATTCCATGATCATATTCTTGTGTATATCTGGGATTTTAGATTCATACACAAGAAATCGATATGCACTACTATTTTGTGCATAACCAATAAAGATACAGTCCACCGTTTTAGGACCTATCTTTACCTTCTTTGGTGTTGGCACAGCTACTTTAGCAAGACACCCCCACACTCGCAAGTATTCATAGGAAGGTCTTCTACCTTTCCATAACTCGTAAGGGGTTTTATCCTCTTTCTTTCGAGGTACCTTATTCAGAAGGTAATTACTCGATAAAATAGCTTCTCCCCACATGTTCTGGGGTAGACCAGAACTTAGTAACATCGCATTCATCATCTCTTTCAATGTGCGATTTTTACGTTCTGCCACACCATTAGATTGAGGAGAGTAAGGTGCAGTCATTTCATGCACAATTCCATGTTGTGCACAGAATTCACCAAATGGTGCTTCATACTCTCCACCTCTATCACTTCTCAATCTTCTGATTTTTCGATTGAGTTGATTTTCAACCTCATTCTTATAGAGAACAAACTTCTCTATGGCTTCACTTTTGCTTTTAAGCAAATAAACATAGCAATATTTCGTGCTATCATCTATAAAGGTAATAAAATAATTATTACCGCCCCTCGATGGTGCGAATTTCAAATCACATACATCGCTATGTATCAATTCAAGTGGCTCGGTCTTTCTTTCAATTGTTTGAAACGATGACCTCGTTAGCTTTGCCTCAACGCAAATCTCACACTTATGTTCTGAATCAATATGGAATGTGGGTATATGTTCCAATTCAATAAGTCTACGCAAGACATTATTATTTGCATGTCCAAGTCTACCATGCCACAAATTGGAAGACACAAGCAAATAAACAGAAGACGTTCCTTCTTTATTGATGATATTCAGAACATTGAGCTTAAAAAGCCCTTCGGATACATATCCCCTACCCACGTACATTCCAGACTTTGACAAGATCACTTTGTCAGACTCAAAGACCATGCGAAACCCATGCTTATTCAGCAAAGACCCAGACACTAGGTTCTTCTGGATTTCTGGCACATACAGAACATTCTGTAGAGTCAACACCTTCCCTGAGGTCATCTTCAGAAGCACAGTCCCTTGTCCTTCTACCTTGGACGTTGCAGAATTTCCCATGTAGACCTTCTGTCCATGAACAGATTCAAACTTGGTGAATAGGTCCAATCTAGAACATACGTGCCTCGTGGCACCGGTGTCAATCCACCATTCTTTCGAGTTGGATCCCACCAAATTCACCTCAGAAATCATAGCCGATAGGTTCATGTTCGACACATCCTTAGATATATCATTCACCAAATTGGCTTGATTCTTCTTTTTGGGAAGTCTACATTCTGCAGATTTATGTCCCATCTTGCCACAATTGAAGCATTTTCCAGGAAACTTGTTCTTGGAAACGCCTCCTTTAGGTGCTAGCCTCGGCTTGGCAACCTTCTTTTCCTTGTGGACTTTCTTTAACTCCAGAACGTTCGCCTTAGCAGCAGAAGGTGCGAACAACTTACGTTCTGAACTTTTGTTGTCTTCTTCAATGCGAAGTCTAACAATCAGTTCTTCAAGGTTCATCTCCTTCCGCTTATGCTTCAGGTAGTTCTTGAAGTCCTTCCAACCAGAAGGCAGCTTCTCAATTATTGCAGCCACCTGGAAGGATTCACTCAGGTTCATACCATGAGCCGCAATCTCGTGCAAAATCACTTGGATTTCCTGCACTTGACTGATGACAGTCTTGGAATCAACCATCTTAAAATCGAGGAACCGTCCGACCACAAATTTCTTTGCGCCAGCATCCTCTGATTTATACTTATGGTCAAGCGATTCCCACAGCTCTTTCGCTGTTCGCTTATCACAGTACACATTGTACAGTGAATCGTGTAAGCCATTCATGACATAATTCCTACATAGGAAGTCAGAATGCTTCCACGCATCAGCAGCAATAGCAGCTTGCCGATCATATTCTGGATCATCAGAAGACGTAGGAGCGGCAGGGGCATCTTCCGTCAGGAACCTTGCAAGGCCGAGCGTCGTCAAGTAGAACAGCATCTTCTGTTGCCAGCGCTTGAAATTTGATCCATCGAACTTTTCTGGTCGTTCTCCATGTGGGGTAGAACCCAGAACTGGGACAGCAGAAGGTCCAGACTGATGGACCGCAGCAGGGACACCTTCTGTAGTTTTGGTGTTGGAGCCACCAGTAGCATCCACAACGCTCTTCCCACGAACATCAACCAAATCCTCAGTTGAGATGTCAACCACGTCCTTTCCAGAAGCCATTGAACCTCGAATCTGTTTTAAGCTTGTTGGAAATAATGCTCGAATACAATGAGCAAAAGTAAAATTCAGATGGACTTCAATAGAAAGACGTGAATACAGACAGACTCAAACACTAGAACAAGTAAAAACCGAGGCCTGTGCTAATCACAGTTTTCCTTAAAACAGATTCGTCCCCCTCCAGTACACAATGAGGAAATCTCCAGCACACGTGAGGCAGCGTGGACGTCTGTCTCCCAGGATACAACGGTTGACAGCCAGGAAGAGAAGATCTCCGAAGCTTTCGGCGAACTTGAACAATGAACAACGCTGAACACTCTCAAAAACTCGAAATCTATGCAGAGCTTTTTCGAAGAAATGCTAAAAACGTATGCAAACTTTCTAGCCCGGGCAAAAAGAATGATCGAAGATAATAAAACAATGTGGGAGACCGTTCGGTAATCAATTTACCGTTTAGGAATTAACCACCGTCATTAATCAACCGTTACAAGCATTAACGATGATTAATACGAACGTTACAACCTTAATAATACGGCTTTAACTCAGCCGTTACCAACTGTTACGAATTATTGGATTAAAATCATCATTTAACCCAAATCTGGCGGTTTCAGACTTTACCGTTAAGTCTGGTGGTCTACAGACTGTACAAAGTCTGAACATTTCCAGACCCAGACGAATCCCACATTCTGAACATATCCAGATCCAGACGAATCCCACATTCTGAACATCTCCAGACCCAGACGAATAGTCTGAACATATCCAGAACATAAAAATATATAGAAAGAAGGTAAAAAGTGACTTATTTATAAGCCAACTTTTCGGAGTTTTCCGGGGTTGCATTCGTGTGCGCAGGTCGCACGCTCGCGCATAAGTTCAAGTTCGACGGGAACCGGATTTGCACCCCCCCCCCCTGCGCGTGCGTGCGAGGCATAGTACTTGTGATTTTAACTTAACACTCTATAGGAGTGTAATCACATATAAACTCCTCCAAAGCCTTCCTTTTAGTCTATGTGGGACAAGTGGTTCTACACTTTCCACTCACAAGGTTGCTTTTCACAAGTGGGACCCACATCCCACTAAGGGTTTCTTTCTTGAGAACAATTTCTCATTCACCCTTATTTTACTCTAAAATTCCAACAATCCCCCACATGAATGAAAATTGTTTTGATTTTGACACTACGACAGTGTTCAGCTCTGAAACCTGCATAGGATAGGTAGGTATCACCCTTTGAACCTTCCCTTGTGAAAGTACACTTGCTTCACTAGCTGTCCAGTAGACACGATGTCTTTGAACTGTCCTGCTTTTTTATGTGAAGGACCCATATACTCCACACAGGAATCAATCATTAGTTCCGTTCTCGGTTGTGTTCGTTTTGGCCATGAACACCGACCTGGTTCTGCGAGAGTTTAGACAGAATTTAGCCCCTAAATTCTTCTTTGAAGCGGCCACTCTTCACTCTTACATAGGTGATATCTTAAGTCTCGAGCAACTCTATTACTCCACTTAATTATCATTAAAGCAAATTGCCTTAAGTTTTGAGCAATCACATTAGCTCCACTTAAGCGTCAATTTTGCTATCCTCTTTCCCGTATATAGTCACTTTCAAGACATAGAAATGGGTTGAGGGTAACTCCCCCACAGTGACCTTATGAGTCTGTATGGTAGGTTGTCCCTTTGAACCTAGATCTTGGGATCTCCAGTCAACTAGGTTGGGTTTTCCTCTATACTCCTCATTGCTCTATGGGCTTTAATCCCATTCCTTTCGTCAACCTCTCAACTAACTCTTGGTTTAACCCTTTGGTTAGCGGATCCGCAATATTATCCTTTGACCTCACGTAGTCAATAGAGATAATTCCAGTTGAGAGTAGTTGTCTAATGGTATTATGTCTACGACGTATATGTCTAGACTTACCATTATACATGTTACTTCGTGCTCTACCAATCGCAGATTGGCTATCACAATGTATACATATCGGAGGCACGGGTTTTTCCCATTTGGGAATATCCTCTAAGAAATGGCGTAGCCATTCAGCCTCTTCTCCACATTTATCCAAAGCGATAAATTCTGATTCCATTGTAGATCTGGCTATCAAAGTTTGTTTAGAGGATTTCCAAGACACAGCTGCACCAGCAAGTGTGAATATATATCCACTTGTAGAATTCGAGTCTTTAACATCAGATATCCAGTTTGCATCACTATATCCTTCCAGAACAGAAGGATACCTCATATAGTGCAAACCATAATTCCGAGTATACCTTAAGTACCTTAGTACTCTGACTATTGCTTTCCAATGGTCAGCACTCGGATTGCTCGTAAATCTACTTAATTTGCTAACTGCATAGGCAATGTCTGGTCTTGTACAACTCATTAAGTACATCAGACTGCCTATTACTCTAGAGTATTCTACTTGAGAAATACCCTCTCCTCTGTTCTTAAACAGATGAAGGTTATTGTCTAGTGGTGTTCTAGCAATACCAGAATCATTCGTGTTGAATTTTTCAAGAATCTTGTCCAGATAGTGTGACTGGTCTAAAATTAGACCTTCTGACATTCTTGTGATCTTTATTCCTAGAATCACATCAGCATGTCCCAAATCTTTCATATCGAATCTTGAATTCAACATTCTCTTGGTAGATTTGACAATCTCATTGTCACTACCCACAATTAGAATGTCATCAACGTATAGACATAGAATGACATAACCATCTTCTGTCTCTTTAACGTAGACACACTTATCAGATTCATTAATCTTGAATCCATTGGTAATCATTGTATTATCAAACTTCTCATGCCACTGCTTTGGCGCTTGTTTCAGACCATACAATGATTTTACCAATCTACAGACTTTCCTTTCTTGT